>CM046945.1:71180246-72380246 GCA_025698515.1 Gossypium sturtianum | reverse complement strand
TTCAAGAGTTATATTGAGTACTTGGATATGCCTTTGGGTTATGAATTTTTTTGAAATGGATTGGTGTTTGCATGTGTGCAATGTAGGGTGGCAAAAGGCTTGGTAGATAGCCATATAATTGTCCACATGAATAGACACACGGGCGTGTGTCTATGCCGTGTGTGACACACGGTCAGCCCTATAGGCATGTGAATCGATCGTGTGTCCCCTTGCATGCTAGGTTTGCAAGTCAGTACCCTCCACAGGCTGGGGACACTGGCGTGTGCCCAGGCCGTGTGAAGTCTGCAAAAACCGTGTGAAGTCTTTGGTTCTGTAGTTTCATCAGGTTGAGAGTGGCAGTACTTTTGATTTTGGACTGAATAAGGATGGAGTTCTGTGTTTCTACGGATGGGTTTGTGTACCGAACGATTCTGATTTGAGACAGTCAATTCTGAAGGAAGCGCATAGTAGCCCTTATGCTATGCATCCCGGTGGTAATAAAATGTATCAAAATCTTCGTGAGCTATACTGGTGGTTAGGATTGCTTCGTGAGCTATACCACGGGTGAATGACACGGACATGTCTTAGGGGCACACGGGCGTGTCCTTAGACCAACACGGGCGTGTGGCCCCTGTTTTGTTGAAAAGTTCTCGAGCTCGTAAAAGCTCCCAGAATAGTTCCAATACCTCTCGGAGGTATGTTTGGGGCCTCTTAGGCCGAGCATGTGCAAGTGATGGGTTTAAACGAAATTTTATAGCCCGTTCTGAAGTGTTAAGTAAGATTAAGCATGGTAATGCCTCGTATCCGGTCTCGGTGTCGGACTCGGGTAAGGGGTGTTACATTTACTGGTATCAGTGCTATGGTTTAGTCGGTTCTCAGACTAACCTAGCGTGAGTAAGAGTCTAGCTATACATGCCATATGTGGACCGTGATAGTGTGATATCTCCCGGCTCTAACGAAATTGTTTTGATAAGAAAGAAATGATTTCCAACCGAGCTAATTTCAATAAGGTTGTAAGTGGCAATGAGGTAATTGAAATGTACTTATGCATTGTTGAAATTTAGAGACGTATGAATAGAAGTTTATGACATGTGTATGATAAGCTATGGAATGATATAACTCCAGGTTGAGGAATGAGAGTTATGAAGTGATAAGCTTACCTATATTGGTTTGATATGTGTACGGCGTTATGTACCCAACCTATTGGGTTAAGTGCTTATAACGAGTAATTTATCCAGAGAATGGGATATGTGTGTATGTACAACTGTTTGAATGATGTATGATAAATATGTCCACATTGTTAGATCTCACATGTGACTTTTAAAGTAAAGAATGCATGATGTTTTGTTTTATGACTCTGCTATGAAGCCACACATATTATGGTGTGGAAATTAAACTGAGAAGTTTGACTAAGTAGAATGCAGGAGATGAGTACGGTAGTTTAATGATAAATTGATAAATAAGACCATGGTAGGACCATGGCAATACATGTGATCCCATATAAGACCATGTCTGGGACATGGCATTGGCAACGATATACGATCCCGTGTAAGACCATATCTGGGATATGGCGTTAGCATCGAATAGTGATTCCGTGTAAGACCATGTTTGGGACATGGCTTCGACACTAAAGAAAGATCTCGTATAAGCCCATCTTCGGGACATGGCATCGACATCTAAGTACGATCTCGTATAAGACCATATCTGGGATATGGCATCGACATCGAATTACAAGATCCCGTATAAGACTATATCTGGGATATGGCATCGGCATCGACATGAGTTCCATGTAAGACCGTATCGAGGATATGGCATTGGTATTGATATAAGATTTCATGTAAGACCATAGCGAGGCTATGGCATCGTGATGACATGTAAAGAAATAGCTGGGCTATGACGTTGTGATACGAGTAAGACCATAGTTGGACTATGGAAATCAGGTAAACGACGTACTCAAAATCCGTAAGACATTCTCTAAATTGATAGGTATTTGTAAGAGAAATTAGAGTTTAATGTTGAGTACTCAAGTAGACATTAAGGTGGAACTTGAGTAAGTGAAGTCACTGTTCGAAAGTATGAGTGATAGAAACAATTGTAGCATGATAAACGTGAAAACTCACTTGGAGCGAGTTGTGTGACTATGATGATATTTCATTGATGATGAATATTAAATCATATGTATGTAGTCACGAGAGTTAGGTTAAAGGACTTTACAACCTCACCCCCTTACCGTTGTTGAATTATGATGAGATGTTATGAGAGTCAAGTTGAGTAAGTTTGTATGTGATTAATGCTATATTTACGTTAGCATAATTGAGAATGCTTTGTATCACATTGATACAGGATACTCTACTAAATAGATTAATTGTTTTTAAACATGAGGTTGAAGTCCTAAAGGACTATAATGAAAAGGCTATCATTGAGATATGAAATAGATAAGGTCCTGTATAAGACCATGTTCGAGACATGGCCTCAACACCAAGTTATGATTCCATATAAGACCATATTTGGAATATGGAATCGATACTTGATGTGGAAGTCCATATAAGACCTTATCCGGGATATGGCATTGGCATTTAGAGGTGACTCCATATAAGACCACCTCGGGGATGTGGCATTAGTTTCGTACCTACATGAATGACGATGAATATGCGCCTTCGATTATCCCTAGTGATCAATGGGACAAATAGATGAGTCTAGAGGTAGAAATGAGAATTGTACTAAAGCCATGTGAATGGGCGAATACAGGCACTCGTGAACGAGTCAAGAAGAAACGAGTACGATGTGTGGCACGTTATGTGCTAAATAAAGGGCAAGTATGAGTAAGTTGGCTTGAAGCCTGTGATCTGTGCATGGTTAGTTAATGCCATGGATGGGTTATAATGATCTCCTTGGGTATTATGTATAAATATTTGTTGCCTTTCAGGACTGATGTAGTTGTTCTTCTCATAAATTGTGATTATGTGAGAACGTTAGCTGACTGAGAAAAAAAAAATTAGACTAAACGGTTGTCAATTTAGTTAATTGAAATCGACATTCCTTTATCTCCTCGTAATCCTATTCGGGTGCTTTGAGGGGGAAGTTGGAGATGATTCTAGTATAAGGAGTGAAATCACAAGTTTCACGTTGTGTGATGGGTTTTCGGGTAAGCCGAATAGTGTTAATCAATTCGATCGAGATGTCCCTGCTATCCTGAGATATGACGATGGTAAAGGTTTTAGATTAGCATAGCAAGAGCAACTCAGATGAGAGTGTGCTTGAAATATGTTCTCAGTGTGGAGAAAAGAGAAGATTAATGTATTGAAATATGATTCAAGTTTTGTGTATATTTACGCATGAATCAATAAGGAGAATAAAATTCTGTGTGTACGTGAGTAGGGAGCATGATACAAAGGTATGCTCATTGAAATGTTCAAACCGTGATGGTTGAGTTGAAAGCTATAGAAGGAACTATTAATTGAAAGTTCTAGTACTGAGTTCAGTCTGTATCGAGAAAAAGAGTTGCCAGATTGGTGATCCAGAGACGATCACTTTTGTGTCTATGTAGTGAGTTAGATGTTATGAAATGATCCATGGAAAAATTGATATGTATTTTCTGAATTTTGATGAGTTAGAGTATCTTATCTTCGCAGTAAGATTTTGAAAATGAAATAGTGGAAACGGCTTGAACCATTACAAAGGTGTGTATAGTTATTGTAATACTTCTCAGATAGTAGACATAGTACAGATGTCTGGATGAAATATCCATGTTAAGCAATGCGAGTTAGTTACTTGGTGACCTTAGTTGGTAACATCCTAGTTTCAGCGAGGTTAATGACTATAGCGAGTCTTCCTTTCAAAACAATGGAGTTCAGAAGTGATTTAGTAAATGGTATTTTAAATAAGCTCTGAATGAGTTTATTTAAGATGATAAAATCCAGGTTGGATAAGATTTCCGTTGTTGAAGTTTCCTCGAGATAGAATTTGAATGATGATGAATCCAGAACTTATACAGAAGTTTTGGTATGGGATTCAGTAGTAGCATATCTACTAATGCAAGAATAAGAAAGTACAGATTATGTGCATAAATGTTTTGACAATAGAGTACATTTCATGATATGATTGAGTTTATGGTCGAAGTAGTTGATCACTAAAAGTCGAGTTTTCAAAGCGTCACAGTCAAGACTATTACGATCGGTGAATGCTTTAATGGGAAAGTGAGATAAAACCTTATAGATTTCAAATTTGGTTTGACAAAATTCCCAAGGAGGGGAATGTCATTTAAATTGTAGTGGATCAACCGGTAAAGATCTGAATGATCATTTGGATATGTGCAGAGTTCCAAATTGGTGGATTACTGAGAATATGCCCTAGAGGAAGAATAACCTAGGTCTCAAGTTACGCTTTAACCTTGTGTATTATAGCTTAAAAGTTGTTGGCAAGAGAAACTTGAGGATAGGTGGATTTGTGATTTTGAAGAGTTGATGGAAATGTTATAAGAATGTTGGTAGCAACTCCTCCTGATAAGATTTTCGCGGACGAAAATCCCTAAGGGGGGAGAATTATAATAGCCCGATTTAGGGGCTACTCGGAACAGTGACCTCAGAATCACTAATTCGAGGTTAGAGAAATTATTTTAATGTTATGTTATGTGTTATAACATGTTTATAAGGATGCATGAAATTTTTGGTGCTTTAATTTTAGCGATTTCTAACTAAATTGTGAAAAAGGACTAAATCGCATTAAGTGTGAAAGTTCTATTTTATTTGCTAAAGGTGCCAAATAGATATGAATTATAAATTGGAGGTCCCAAATGTGCAATTTGGCCTTGTTAAGTGAGTTGGCCGGCCATAGGATGCATAGGGGACAAGTGCATTTATTATGATTAAAAGTTGGTGATATTAGTTGGAGAAAATGAATAAAATAAGATGATATAAGCAAAAGTTATCATCTTTTTATTTGGTCTTCTTCTCCAACCGGAAATATCAACCATGGGAGGGCTTTGAAGGCTTGAAATTTCAGCAGCTCATTTTCTCTACATGTAAGTCATTTTGGTGATTTTTTTTATTTTTGGAGTCCTCAAAGATTAAGCTAGCTAATGAGAGGACTAGTTTGCAATATGGTTGAAAGTCTAGGGACTTACCATGATAGAGTTTATGTTGTTTGAAGAGTTTTTATGGAAGAAAATGAATGATAGGATGATGATAAACAACTTTTGTGAAAGGTGATGTTGTGAAAACACCTATTTGGGAATAAAATGCAAAGGTTGTAATTTGTACATTATGGCATGAAATAGTTGGAATTGTGGATAGTTGTAAGAGGATGAAATGTTCAGCTAGGCTTGTTTAATAAGATATTGTGATGGAAATTTATTTACGAGCCTAGAGGCAAAATCGTACTTTTGCCAAAGTATAAGGGCAAATTAGTCATTTTTTCCTAAGTGTAGATTACGGTGTATTATGATTTATAAGTGATTAAATGAGTAAATTCCATTGATCTAGATCAAAGAAAACGAGATTCGGACCTAGAACGGGTGAAAAGAGAAATGTGGGCAAAAAGTCCCTTTCGACATCGAGGTAAGTTCATATGCAAATGTTGTAATTACGTATGAGTTAATTTGATATTCCAATGTTGTATGGAATGTATATTTACTCTATGAATGTATGAAATATCTTTTGATGAGACGTCAAGAGAATTGAATCTAAGAGCAATGGGAAATGTATACAACATGATATGATGATAGTTAAGGTCCGTGTAAGACCATATTGGAATATGGCCCGGTGTGAGAATTCAGTATAAAACCATGTCGGGGACATGGCATCGATATGTTAATGTATGTAAGACCCTATCGGGGTATGATGTCAGTGTGACATTAGGTGTATGAAACTCAAAAGTGTTATTTAACAATTTGAGTGATTCAACGGGTATGTCGAAAATAAGAAAGTATGTGGTTGCACCACGAGAAACACAAGTGTGTGTTAGAATTGAATTGAGATGAATTCAGTATATGATGAACTCCTAGTGGGTTATGTGTAATCAATGCACCTTAGTTGCATGAGATAGATTTATTGATGCATTGTGAGAATGCGAATGAGTATCGTAGAAAGTTAAGTAAGAATAGTAGTGTGTGAGGATGTTCTCTGATGAACATTTGAAATAGAGAAATACATGCGAATAACTATCCATGAATGTATAATGATTGGTGGGATATGTGCGATACCACCCTACTAGAGATCAATGGAGGGCTAAGTGTGAAACCACCGAGAGTTTAGTAGTATGAGTGGCTATTTAAAATGCTGGATGTGTTGTTCTACACGATCATGTGGTGACCAGTGCAGGAATGTATGCTAATTAACACGAGCAGTTGGCTTGAGGCATGGTAAGAATGTGGTAAGAGATAGAATGAGTGAGCTTCAAGAATAGTTCAGTAAGTAACCATGAGTTTATGAGAAAAACTCATTATAATACCTTACGGTTGTATATATTAAATGAATACCGGTATTTGTCAGTTATATGCAGATGAACTTACAAAGCATTATTACTTACTCCTTTTCTTTTCCCATCTCTTATAGGTTATTTAACTAGCTCGGGTTGGAGACCGCTAAAGATGTTTTCACACTATCGAGTAGAAGCTTGGTATGATGTTTCAAGTTCTTTTGAGTCATGGCATGTATAGGGACCTCTTTTAAAGTTGAATAAGTCATAGTTAATATAGCCAAATGTGTTGGCGTAAGTGAGTTATGTTTTGGTTTTGAATAGTCATAGATGATGGCTTAAATAGATTGTAATTGTATTGGAAATAATTCTCCCTTGTGTTTGGGATGAAGAATTCATTGTATGAATTAAATGTCTTTAATTCAAGAGTTATATTGAGTACTTGGATATGCCTTTGGGTTATGAATTGTGTTGAAATGGATTGGTGTTTGCATGTGTGCAATGTAGGGTGGCAAAAGGCTTGGTAGATAGCCATATAATTGTCCACATGAATAGACACACGGGCGTGTGTCTATGCCGTGTGTGACACACGGTCAGCCCTATAGGTGTGTGAATCGATCGTGTGTCCCCTTGTATGCTAGGTTTACAAGTCAGTAGGCTCCACGGGCTAGGGACACGGGCGTGTGCCCAGGCTGTGTGAAGTCGTCACATTAATTGTGGAATTTAAGTCGACCACGGGTAGAAGACACGGGCGTGTCTTTGTCGTGCGATGTTAGTCAGAATTGACCACGGGTGGAAGACACGGGCGTGTCTAGGCCATGTGAAGTTGGTCAGGATCGACCACGGGTGAATGACATGGACATGTCCTAGGGGCACACGGGTGTGTCCCTAGACCAACACGGGCGTGTGGCCCCTGTTTTGTTGAAAAGTTCTCGAGCTCGTAAAAGCTACCAGAATAGTTCCGATACCTCTCGGAGGTATGTTTGGGGCCTCTTAGGCCAAGCATGTGCAAGTGATGGGTTTTAACAAAATTTTATAGCCCGTTTCAAAGTGTTAAGTAAGATTAAGCATGGTAATGCCTAGTATCCGGTCTCGGTGTCGGACTCGGGTAAGGGGTGTTACATTTAGTGCTTAAATTTTTGCATTATTCTCAAAATCCTGAATTATGTCTTGTTCTTAAGTAATTCTCTCATATTATTGTTAAAATGAAACTTCCTTTGATTTATGATTTTCATTGATATGTTTTGGATTAAGTCATAGTTAATTGTGCAGTGATGATTTAAACTTTAGGAGACTAGAGAATCAAGCATGATGAGTTTATTTTCAAAATTAAAAAAAAAATTAGGTTGTCTACCTGAATCTAATTATTATCTTGAAGTTCGAAATTTACAAAGTTGACATCAAAAGCCTATAACTTTTATGAGATCTTGAGCCTTTTAGAGCATATTCTTTTTTTTTCTTTCTTGCTCACTTTATTGATTATGAGTGTGTCAACATTGATTTGTTATTCTAGAACTTGCTTCGATTATACATGTTGAGACCACACCTATGATTTAATATATTGAGATGATAAAGGCACTTAGGATCTAACCCACTTACTCCATAAAAAGCCTACCTTCATAATTAACCCCTAGTGAACCCCTTTGAGACTAATAAATCGTTTATTGACTCACCCATTAATATTAACCTAAGACCCATTCTTTTTGATTCATTGAGAATTTTGCCTTCTTATTTTAACCCTTTTTGTCGAGATTTGATTTGACTAGTTGCCTAACTATGTTCTCTATTTCAGTTGTTAAAAGTTCTTTATTGTTATTTAGTTGATTTGTTCTTAAAAAAAAAAGAAAAGAAAAAAATTGAAATATATGTTACTATTAGTTCCATGTTATCTGAGCTTAAGTGGAGAATCTCTTATTTGGAAAAGAAGCTCGATATTATTGATAAGTTTCAATTGATGTAATTACTCATGTTTTAGTTTTTTTTTTCTAGTTAGGTAAATTGTCAATTCATTCTCGATTCTAACCCTCTAATTCAGCCTTTATCCACACCTTTAACCCAAGCCCCGTTACAACCTTTTTTAAAGACCTTTTGATTTGTGTATCATCTCATATTAAAGTGGTGGAGATTTGATTTTCATGCAAGCCTATGGGATTAACCTTTCGTGTTCGACTTTTGAGTGCTTATTTTTGAACCTTAAATACTTTGAGTGATTTGAATGAATCTTTAGTGAGGATGTCAACTTTTGTCGATTTTGAATTAAAGGTAATTATTTAGGTAAGGGGAAACACCTATTTTTTGTACTATAAAAACTATGACTTTGATTGTTTGAATCTTTAGGAACCTTCCGGTTAAATTATCAATGTATGAATTACCTATGAATTATGATGAAACACTGTTGATGAAGGTTATGAATTGAGGAAGTTCGTTTTAATTGTGAGTTGGGAATTTGGCTTGAGGACAAGCAAAAGCTTAAGTGTGGGGGTATTTGATAAACCGTAATTTATACATATTTTAATCCCACATTTAGCATGCTTTTTGGATGATTTATCCTTTGAATTGTGGAATTTGATGCTCCTAATCCTTTAATTTCATGTTTTATACTTAGGAAAGCATAGGAGGATGAAAAGAACGAGAAACGGGCTAAAAATGGACCAAATGGGCCAAAGTAGGAAATCAACACGGCCTGGGCCCAAGCCACACGGCCGTGCCTCTTTAGCAGGCTCGACCACGGCCTAGATTCGATTCACACGGGCGTGTCCCTGCCGTGATAAATAGGAATTTCACTCGGATTAGGATACTTGGGGGCCAAGTAAGGCATCCCGAAAGCCAATATAAACACCCTAGAGGGCAACCTAGAGGGGGGTCGACAGAAGCCTTCCGTCAGGGGGCGTCCAGCTAGGCCAAGGAGCCGAGCCAGAAAGGTCAGAATTGTGGGATTTACTCGAAGAAAGCCAGTTGATTCATCTCAAGAAGCCGAAATCATACTCAAGACAGATGATCTCTCCATCAATTCCTTTAGGGGGTTTTAGGGTTTTCTTATGTTTTGTTTTATATTTTCTTCTGAGATGTATTCTTTTATGATTATGAACTAAACTCCTCAGATACCTGAGGGGGATGAAACCTAATACGGATCTTGTTTTTGTTTTCTGAACTATATGATAAATACTTGATTTGTTCTTAATTATGTGTTCTTAATTCTTGTTTTGATATTTCAAGATATTGATTCAAGTATTGATGTGCTTAGGCAGAGGAGGAATAGACCCTGCCTAAGAGTAGATCTAGCATAGTTAAGCGGAGTTGATCACAACCCTAGAGATAGGATGATGAAAATCTGCCGGTTTAGGGTCAAACCTAATATGGGAGTCCATAGATCGAGTTAATGCAACCTTAGGGGTTTTAATTAGAAAGAGATTTCAATTAATCAACCTAGGGTTAGACGTTAGTAGCCTCGAGAGAGGTATTAATATAAATTAGGGAATCCTACAGATCAAAGTCAAGTGAATAAATAAATGCAGTTGAGTTAAATAACAAGTGAAGTCTAGGTGGATTCCTCCTTGGGTATTGTCTTAATCAATTGGTTTTTCCCACAAGTATTTCCCCAATTCATTCTCTTTGTCTTAGCATCTTTAGCTTAGTAGGTAGTTAATTTTAGAATAAATAACAATTCCCTTAATTCTCAAAGCTAAATAATAAAAAGAAAGTCGAGATTAGTACTTTTGGTTCCTTTGGGTTCGACAATCCGATCTTGCCACTAAGCTATACTACTGTTCGATAGGTGCACTTGCCTCAATCGTGGTGATAGTTAGTTTCTAGGCTAGATCATTCATTATATAAATATTAAGACTATCGATAACACACGATCAAGTAGTTGACGGTAGTGTTGTTAATTGATTAATTTTAAGACTAACTAAAGTAAAACATGATTAACTTAAGTTAATTATCAAATTAATCCAACTATAAAAAGAAAGGTAAGTCGAAGGAGAGATGAGATATCATCTTCTTCAACCAACCAAGTATAGAAGAAGAAGAGTTGATGCCATTTAGGGATTTTCAAGCTTTTAGCTCCAATTCCAAGTAGGTCCGTAGCCATTTTTCTTTTATTTTTATAGATTTTTATCTTGGAAGCTTGATTAAGCTAACCGAAGGATCAATATGATCAATTAGTGAAGTTTTGATCAGATAAAATTATTGAGAATTGAATGTTTTACGTATTAAATTAATAAAAATTAAGATTAGTTTAAGAAAATGATTAAATTGTAAAGCTTAATTGATAGTTTTGTACATTAGGGAATAAATTGCATCAAATGTAAAACTGATATGAAATTTTAGTAGGAATAAGAAATAGGAGGTCCATAATGAGTAACTATGAAATCGGATTTGAATCCGAAACTTTGGATTGAAAGTTATGTTTGTCTCAGGTTTAGGGACTAAATTGAATAACTTGTAAAATATGCTTGATTTTGTGATTGGTTTTGATTTAAATGGAATTTAATAATATTATATCTTTTATGATTTTTGTAATACCCCTAACTCGTATCCGTCGCCGGAATAAGGTTACGAAGCATTACCAGACTTATTTCTTAAATAATCATACATTTCATATACATTTCTCAAATCCAAACAGAAATCATTCAAATACAACCATATAATCCCTAACACGAGCCCTCGAGGCCCAAAACAAGCATTAGAAGTGGTTCGGGACTAAATCGAATACATACTAAATTTTTAGAAAAACATAGAAAATTTTCAAAGTGGAGGGGACACACGCCCGTGTGGACAGGCCGTGTGTCTCACACGGCCAAGAGACACGCCCATGTCACAGCCCGTGTGGACATTCGAAATGGGATCAGATGACCGTGTCCTAGCCCATATTCGACCCCGTGTAACTCTCTGACTTGGGTAACACGGCCAACCACACACCTGTGTGACTAGCCTGTGTACCCTTTGAAATGGTCTCACACGCCTGTGTGCCAGGCCGTGTGCTAGGCCGTGTGAAAACTGGTGGGTATACTGACTTGTGCCACACGGGCAAGCCACATGCCCGTGTGCTAGGCCGTGTGAAGCTACTGACTTGGTTTTCAAATAAACATTAGGGGACACACGGCCGTGTCACCTGGCCATGTGTCACACATGGCTGAGACACAAGCCCGTGTCTCTACCCGTGTGGACAAAAATAAGCTATTTTCCAAGCCACATTCATCACCCAAATTTGCAACAACCTAAACACATCAAATAGCATATGACTATATCATCAATGAGCAATCCAACCAACCATAACCAAGTCCAAATCATGCTATACCAATACCAATAAATAACAATGCATATAAACATCACAATTGGGCATTCAAATCATACCAATACCACATCAAAAAATCACCTAATGGTCAATTTCATATATGCATTATTTTGCCTAATACTTAACCTGCTAATACATTCTCAATTTCAACCATTTGCTACCTTAAAAACCAATTCACAACAAGGCATTCACATAGCAATTATAAACCACATATCAAAGGGCCATTTATACATATTTACATAACCGAATATATCAAAATAAGCCAAATCACATGGCTAAGCACACATGTTTTTATACCATCATATACCAAATCAAACAATATTAAATGACTTAATTACATAACCAAAACATATATGCTTTCATAAACCAAATGACCTATACATGCCATATAACCAAAATACACAAAGTTCAAAAGTACCAAAACAACGGCTGGATAGTGTGATGAGATCTCCGAAAACTTCCAATCCGAGCAAGCTTCGAAATCACTATAAAACACGGAAAGGTAAACAGAGTAAGCTATTAAGCTTAGTAAGCTCGTATGGCTAATAAATACAACTTACCATTCATATACAATTTAAGGAAATAAACATAACATAATGCAACTTATTTTGAATCCAAAAGCCTAACACATATTCAATCAAAAGGTTAGACAAGAACTCACATTTCTCATAGATTCAATGCTTATACAATTCATGAATATACATGTAATGGTACATAACAATCTCTTACTCTTTCATATCATCAATATACTCGTTGAACCATTTGGAATAATATCTGATACTCGGGAATCTCGCAGACTAAGTGCCAATACATGGTCGAAACCATCTCAATCTCATATCTCATATAATTGCTCACTCTCGAGCTATCACTGGGTCTTCTCACACAAGCTGACGGTCAAAACGTAACTACACAGTGCTGCTCACACAAGCTGACCAGTAACCACAACACATATCGGAAAACTCAGCCACCGGTAGAACGTACAGACCAGCACCCAAAACATGGTAACCCCTAATGACATGTCATTTGTATCCTATCTATTCCTAAGGTTCAACCGGGATTTATACATTTTCGATAACTCATCGAGAATTTTCGTAGTGTCATATCATCTCAATTATAATAATTAAGCATTCAAACATATATAATTTAATTCTTATTAAACATACGAACTTACCTCAAAATAATACGGAGAAAATCGAGCAATCAATCCACTACTTTGTTTTTCCCTCGATCTAATTCTAAATGTTGCTTTTCTTGATCTATATATAATCAAATTTAACCACTTTAAATACCATTTTATTCAATTTAACCCAAATTTCATATTATGGCAAAATTATTATTTTACCCCTAAACATTTAACTTCTTTATAATTTAGTCCCTAGGCTCGTAAAATGAAATTCATTGAATTTTATCCCTACCCAAGCCTAGCCAAATATTAAACATCCTTATAGCAGCCCATATATTTCACATATTCACACATTTACCACATAATTTATCACATTTCTCCATTTAATCCCTAATTTGCAATTTCATTCAAAATCACTTAACAAATGTTGTTTATCTAACAACAATCATTCATTTTTTATCATCAAACGTTCAAAACACATACACATTCATCAATGGTAAAACCTTATACATTTAATAGTTTTGCAAATTAGTTCCTGAGCTAGCTAGATTAATATACCACGACTCCAAAAACATAGAAATCATTAAAAACCAAGCAAGAATACACTTACATGCATAAATGGAGTATGGCCGAACCTTGTAAGGTCTTTAATGGCTTCCCTAGGTTCTAATTTCAGTTCATGAAGAAGAAGAAAAGATGATGTAACACCCCTAACTCGTATCCGTCACCGGACTAGGGTTAAAGGCGTTACCGGACAGATCGAAAATATTTACAGAAATGTCATACAATTGCATATCAACCTCAAACTTAATGTCCCCTTAGAAGGTCATCGAGGCCTAAAACATGCTTATAAATTGGGTCGGGACTAAACCGAAACACATACAAAATGTCACAGAAATTTAAAGCTTTTCTAAGTTTCAGGGGTTACACGCCCGTGTAAGCAGGCCGTGCGCCTCCCACGGCTGCTGGACACCCCCGTGTGTCCACCCCGTGGTTGAATCTGACTTTACTCCACGGCCACCAAGTACGCCTGTGTACCTTGGCCGTGGTCGAATCTAACTTTACATCCACAGCCACCAAGCATGCCCGTGTGCTAAGGCCGTGTACCTAAGGCCATATACTGACTTTTTTCACACGGCTACTAGACACGCCCGTGTGTCTTGGCCGTGTTCTCCTAGGCTAGCTACTGACTTAGCCCCACGGTCACTAGGCACGCTCGTGTGCCACAACCGTGTGGCAAAATAGGCCATTTGCAAGGCCAAAATGCCACCCAATGGGTCTTACCTACAAGCAAAATCATTAAGACATCTCATGCCTATTTGGCAACCAAGAACATAGCAAAATAACCATCCAAATTACAAGACTAAAACTCATCTCATCACAAGCATAATTCATTCATTTGCTTAATCGAAACTTGACCATTTCATGTATCAAAAAAAACTATGCCAAAAAACATACTTCACATATCACATTCATTAAAGCAAATTCTCAACTCATAACTAGCCAAATCACATGGCTAAGTTCATATAACAAACTCATATCAAATACTAGCCTATACATGCCATATCTAGCTATATACATTTCCAAAGTGTACCAAAAATGAGTTTAGTAGTGTGATGACGATCCTTGTGATCCGAGCCTTCAAAGAGCTTTAATGACCTATAAAACAGAGAAAACACACACACAGAGTAAGCTTTCCAAAACTTAGTAAGCCATATACAAATAAACTTAACATATAAGCATTCAAAACATATAATCAATCTAAGTTCTCTAATGGCTCAGTTGCACAATCATAATTCTTCTTAGTACATACACTTAGGCCATACATCTTTCAGTCTTGCATATCACTTTATACTTTATTAGCTCATAGCTTTTCTATTCGTATAACACACTTACTGATAAACCGTAAAAGTAACATATTTTAATCCCACATTTAGCATGCTTTTGGATGAATTATCCCTTATTTTATGTAATTTGGTGCTCTTAATCCTTTATTTTCATGTTTTATACTCAGGAAAGCACCGGAGGATGAAAAGAACAAGAAACATGCTTAAAACGGGCCAAATGGGCGACATCACGAAATCGACACGGCCTAGACCCAAGACCACATGGCCGTGCCTCCTTAATAATCTCGAACACGGCCTGAGCCCAAGACCACACGGCCGTGCCTCATTAGTCGACCCAACACGGCCTGGCCACGATTCACACGGGCGTGTGCCATGGCCATGCCCCTGCCACGGCCAAGAAAAGTTTTACTCGGATTTGGATACTTGGAGGCAAAGAAACACATTCCAAAGTCTAATTAAACACCCAAATAGGAACTTCACTCAGATTTGGATACTTGGAGGCCAAGTAAGGCATCTCCAAGCCTATATAAACATCCTAGGGGGCAACTTAAGCGGGGAGTTCGGCAGAAGCCGGAGCCCAGTACCTTTGACAGGGGGCGGTGAGCTATGCCAAGGAGCTGAGCCGAAAAGGTCAGATTTGTGGGAAACAATTGAAGATAGCCAGTTGCTCCATCTCAAGAAGCCGAAATTCTACTCAAGACGGCGGATCTCTCCTTCAATTCCTTTAGGGGGTTTTAGGGAATTCTTATGTTTTGTTTTGTCTTTTCTTCTGAGATGTTTTCTTTTATTATTATGAACTAAACCCTTCAGATACCTGAAGGGGATGAAACTTAGATGAATCTTGTTATCGTTTGCTGAACTATATGATAAATACTTAATTTGTTCTTAATTATGTGTTCTTAATTCTTGTGTTAATATTTTCGGGATATTGATTCAAGTTTGATGTGCTTAGGTGGAGGAGCAAAAGTCCCTACTTAAGAGTAGATCTAGCATAATTAAGTGGAGTTGATCGCGCGCCTAGAGATAGGGTGACGAGATTTTGCCGGATTAGGGTGAAACCTAATATGGGAGTCCATAGATCGAGTTAATGCAATTCTAGGGGTTTTAATTAGAAAGAGATTTCAATTAATCAACCTAGGGTTAGACGTTATTCGCTTCGAGAGAGGGTTTAATATACATTAGGGAGTCTTACAGATCAAGTCAAGTGAATAAATCATCTGGTTCAGAGTTAGATAACAAGTGAAGTCTAGGTGGATTCTTCCTAAGGGTATCGTCTTAGTCAACTGAGTTTTTCCAACAGTATTTCCCCAATTCATTCTTTTTGTCTTTGCGTCTTTAGCTTAGTAGTTAGTTAAATTTAGATTAAATAACAACTTCACTTATTTTAGGCTAGATAATAAAAAGAAAGTTAGTATTAGTACTTTTGGTTCCTTTGGGTTCAACAATCCGGTCTTGCTTAAGCTATACGACTGTTCGATAGGTGCACTTGCCTCAATCGTTGTTATAGTTTGTTCCAGGTTCGATCATTATAAATTTAAAACTCTGAAATCACAGCGATCATGTTTTTGGCGCCGTTGCCGGGTAACTAAAATATTAAGAAAGCTCAATTTTTATTACTTTAGCCATTATTATTATTATTATTATTATATTTTTTATTTTTTAATTTGCTAAATTTTCTTTTATTTGATTTTGGAAGATAGAGAAGATGGCACTGAATAACTATCAGTGGCAAGTTATGAGGACAAAGCCAACAAAAGCAGTCGATATCTACAACCTCGACCCAATAACCAGGCTATCAAACCAGTTAGAGATGTTAAATAAAAAGTTTGATGATTTGTGTTCTTCGCAGATACATCCAGTTATGCAGTACGAAACAAGCGGAGGCGTGGCGAATCTTGAGTACCCACCCTACGGATATGGCATAAAGAACGAACAAGTCCACTATATGGGTAACTATTCTAGACCTCAAAATAATTTTTATAGTGACACTTATAATGCAGGTTGGAGGTACCATCCTAATTTCTCGTGGGATGATCAAAGTAGCCAAGGACTGGAACCTCCTCCAAATTTTCAACAACCACCTTACCAACAGAAAGAGGAGCTGAACCTCGAGGAGATGCTGACAAAATTCATGGCAGCCACAGATACCCGTCTCCAAAAAATAGAGACAACGCTTAATAATCAACAAGCATCGATCAAAGGGATCGAGAACCAAGTTGGGGAACTTACTAAGTTAGTTGGACAACTTGCAAAATTAATTTCCGAACGACCGCAAGGGCGTCTACCAAGCAACACTAAAACTAACCCAAAAGAGCAAATTCAAGCCGTAACAGCTCATGACAATGAAAGGTTAGTGGAATCTGACCCAAGGTAAGAGCCTGTAATAAGTGAAGGTAAGGTTGAGGTAAGCCATGATTTACCAAACCCGGTAATTACAGAGTACCAAGCTCATATGCCATACCCCAATGCGATAAAGAAAGACCACACAGAGGAATAATTCGGTAAATTTTTTAAACTTTCAAAGAAATTTCATATTAACTTGCCGTTTCTAGAAGCTCTTTCGCAGATGCCAGATCCTAGACCTCGTGTCAATAAAGAAGAAATTCATGAGGAACGGAAGCTTTGGATCGATGAACTAGACGAATGGAAGACACACTTCAAGGAGAGACTAAAAACACACGAAGCAAAGACGAGGCAACTCCACGACGAACTTAATAATGGTGAAACCCAGCTTAAGATAGGAGATCAGGTACTCAAAATCTTCCCAGATGGAACGGTCGAGGTAACACATTCTAATTTCGGCACTTTTGAGGAAAACATTACTCGACTTAAATTTTATATCAATAACCGAATTGATCGCATGAGAAAGGATTTTCACCTCCTCAAACCACCATGACCATACGAATGAGAGGTAAAGTCTAGCTTAAGACTATAACGCAGCGCTTCTCAAGCAAGCAACCCGAGCACTAACCCCATTAATTTTTACATTTTTTATTTTTTACTTTTATTTTTCCTTTCAGCACCTAACCATAAACTAACCAAAGTACAGATTTCCATACCAGACGGCCTTGCACACTACCGTGGCCGTGGCCGTGTGGCCACCATAGGAAGGTACAAGGGCAGGGCCAACTACCAGATCCATAATTTCTATTTAACCCCCTTCTTCCCTTCCTTTTCCCGTTATCTTTCTTCTTTCATTTTCCATTATTTACTTTTACTTTTATTTTTATTTTTATTTTTATTATTTTCTTTATTATCTTCTTCTTATTCTTCGTACCATTTAGATTTAGCTTAGAATACAATAAAATCAGGATGGCTGCTTCGAGGACTCAATTTCAAACGGTTCGAGACGCTTCCCCATGTTCACCTCCAATCCTATCCTATTTATTTTCATTGACTCCATCCAAAATTCAGGATGTTTCACTTCTCTCCCCATCTTACGATTTTATGATTATTTTGATATTATCTATCTTTGTACATTGAGGGCAATGTACATCTTAAGTGTGGGGGGTGAACAACCTAAAAAGGTGCCTAATTTTTTTTTTCATTATTCTCAAATTCCTAAAATTAGGTGCCAAACTTTTTGCATTATTCTCAATTCCCTGAATTATGCCTTCTCTTAAAGTAAATTTCTCATATTATCATTAGAATGAAATTTCCATGATTTATGATTTTCATTGATGTCTTAGATTAAGTCATTGATAATGGTGCATTGATAATTAAATTCTAAGATACTAGAGAATCAAGCATGCTAAGTCTATTTATCGGTATTAAAAAAAAATTTCTAGGTTGTTTACCTGAATTTGAATATTACTTTGAAATTTGAAATTTACGAGGTTGATATCAAAATACCCATAATTTTTGTGAGATTTTGAGCCTTATAAGAGAATATATCCTTTTTTTTTCATGCTCACTTTTTTTATTATGAGTGTGTCAACATTGAACTGTTATTCTAGAACTTGCCTCGATTATACATGTTGAGACCACATCTTTGATTTGATATATAGAAATGATAAAGGCACCTAGGATTTAACCCACTTACTCCATAAAAAGCCAACCTTCATAATTAACCCCTAGTGAACCCCTTTGATCCTAACAACCCTTTTTATTGACCCACCCACTAATATTAACCCAAAACCCTTTGTATTTGTTATCACCATCCTTTTTTACTACCCTTTTTGTCGAGATTTGATTTTGAGCAGTTGCCTAACTATGTTTTATATTTCAATTGTTAAAGTACTTTCTTGTTATTGTAAATATTTGTGACTTGTTCTTAAAAAAAAATCGAAGTATATTCATTATTAGTTTTGAGATTAGGTGAGCTTATACGTTAAATTCCAATTATTGAAGAAGAAGCTCGTATTATTAGTTTTCAATTGATGTAATTACTTTTATTCAGTTCATTGTTTCTAGTTAGGTAATTTGTCAATTCAATCTCGATTTTAACCCTCTAATTCAGCCTTTATCCACACCTTAACCAAAGCCCCGTTACAACCCCTTTCAAAGACCTTTTGATTTGTGCATCATCTCATATTACAGTGGTGGAGATTTGATTTTTATGCAAGCCTATGGGATTAACTTTTCAGGTTTGACGTTTGAGTGCTTAATTCTGAACCTTAAACTTAGGGGCTGGGTTTACAGATCCAACCCCTCCTACCGATTGGCTGGCATTAGAGTCCATGAACACACCTTGATCACTAAACGGATTAAAGCAACGAAATTGAATCTAAGAGGTAAACATAACTCGTAGAGCAAAAGCCCTTACCTAGATCGACAAATCACGAGGCTTCAGGCTCGATTTACAAACCAACCGAATCCTGAGAGTCCAAAAGAAAGTGTCAACACCCCACCTACATTCGGCCAAACATCAAATAGAATTGGGTATCTGCCTTCGGCACTTAGCACAATAAGAAAAGATTGAATCGACAGGGACACTTACCACAACACCAGCAGGATCGATTGGGAGTGTATGGGAATAGATAACAGCGATCTACTGTTACAAGAACCGAAGAAACGATTATGAAAGCCAAAGGAATTTAGCTAAAAAGCTACCCAAAACAGATGTCAAATCCCGGCTTTTCTTCCTATAGAAAATGATAGAGAAAAAGGAAAGAGAATGGGAGAGAGTTAGGGAGATTCGGCCAAAGGCCAAGAACTTACCCAAATGCCGAAAGCGTTCCACTATGCAAAGAGAAAGATGGAAACGAAGGGTGATCCTTAACAGATGATATTCGACCAAATGCTAAAAGAGAAAAGAGAAAAGTTGATGGGTTTTCGGCAAAGGTTGAAGCTTCAACAGGTTTCGGCTGACAAGAAAAGAAGAGATGCAAAGAAGAAACGAGGAATGGGGTTTGAGGTTTCGGTTCTTGAGGAGATTTAGAGAAAACGCAAAAGAGAGAAACTAAGGTGAAAGGAGGGTTCGGCTTTGATGCTCAGAGATAAGGGAAATGGACGAAAATGAGGAGTAAAGGAACTTAGAAGACCGTTTTGGATTTGGGCAGATGAGAGAAAAGAAAAGAAAAACAAAATACAAAGTTTGAGATGTGAGAGTGGTTCAATTTCGGCACAAAAGAAAAATAAAAAGAGAAAACCCAAATGCTCCCTACTAGCCGAATGCTCACCCCTCACCAAAGCCAACTTACCACATTCGGCCACCCCTCTAAGCAACACTCAACCGAATGCCCAACCCCCTTCCAACTCTTTTGAAATTCGGCTAACACACCTCCCACTTCAATCCCCCTTTTCTCTCCTTGTTTTTCTCTTGACCACCTATTCAAATCCTTTTGAATGCTTCAAACTCCTCAGATTTCTCTCCACCACCTATTTAAATATGTTGACTCCTTCAAAAGTCATCCACCAGAGACCATCCTGAGTACAACTCCCCCTGATCTTGGAGTCAAAAGTAATAAGCAGAAAGGAAATTCTCGCAGCTCGAACCAAGGCTCCATCCACCCACATAAGGTGTCACTCCCTTGCCTCTTAAGTGGCGCCTCCTTGCCACTTTACCAAGGCACTTCTTGTGTCAAAACTCACCACCAAGCACCGTTAACACCTGACCCAAGCATCTCCCCCTTCCAGGTGCCCAATAATTAAAAATTTTGCCAAGGCTCAGGCCTACCCCTAGCTCATGCCTGGACCCCAAAACACCCTAAACTAGCATAACAACCATACTATACACATGCACACATATATAAATACAGAGGCCCCGATTTAGGATGTTACAGTTCTACCCCCCTTAAAAATAATTTCAGCCTCGAAATTACCTGGTCAAAAGAGTTGAGGGTATTGATGCCGCATCACATCCTCTGGCTCCCACATGGCCTCTTCTGTTCCATGATTTCGCCATAATACCTTCACCAAAGGAACTGATTTCCTGCGCAAGACTTTGACATCCCGCTCCAAGATCTGCACTGGTTCCTCCTCAAAAGACAAATCTGGGCTCACTTCAATCTCCTCCACTGGCACAACATGAGATGGATCTGAACGATAGCGTCTAAGCATGAAAACATGAAACACGTTATGGATCTGACTCAATTCTGATGGTAACTCGAGCTGATAAGCTACTGGTCCCACACGCTTCAACACTCGATAAGGCCTGATAAACCTAGGGCTCAACTTGCCCTTCCGACCAAATCTCAGCACTTTCTTCCACGGCGACACCTTCAAAAAGACCTTGTCACCCACAGCAAACTCTATATCCTTCCGCTTAAGATTGGCATAAGATTTTTGCCTGTCCGAAGCTTCCTTCAGACGAGCTCGAATCAGCTGAACCTTATCCTCTGTTTCGGCGACCAACTCTGGACCCAACAACTGACGCTCACCCAACTCTGTCCAACACGTAGGGGTACGACACTTCTGCCCATATAACGCTTCATACGGTGCCATTTGGATACTTGCTTGATCACTATTGTTGTACGCGAACTCCGCCAACGGTAGAAATTCTTCCCAGCTACCTCTAAAATCCAAAACACAACCCCTCAACATATCTTCCAAAATCTGGATTACCCTCTCTAACTGCCCATCTGACTGCGGATGAAATGCCGTACTAAAATCCAACCTTGTACCCAATGCCTGATGCAACGCTTTCCAAAACCTTGACGTGAATCTAGGATCCCTATCTGAGATTATCGACACTGGCACCCCATGTAGTCTCACGATTTCTGCCACATACAACTTAGCCAACCTTTGAAGTGAGTAATCAATCCGAACCGGTATAAAATGAGCAGACTTTGTCAGACGATCAACAATTACCCAGACCGTATCCTTCTTGCTAGGCGTAAGGGGTAGCCTACTGATGAAATCCATCGTGATCCTTTCCTATTTCCACTGCGGAATTTTTACCGGCTGCAACAGACCCAAGGTAACTGATGTCCGGCTTTGACTTGCTGGCACGTCAGACACTTACTTACAAATTTTGTTACTTCCCGCTTCAGACCCGGCCACCAGAACTATTCTCGCAAATCCCGGTACATCTTACTACCTCCATGATGCATAGCGTATGGGCTGCTATGAGCTTCCTGAAGAATCTTCTGCCTTAACTCTACATCTCTTGGCATAAAAACTTTCCCTTGGAAACATAACACTCCATCGCTACTCAAGCTATACCCCTCTAATCCACCATTCTGCACTTGAAAATACCGAGCACTTAAGACGTCATCCACTAACTGTTTTTCCTTAACCTGGTTTACCCATGTCGGCTTCACTTGCGCTTCGCTAATAGACTTCGTCATCATACGGACTAAGGTGGGCAAACATGGCTCTTAAATCGCTACCACCTTGCGGCTCAACGCGCGCCGACCACTACGTTAGCCTTACCCGGATGGTACTCAATCGAGCGATCGTAATCCTTCAACAAACTCAATCCACCTTCACCGCCTCAAATTCAATTCCTTACGAGTGAGCAGTATTTCAAACTCTTATGATCCGTGGTACACTATAGACTTCTCCCCATACAAGTAATGTCTCCAAATTTTCGAGTATGAAACCACTGCAGCCAACTCGGATCATGCGTCGGGTAATTCACTTGTGGGGTCTCAATTGCCGAGAAGCATACGCTACTACTTGCCCCTCTTGCATCAGCACACATCCCAGACCAGTATGCGATGCATCACAATAGACCGTAAACTCCTTCCCCGCTTCAGGCTGAATCAAAATCGGAGCTTCTATCAAAATCCTCTTTAACTTCTCAAAACTCTCCTGTTGCTTGTCTGACCACACAAATGGAACCCCTTTCCTTAACAATTTGGTTAACGGCGCTGCAATCAAGGAAAACCCTTCCACAAACCTTACAGAGTACCGCTAAACCTGAAAGCTCCGAATCTCCGCGCTGAGCACGTAGGTGATTTCGATCCAACACCGCTTCAATCTTCCGAGGGTCTACCCTAATCCCCTCAGCTGACACCACATGACCCAAGAAAGTAACTCCCCTTAGCCAGAATTCGTACTTACTAAACTTTGCGAACAACTGCTTCTCCCTCAGAATCTACAAAACCACACGCAGATGTTCATCATGCTCCTCCTCAGACTTCGAGTACACCAGAATATCATCTATCAAAGTAGTATAAGGCAATCCAAAAATTAAGAACATACCGGTTATGACGTCCGATACGTCGCCTTCCTCTCGACGCCGCGCTGCATAGACCAACCCTGGCTGTCTTGCATTAGTATTCCCGGCACCTCTGCCCGGTGCCCCACGACCTCGTCCGTTACCTTTACCACCCCTGGCTGATCCTCGACCCCTCTACGGTTTCTGACCATCTCTCCCGAATGGTGTACGTCCATGACCCTCAGACTGAGTCCTAGCTGACCTCCGCGGACAATCCCTTATCCGGTGATCCATCGACCCACACTCGAAGCACCCTCTGTTTCCTGTCCAACACTCTCCCGAATGACGCTTCCCACATCGAGTGCACCGTGGCGGCCACTGAGTAGCAGCAGCAGGCTTTCCAGCTTGACTCGATCCGCCAAATCTAACCCTTTTTTGAGGATTCCCAGCAGACCCTAATGGCCCAAAACTCCTCTTATCCCTATTCATGTTCTGATTCTGCCTCTCGGTCCGTTTCACCTCCTCGGCTATCTTGGCCTTCTCCACCAGGACATCAAATTCTCTTTCCCGCTGTGGAGCAATCAACACTCGCAGCTCATCTCTCAGCCCGTCCTAAAATCTAACACAACGCTCGTGTTCCGTAGCCACGATACCCCGGGCATAACGGCTCAACCTTAAGAATTTCGCCTCATATTCAGATACTGACTTACTCCCCTAGACCAGATTCAAGAACGCCCTGCGCTGCGCATCTATATAACTAGACCCGACGTACTTCCTCTGGTAAGCTGCCTTAAAGAAATCCCAAGTGATATCATCGACCATCGCACCATCCCTGACTGTGAGCCACCACTGATAAGACTCATCTCGGAGAAGAGACATTATCCCTTTCAGCTTCTTCTCAGCCGTAAAGTCCAAATCGTCCATTATGCACTCAGTTGCCTCTAGCTAGTACTCAGCTGTGTTGGGAGCTACACCGGAAATACCCCTAAATACTTCTGCTCCATTAGCCCGGAGTCGTTCGACACGCATTTACGAGCCCCGTTCCAACGCCTGCACCAGTAACTCTCTCCAGGACCCACAGCATCGCCTGTGACACTGCGTCATCACCACCCGTCTGATCCTGAAATTTCGCACCCACAACTGGCGACGGCGGCACCTCATTGTCTGACCCATGACCAGACCTTACTGGTTCCGACACAGTAATCCTACCCCTACAACATCCACATATATTACGCCCGCGTCCTCGAATGCTCATGACTAGCGTTCACGTCATAATCTGATTTAAGAATTTTATGAGTTAGCTTTCTTCCACTATTTATTACGGCACAGTCTTATGAGAAATTTATTAGAGTAGTTGTTCTCGCAAGTTCATACAAATCCCTACGGCCAGTTTCTAAAGTAAAGGTCCTACTACTAGCATTCATAGTGCAAGCATTTAACTCATGTAAACATGAGTTAGGAGACTTACTGTCGTGGATTGGTGCTTAGGAGACTCAGTGCCATGCGTTCCAAAACATGTTCCTCATTCAACCATTTCGCAACCCCTTTTATAAAACATTTTGGACCTCGTGCCCACTGGTGAGCTTTTAAACTTGGCTCGATACCACAATTGTAACACCCCAAACCCGATCAAAATGCTACGACCGAATATGGCATGTCACAGAAAAACATTTTTGGAAAACGAGTTGTCGTCTCAATGTTGAAAAGAAAAACCTTTGATTTTATAAAACCCGAGTTGTGTGAAGCCGATGGTTAAAATTCTTTCAAAACTTAGTTTTAAAGAAGACAAGTGTTACCTTGTTATTATTGCGTGTTTGATAAATACCCAACGGTAAAAAATTTTGGAAATCCCAGAATTCGTTAAAATTTTGAAAACGTCCACTTTACGAGTTTATTAGGCATGTCTTTAGTGTTTAAACGTCGGTTTATAGAAATGTAACAAAATGAATAACCCCAAAATAAAAATTTAAATGGCCTTATTACATAACTGAAATCCAAACTTAAGATAAAATAAATCCAAAATAATCATTAAAGTAAAAACCCAAAATAATGAGCATGGCCACTTCAAGTCCATTCCAGCTCCACTTCCGAGATCTAGGAGTTATCTTCAAAATGTAATAGAAGGGGTGAGTCACCGAGACTCAGTGTATAAATCCCCATCCCCAAAGATGTTAAGCTCTCACACAGTTTCATATGCAACATGTATGTCATGCAATCCATCCAACCTATCCATCCAAACACCCAATTCTACCCCTTGTGGCACCTAGCCACTGGGGGTACCTAACGACTGGTGACCGAAGTCACAAATAATCATGTGTGAGGCCAACCCACTTGTGGTACCTAACCACTGGTGACAATCCCTTATATCGACATGTGGGGCCAACCCACTGTGGTACCAAACCACTAGGACGAGTCATAGAAATAAGTTTATGTGGTACCTAACCACTGGTGGTTCCAAACCACTGAGACATAGTCACAAAATATTAATATGTGGGGCCAACCCACGTGTGGTACCTAACCACTGGTGAGAGTCTGATAATCATACCTTTCCCCTCCTCTCATCATACCCATACTCATGAACATGCTTTTTAATACAACATCATCATGTTTAACATTTAGGAGAAATCAAATATGACATATGCAGATTTAAAAGAGACAATTAACGTTAGCCACTAAAATGGACTTACCCGGAGTCCTTGCTTTTACCCACAAGGGTAACTTATCGATTCCTACAGTTATTTCGGGTTTTGACAGATCACAAATAATAACACATTAAACATATGAAGTGTGTAAGAGTTACACACCTGATTACTCGTAAAACCACGCTCTCTACGTCGACACTATCATTAATCGACACCACCGCTATTTGTCTACTACCTTGCTCAGATGCCGGACCACAACCTGGTGGCCAATCACGAACCGCAGACACATCCCTCTTCTTAAACTTAGGAGCTGGGTTTACAGATCCAACCCCTCCTACCGCTTGGCTGGCATTAGAGTCCATGAACACACCTTGATCACTAAACGGATTAAAGCAACGAAATTGAATCTAAGAGGTTAACATAACTCATAGAGCGAAGGCCCTTACCTAGATCGAAAAATCTCGAGGCTTCATGCTTTATTTACAAACCAACCGAATCCTGAGAGGCCAAAAGAAAGCGTCAGCACCCCACCTACATTCGACCAAACATCAAATAGAATTGGGTCTCTGCCTTCGGCACTTAGCGCAATAAGAAAAGATTGAATCGGCAGGGACACTTACCACAACACCAGCAGAATCGATTGGGAGTGGAGGAGAATAGATAACGGTGATCCGCTGTTTCAAGAACCGAAGAAATGATTATGAAAGCCAAAGGAATTCGACTAAAAACTACCCAAAACAGATGTCAAATCCCGACTTTTCTTCCTATAGAAAACGATAGAGAAAATGGAAAGTGAATGGGAGAGAGTTAGGGAGATTCAGCCAAAGGCCAAGAACTTACCCAAATGCCGAAAGCGTTCCACTATGCAAAGAGAAAGATGGAAACGAAGGGTGATCCTTAACAGATGATATTCGATCGAATGCTAAAAGAGAAAAGAGAAAAGTTGATGGGTTTTCGGCAAAGGTTGAAGCTTCAACAGGTTCCGGCTGACAAGAAAAGAAGAGATGCAAAGAAGAAACGAGGAATGCGGTTTGAGGTTTCGGTTCTTGAGAAGATTCAGAGAAAACGCAAAAGAGAGAAACTAAGGTGAAAGGAGGGTTCGGCTTTGATGCTCAGAGACAAGGGAAATGGACGAAAATGAGGAGTAAAGGAACTTAGAAGAGCGTTTTGGATATGGGCAGATGAGAGAAAAGAAGAGAAAAACAAAATACAAAGTTTGAGATGTGAGAGTGGTTCAATTTCGGCACAAAAGAAAAATAAAAGAGAAAACCCCAAATGCTCCCTACTAGCCGAATGCTCACCCCTCACCAAAGCCAACTTACAACATTCGGCCACCCCTCTAAGCAACACTCAACCAAATGCCCAGCCCCCTTCCAAATTTTTTGAAATTCGGCTAACACACCTCCCACTTCAATCCCCCTTTTCTCTCATTGTTTTTCTCCTGGCCACCTATTCAAATCCGTTTGAATGCTTCAAACTCCTCAGATTTCTCTCCACCACCTATTTAAATATGTTGACTCCTTCAACAGTCATCCACCAGAGTCCATCCTGAGTACAACTCCCCCTGATCTTGGAGTCAAAAATAATAAGCAGAAAGGAAATTCCCGCAGCTCGAACCAAGGCTCCATCCACCCACATGAGGCGTCACTCCCTTGCCTCTTAAGTGGCACCTCCTTGCCACTTTACCAAGGCATTTCTTGTGTCAAAACTCACCACCAAGCACCCTTAACACCTGACCCAAGCATCTCCCCCTTCCAGGTGCCCAAAAATTAAAATTTTTGCCAAGGCTCAGGCCTACCCCTAGCTCATGCCTGGACCCCAAAACACCCTAAACTAGCATAACAACCATACTATACACATGCACACATATATAAATGCAGAGGCCCCGATTTAGGATGTTACAATTTGTTAGTCCGAAAGGCATAACTAAACACTCATAATGCACGTACCTTGTTCTGAAAGTAGTTTTCGAAATGTCTGAATCTTTTACTCGCAACTGGTAGTAACCCGATCTCAGATCTATCTTCGAAAACACAATAGCTCCTTTTTAACTGATCAAATAAATCGTCAATCCTGGGCAACAGGTATTTGTTCTTTATGGTCACTTTGTTTAACTGACGATAGTCAATGCACATTCTCATCGTGCCATCTTTCTTTTTCACAAACAGAATGGGAGCACCCCAAGGTGAGAAACTCGGTCTAGCGAACCCTCTGTCAATCAATTCTTGTGGCTGTGACTTCAATTCTTTCAACTCAGTTGGTGCTATTTTATACGGAGCTATCGAAATAGGTGTCGTATCAGGCAACAGATCAATAACAAATTCAACTTCACGTATCAGAGGCAGACTCGGTAATTCTTCCAGAAATACATCAAAAAACTCATAAACAACTGGCACTGATTCAACTTTCTTTTCAGACACTTTCGAATCAATCACATAAACAAAATAAGCTTCGTAACCCTTTTTCATATAACTCTAAGTTTTCAACACAGATATCACAGTAGGCAATCCATTTAAATCATCCGACTCAATACGAACTATTTTACCATTCTGACAACTCAAATTAATAGTCTTTCTTTTACAATTCACAACAGCATCATGCAACGTTAACTAGTCCATACCCAGAATTATATCAAACTCATCAAACGGTAATGGCATCAGATTAGCAGGGAAACAGATATCTCGAAACATTAACGGACAGTTCTTGCATATTTTGTCAAACAGGACACTTTTACCTAAGGGGTTCGATATTTTTATAACAAATTCAGTAGACTCTACAGGCAAAGTCTTACTGGATACTAAATTTATGCATATATACGAATGAGTAGAACCAGTGTCTATCAATGAAATCACAGAAATATCATAAAGTATAAAAGTACCAGTTATAACATCAGGAGATGAAGCTTCCTCACGAGATCGGATGGCATACGCTCTGGCAGGTGCTCTAGCTTCATATCTCACCACAGTATCTCTCGTAGTTCTCTGACTACCACTGACACTTCTTGTAGTTCGCAAAGGTCTACCCCTCACTGGAGCATTATCTGATCTCGGATTCGGAATAGTCTCTGGCTCAACAGACTCTGGGCAATCACGAATGAAATGATCTAATGATCCACATCAGAAACAAGCCCGGTCATTCAATCTACAACTTCCCGGATGTCTTTTACCACAATGCTTGCACTCAAGTTGTTCGGATCGAACATTCCCAACACTTGCTACTAAAGTTGCCGGAGCTTTGGAGCTCAACTGTGATCTAGCTCGATCTCTACTCGAAGCCTCACATTAGCCTTTGAACGGCTATGTTCATCTCGGAATTTCTTCGAGGCAGACTCAAATGATTTGCTCAAAAATCTCTTTTTCATATCTCTGGCTTCAGACTCAGCTTTGCATGCTCGGTCAACTAGCACTACGAACTCTTGTATCTCTAGAGTACCAACTAGCAATTGGATATCTTCATTTAGGCCATTTTCGAATCTTTTACACATTATCACTTGAAATAAACGCATTCTCGAGCATACTGACTTAATCTCACAAACTCTCGTTTGTATTGATGATGCACCACGTGACCTTGTTTCAAGTCCAAAAATTCTTTTCGTTTCTGATCAATGAATCTCTGAATAATGTATTTCTTTCTGAACTCAGACTGAAAGAAATCCCATGTGATCTGTTCTTCAGGAACAACTGAAATTAAAATTTTCCACCATCGATAGGCCGCGGCTCGTAACAAAGATACAACACATTTAATACGTTCTTGAGAACTCAACGACATTTCATCGAATACCCGAATTGTGTTTTCTAACCAGAACTTGGCCTTTTCGGCATCATCATCACTAGTAGCCCTGAACTCTTCAGCCCCATATTTACGGATCTTGTCAATCGAAGGCTTATTCAACAGATTCGGATACATAACTGGTGGCACAACTGTAGTCTGAGGGGGATTAACCGGGGGCGGAGGTTGCGAAATAGTCGAGTTATTTCTTACGAATTGAGTGAACCATTCACTCATCATCTAGAAGAAAGCTTGTTTAGCTTCTCCCTCTTGACCGCTCGTAACCGGTCTCGGATCAGAGAGCGCTATCCCTTCAGCGGGAACAGGCACATTAATTTCTACGTCGTCAGCTACGGCTCTTTCGGAATCCATTACTATATGAAAATCACATTTTATGCGTCAGGATTCATCACACTAGCACAGTTCAGAAATATGGCCTGTATAGCTAAACTCTGACACGCTACGTTAGTCCGAGAATCGACTAAACCGTAGCTCAGATACCAATCAAATGTAACACCCCTAACTCGTATCCGCCGCTGGACTAGGGTTAAAGGAGTTACCGGAAAGATCAAAAATATTTACAGAAATGTCATACAATTGCATATCAACCTCAAACTTAATGTCCCCTTAGTAGGTCATCGAGGCCTAAAACATGCTTATAAATCGGGTCGGGACTAAACCGGAACACATATAAAATTTCACGGAAATTTAAAACTTTTTTAAGTTTCAGGGGTTACACGCCCGTGTAGGCAGGCCGTGTGCCTCCCACGGCTGCTGGACACCCCCGTGTGTCCACCCCGTGGTTGAATCTGACTTTACTCCATGGCTACCAAGCACGCCCGTGTACCTTGGCCGTGGTCGAATCTGACTTTACATCCACAGCCACCAAGCACGCCCGTGTCCTAAGGCCGTGTACCTAAGGCCATATACTGACTTTTTCACACGGCTATTAGACACGCCCGTGTGTCTTAGCCGTGTGCTCCTAGGCTAGCTACTGACTTAGCCCCACGGTCACTAGGCACGCCCGTGTGCCACAACCGTGTGGCAAAATAGGCCAAAATGCCACCCAATGGGTCTTACCTACAAGCAAAATCATTAAGACATCTCATGCCTATTTGGCAACCAAGAACATACCAAAATAACCATCCAAATTACAAGACTAAAACTCATCTCATCACAAGCATAATTCATTCATTTGCTTAATCGAAACTTGACCATTTCATGTATAAAAAAAAACTATGCCAAAAAACATACTTCACATATCACATTCATTCAAGCAAATTCTCAACTCATAACTAGCCAAATCACATGGCTAAGTTCATATAACAAACTCATATCAAATACTAGCCTATACATGCCATATCTAGCTATATACATTTCCAAAGTGTACCAAAAATGAGTTTAGTAGTGTGATGATGATCCTTGACGGTCCCGAGCCTTCAGTAGCTTTAACGACCTATAAAACAGAGAAAACACACACACAGAGTAAGCTTTCCAAAACTTAGTAAGCCATATACAAAAAAACTTAACATATAAGGATTCAAAACATATAATCAATCTAAGTTCTCTAATGGCTCAGTTGCACAATCATAATTCTTCTTAGTACATACACTTAGGCCATACATCTTTCAGTCTTGCATATCACTTTATACTTTATTAGCTCATAGCTTTTCTATTCGTATAACACACTTACATTCTCATATTCAAATGCATAATTCATCTAGGTAAGTTTAAGAAAATACTTACCTTCTTATACACACAAAGTGTACTTATCAAACATACCTGAAAGATATGTACAATTCACATAATCATTCATTTCTTGAACTTGACCATTGAACCGTTCGGAATCTAATAAAATACGCAGAGTGCCCGGAATAGTTATACAATGCCAATTTCCCAGATGTGGTCTTAAATGTAATTGGATATCGATGCCACTGTCCCAAATAGGGTCTTACACGAATTAATACGATGCCACTGTCCCGAACATGGTCTTACACGTAAATAGATATCGATGCCACTGTCCCAAACAGGGTCTTACTTGAATTAATGCAATGCCAATGTCCCGGACATGGTCTTACACGTAAATAGATATCGATGCCACTGTCCCAGATAGGGTCTTACTCGAATTAATACGATGCCAATGTCCTGGGCATGGTCTTACACATAAACAGATATCGATGCCACTGTCCCAGACAGGGTCTTACTCGAATTAATACGATGCCAATGTCCCGGACATGGTCTTACACGTAATTTCATATCAACGCCGACGTCCCAGACGTGGTCTTACATGATATTTCAGAACAGACACCTATGTCATAACATAGTTAATCCTATCTATTCCTAGATTCAAACGAGACTTCTCGGATGCTAGCACTAGGTCGATCTTATCTCGGAGTTCATATATTCAACATCTCATATGCTTTTATCATCATTAATAATCATATGAACATTCATAATTTACAACAACGCATTTATTTGTATATCGACTTACCTCGAGTTCGATTTAACAGAAATGGAAACGGCTACTCAGTTACTTTCGCTTTCCCGTGATCTAAGTCCGTTTTCTTCGGTTCTTGATCTATACATATTCAAATGTAATCCATTTATTCACTAATTCATTCATTTCAATCAAAGAACACATATTTAGCGCAATTTACAATCTAGTCCTCGTATTTTCACATTTGGATATTTTAGTCCCTATTTCAAAAAAATCATCAAATACACAAAATCATCATATACCCATGCTTAGCCGAATACTCATGTATCACATACAAGTCCATACATTTCAACTATTTCACAAATTAGTCCCTCAAAATGCTATTTTCACAATTTAGCCCTAATTAGCTAAATTCATCAAAAATTCAAGAACAAAACATGTTCATTAAACACATATCTTTCATTTAACACCAATAATCATCACAAAGCTCACCATTTCATCAGTGGCACAACTCATAAACATCATAAATTCATAAAATTGAAACATGGGTTTGATAGTAGATTAAGCAACGATTACAGAAACGTAGAAATTATCAAAAACTGATTAAAATCATACCTTGAATTAAAATTAGAAATGGCCGAATACCCTAGCATTCTTATTCTCTTTTTCTTTTCTTTGTTTCGGTTCTAATAGAAAGATGAATACCAATATAATGGCTTTCTAATATTTGTATGTTATATCATATATATTATTATAACAATTTCTATTTTATTAACCTTAAATAAAATAATTCATAAACCTTAAAATCAAGGTCCACCACCGTCCACTAATCTTACAATTGGCTAAATTGCCACATAAACCCTCCTATTTAAGGAGACACAACAATTAGGCTACTCAATCAATTAGAAGGCTACGTTTACCTTTTACACGATTTAGTCCTTTTATCAAATTAAACACACAGACATACAAATTAACTTACGGAATGTTACCACATGCTTAATCACATATCAAAAGCATAGAAAATAATATTAAAATATTTTACTGACTCGAATTTGTGGTCCCGAACCACTTTTTCGACTAGGGTATAAACCGGACTGTTACAGATGATATCTTTCTTTTACCTTAATTTAATTTATGTTATTTTATTCATTTACCAAATTAACCTTATTCATTAACTTAAAATTCGCCTATTTAATGTCCATCTTTGTCCACTCAAATAAAAAATGGTCTATTTACCATTTATGTACTCATAAATTTAAGTTCCTTAGCTATTTAGTGCCTTTAGCCTATAGAACTCTAATTTTGCACCTTTTGCAATTTAGTCCTTTTTATCGAATTGAGCATTCAAACGATAAAATTTCTTAGCGAAATTTTCATATGAATCTATTAACATGTTATAAACCTTAAAATAATAATAAAATAAATATTTCTACTTCAGATTTGAGGTCCTGAAACCACTGTTCTGATTTCACTGAAAACGGGCTGTTATAATTTTATTTACCTAACGTTGACATGAAACTGTCATGAGGAAAAGGAAAATCAAAAGTCAACAATGAATAGCTCGTAATTTTGATTTGTATTTCTATCTAAAACCATTATTTTCTATTTTTTCATGTCATTTTTACATTATATGAAGTTGGGGAAAGTCATTGATGGTTATTTGAGTTGAGTAGATATATTTGACATTGATTATTGAGACATGGACTAAATTGAATTAAATAAAAATTTCTTGATTCAGTTGGAAATTGATGAATTACATGAAATTGTGTAATAACATGTTGAATATATGATGAACTGATGAAATTGATGATTAGTTAGATATGATAAAGTATGATTCAAATTGTTTATAATGAATCAGAAAATTTAGTTACCTTATTAGCTATTTGGACCGAGTTAGATATGGTTGGCATGCCATAGGGTCAGAATTTTTATTGAAAACCATCATTGTCAGGCAATTCGGAGTAATAGATCATTCTTTTAGAGTCATCATTTCCGGGGAATCTGAGTGACTAATTTTACAATTGGTAAACCATCGTTGTCGGGCAACTTGGGGTGACGAATTTGTGTATCCGTTTTGAGTCTGTATTGGTTAATAGTGTTATAAACGAATGAAATTGCTTAAATGATATGTGAAGTGTTTTATAAAATGAAATGAATTAGATAAAACAAATTGAAAATGAGCCCAAGGGTCCGAATGCGAATATGAGGGCCAATGAGCTCAAAAATAGCCAAAAATAATGTATGATTTTGAATATGTATATGCAATGTTATTGTTATGCTAATAATTGGTAAGTTGTTAAAGAAGGAAATAAAATGGTGCCTTTAATGTTGAATAACACAATTAGTATTGCTTTGGTACTTGATGATAGTAGCATGTAATGAACTTAATCAAGCTAAGTAGTAATGGTACCTATGACATTAGTAGATGTAAGTTTAGTCTAAGTATGATTCTATGAAATTGAAAGAGTTGGACATGAAATGGTATGAGATTAGGTTATAAATTAAACATGTGCATTTGTATAAGCTTGTTATATTGTATTGAATCATAGATTTACCATTGAGCGTATTTACTCAGTGTACGATTTGTTTTTCTTCGTGCGCAGGTAAAGAAGATCCTGATAGTTTGAGCAGTTGATCCAACATCCAGCAATCGATCCCCAACTCAAAAATTTTTGTATATATCCATTTTGTTATAGTGTGGCATGTACCTGGTTGAGTCACTTTTGGCACTGTTCTATACTTATGTGAAAATTTGAGTAAAACTAGATATATACAATTGGTAACTTGGATGAATATATGAGTGAGTTAATTAAGGAGCGATTCATATGACGGGAAGAAACTAGAGTGCTAGCCTAAATAATTAAGAATTTAGCATATTGGTAATCTTTCTAACTCTTTCGTACCTTTTAATTAAAGAAAAGGAAGGAAAATCTGAGGTTATCAACATTATTTATTTTGAACTGTGAAGATTTAAGTCATTTTTAGCATTTAAAACTCCTCTGCATGCGCATGAATTAAGGTTTTCTTACATATGAAAGTCTATGTTTTGATCTTTATATGGTTGTTATGCTTAGGAAACCAAGAAGGAGGAGGTCCGAGTAATAAAGGGAAGGCTAAGTAGGTGTAAGTTGTGTCAACCCCTAGATATTTTGTTGGTGAGTTTTTGAACTCAAATCCTTAGTGTTTGTTTTATGTATACCAGTACTGTGCTGTTGTGGTATGTTTGACTTCCTATTTGTAACACCCCCAAACCCGGCCTAGACGTTATGGCCAAATCTGGCGTGTCACATTGAAGTCTTTTTCGAAAACCATGTTTTCATTGAAAACCCTTCTTGAAATTTCAAACTTCTTGTCGTTGTACAAAACCTCAATTTGCGTTTGTTTATTTTCAATCATGGTTTATTAAAAAGTTATTCCCTTTTAAAACATTATTACCTTTAAAACCTTATTTGTTGCGGAAGCTTAATTTAAAACAAAATGATTTACGAAAACGTGATATTTAAAAATTGAGTTGCGAAAACGTAGTGTTTGAAAATGTTATTGTTTTGGAAAACCGTGTTCTACTTCTAGCGGATGTAAATCACAATCAACAAAATCCCAAATTTAAAATCCAGAAAATTTTAGAGGCCTTATAACAACCTTAATCAAAATCAACGTACTTAAGTAAATGAGCAAAACAGAATAAAACATGTGTAGTTGTGTGGCCCTCTCCGAGTCCCTCGCAGCTCCGAACCGTCTAACGCTGGTGATTACCTGAAAGGTTAAAAACGGGGTGAGTTTATGAAAAACTCAGTGTGTAATCCCCTTACAAAAGAAACAGTCAGTATACAAAAATAGAATCGATGCGGGCTCGAGCCCTTTAACAAGATACAAGATGCAGTTCGGTTCGAGTATATGTGGGCCAAAGCCTAAAACAATATCATTTGGGTCACAGCCCATAACCGAATCAATTGGGCCTAGCCCATCACGATGCTGATCTCAAGTATGAATGATGCATGATGCATGCAAACCCATCCAACCCTGCACTTGCCTCCGTCCAACATTGCACTACCTGTGGGGAATAAATCACCCACGCCATCCCTACACTTACATTGTTAGCATCGGTGGCAGCACTAACCGAAATTGCAACAAAGCTGCTAGTATATATGCGGCTTTAAGCCTTCAGTAACGGTCTCATAATTGGCACATAGCCATCGGTAACTGTAATAAGACACATAACCATCAGCTACGGTAAAATAACCGACACACAGCCATGGGTAAGTATAATCGACACAAAGTCATCAATAATTACGACCGACACACAACCATGGATAAATATGATCGACACAAAGTCATAATCAAGGTGGCACAGAGCCATAATTAGGTTGGCACAGAGCCATAATCAGATTAACTGGCTTAAAGCCATTGGTAAGCCCATAGTCGTCTCGTGCCACTCGTGCGACCCTGTCAGAACAGTACTTCCTCCATAACCAATATTCTAACCCCATGCAGTATGTCATGTATGCAGAATGTATGGCCCACAAATCATCATATCATTCACAGTTAAGTCAATCAAATCATAGTCATACAATCAGAGTCAAATCAGTCAAATCATAGCACAAGTCAATCATTTACCCTCGAGGGGCAAAATAGTCATTTTACCCTTTGCATAACACCCCAAACCCGGCCTTGAAGTTAGGCCCGAATCTGGCATGTCACATTGAAGTGTTTTTCGAAAACCATGTTTTCATTGAAAACCCTTCTTGTTTAAAAGCTTAAGTAAAATCCTAGTTACGTTAGTTTATTTTTAAAATGTGGTACACTGAAAAATTATTAATTTTATTCCCAAAATATCTTTTTAATTGCAGAAGCTAATTGTGAGAGTAATCAATTTACGAAAAAGATTAAGTCGCGAAACCATTCCAAAAATGTAGCAAAAATGTAGTGATGTTTTAAAAACTATTAGCATTTTGGAAAACTGTGATTTACTTCTAACAGATATAATTCAAACATAAATAAAAACCCAAACCTAAAATCCAGAAACTTAAAAAGGCCTTATTACAACCCAAATCAAAATACTTGAATGTAAGCAATCAAAACGGAAAACATACGCAGTGTGTGGCCTTCTCCGAGTCATTCGCAGCACCGATCCGTCTAAGGCTGAGGATTACCTGCACAGTTAAAAATGGGGTGAGTTTACGAAAACACAGTGTGTAATCCCCTTACTAGAGTAACGATCAATATACGTAAAATGCAGAACCAAACAAATGCCTGAGCCAAAGCCCTTTAACCGTAACAGTACAGTCCAGATCAAAGCATACGTGGGTCAAAGCCCACTACAATATCAATTGGGTCACAACCCATAACAGAATCAACTAGGCCTAGCCCAAACCAATAACAGAACAAGTGGCCTAAGCCCGGTACAGTGACAGATCTCATAACAGATATGCAATATTATGAGGATGCATCCCATCCCGATCCAGCCAACACACCACCCGTACCAACCCTACACTTACGTGGGGACCCAACCAGCACACCAATGTTAGCACCGGTTGCGGGCCTAACCGAAATCGTAGCAACGCTGCTATTATATATATGCGGCTCTAAGCCTTCAGTAGCGGTATTATAATTGGCACAAAGCCATCAGTAAATGTATTATGTTTGGCACATAGCCATCAGCGACGGTAATATAACCGGCACATAGCCTTGTGTAAATATGATCGACACGGAGTCACTGATATATATGTTCGACACATAGCCACGGGTAAATACGATTGGCACAAAGCCATAATCAAGATGGCAAAGAGCCATAATCAGATTACGCGGCTTTAAGCCATCCGTCGGTCCACAGTCGTCTCATGCGACTCGTGCGACCTTAACAGATCAATACTGGATCCACAGTCGTCATGCGACCCGTGCGACCCTATCAGAACTTCCTCCGTATCAATGTCCCAACCCCATGCAATATGTCATGTATGTCATGCTCAATCATTACACGTGTATGCAAAATGGCCATGCTCAGTAAGAGTCATTTCAACATATATTAACAGCATATCAGTCATACGCCCACAGTCAAGTCAGTTAAAACACAGTCATACGATCACAGTCAAATTAGTCAAATTTATAGTCTAAGTCAGTCATTTACCCACAAGGGACAAATAGTCTTTTTACCTTATAAGGGTATTTCAGTAATTTTCGCAAATCAGGGGTATTTCGGTAATTTTACAAAGCAAGGGTATTTCAGTAATTTTGCAAATCGAGGGTATTTCAGTAATTTTACAAATCGAGGGTATTTCGGTAATTTTGCAAACCGGGCTCTCAGTGATCCAACAGAAGGTACACCTTCGCTTCGAGCGACTAAAGTAACCTAAACAGTCACAACGGACTAAATGGGCTTAAGGCCCATTACTCGGCCCAAGTGGGCCCACACGCTCGTGTGGCCCAATTAGCCCAGAAATAGCCTCGACTATACGAACAACATAGTTTACATACCACGTCACATACATTTTATCCGTGTGGGCCCACAAGCCCACTGGGCCCACTCAGCCCCTTTCGGCCTAACGAGGCCCAGAACTACCTAAGTCATGTGCGTGACATGACAAGTCTATCTACGTCCCACTTAATAGTAAAGTTTACCTACGTGGGCCCACGGGCCCATACGACCCATTCCGGCCAAAGCCCATGAGATCGCTCATGACGGCCTTCCTCGTCGTACGCTCACGTTTAGTAAGCTCGGTTGATCACATGAGCGTGCCCCAATCCTTCGGCTTTTTGACTTTTTGGCAATCCGGCATTTCGGTATTTGCCGCTACAGCTAACACCGTGCAAAAAACATTCACACCCTATCGGCTTTTGACCGATTAACAATTACGGTACTAATAAACACTTTCGGCTTTTTCGCCGATCATCAATAGAGCACAAAGTTACACACCTGATTATGAAAGCGAATTGTGCTCAAAGTAACCTTGTACCTAAATTGAACTAATAATATCCGATTAGAAACTTAACTCATAAAACTAACGAAATCTAACGGAATTTCAAATCAGATACGATGCCCTTACCAACAACAGAAGCGATCGCCTCTTCAGTTCACAAGCAATGCACCAATCACCCTTGGCCACAACCTACACAAGAACCCCCTCCTTCTTTAGATTCACACATGACATACGATACCATTACAACAAGAACCCTATACCCCATTCTCCACCCCTTACCAGACCGTAGAACCAAATACTAGTAAAAGGAGTAGCGCACACGAGTCGAGAATTGGTTTAATCTGAAGAGTATACCAAAATAATATAGTTGGTGCGAAAAGGAGAAACAAAAGACAACAACCAGAGAAGGGAAAAATCCGAAAGAGGAAAGAAAGTGCAAGTCGGATACTCACCTATGAGTATTCGGCCAATGAAGCAATTGGAGGTGAAGGTAGAGAAGTGCAAAGGAACAAGATGGTAGATGTTCAACCAATTGTTTGAATCAATTCTGAGGCTTCAGGTAATGCGAGAGGGAAAAAGAATAGTCGTTTAACAAAAACCAAAGGAAATGAAAAAAAGGAAGAAGAAGAAGGTATCTGGCAAGAACTCAAAAGAAAGGAGAATACAACTAGAGGGCTAACCGAAAGGGGAAGTATGGGTGAACGGATGCCAAAGTGAAAATAAAAAAAGAAGCAGAATAGAATTGATCGTAGTACTCAAAAGAATAGATGAAGGAGTTATGAAAATAGGTCAAAATAAATTCGGCCAGTCAAGGGAGGTATACGGCTAAGATTTTGTAGTGGAAAAACCCAAAAACAATTATCACCAAAAGCCGAAAATGCAAGGCCCCCTCCCACCCAATTTCTCGAGTACCTCCCAAGCAAATTAAGCATGATCTTACTTCACTTCAAATTCCCCTTTTTCCTCCTAAAATTCGTTCATGATTTCCTCCCCAATCTTCTCCTTGATTTTCTCCAGAATCCATTCCTTGACCAGTTCAAATTCTAACCACCTTGTAGTGTTTTATTAAAACTCCGCCACTCACACAACAAAGGAGTAAAATAAATACTCATTTGTGCATAGAGTGACTCGAACTAAAGCTCCCTTGACACCATAATGACGCCACAACCACTAGACTACAAGCTCATCTTGTGTCACATTTTAATCTTAATTACTTAAAAGGCTTAATACCAGGAGTCAGGGTTCCCCTAATGCTAAAAAAAAAAAAATTCCCAAATGACATGACTTGCACCCAAGACTTCTTAGAAGCCCCAAAACCTTCCAAAATCACTCACCTAACAGATCTAACATGCATTTGTACCGTTCTCTTGTTCTCAAAAAAATTACACACTCCCATGCCCAAGGCCCAATAGGCCCAATTCTACTAGGCCCAAATTCAGGGTGTTACAATTCTACCCCACTTAAAGAAATTTTGTCTCGAAATTTCCAACTATCTAATGATCGTTTAACACAGACTACTCTACTACGCTACCGCTTACTCTCATCCCAATAACGCTAATACACTTTTAACTTAATCTTGAACCCTCTTACACACAACCAAACATCTAACCACAGAAGCAAACAAATATTTATCACACATGCACACAATTTCTATATTCAAACATCACATCCAAACAAAGCACACCTGGCTTAAAAGGGGGTGTGCAATCTCGAACCAGTGCTCCTTAGACCCGCATCTAAGACACGCTCCGACTTCCTCCGCAAGATTCACTGGATGGCACCTTTTGCAATGCTGGCAAGCCGAAAAGTTCAGACGCGTTTTAACACATTTCACAGCACGAGGCTCCTGCTTCAGAGGACTGTGATCCCTCTTCCTGCTGCGCTCCAAGCACCTAGCCTGAAGTGTTTCACCATACGCCTTAACTCCTGCCTCAAACACTTCTTCCAGCACTTCCCTTACCAACCAAGGTCGATTGCCTCGTGCAAGCTCCGAGTTATCGCTACCCGAAGTCGATGGACTTATCTCGACTATCGTCTCCTGAACCATCTAATGTTTCGGGGAGACGGGCAACTCCTCGCGACCTTGCTTGCCTTCGGAATCCATCAAAATACTGTTGCTAGCTTAAAAAAACTGATTTCCAGAACATACACTGAATAAATAAAAAATCTAATTTTAAAACTGTCTAACAGAAAACTTACGGATTCGGCACCGGAGACTCGGTAAACCACCCTTTTAGGAAAATATTCAGAAAAACATTTCGATTGCTTCTAATCTTTTCAAACCTTTTTGAAACAATTCTTTCGAAAATCCAATTTTAAAACTCATTCCATAGCCGAGTTGTGCAACCTGGCTCCAATACCACTAAATGTAACACCCCAAACCCGGCCTAAAAGTTAGGCCCGAATCTGGCGTGTCACATTAAAGTTTTTTTCGAAAACCATGTTTTCATTGAAAACCCTTCTTGTTTAAAAGCTTAAGTAAAATCCCAGTTACGTTAGTTTATTTTTAAAACGTGGTACACTAAAAAATTATTAATTTTATTCCCAAAATATCTTTTTAATTGCGGAAGCTAATTCTGAAAGTAATCGATTTACGAAAAAGATTAAGTCGTGAAACCATTCCGAAAATGTAGCGAAAACGTAGTGTTGTTTTAAAAACTATTAGCATTTTGGAAAACCGTGATTTACTTCTAACGGATATAATTCAAACATAAATAAAACCCAAAGCTAAAATTGAGAAACTTAAAGAGCCCTTATTACAACCCAAATCAAAATACTTGATTGTAAGCAATCAAAACGGAAAACATAAGTAGTGTGTGGCCTTCTCCGAGTCCCTCGTAGCTCCGATCAGTCAAAGGCTAGGGATTACCTGCACAGTTAAAAACGGGGTGAGTTTACAAAAACTCAGTGTGTAATCCCCTTACTAGAGTAATGATCGATGTGAAACAAAAACCTAGCGATGCTGGGCCTGACCCTTTAAGCGTAACGATGCAGTCTAGATCAAAGCATACGTGGGTCAAAGCCCACTACAATATCAATTGGGTCACAGCCCATAATAGAATCAATGGAGCCTAGCCCAAACAAATGACAGAACAAGTGGCCTAAGCCTAGTACAGTGGCAGATCTCATAACAGATATGCAATAGTATGAGGATACATCTCATCCCGATCCAGCCAACACACCACCCGTACCAACCCTACACTTACGTGGGGATAAAATCGACCCACCCAGCCAGCACACCAATGTTAGCACCGGTTGCAGCCCTAACCGAAATCGCAGCAAAGCTGCTAGTATATATATGTGGCTCTAAGCCTTTAGTAGCGGTATTATAATTGGCACAAAGCCATCAGTAACTGTATTATGTTTGGCACATAGCCACCAGCGACGATAAAATAATCGGCACACAGCCTTGGGTAAATATGATCGACACAGAGTCATCGATATATATGTTGGGCACATACCCACGGGTAAATACGATTGGCACAAAGCCATAATCAAGATGGCACGAGCCATATTTAGGTTCGCATGAGCCATAATCGAGTTACGGCTTTAAGCGTCTGCCGATCCATGATCGTCTCATGCGACCCGTCACGACATTAACAGATCAATCTTTGGATCCACGATCGTCATGCGCGACCCGTGTGACCCTATCGTAATTTCTCCGTATCAATGTCCCAACCCCATGCAATATGTCGTGTATGTCATCCTCAATCATTACACGTGTATGCAAAATGGCCATGCTCGATGAATGATCATTTCAACATATATTAACAAACATATTAGTCGACGCCCACACAGTCAAGTCGGTTAAAACACAATCATCGATCATAGTCAAATCGGTCAAATTTATAGTCTAAGTCAGGTCATTTACCCACAAGGGCGAAATAGTCTTTTTACCCTATAAGGGTATTTCGATAATTTTCGCAAATCAGGGGTATTTCGGTAATTTTATAAACTAAGGGTATTTCAGTAATTTTGCAAATCAGGGGTATTTCAGTAATTTTGCAAACTGGGGGTATTTTAGTAATTTTACAAATCGGGGGTATTTCAGTAATTTTGCAAACCAGGGTATTTCGGTAATTTTGCAAACTGAGGTCTCAGCGATCCAATAGAAGGTCCACCTTCGCTTCGAGTGACTAAAGTAACCTAAACAGTCACAACGGTGTAAATGGGCCTAAGGCCCATTACTCTGCCCAAGTGGGCCCACACGCTCGTGTGGCCCAATTAGCCCAGAAATAGCCTCGGCTATACGAACATCACAGCTCACATACCACATCACATACATTTTATCTGTGTGGGCCCACTCAGCCCTTTTCGGTCCAACGAGGCCCAGAACTACCTAAGTCATGTGCGCGACATGACAAGTCTATCTACGTCCCACTTAATAGTGAAGTTTACCCACGAGGGCGCTCGGGCCCATACGGCCCATACGGCCCATACGGCCCATTCTAGCCCTAGCCCATGAGATCGCTCATGGCGGCCTTCCTCGTCGTACACCCACATTTTGTGAGCTCAGCTGATCACATGAGCGTTCATACGCTCATGTGGCCCAAGAGCCCAATCCTTCGGCTTTTCGAAAATCCAGTATTTCGGCATTTGCCACTACAGCTAACACCGTGCGAAAAACATTCACACCCTATCGGCTTTTGGTGATTAGCAATTACGGTACTAATACACACTTTTGGCTTTTCGCGATCATCAACGAGCACAAAGTTACACATCTGATTATAAAAGTGAATTGTGCTCAAAGTAACCTTGTACCTAAATTAAACCAATAATATCCGATTAGAAACTTAACTCATAACACTAACAAAATCTAACGGAATTCCAAATCAGATACGATGCCCTTACCAACAACAGAAGTGATTGCCTCTTCAGTTCACAAGCAATGCACCAATCACCCTTGGCCACAACCTACACAAGAACCCCCTCCTTCTTTAGATTTACACAAGACATACGATATCATTACAACAAGAACCCTATACCCCATTCTCCACCCTTACGGTGTCAGAGAACCAAATGCGATAAAAGGAGTAGCGCACGCAGTCGAGAATCGGTTTAATCTGAAGAGTATACCAAAATAATATAGTTGGTGCGAAAAGGAGAAACAAAAGACAACAACCAGAGAAGGGAAAAATCCGAAAGAGGAAAGAAAGTGCAAGTCGGATACTCACCTATGAGTATTCGGCCAATGAAGCAATTGGAGGTGAAGGTAGAGAAGTGCAAAGGAACAAGATGGTAGATGTTCAACCAATTGTTTGAATCAATTACAGAAGCCGGTAGTAAGAGAGGGAAAAAGAATAGTCGTTTAACAAAAACCAAAGGAAATGAAAAAAAGGAAGAAGAAGAAGGTATCTGGCAAGAACTCAAAAGAAAGGAGAATACAACTAGAGGGCTAACCGAAAGGGGAAGTATGGGTGAACGGATGCCAAAGTGAAAATAAAAAAAGAAGCATAATAGAATTGATCGTAGTACTCAAAAGAATAGATGAAGGAGTTATGAAAATAGGTCAAAATAAATTCGGCCAGTCAAGGGAGGTATACGGCTAAGATTTTGTAGTGGAAAAACCCAAAAACAATTATCACCAAAAGCCGAAAATGCAAGGCCCCCTCCCCAGCCGAATTTCTGAGTACCTCCCAAGCAAATTCGGCACAGTCTTACTTCACTTCAAATTCCCCTTTTTCCTCCTAAAATTCGTTCATGATTTCCTCCCCAATCTTCTCCTTGATTTTCTCCAGAATCCATTCCTTGACCAGTTCAAATTCTAACCACCTTGTAGTGTTTTATTCAAACTCCGCCACTCACACAACAAAGGAGTAAAATAAATACTCATTTGTGCATAGAGTGACTCGAACTAAAGCTCCCTTGACACCATAATGACGCCACAACCACTAGACTACAAGCTCATCTTGTGTCACATTTTAATCTTAATTACTTAAAAGGCTTAATACCAGGAGTCAGGGTTCCCCTAATGCTAAAAAAAAAAAAATTCCCAAATGACATGACTTGCACCCAAGACTTCTTAGAAGCCCCAAAACCTACCAAAATCACTCACCTAACAGATCTAACATGCATTTGTACCGTTCTCTTGTTCTCAAAAAATTTACACACTCCCATGCCCAAGGCCCAATAGGCCCAATTCTACTAGGCCCAAATTCAGGGTGTTACAATTCTACCCCACTTAAAGAAATTTTGTCCTCGAAATTTCCAACTATCTAACAGTCGTTTAACACAGACTACTCTACTACGCTACCGCTGCTTACTCTCATCCCAATAACGCTAATACACTTTTAACTTAATCTTGAACCCTCTTACACACAACCAAACATCTAACCACAGAAGCAAACAAATATTTATCACACATGCACACAATTTCTATATTCAAACATCACATCCAAACAAAGCACACCTGGCTTAAAAGGGACTGTGCAATCTCGAACCCAGTGCTCCTTAGACCCGCATCTAAGACACGCTCCTGACTTCCTCCAGCATTCACCTGGATGGCACCTTTTGCAATGCTGGCAAGCCGAAAAGTTCAGACGCGTTTTAACACATTTCACAGCATGAGGCTCCTGCTTCAGAGGACTGTGATCCCTCTTCCTGCTGCACTCCAAGCACCTAGCCTGAAGTGTTTCACCATACGCCTTAACTCCTGCCTCAAACACTTCTTCCAGCACTTCCCTTACCAACCGGGTCAGTGCCTCCGTACCAAGCTCCAGGTTATCGCTACCCGAAGTCGATGGACTTATCTCGACTATCGTCTCCTGAACCATCTAATGTTCCGGGGAGACGGGCAACTCCTCGCGACCTTGCTTGCCTTCGGAATCCATCAAAAATATGTTGCTAGCTTAAAAACTGATTTCCGAACATACATTGAATAAATAAAAATCTAATTTTAAAAGCGTCAATGAAAACTTACGGATTCGGCACCGGAGACTCGATAAACCACCCTTTTAGGAAAATATTCAGAAAAACATTTCGATTGCTTCTAATCTTTTCAAACCTTTTTGAAACAATTCTTTCGAAAATCCAATTTTAAAACTCATTCCATAGCCGAGTTGTGCAACCTGGCTCCAATACCACTAAATGTAACACCCCAAACCCGGCCTAAAAGTTAGGCCCGAATCTGGCGTGTCACATTAAAGTTTTTTTTGAAAACCATGTTTTCATTGAAAACCCTTCTTGTTTAAAAGCTTAAGTAAAATCGATTCGTTAGTTTATTTTTAAAACGTGGTACACTAAAAAATTATTAATTTTATTCCCAAAATATCTTTTAATTGCGGAAGCTAATTTGAAAGTAATCGATTCTGAAAAGATTAAGTCGTGAAACCATTAGAAAATGTAGCAAAAACGTAGTGTTATTTTAAAACTATTAGCATTTTGGAAAACCGTGATTTACTTCTAACGGATATAATTCAAACATAAATAAAACCCAAAGCTAAAATTGAGAAACTTAAAGAGCCCTTATTACAACCCAAATCAAAATACTTGATTGTAAGCAATCAAAACGGAAAACATAAGTAGTGTGTGGCCTTCTCCGAGTCCTCGTAGCTCCGTCAGTCAAAGGCTAGGGATTACCCGCACAGTTAAAAAACGGGGTGAGTTTACAAAAACTCCAGTGTGTAATCCCCTTACTAGAGTAATGATCGAAATGCGAAACAAAAACCTAGAGACGATGCGGGCCACGACCCTTTAAGCAGAATAACGATGCAGTCTAGATCAAAGCATACGTGGGTCAAAGCCCACTACAATATCAATTGGGTCACAGCCCATAATAGAATCAATGGAGCCTAGCCCAAACAAATGACAGAACAAGTGGCCTAAGCCTAGTACAGTGGCAGATCTCATAACAGATATGCAATAGTATGAGGATACATCTCATCCCGATCCAGCCAACACACCACCCGTACCAACCCTACACTTACGTGGGGATAAAATCGACCCACCCAGCCAGCACACCAATGTTAGCACCGGTTGCAGCCCTAACCGAAATCGCAGCAAAGCTGCTAGTATATATATGTGGCTCTAAGCCTTTAGTAGCGGTATTATAATTGGCACAAAGCCATCAGTAACTGTATTATGTTTGGCACATAGCCACCAGCGACGATAAAATAATCGGCACTGACCTTGGGTAAATATGATCGACCACGAGTCATCGATATATATGTTGGGCACATACCCACGGGTAAATACGATTGGCACAAAGCCATAATCAAGATGGCACGAGCCATATTTAGGTTCGCCTGAGCCATAATCAGATTACGGCTTTAAGCGATGCTGCCGATCCACGATCGTCTCATGCGACCCGTGCGACGATTAACAGATCAATCTTTGGATCCACAGTCGTCATGCGACCCGTGTGACCCTATCAGAATTTCCTCCGTATCAATGTCCCAACCCCATGCAATATGTCGTGTATGTCATCCTCAATCATTACACGTGTATGCAAAATGGCCATGCTCAGTAACAGTCATTTCAACATATATTAACAGCATATTAGTCAGACGCCCACAGTCAAGTCAGTTAAAACACAATCATACGATCATAGTCAAATCAGTCAAATTTATAGTCTAAGTCAGTCATTTACCCACAAGGGCGAAATAGTCTTTTTACCCTATAAGGGTATTTCGGTAATTTTCGCAAATCAGGGGTATTTCGGTAATTTTATAAACTAAGGGTATTTCAGTAATTTTGCAAATCAGGGGTATTTCAGTAATTTTGCAAACTGGGGGTATTTTAGTAATTTTACAAATCGAGGGTATTTCAGTAATTTTGCAAACCAGGGTATTTCGGTAATTTTGCAAACTGAGGTCTCAGCGATCCAATAGAAGGTCCACCTTCGCTTCGAGTGACTAAAGTAACCTAAACAGTCACAACAGTGTAAATGGGCCTAAGGCCCATTACTCTGCCCAAGTGGGCCCACACGCTCGTGTGGCCCAATTAGCCCAGAAATAGCCTCGGCTATACGAACATCACAGCTCACATACCACATCACATACATTTTATCTGTGTGGGCCCACTCAGCCCTTTTCGGTCCAACGAGGCCCAGAACTACCTAAGTCATGTGCGCGACATGACAAGTCTATCTACGTCCCACTTAATAGTGAAGTTTACCCACGAGGGCGCTCGGGCCCATACGGCCCATACGGCCCATACGGCCCATTCTAGCCCTAGCCCATGAGATCGCTCATGGCGGCCTTTCTCGTCGTACACCCACATTTTGTGAGCTTAGCTGATCACATGAGCGTTCATACGCTCATGTGGCCCAAGAGCCCAATCCTTCGGCTTTTCGAAAATCCAGCATTTCGGCATTTGCCACTACAGCTAACACCGTGCGAAAAACATTCACACCCTATCGGCTTTTGACTGATTAGCAATTACGGTACTAATACACACTTTTGGCTTTTCTGCCGATCATCAACAGAGCACAAAGTTACACACCTGATTATAAAAGTGAATTGTGCTCAAAGTAACCTTGTACCTAAATTAAACCAATAATATCCGATTAGAAACTTAACTCATAACACTAACAAAATCTAACGGAATTCCAAATCAGATACGATGCCCTTACCAACAACAGAAGCGATTGCCTCTTCAGTTCACAAGCAATGCACCAATCACCCTTGGCCACAACCTACACAAGAACCCCCTCCTTCTTTAGATTTACACAAGACATACGATATCATTACAACAAGAACCCTATACCCCATTCTCCACCCCTTACGGTGTAGAGAACCAAATCTGATAAAAGGAGTAGCACACGCAGTCGAGAATCGGTTTAATCTGAAGAGTATACCAAAATAATATAGTTTGTGCGAAAAGGAGAAACAAAAGACAACAACCAGAGAAGGGAAAAATCTGAAAGAGGAAAGAAAGCGCAAGTCGGATACTCAACTATGAGTATTCGGCCAATGAAGCAATTGGAGGTGAAGGTAGAGAAGTGCAGAGGAACAAGATGGTAGATGTTCAGCCGATTGTTTAGAATCAACTGCAGAAGCTGGTAGTAAGAGAGGGAAAAAGAATAGTCGTTTAACAAAAACCGAAGGAAATGACAAAATGGAAGAAGAAGAAGGTATCTGGAAAGAATCAAAAGAAAGGAGAATACAACTAGAGGGCTAACCGAAAGGGGAAGTATGGGTGAACGGATGCCGAAGTGAAAATAGAAAAAGAAGAAGAATAGAATTGATCGTAGTACTCAAAAGAATAGATGAAGAAGTTATGAAAACATTTCAAAATGTATTCGGCCACTCAAGGGAAGTATACGACTAAGATGTTGTAGAGGAAAAACCCAAAAACAATGATCACCAAAGGCGGAAAATGCAAGGCCCCCTCCCTAGCCGAATTTCTAAGTACCTCCCAAGCAAATTCGGCACAGTCTTACTTCACTTCAAACTCCCCTTTTTCCTCCTAAAATCCTTTCATGAGTTCCTTCCCAATCTTCTCCTTGATTTTCTCCATAATCCATTCCTTGACCAGTTCAAATTCCAACCACCCTTGTAGTGTTTTATTCAAGCTCCACCACTCACACAACAAAGGAGAAAAATAAATACTCCTTTGTGCATAGAGTGACTCGAACTCAAGCTCCCTTGCCACCATAATGACGCCACAACCACTGGACTACAAGCTCATCTTGTGTCACATTTTAATCTTAATTACTTAAAAGGCTTAATAACAGGAGTCAGGGTTCCCCTAATGCTAAAAAATAAAAATTTCCCAAATGACATGACTTGCACCCAGGACTTCTTAGAAGCCCCTTAACCTTCCAAAATCACTCACCTAACAGATCCATCATGCATTTGTGCTGCTCTCTTGTTCTCAAAAATTTTACACACTCTCATGCCCAAGGCCCAATAGGCCCAATTCTACTAGGCCCAAATCAGGGTGTTACACTTTGGGGGTACTATGGTCATCTTACCCTACAGGGGCATTACGGTCATTTTACCCTACAGGGGCATTACAGTCATTTTACCCTACAAGGGCATTACGGTCATTTTACTCTACAGGGGCGTTACAATCATTTTTCCCTACAGGGGCATTACGGTCATTTTACCCTACAGGGGCATTACGGTCATTTTACCTTAATAGGGGCATTACGGTCATTTTACCTTAACAGGGGCATTACGGTCATTACGATGTAAAGGGGCCCAATGCCCAATATTCGACCCAAGTGGGCCCACACGCTCGTGTGGCCCATTTAGCCCAAATTAAGTCACGACTATGCGAACTACATAGCCCAGTCCAGTATTTTCCACTTAACGTGGATTTTATTCATGTGGGGCCCACGAGCCCATTGGGCCCACACGACTCATTTCAGCCAAACGAGGCCCAAGATCACGAGAACGCTCTTAGTGGCCTCTACAATCTATCGCCTATGATTTGTAGGCTCGGTTCACCACACGAGCGATCGCACGCTCGTGAGGCCTCAAATGCCGAAGTTTCGTCTTTTCGGCTTTTGCCGACTCACAGAAGCGATAGTGTAATTACACACCTGTTCGTGATAACGAGCAAACTAGCCCACGTGCTCTCCAACTATCGCCTAGCTTGAACCAATGGGTATTTGCGACTAACCGTTGGTCAAAAGTATCTACACACAAAACGAATCACCATTAATATATGTATCCATCAAAACAATTGATCCTTAGCGAAACACACTTACCGATATCGTGCAACGAAGAACCCACAAGAATCAAAAGAAGCTAGGAATGTAGCATAGCAGATTCGGCACAATGGACAAAAGATGGTTGTAATCGGCACTAACAATAAGTCCACAATCACTAGGCTCTCAATCAAATGACAGAGTTGAACAAGGGAGGAAGAAAGACAAGAAGAAACGGCCACTAGAGAGAACCTGAAAAGAATAAGGGTAAGAGGAGAAACCCCAATCGGCCAAGGGTGAGAGAGGGAGAGAAAAGAAGATTCGACTATGAAAGAAAATTGAAGAATAATGGGGGAGGGAAGAGAGGTGCATTCGGTAATGCTAAGAGAGTAGAGGAAACAGAAAAAATGGTGTTCGGAAGAGAATGAAAAGTGAGACCACAAGAAGAAGATTACCTATACGGCAAATGTAGAAAGGGAGAAAATAAAAGAATCGACACCACAATCGATAAAACGCACAACCCGAAAAGAAGTCCCTGAATGGCAAAAACTAAAAATTCACAAAGAAAATTCAGCAAAACTCTCCCTTCAACACCTCCAAAATCAAAACAAAGAAATGACAGGAGAGAACCACTAAAGCCGAAATTGCCCCATATTTCCCCAAGCCGAATTCTCAAGTAGAGCTTTAGAGTCCCAATTGGCCACAACACCTTACCGACCTCCAATTTCAAAGTTCCTTGATTTTCTCCTCAATCTCCTCCTTGACTTGCTCCACAAATCTGTCCAAGACCAAATCAAACTCCACCTTACAGAGTTTCAGTCCAACTCCACTTCTCATGCTGGAAGGAAGTAAAATAAATACTCCCTTGCGCATCGTGAGATTCGAACTCGAGCTCCCTTACAGCCTTAAACATGCCACTTACCACTGGACGCAAGTTCTTTTGTGTCATAATTCTGCCATAATTTCTTTTAAAGCCCACATGCTAACACCAAGGTTCACTTAAGAGAAAATCAAAATTTTGCAAAAGCTAGGGCTTGAACCCAGGACTTCTCAGACACTCCCAAACACTGCTAAATCATTTAACCATCAAAGCAAACAATCAATTGTGTCATTTTCTTACACAAATAAACTTTTATGTGTTCCCACGCTCAAGACCTATTTCCTTCTAGGCCCAAATTCGGGACGATAATATTCCCCTCTCCATAAAGAAATTTCGACCTCGAAATTTCCAATTAAAAGGGTAGTTTTGTAACAACTACACCACTATGCTACCGTTGTGCACTCTAACACTAATACACTTTTATCTTAATCTTGAAACCTCTTGCACACATCCAAAACATTTAACCACAGAAGCAGACAAATATTTATCACACATGCATATAATTCCTATATCCAAACAAAACACACCTGACTTAAAAGGGACCGGGCAAACTCGAACCCTATGCTCCTTAGATCCATATCTGAGACATGCTCCTGACTTCCTCTGGCATTCACCCGGATGACACCTTTTACAATACTAGCAAGTCGAAAAGTTCGAACGCGTTTTAACTCACTTCATAGAACGAGGCTCCTGCTTCAGAGGACTGTGATCCCTCTTCTTCGAGTAGTCCAAGCATCTAGCCTGAAGCATCTCACCAATCTCCTTAACTCTGGTCTCAAACACTTTCTCTACCACCTCTCTCACCAACCGGGTCAATGCCTCAGTCCCAAGCTCTGGGTTACCGCTACTTGAAGTTGGCAGACTTACCTCGACCACCATCTCCTGAACAATCTCATGTTCTGGGGAAATGGGCAACTCCTCGCGACTTTGCTCACCTTCTGAATCCATCACAGTACTGTTGCTTCCTTAAAAATCTGATTGCCAGAACATCCACTGAATAAATACAAAATCTAACTTAATGCACAATCTAATATCTAAAGAACTTACGGATTCGACGCCGGAGACTCAGTAAACCACACCTTTAGGAAAACAGTCGGTACACATTTCAAAAACTTCAATTTTTCTCAAACTTCTTTAAAATAATTCTTTCAGAAATTTAATTTTAAAAACCCAGTCCACAGTCGAGTTTTGTAACTTGGCTCTGATACAACTAAATGTAACACCCCCAAACCCGGCCTGGACGTTATGGCCGAATCTGGCATGTCACATTTAAGTGTTTTTCGAAAACCATGTTTTCATTGAAAACCCTTCTTAAAATTTCAAACTTCTTGCCGTTGTACAAAACCTCAATTTGCGTTTGTTTATTTTCAATCGTGGTTTATTAAAAAGTTATTCCCTTTAAAACGTTATTACCTTTAAAACCTTATTTTTTGCGGAAGCTTAATTTAAAAGCAGAATGATTTATGAAAGCGTGATATTTAAAAATTGAGTTGCTAAAGCGTAGTGTTTGAAAATGTTATTGTTTTGGAAAACCGTGTTCTACTTCTAGCGGATGTAAATCACAATCAACAAAATCCCAAATTTAAAATCCAGAAAATTATAGAGGCCTTATAACAACCCGAATCAAAATCAAAGTACTTAAGTAAATGAGCAAAACAGAATAAAACATGTGCGGTTGTGGCCCTCTCCGAGTCCTCATGACTCTAAACCGTCTAACGCTGGGGATTACGAAAGGTTAAAAATGGGGTGAGTTTACGAAAAACTTCGGTGTGTAATCCCCTTACTAAAGAAGCGATCGATTATCTGAAATAGAATCGATGCGGGCACGAGCCGCTATGATAATGATGCGAGTTCGATTCAGAGTATATGTGGACCAATGCCCAAAACAATATCATTTGGGTCACAGCTCATAACCGAATCAATTGGGCCTAGCCCATCACAGTAACAGTCTCAGTATGAATGATGCATGATGCATGCAAACCCATCCAACCCTGCACTACCTGTGGGGAATAAATCACCTACGCCATCCCTACACTTATAGTGTTAGCACCGGTTGCAGCACTAATTGAAATCGCAGCAAAGCTGCTAGTATATATGCGACTTTAAGCCTTCAGTAACGGTGTCATAATTGGCACATAGCCATCGGTAACTGTAATAAGATCGGCACTTAACCATCAGCTACGGTAATATAACTGGCACACAGCCATGGGTAAGTATAATCGATACAAAGTCATCAATAATTACGATCGGCACACAGCCATGGATAAATATGATCGACACAAAGTCATAACCAAAACGGCACAGAGCCATAATTAGGTTGGTATAGAGCCATAATCAGATTAACTGCCTTAAAGCCATCGGTAGGTCCACAGTAGTCTCGTGCGTCCCGTACGACCCTGTCAGAACAGTACTTCCTCTATAACCAATATCCCGACCCCTTGCAGTATGTCATGTATGCAGAATGTCTGGCCCACAGATCATCATATCATTCACAGTTAATTCAATCAAATCATAGTCATACAATCACAGTGAAATCAGTCAAATCATAGCACAAGTCAGTCATTTACCCTCGAGGGGTAAAATAGTCATTTTACCCTTTGGGGTATTATGGTCATCTAACCCTGCAGGGGCATTACTGTCATTTTACCCTACTGGGGCATTACGGTCATTTTACCCTACAGGGGCATTACGATCATTACGGTGTAAAGGGGCCCAAGGCCCAATATTCGGCCCAAGTGGGCCCACACGCTCGTGTGGCCCATTTAGCCCAAATTCAATCACGGCTATGCGAACTACATAGCCCAATCCAGTATTTTCCACTTAACGTTGATTTTATCCGTGTGGGGCCCACAAGCCCATTGGTCCCACACGATGCATTTCAGCCAAACGAGGCCCAAGATCACGAGAACGCTCTTAGTGGCCTTTACAATCTATCGCCCATGATTTGTGGGTTCGGTTCACCACACGAGCGATCGCATGCTCGTGAGGCCTCAAATGCTGAAGTTTTAGCTTTTCGGCTTTTCGGCTTTAGCCGACTCACAGAAGTGATAGTGTGATTACACACCTATTTGTGATAACTAGTAAACTAGCCCACGTGCTCTCCAACTATCGCCTAGCTTGAACCAACGGGTATTTATGACTAACCGTTGGTCAAAAGTGATTACCCACTCTTTGATTAGTATCTACACACAAAACGAATCACCATTAATATATATATCCATGAAAACAATTGATCCTTAGTGAAACACACTTACCAATATCGTGCAAACGAAGAACCCACAAGACTCAAAAGAAACCAGGAATGCAGCAGAGCAGATTCGGCACAGTGGACAAAAGATGGTGGTAATCGGCACTAACAATTGGTCCACAATCACCAGGCTATCAATCAAACGACAGAGTTGAACAAGGGAGGAAGAAATACAAGAAGAAGCGGCCACTAGAGAGAACCTGAAAAGAATAAGGGTAAGGGGAGAAACCCCAATCGGCCAAGGCTGAGAGAGGGAGAGAAAATAAGATTCGGCTATGAGAGAAAATTGAAGAATAATGGGGGAGGGAAGAGAGGTGTATTCGGCAATGCTAAAAGAATAAAGGAAACAGAAAAAATGGTGTTCGACAGAGAACGAAAAGTGAGACCACAAGAAGAAGATTACCTATACGACAAATGTAGAAAGGGAGAAAATAAAAGAATCGACACCATAATCGATAAAATGCACAACCCGAAAAGAAGTCCCTGTATGGCAAAAACTAAAACTTCACAAAGAAAATTTGGCCAAAATCTCCCTTCAAAACCCCCAAAACTGAAACAAAGAAATGACAGGAGAGAACCACTAAAGCCAAAATTGCCCCATATTTCCCCCTAGCCGAATTCTCAAGTAGAGCTTTAGAGTCCCAATCGGCCACAACACCTTACCAACCTCCCATTTCAAATTTCCTTGATTTTCTCCCTAATCTCCTCCTTGACTTGCTCACAAATCACTCCAAGACAAAATCAAACTCCACCTTACAGAGTTTCAGTCCAACTCCACTTTGTCATGCTGCAAGGAAGTAAAATAAATACTCCCTTGCGCATCATGAGATTTGAACTCGAGCTCCCTTGCAGCCTTAAACATGCCACTTACCACTGGACTACAAGTTCTTTTGTGTCATAATTCCGCCATAATTTCTTTTAAAGCTCACATGCTAACACCAAGGTTCACTTAAGAGAAAACCAAAATTTTGCAAAAGCCAGGGCTTGAACCCATGACTTCTCAGACACTCCCAAAGACTCCTAAATCACTTAACCATCAAAGAAAACAATCAATTGTGTCATTTTCTTGCACACATAAACTTTTATGTGTTCCCACGCTTAAGACCTATTTCCTTCTATGCCCAAATTTGAGGCGTTACACTATTCTACCGATGATGAGGAGTTGAGTTTTTGTGGGATGTTTGTAATGAAGAATGCAAGGTAATGATCTACAAATGCATATCTTGTGTATGTATAAGTTTTTTATTTTGATGAACTATCACTAGTAACGTAATTACTGAAGAGGTTATCATTGAAATGGTTTGATAGGTGATATGTTTGGTATGATTTGTGTTGTATTATTAATAGTATGTTTAGTTGAATGCTTATTATGTGTCAGATGTGGAAATGAATAATAAGTGGAGTGTAGAGGTATAAAATGGCGGATGGAAGATAAAAAAATGACATGTTGTAGACCTTGTGCCACATGTTGTTGGTTTTGTGGAGGTACAGGTAGGTTGTACAGAGAATGTATACACATGATATTTGGTTTTGTGGAAGTGTGATTCCATTGTACGAAGATATATCCACACATGTTTATGATAACCATACGTGGGTTCTTTCAAGTATGAGTGTAACATCCCGAAATAGGGCCTAGTAGAATTGGGCCTATTGGGCCCTAAGCGTAGAAGCATGTCTGAATTTTTGAGAGTAGGAGAACAGAACTAGTGCAAGTTGAGCATATTAGATGAGTGATTTTGGAAGGCTAGGGGGCTCTTATAAAGTCCCGGGTTCAAGTTAGGTCATAGGAGAATTTTGGTTTTTGGGCACTTTAGGGGGGTGAGCTGGTGGAGGCCGGACTTAAGTGTAATTGGTTGTATCTTGTTAACAAAAGAAGCAAGGTGGCCTAGTGGGTGGCATCACAAGGGAAGCATGGAGGGGGAGAGAGTTTGAATCCCACAGATGGAATTGGAGGCTTTTTATTTTGTGCTCAAGGAAGGGAGGTAGCTGAGTAGAGACCAAACTCTTTAGGAGAAAGAAAAGACTTGGTCAAATATTTCAAATGGAAGGTGGAGAGTAATGTAGGGAGGATGTTAAGGAGGGAATCGTGGGATTGAGGTGAGAGGGGGTGGTTGGCCGAATGTGGGAGTTTGTGGGGGGAGTGAAAATTCGGCTAGGGGAGTGTGAGGTGCATATTCGGGTTTTATGAAAGTTGAATGCCAAAATTTCTCCTTGGCATTTTTTTTAGCATTTGGTCACTTTTCCTTTCGGAATATTTTGGTTCTTTTGGTTCCATTTCCTCTTGGCTGAAACTTCAATTTGCCTATTGATTACTACTCTTTTCTTTTCAAACATTCTCTTTTCTTCTTCTTTCCTTTGTGGTTACCAAAACATCAAAAGTCGAATTCTTCTCTAACCCTTTTTCTTTCTTAGTCGAACCTCTCCTATAGATACCATTTTGGTTGGTGTTCTTTAATAGCTTGTCTTGGATTGGTTTCCCTTTTCGGCGTAGTCTCCCTAGCCAAATCTAGAGGTTGTGGTCTTGCTGCTTGTGCCGAACCTTGTTATCCCATTCGGCTCATCCTTGATATTAAGGTAAGGATTCTTTCTCCTTCTTTCATGATTGTTCATTCTTTCTTCTCTTGACTTGGCTAAGCCGAAACTCTCATCTTTTGGCTAAGCCGAACTTAGCCACTTGTGTTTATTTTAAACTCCTCTTGTTCTCTTTTGGTAAGGGCGGAATCAAGTTATCCTTTGCTACGACTCATCATTCTCTTAGCCTTGGTTTTCGGAAGCTAATTGGTAAGTGGGTGTTAGGCCAAATGTTGGTGGTAGGATTTAACTCTTTGGTTGATTTTTATTCAAGCCGAATGGCTGCTTGGGTTCATTGTGGCTTTAACTAAGGGGGGTTACTAACATTTGTTTTGATGCCAAACACTACTAGGGTTGTCGACGTGCTGAATCAGAGGGCCAATTGAACACCTATTCCTTGCAGTGGACTTCTTAGATTATTAGAGTTTGTCATGGAGGCAAATAATAACCGATCTAAGTGGGGATCAGGAGGAGTGCCTAATAGAAATGGACTAGTAGCACATGCTCCCAAGTTTAAACGGCGTAGGGTGTCAGCGGTTCGAGATTTTCTGCCAAGTTGTGGAAGGGCGTCGGCCCTTGGTTTAGATAGGCAAATTACGATTACTCGCGCTAGTGAAAGTGACGACGATCGTGAGTGTGTAATACTCAAAGTGATCAGGTGTGTAATCTCACACCCTTCTATATAACTGCATGTGATGACTTGCGAATCGGCCAAAAGCCGAAAAGTCAGAACATCGGCATCTGTGCCACTCGAATATGTGAGCGCTCATAGTGGTGAATCGAGATACAAGTAGTGACGGTAAGTCGTTGAGAGTATCACGAGCGCTCTCGCGACCTTTGGGCTGTAACGGTCCTAACCGAGCCGATACGGGCTTAACGGGCCTAATGGACTTTTTGGCCCACATGGGCGAAGTTGGTGAAAATTTGACAAAAGGTAAGTGCGGTTGTGAAATCTAGAAATCTACGACTGAAATCATGCGAAATGGGCCACACGAACGTGTGGGCCCGTTTGGGCCTAAAATGGATTAAAGGCCCAGTAGTTCTACAAAGACCCAAAAAGGGTTCCGAGTCGCTCGAGGCAGCAGTAGGCCTTCGGAAAGTCCATTACAGAGAAAATTACTAAAATACCCTCGAAGGGTAAATTACCGAAATACCCCTGGGTTGCAAAATTACTAAAATACCCTCGACGGGTTGAATGACCGTTTTAACCTCAGTTTTGTCAAGTAATGATTGTATGTTTACATTACACTTGTATATGTTGATATGTGTATTGCATTTTATCATGTTCCATGGGGCGGGTTAACGATTGAAGAGCAGTGTAGCCTGGTGGCATAGCCACAATATATTTATACATGTATATAATTATGACTCTGGTGGCGCAGCCACAAATATTGTGATTAGCAGCTTGTCTGCCATATTGGTGTGATTGGCGGGGTGGGTTGACTTGATCCCCACAGGTGTGATTGGCTGGTACAGGGGTGTGTTGGTTGGATTGGGTTGGGCTGCACTACTTCATCTGCACTACTTCATTTGCACTACTTCTTTTAAACTACCATGATTATAGGGCTTTGGCCCAGATTGATGTGTTTTGGATTCCGGCCCAGTTAATGTAATTTAGAGGATTACACACTAGGTTCTCGTGACTCACCCCTTTTCTTTAACCTCGCAGGTAATCTCCGGCAATAGAGGATTTGGAGCCGTGGAGGACTCAGTGGTGGGCATACAACGAAGATTTCTCTCAAACTTTAGTAAATTCAGGTCTTACTTTACCTTTAAGATTATTTATTTTGGGTTGATATTTTGTAATAACGCCATTGGTATATTTTTCTTTTAACCTTTCAATTATAACTGTTAAACTTATAAAAACAGGGTTTTCTTAAAAAAGTAACAATCATTTTCTAAAATGTCACGTTACCGTAAATATTCAAAATCGGTTTTCATAACAAAGGCAGTTTTCAAGTTAATTACAACTTTTCTAAAAAGGACACTGAGTAAATCAGGTTTTTATAAACAACCAACGTAACTCTGAGTTTTCAAAAGAGATGCAAACATTTCCAACGAACGCTTAGTTTTAAACAACCCTTCTATGTGACATGCTAGATCCGGCCATAACGTCTAGGCCAGGTTTGGGGTGTTACAATGAGACTCTGTAGAGTCTAAGGATTAAAGCCTCATGTTTATAAGCAAATCCATGGCCATGAAATATGAAAGTTATGAAAGTCCACTAGACTTACTCTCTAAATTTTATGTCAAAGTTATATGATGATGAAGTCAGCGACATATTCCACCATATCTATGAATCTGCATGTATGAGTCCGCCATATCTATGAATCTTCTTATATGAATTCGTATGTATGAGTTCGCATATAAGGATTCGCATCTAGAAATTCGCATGAAAGAGTCCGCAAGATTTTTCGCCAAGTTAACTTGAAATGACTCTATTCATTCGTTGGGTTTTCTGCTAAGATTATATGCAATAAGTCTGTACGAATAGACTATATGCTTTATGATCTTTCATAGAAGGAATTCTCATGCATTATATGATGCGCCTCTGTGTTGTTCAAGCCCCAGCATAAGCTATGAAATATGAATGCGCAAGTTTTTTCTAAGCGAAATCAATGGCAAATTCTAAATATTGAAATATAAAGGGAAGTAACTTTATTATAGAACTCACTAAGTTCCTTATGAACTTACCATTTTTCTCTCATATGTTTTAGGTATTCTAAATCATTGTTCATAAGAAAAAGGGAACTAAGTCAGGATCTTCAAAGTCTAGCGTGAACATGTCACCTTTCGTTTTATAACATGTTTAGGAATTGAGGCAACTTGTAGTCTTAAAATTTTGTTTTGTATATGGATAAACTCTTTAATCTTAGTTCAAATTGTAGTTAGACACGCGGGGCTAAATGGACAGATTTCTAATAAAATATTAATATTATCAGAAGTTTGTTTTAAATATATATATTGGGATTTCACGACAACACGCTGTGGAGTTTTTTAATGGTTACTAAATTATTTTTTTGTATATGTTGTTAGTTGAAATATTGAAGGGTCGATCGTCTGGCCTATCGATTGAGTGTTACATTTGTTATCAAATTATGTTAGCACCATTCTGCTTTCAATCCTTAATGTGAGGATGTGTTTGTTTCCATGTTCAAGTAACATATAGATCATGTTTAGTTTGTGAGGCAACCATAACATCCGGTGACTCAAACCTCGACTTAAATTAATGTTTGTTATCTTCTATTGAAATACAGTTTGAAAATGGCCTGTACCTAGGTTACTAGAAAGTTTTTTGAGTCTCATGTTGGTCTTTTGGACTAATATGTTTTAGTTATAGTTGGTAAGTTATAGTTTTATTAATAAATTTTGAAGTTTGAATAGAATGGATATATGCATGCTTTTATGTGTATAATCATTTAATCATCCATATTTTGATGGGATATGTTAAGTATCATGATTTGAAGTGTTTTGAGTGTGATTTTATATGTTATATGTGTATTTGGTGATTTGGTGCAATGTTGGGTTTTTTAAGTATAGTTAAGAACCCATTCATATGCTTTTAAATGTTGAAATTTTTTATAATGGCATTAGTGTCTTGAGACATTAAGGATATGTCTCAAGACATAAAAAATAAAAAGTGACCATATTGTGAATTTTAGGGCTATAGTCTCGAGACATAATGAACATGTCTCTAGACATAGATTGCAAGGCCTTGAGACTATGCATCCTTCGTCTCAAGTCCAAAAATGACAAAGTTAAGGGTTTGAAATAGAGGAGCCAAGTCTCAAAACTTGTCTCGAGACATAAGAGACATAAGAGTCATTATCTTGAGACATGTTTCCCTTTGTGTCAAGATATCATACTTCGAAGAAAAATATAGAATAAGGGGAAACATGTCTCGAGACATGGCTTAATTGTCCTGAGACATAACAATATATCTTAATAATTTGAGTTTGGATTTGTATCTTGACTTCATGTTTGACCCCATATACCTCGGGTTATTATAAGTGGACTTGTTTGATATCATATGTGTATGTTCTAATTGAACAACTTGAAATCTATGAAACATGTCATATTTATTAGCTTAATTAGCAAGCGAAAAGATTAACGACAGTCTGAGTTGCTCTAGCAACGAAATGTGCTGTCTCTCGATTCCGTCGTCTGGGCTAGGTGTGGGATTCCATAAGAATTATAATTATTATAATTAGGCTTATTGGTACAAAAGGGCTGTAAGAAAAAATTCAAAAAAATCAATTCAGCCCCTACACTTAATTCACACCCAATTAAGCCTTTGTTATTAACCAAAAAATCAGTTAAGTCATTTTGTTAATGGTTTCCATCTTTGACCATGTTGATCGTTAAAATCAATTGACATGCCAATTTATAACAGCCCATTTTTAGTCAAATTAGAACAGTGGTTTCGGGACCACAAATCCAAAGTCAAAATATTTATGTTACTATTATTTTAACGTTTACAGTATGATATTATGATTGTGTGAAAATTTTGTTAAGAAATTCTATCGTTTGATTGGTCAATTTGATAAAAATGACTAAATAGCGTAAAGTGTAAAACTTGAGTTTTATTAGCTAAAGGTGTCTAATAGCTATAGAACCTTAAAGTGAAGGTCCTTATGTGGCAAATAGCCTATTAATTAGATAGTGGATGATAATGGCATGGCATTATTGAAATTTTGAATTAGTAATAAGGTTAATTTTGGTATTTAATAAATAAGGTTAATTAAAATAAAACAAAAACACTAAATTGATTCATTCATCTTCCTTAACCCATTTTCACATGAAGAATAGCCATTTTTAGGGCTTCAAGCATTCAGTCATCTCCTAGCTCAATTGTAAGTTCGTTTTTGTCCCGTTTTTAATGATTTCTATGTTTTTGAGATCGTTGCAGCTTAGTCTAGCTAGCCCAGGGACTATTTTGCAAAACTGTTAAAGATTTTAGATGTTTCCATTGATGAATACATGTGTGTTTTGATGTTTAATGATAGATTATGAATGTTTGATGATAGTTATATAAGTTTTGTTAAGTGATTTTTAGTGAAAACGCAAATTAGGGATTAATTTGTGAAAAATGTAAAAATTATGGTTAAAAAGTGAAATAAATGAAAAATATAGGCTACTTTGGTAATAAGAGAAATTCGGCTAGCATGGGTAGGGACCTAATTGCATGAATTTGTGATTTTATGAAATAAGGACTAAATTGTAAAAGTTGTGAAACATTAGGGGCAAATATGTAAAAGCGCCTTAGTGTGAAGTTTGGACTAAATTTAATAGAGAGATAATTAAATAAGTTAATTTTTATTACATATAGATCAAGAAAAGCAAAACTCGAATCTAGATCGAGGGAAAAACAAAGTTCTCGACTAATCAACCAATTTAGCCGTTTTTACATCCGAGGTAAGTTCGTATGTAATAAGTTTTATTGTAAATATATTTTAAATACTTTTATATTGCATAAACTGTGAATACGAGACTACGGACATGTTCGACAATGATTTGATGATGATTCGGCATTGGAAATCCCGGTTGAACCTTAGGAATAGATAGGATACTAGTGACATGTCATTAGGGCATTATTGTGATTATGAGATCCGGGTGCCGGTCCTGTACGTCCTACCAGTAGCTGAGTATACCGGCATGTGTTGCGGTTACTTGACAGCTTGTGTGAGCAGCACCGTGTAGCTACGTCTTGACCCACAGCTTGTGTGAGCAGGCCCGTTGATAGCTCTAGTGTGAGCAGTATATGTGATATGAGATTAAGTTAGCTTCGGCTATATATGTGGCACTTCGGGTGCAAGTTTCCCATATATCCGATTGTTTTTTGAATGGTTCAACGGGTAAAAGAAAGACGTAGTTGAGTATGAGATTGATTCGAGATGGTACATGTATGTACATGAACTGTATAAGCTTAAAACGTAGAAGTTGTGAAGTTCTTATATAAGATTATGATTGAATATGTGAAAGGTTTGTTAGTTAAATGATCTATATGTTGTTATATTAAATTTGTTGAATTGTATATCTATGTAAATTGAGTTTATTCCACATGAGCTTACTAAGCTATAAAGCTTACTTTGTGCATTTTACCATGTTTTATAGTGATTCCAAAGCTAGCTCGGATTCGGGGGTCGTCGGAGTCTTCGTCACACTATCTAACTATCAATTTGGTACTTTTGAGCTTATGTTTTGGTTATATAGCATGTATAGGATTATAGTCATTTTGACATGTATTTTGGTATTGATTTTTGCCATTTGAGTTGGCTCATGAATGTATATGTCTTGGTTTGTATATAGCCATGAGAGTTGGCTTATTTTGGATGAAGTGGTTATGTATATACTAATGTGTTTATGGCTTGGTTATGAGGTTGAAGATGAATATGTTATGCTTTTTGGTATTTGTTAATCAGGGGTATTTAATGGATGAGAACTGAGCTTGGCCTGTTTATGTAATTAGGCAAAATAATGCATGTTTAGGAAATGGCCATATTGATGTTTTGATAAGTGAAATTAGGCATGAAATTAGATGGCATATTTTGGTATTTGTGATTTGTATTGATAAGAAATGAAATGGTATAGAATATGCTTGATTTGAGGTTGTTTTATATGTCTATTAATGCTATGTTTTGGGGTTATTGATGTTTGGTGTAGGTGTACATAAGATAGAGTGGCAAATTGGCTTGGTAAATATCATATTTTTGTCCACACGGGCAGAGACACGGGCGTGTGTCTCAGCCCTATGTCACATACGGTCACGTACATGGCCGTGTGTCCCCTGATGATGAAATAGAAAACAAGTCAGTATGTGTAACACCCCAAACCCGGCCTAGACGTTATGGACGAATCTAGCGTGTCACATGGAAATGTCTTTCGAAAATTGGACTTGTTGGTAAAAACTCGTTTCTAAGTTTAAAACCCCTTTATTATTATTTAACAAATCATCGAGTCAAAACGTTTGCCTTATTAGCTGCTATTGTTATAATAGGTTGATTTAAAATCGCAAAAGCTTTTGAAAACTCTAATGTTTAAATTCCGTGTCTTCGAAACCAGTAATTATTTTGAAAATTCGTCTTCTCCTAAACTAGCAGTTTAAAATAAGTAAGCAAAAGCCCTGTTAAAAATTTAAACAAACATAAATGGCCTTATTACATAATCAAAACCCAACACAACTTTAAATTTAAAAGAAAGCAAGTGTAGAACCGCTACAGTTGTGTGGCCACCTCCGAGCCCTTCACAGCACCGACCCACCTATGACTGGGGATTACCTGTACAGTTAAACAGAGGGGTGAGTTTATGAAAACTCAGTGTGTAATCCCCTAACAAGCAAACAGCCAATTAAACATTAGATAAATGCAGTTTGGACCTGAGCCCGTTACAATAACAGTCTAGTTCAGTGCGGGCCTAAGCCCTTTCCTGTAACAGTAAATGATTGGGCTTGAGCCCATCACAATGCCAGTAATCAGTAGGGCCTTTGCCCAATTTTAATAATAGTATCAGTGGGGCCTTGGCCCATAACAGTAACAGATATCAGTCATGCAGTGAACAGTATGTAATATCATTAATCGATGTAGTAACAGGACAATATCATTAATCAGTGCAGATATGCAGTCAGAAATCTTACCCAATCCAGCCTCTACACACCACTCCGTCCCACCAAACACACCATGTGGCGATAAAATCGACCCACCCAGCCAGACACACCAAGATTAGCACCGGTTGCGGAACTAAACAGTATTGCAGCAAATCTGCTAGTAAAATAAACGGCATATAGCCATCAGTAGGTCCACAGTCGTCTTGGACGACCCGTGCGACCTTATCAGTACAGTACACTTCCTCCAAATATAACAACCCATCCCCATGCAATATGCCGTGACATAATATCATACATGTATGCAAATGTCATGCTCAATCATAGTTATACATATCATAAAGCAAATCTGTCATACATAACATAAGGCCATAATTGTCATTTCATCTCCTAGGGGTAAAACAGTCATTTTACCCTATGGGGGTATGTCGGTCGTTTTACCCTATGGGGGTATTTCGGTCGTTTTACCCTATGGGGGTATTTTGATCGTTTTACCCTATAGGGGTATTTCGGTCCTTTTACCCTATGGGGGTATTTCGGTCGTTTTACATTATGGGGTAGTTAGGTCGTTTTACCCTATGGGTGTATTTCGGTCATTTTATTTACCCAATGGGGTTATTTCAGTCGTTTTACCCTATAGGGGTATTTCGGTCATAATAGTGTAAATAGGCCCAAGGCCCATTACTCGGCCCAAGTGGGCCCGCACGCTCGTGCGGCCTGTTCACCCCAAATTTCGCCACGGCTATGAGACCCACATTGCCTAGTCTATTATTTTCCACAAATCGTGGATTTCATCCGTGTGGGGCCCACGAGCCCATTTGGCCCACACGGCCCCTTTCGGCCTAACATGGCCCATTACGGCCTAAGCCCATGAACATGCTCATGGGGGCCTCTACAGTCTATCACCTATGATTCGTGGGTTTGGCTTACCACACGAGCGATCGCATGCTCGTGTGGTCTCAAACGTTGTATTTTCGGCTTTTCGACTTTTGTCGTTCTACAGTTACAGTGGGGTGTTTACACACCTGTTTAAGAGAAGAGCGCGAATCTCCATGTACACCAACCTTGCTTGAATGAGGCGACTTTAGTCCTCCAAGACCGCTAACAAAAAGTGATTACACGCTTTAATCGATTATCTTGACTGAATGCTGAGAACAAGGGTTGCGACTACTTCAAAACCATTTACACTCCACCACTCCTCGAGGAAAACTCGATAATTAGAAACACTTGCAGCACTAGAATAGCAAGAAACAACAAAGAGAAGATCGGTGCAGAGAGTGATAAAATAAAAGGTGATATTCGGCCAAACTAGAAGGTAAAGGGAGAAATATTCTGACAAGGTAAACCGATTGGAAGGCAAGGGATATTCGGCCAAAAGAGAGTACAGCTTGAGGAAGAGAAAAAGGGAGAAAAGAAAAGGAAGAGTTGCTCACAAAATCGACCTATTGACCGAAAAGAAAGGAGTGAATGAACCAAAAGTCGATGAATGGAAGGGAAGAACAGTGAATTCGGCAGAGGAGAAAAAGAAAAATGCAACAAGGAAAAGTGAGCAGAGAAAAATGCCAAAAAGAACCTACCACATTCGGCTAGAGAGAGAAAAAAAACCAAAATGAGCAGTATACCTCTCTTGGCCGAATTTTTGAGTGCCAGAGTCCAAATTCAGCACAAACTCCCTCCCCTCTCATCTCCTTGATTTTCTCCTAACACCCCTCCTCAAACCTCTCCAAGACCAGTTCAAACTCCATTCAAATTCTATTCAAACTCCCATTAGCTGTGTTACAATCCAACTCCACTACCTACACAGCTCAAGTAGCAAAATAAATACTCTATTGTGCAACCCAAGTTTTGAACCTCAGACCTCACAGTTACACAACACGCCACCTTGCCACTAGACCACAAGCTCTTTCTGTCATAAAACAAGCACTATTATTTATAAGGCCTACATGCCAGTGTCCAAATTCATTTAAGAGCAAAACTAAAAATTCATCAAAAGCCAAGACTTGAACCCAGGCTTCTCAAACACTCCCAAACACTCCTAAATCACTTAGCCATTAAAGCAAACAAGTAATTTGTGTCACTTCCTTGCACAACTAAATATTTATGTGCAGTCTCCTAATTGTTCCCTTGTTCAAAACCTATTTCTTCTAGGCCCAAAATTCGGGGCGTTACAATTCACCCCTCCTTAAAGAAATTTCATCCTCGAAATTTCTAATTATCAGATCAGTCGCATAACACAAACTCCACCACTATGCTTCCGCTGTGCACTCGAGTTCCAAATTAGGTATATGGCCAAACGGCGAGGACCCAACTCGAGCACCTCTACGACCTCTACCATGGCCTCTTGTACCTCGTCCGTGTGTACCTCTTGTGCTCATTGTAAATTTGTGTTTTATCTGAATTAACAATTTTATGCAGATCAGTTTACAGTTCTAGTTGTTTATTAACAGATGTCTTATGAAAAGCAGTAATTTAGAGTTTGTTTTCACACAAGGCAGTGTCTATCGGTGTCTACTGGTTTACTACATTTTTAGTATACCTTACTACAGAGTTTGCAGTACTACTTACAATAGTCTCAGTACTCCTACCTATGGTAGTTTCAGTCAAAATCAGAGTACAGTTTTCAGAGAGAACTTACACGATCGGCCCGAAGACTCGGTGTGCCACACAATTAGAAAATCCTCCTAGAACACTTCAAATTATTTAAAAGAAACTTTTAGAAATTCAAAGTTTAAAAACCCATTCCACAGTCGAGTTTTGCAACTCGGCTCTGATACCACTAAATGTAACACTCCAAACCCGGCCTAGACGTTCTGGACGAATCTGGCCTGTCACATGGAAATGTCTTTCAAAAATTGGACTTGTTGGTAAAAACTCGTTTCTAAGTTTAAAACCCATTTATTATTATTTAACAAATCATCTAGTCAAAACGTTTGCCTTATTAGCTGCTATTGTTATAATAGGTTGATTTAAAATCACGGAAGCTTTTGAAAACTCTAATGTTTAAATTTTGTGTCTTCAAAACTGGTAATTATTTTGAAAATTCGTCTTCTCCTAAACTAGCAGTTTAAAATAAGTAAGCAAAAGGCCAGTTAAAAATTTAAACAAACATAAATGGCCTTATTACATAAACAAAACCCAACACAAACTTTAAATTTAAATAAAAGCAAGTGTAGAACCGCTGCAGTTGTGTGGCCACCTCCGAGCCCCTCACAGCACCGACCCGCCTACGATTGGGGATTACCTATACAGTTAAACAGAGGGGCGAGTTTACGAAAACTCAGTGTGTAATCCCATAACAAACAAACAGTCAATTAAACAGTAGATAAATGCAGGTTGGGCCTAGGCCTATTACAATAACAGTCCAGTTCAGTGTGGGCCTAAGCCCTTTCTTGTAACAGTAAACGATTGGGCTTGAGCCCATTACAATGCCGATGTCGGTTGGGCCTTTGCCCAATTTCGATAATAGTATCGGTGGGGCCTTGGCCCCGCGAAGAATGAGATATCGGTCATGCGTTGAAGCGGTTATGTAATATCATTAATCGATGCGATGCAGACGGTATCATTAATTAGTGCGAGATATGCGATAAATCCTACCCAATCCAGCCTCTACACACCACTCCGTCCCACCAAACACACCATGTGGGGATAAAATCGACCCACCCTGCCAGACACACCAAGATTAGCGCCGGTTGCGGCACTAAACAGTATTGCAGCAAAGCTGCCAGTAAAATAAACGACATATAGCCATCAGTCGATCCACAGTCGTCTTGGGCGACCCGTGCGACCTTATCAGTACAGTACACTTCCTCTAAATATAACAACCCATCCCCATGCAATATGTCGTGACATAATATCATACGTGTATGCAAATGTCATGCTCAATCATAGTAATACATATCATAGAGCAAATCAGTCATACATAACATAAGGCCATAATTGTCATTTCATCTCCTAGGGGTCTAACAGTCATTAAACCCTATGGGGTATGTCGGTCATTTTACCCTATGGGGGTATTTCGGTCATTTTACCCCATGGGGTATTTCGATCGTTTTACCCTATGGGGGTATTTCGGTCGTTTTACCCTATGTGATGTAAGCACACCCAGGGCAACGCAGGATTCACAATTCGACCCTTTCGAGCTTCTTAAAGGCCTGGTGACTCTAGTTCGAGCTAAACAATTCCAAGAGGCTGTTACGACTTTATTGACTCAATGTTGGACTGAAATTCAGCTCGATGAAGATGGAAAGGCTTGGGTCAACGTCTTAGAGAAGCTTTGCACCTTAGTGCAAGTTGCTCACAGCTCGGTTCAGCTCACTCGAGCTCAAGTCAGCTTATTCGAGCTCAAGTCAGCTCACACGAGCTCAATTCAGCTCATTGAGCTCGTTATTAGCTCTTTAGCTAATTTAATTTTAATTGCTGGAATAAATTAATTATTTAAAATAAATTAGAGAGTATTATTACAGCTCATTAATATGTTCTTAGCTATCACAAGTTTTTATTATGTCTTCGTCAATGCTGAATTTAATTTGTCTTGTTAAGATAATATTAAATTTGTCATAAGTTAATTATTATGTTAATTAGTGTGTCTAAATTATATTAGTGCATGTTAAGCTGAATTTTGTGTGATTTAATTTTGTTCATGTGTTCATGTAGGTGAGCCGAATGTGAAGATGTGTTTAATGCAAAGTTCATGAACGGCTTGGTGCAACGTATGGGAGTGTGCATGCACAATTGAGGTTCAATGGAAGGCATTTAAAAAAGCACAAGTACTTGGGACGTTCATGCAAGGGGGGCTACTGAATTTTCATGCATTTGAACATTCATGGACCGAATTTATGGAAGAACATACCTTGGGACGTTTCATGCATGTTCCATGCATTTTCAAGATGACCATTCAAGTTTTCAAGGCACTTTAAAGCTCCATTCGGCCAAGGGAGATGTTGGAACAATTAAGGGGCTGCACATCCATGGAATTAAGCTTTCTTCAAGGTTAAGGATGCATGAATGCATCAAATGAAGCAACATGATGATTCGGCCAATCCATGCATCATCTCCAAGCATGAACCGAATTTTTAATGCTTCATTCATGCCCATTCAGATGAATTTAGCTACAGCAAATTAATGATTTCTTTCTAGAATTTTCTAGCATATTCATGGCTGAATTCTTAGCCATTAAGTTGCCCATTCGACTAGCCATGCATAGTTCTATAAATAGTTGTTCAATTGCCTTTGTAAAAAAGAACTTTTTGCCAATTTGTTAATGAACTTTGTGTTCTTGAGTGAGTTTATCTCCTCTCTATTTTCATACGAGTTGTGACTTGACTTATCTAGCGAGCTAGTGGCGTCATTCAAACTCTTTTAAACTTATCACCAAATTCAGTGTGGCGTTCAACCCAATCCCTATTTTGCAAATCCACCTTAAACCATATAGAAATCGGGGTGACACTTTTTAGTGTTGAATCGTTTTTGACGTTTAAGTTTGTTTATCCATCCCCATATTTATCTTAAAATTTATCTATGTTTTCCTTAAATCGAGCCATCAAAACACCACCTTCTTTGTTTCTATCCTAAGTCGAACCTATCAACACCATAACCACTCATCTAAACCCCTTGAAAGCTTCTGCAACCCTTAACCTATTTTCTATCTTTTTCTGACAAGTTAACTTCTCCTCGTAGACGATCGAGCAAACCCGAGAATGACTCGAATCAACCCAGGCTGTCTCACATCATTTGGTATCAGAGCTTGTAAAACGAGGAGTGCCGACGTTCGTATCTATCCCAGAAATAAGTTCGTATTAAAAAAATTGAAAAAAAAATCAAAATAAAAATTTTTTTCAAGTTGTATTTTAATTTTGTTTGTAATCAGCATATGTTGTGTTAGAAGTATTAAGAAAAAAATACGAAAATTCAAAAAAAAAAGTTCGAGTACAAAATAAAAGTGTGAAGTTCTCCAAAGTTCTTGTTATTGTTTTCACCGATTGATTCCCGATCATCGAGATTATTATTCTACCAACTTTTCCCCGCCCCAACGCCACAATCAAACCCGAGTTTTCTTTGATTCAGCCTACCCCACACCCGATACGCTTTATCCCTTGAAACCCTTTTGAAGCCGACCCCGAGCAAGCAAATAGGTCTTTCGAGACAAAATACGTAATTGCGAAAGTGAGGTCGAGTGGTAAAAGGCGAGAGAGTGTGAGATCATCTGAGAGAAGAAAAAGCCATAAAAATGAGCGTAAACACGAGTGGAGTGAAAATTTTCTTTTCGAGTGACATTGTGAGATTTTTGAGGTGAGTTATTTAATTTTCTGTATTTGTTCTTTTTAACATTTGTTCCTTTTCAGTAAATAATCATGTCTCGAGAAGAGTTTTCCGCGTTTGATTTTCAATATTTGTTGGAAGAAACGAAAAGCATGCTCGACCGCAAAATTAAGCCAATTCAAGACGAGCTAGGACCTTGAGCAACAACCTGACGGAAGCAAACTCCACCAAGTCAGAAAATAGAGTCACGACCATCTCAAAAACCCATTTCCGATGACTATTCATGAAGAGATTCTTATCGGGATTCCTACATGTCAAGGAATTCAAGACAACGAAAAGAAAGTTTTGAGTTTGAGACTTTTCGAGAAAGTATGAGTTATTCGTCGTATGCTTCAAAGACACCACGCACGAAGGATCATTCCCGAAAAATTGAACGAAAAACCGATGAGAATACTTTCTCTTTCTTTGAGCAAAACACCCATCTTTTCGATTCTTTTGTAACATCTTCATGTTGTATTAAAATTGAAAAAGAAAAAGAAGAAAAATAAATAGAAATAGAAAAAGAAGAAAAAGAAAAAGAGATTGAAAAAGAAGAAAAAGAAATCGAAAAAGTGAGAGAAAAAGAAAACGAAGAAAAGAAAATTGAAAAATAAATTGTGATTGAGAAAAAAAGTGAAAAAGAAAAAAATGTTGAAAAAGAAGCGAAAGAAAATGAATATAGTGAGCGAGAACAAGAAAAAGAGAGTGATATTTTAACTAACCCACACGATAGTTGCTCTTGTTCTGTTCATTCTTTTCAGGTACCTAAAAATCCACGTGACGAATATCAACTTCAATACCTTCTTGATGAGCGACGATTTCGCATGACCGGGAAAGGTAAGGTTGTCGAACTACACGAGCTCGAAGGTAAGCAAGGTAAGGAATTTTTAATAATCGAGTTACGGCAATTCGATTTGAAATTTGTCAATAAAATTTTCGATGACTTAGTTTTTAAAAGACCCCATTATTTTCACCCGATTAATTGCTACCCTTTGTAAGTGGTTGATATCATTCGTTCCGATCGAAAAACCAAAGATTTGATTTTGCGTGATGACAGTTTTTCATGAAAAGTGATTAAAATTTTTTATTGTGATAATTCTGTGCATCAATTACTGCCTTGTAAAAAATCCATGATTTTTTGCAAATCTGTTTTGAAGATCATAAAGAATTTTGATTGTTTGTTCCTGTGTATGCAAAAATCCTTTCGATTTGACATGTTTGATTTACTAAACCCTTTGCTACACTTCAGCATAAGTAATCAAACTCATGTTTTTAAACCCGGAATATGTTTTGGTTCGTTTTGCGGGAAAATCAAGCATCATCGATTTTGTGCGAATAATTTCTATATGCTTGATACTTGGTTTTTAAATAAGGTAATGAAATTTGATACATCTGTTTTGAATTAAATCCGTTCCTTAATCCATTTCTGTGGTTGTACTTGAAGTTCGCATTTCATTCCGACAAGCTTAATTCAACCATGAAGCTTCGACTAGACTACATTCTCGAGGAGAGAAGGTTTGTGTTAAATGGAAAAGGTAAAATTGACCCTTATTCTTCTTCTTATAAAGGTAAGACGCTTGAAAATTTTTGAAACATTTTTGTTCTCCTCGGATGGTGACAAACATTGCATTGATGATTTGATTTTTGAAAGATACTTAGATCGTGATGTGGGTAACCATTTTGTTTCATTTTTACATGATCTATCTGTTTTGATGGTTGATAAAAAGTTCTTATTTTTGATAATTTTTATGATGCATGTGTGAGAGAATCTATAGTCAATCGTCTAATGCACGGTATGATTGTGCAACTTCGTGAACCGTGTGAATCTTTTCAAATACCTGCTTGTGACGATTACGTCTAACATTTGATTCATTACTCGCGATTCAATCATGACTTGTGGAAACAATTTGAGACGTTTGAATGCCTTAAAACATGTCCATTTTTGTTTCGAACATTTGACGAGGCATTGGCGAGTAAATTAATTTGTTTGCATGGTTGTCAACATGTTGCTTTGCATCTGTCCACTCGCATGCGATTTACTTGTCTTGTTATGCTTACATTTGGATTACAAATTTGTCTGAAACACTTTTTGCTAACTCATGGTTATTCCTTTCAGTTGACTCAATTTCCATCCGCCCCGTTCGACCGAGGAAAGCTGAGTAAATGGAACTATGTTCTAGAGAACCAACAGCTCGACTTGAGAACAAGTCGCTTTGAAGAGGGGGGATGATGTAAGCACACCCAGGGCAACCCAAGATTCACAATTCGTCCTTTTTGAGCTTCTTAAAGGCCCGGTGACTCTAGTTCGAGGTAAACAATTCCAAGAGGCTGTTACGACTTTATTGACTCAATGTTGGACTGAAATTCAGCTCGATGAAGATGGAAAGGCATGGGTCAACGTCTTAGAGAAGCTTTGCACCTTAGTGCAAGCTGCTCAAAGCTCGGTTCAGCTCACTCGAGCTCAAGTCAGCTCATTCGAGCTCAAGTCAGCTCATTCAAGCTCAAGTCAGCTCACACGAGCTCAATTCAGCTTATTGAGCTCGTTATTAGCTCTTTAGCTCATTTAATTTTAATTGTTGGAATAAATTAATTATTTAAAATAAATTAGTTAGTATTATTACAGCTCATTAATATGTTCTTAGCTATCACAAGTTTTTATTATGTCTTAGTCAATGCCAAATTTAATTTGTCTTGTTAAGATAATATTAAATTTGTCATAAGTTAATTATTATGTTAATTAGTGTGTCTAAATTATATTAATGCATGTTCAGCTAAATTTTGTGTGATTTAATTTTGTTCATGTGTTTATGTAGGTGAGCCGAATGTGAAGATGTGTTTAATGCAAGGTTCATGAACGGCTTGGTGCAACGTATGGGAGTGTGCATGCACAATTGAGGTTCAATGGAAGGCATTTAAAAGAGCACAAGTACTTGGGACGTTCATGCAAGGGGGGCTGCTGAACATTCATGCATTTGAACATTCATGGACCAAATTTATGGAAGAACATACCTTGAGACGTTTCATGCATGTTCCATGCATTTGCAAGATGACCATTCAAGTTTTCAAGGCACTTTAAAGCTTCATTTGGCCAAAGGAGATGTTGGAACAATTAAGGGGCTGCACATCCATGGAATTAAGCATTCTTCAAGGTTAAGGATGCATGAATGCATCAAGTGAAGCAACATGATGATTCGGCCAATCCATGCATCATCTCCAAGCATGAACCGATTTTTTAATGCTTCATTCATGCCCATTCAGCCGAATTTAGCTACAGCAAATTAATGATTTCGTTCTAGAATTTTCTAGCATATTCATGGCTGAATTCTTAGCCATTAAGTTCCCCATTCGGCTAGCCATGCATAGTCCTATAAATAGTTGTTCAATTGCCTTTGTAAAAAAGAACTTTTTTGCCAATTTGTTAATGAACTTTGTGTTCTTGGGTGAGTTTATCTCCTCTCTATTTTCGTACGAGTCTCGACTTGACTTATCTAGTGAGCTAGTGGCATCATTCGAACTCTTTTGAACTTATCACAGAATTCGGTGTGGCGTTCAACCCAATCCCTATTTCGCAAATCTATCTTAAACCATATAGAAACTGGGGTGACACTTTTTAGTGTTGAATCGTTTCTGACGTTTAAGTTCGTTTATCCATCCCCACTTTTATTTTAAAATTTATCTATTTTTTCCTTAAACCGAGCCATCAAAACACCACCTTCTTTGTTTCTATCCTAAGCCGAACCTACCAACACCATAACCACTCATCTAAACCCCTTGAAAGCTTCAGTAACCCTTAACCTATTTTCTATCTTTTTCCGACAAGTTAACTTCTCCTCGTAGACGTTTGGGCAAACCCGTGAACGACTCGAATCAACCTGGGCCGTCTCACATCACTATAGGGGTACTTCAGTCGTTTTACCCTATGGGGGTATTTCGGTCGTTTTACCCTATGGGGGTATTTCAGTCGTTTTACCCTATGGGGGTATTTCGGTTGTTTTACCCTATGGGGGTATTTCGTTCATTTTTCCCTATGGGGTTATTTCGGTCATTTTACCCTATGGGGGTATTTCGGTCATAACAGTGTAAAATGGGCCCAAGGCCCATTACTCGGCCCAAGTGGGCCCGCACGCTCGTGCGGCCCGTTCAGCCCAGATTTCACCACGGCTATGAGACCCACATAGCCCAGTCCAGTATTTGCCACAAATCGTGGATTTCATCCGTGTGGGGCCCACGAGCCAATTGGGCCCACACGGTCCCTTTCGGTCCAATGTGGCCAATTACGGCCTAAGCCCATAAACATGCTCATGGGGGCCTTTACAGTCTATCGCCCATGATTCGTGGGTTTGGCTTACCACACGAGCGATCGCACGGTCGTGTGGTCTCAAACGTCGTATTTTTAGCTTTTTGGCTTTTGCCGTTCTACAGATACAGTGGGGTGTTTACACACCTGTTTACGAGAAGAGCGCAAATCTCCACGTACACCAACCTTGCTTGAATGAGGCGACTTTATTCCTCCAAGACCGCTAACCAAAATTGATTACACACTTTTATCTATTATCTTGATTGAACGCTAAGAACAAGGGTTGCGACTACTTAAAAACCATTTACACTCCACCACTCCTCGAGGAAAACATGATAATTAGAAACACTTGCAGCACTAGAACAGCAAGAAACAGCGAAGAGAAGATCGGCGCAGAGAGTGATAAAACAAAAGGTGATATTCGGCCAAACTAGAAGGTAAAGGGAGAAATATTCTGACAAGGTAAACCGATTGGAAGGCCAGGGATATTCAGCCAAAAGAGAGTACAGCTTGAGGAAGAGAAAAAGGGAGAAAAGAAAAGGAAGAGTTGCTCACAAAATTGACTTATTGACCGAAAAGAAAGGAATGAATGAGCCAAAAGCCGATGAATGGAAGGGAAGAACAGTGAATTCGGCAAAGGAGAAAAAGAAAAATGCAACAAGGAAAAGTGAGCAGAGAAAAATGCCAAAAAGAACCTACCACATTCGGCCAAAGAGAGAAAAAAAAACTCAAATGAGCAGTATACCTCTCTTGGCCGAATTCTTTAGTGCCAGAGTCCAAATTCAGCACAAACTCCCTCCCCTCTCATCTCCTTGATTTTCTCCTAACATTCCTCCTCAAACCTCTCCAAGACCAGTTCAAACTCCATTCAAACTCTATTCAAACTCCCCTTAGCTGTGTTTCAGTCCAACTCCACTACCTACACAGCTCAAACAGCAAAATAAATACTCCATTGCGCAACCAAGGACTTGAACCTCATACCTCACAGTTACACAACATGCCACATTGCCACTAGACCACAAGCTCTTTTTTTCATAAAACAAGCACTATTATTTATAAGGCCTATATGCCATTGTCCAGATTCATTTAAGAGCAAAACTAAAAATTTTGCAAAAGCCAAGACTTGAACCCATGCTTCTCAAACACTCCCAAACACTCCTAAATCACTTAGCCATTAAAGAAAATAAGCAATTTGTGTCACTTCCTTGCACAACTAAATATTTATGTGCAGTCTCCTAACTGTTCCCTTGTTCAAAACCTATTTCTTCTAGGCCCAAAATTCAGGGCGTTACAGTATGCTTCACACGGCCTCACACACGGGCGTGTGACTTGGCCGTGTGGCATAAGTCAGTATACCCTACAGGTTTGGCACGGCTTAGTACACGGCCTGGCACACGGGCATGGATGGCCATTTTTAGGGCACAAGGGCTAGCCACATGAGCGTGTGTGTTGGCCGTGTGACCCAAGTCAGAGAGTTACATGGGGTCAGACATGGGCTGGGACACGGCCATGTGCTCTCATTTCGAATGTCTACACGGCTTGTGACACGGGCGTGTCTGTGGCCGTGTGAGACACACGGCCGGGTCACACGGGCGTGTGTCCCCTATTTTTGAGAAAATTTTCTAAATGTTCAAAAAAGTTTCCAAAGTTATTGGTTTAGTCCCGAACCACTCCTAATGCATGTTTAGGGCCTCATAGGCTCGTATTAGGGACAAAATGATTGGTTGTGATTGAATTGTATATGAATTGACTAATTGTATGTGAAATATATGTTTAAATGTGTTATAAGTTCGATAATGCTCCATAACCTTATTTCGACATTGAATACGGGTGAGGGGTGTTACATTTATTGGTATCAGAGCTACGGTTTAGTCAATTCTCAGACTAACGTAGCGTGTGTGAGAGTCTAGCTATACATGCCATATATAACCTATGATAGTGTGATGACTCTTGACAATTTAAACTGTGTTTTCATATAGTAAATGGATCCCAATCGAGCTACAGCTGACGATGTCGAGAGTAATGCGCCAGCTCCCGCTCAAGTGGCAGCGCCGTCTGAATCTAGAAATGTATCGAGTAGTCACGGAGGAGAGGCTAAAGAATCCTTTTTCCAAATGATGAACGAGTGGTTCACACAACTTTTTCGGACAAATCTGGCTACTCAACAACCTCCACCCCCACCTAATCCCCAACCAGTTCCTGTAGCTTTTCAAGGTGTGGAACTTCTACGACTGAATAAGCCTCCAGTTGATAAGATCCAGAAATACGGGGCTGAAGAGTTTAGAGGTACTGTTGATGATGATCCCGAGATAGCTGAATTTTGGCTTGAAAATACTATTCGGGTATTCGATAAACTTTCGTGCATGCCAGCTGAGTGTTTAAAGTGTGCCATTTCCTTATTGAGGGACACTGCATATCAGTGGTGGAATACCTTAATGTCTGTGGTACCGAGAGAAAGAGTTACCTGGGAATTCTTTCAGACTGAGTTCCAGAAGAAATATATAAGTCAGCGGTTTCTTGATCAAAAGCATAAAGAGTTTCTAGAATTGAAACAGGGCCGTATGACAGATACCGAGTACGAAAGAGAATTCGTAAGATTGAGCAAGTATGCTCGGGAGTATGTTTTTACTGAAGAAATCATGTGTAAACGGTTCATTGATGGATTGAATGAGGATATTAAACTTCTAGTCAGAATCCTAGAATTGAAAGAATTTGATGTCCTGGTTGATAGAGCTTGCAAAGCAGAGGAGCTTAGCAAAGAAAAGAGAAAGACAGATTCAGAGGCAAGAGACTCGAGAAAAAGATTGATGAATAAGCCATATCAATCTTCATCAAAGAAATCTAGAGATTCGTACACTCGTCCAAATGCTCCAATTGGGTATTCGAATAGAGATCGTGGAAAATAATACTCAGCCCTAAAACTCAAGCTACATCGGTATCGAGTGTTGGCAAGTGAGAAATTAGAGACCGAATGTCAGCAATGCGGAAGACGACATCCTGGTGAATGTAGAATGAATAACTGGGCTTGTTTCAAATGTGGTTCACAAGATCATTCCATACATGATTGCCCAGAGTTAGTTGAGAAAGATAAGATTCAGAATGGAAGACCGAGTAACACAGCTAATAGAGGGAGGCCACCGAGAAATGCGGGAAATGTGACCAGTAGTAGAGGCTCGAAAAAATATTCAGCTAAGGAATCTGAGGCCAAAGCACCTGCTCGAGCTTACGCTATTCGTGCTCGCGAAGATTCATCATCACCAGATATTATCACCAGTACATTTTCTCTTTACGACACTAATGTTATTGCATTGATTGATCCTGGAACGACTCATTCGTATGTTTGTGAGAATTTAGTGTCTAGTAAGAAATTGCCTGTTGAATCTACTGAGTTTGTGATTAAAGTATCGAACCCCTTAGGCAAGTATGTTTTAGTTGATAAAGTTTGTAAGAATTGTCCTTTAATGACTTCGGGTTACTATTTTCCAGCTGATTTGATGGTTTTGTCATTTGATGAATTCGATGTAATTCTGGGTATGGATTGGTTGACTCTACATGATGCTGTTGTGAATTGCAGATGAAAGATTATTGACTTGAAATGTCAGAATAGTGAAATCATTCGAATTGAATTAGATGAATCGAGTGAATTGCCTTTTGTGATTTCATTTTTGTCAGCTCAAAAATGTGTGAGAAAAGGTTACGAAGCTTACCTTGCGTATGTGCTAGACACAAAAGTGTCTGAATCAAAGATTGAATCAGTGCCAATATTCTGTGAATATCCGTATGTATTTCTAGAAGAATTGCTGGGGTTACCACCGGTCAGAGAAGCTGAATTTGCTATTGAGTTAGTACCGGGAACTTCACCGATATCTATAGCTCCGTATAGAATGGCTCTGAAAAAATTGAAAGAATTGAAATCCTAGTTGCAAAAATTAATGGATAGAGCTTTTGCACGACCTAGTTTTTCGCTCTGGGGTGCGCCAATATTGTTCGTAAAGAAGAAAGACGGGTCAATGAGAATGTGTATTGATTATCGTCAGCTCAACAAGGATACAATAAAGAATAAGTATCCGTTACCGAGAATAGATGATTTATTTGATCAGTTAAAAGGGGCAACATTGTTTTCAAAGATTGATTTGAGATCTGCCTATTATCAGTTGCGAGTTAAAGATTCAGATGTGCCAAAAACTATGTTTAGAACGAGGTACAGACATTATGAATTTCTTCTTATGCCTTTCGGATTGACTAATGCTCTTGCCGTTTTTATGTATTTGATGGATCGAATTTTTAGACCATATTTAGACAGATTCATCGTTGTATTCATTGACGACATTCTAATCTATTCTCGAGATGAGTCTGAGCATGCCGAACATTTAAGAATTGTGCTACAAACTTTGAGAGATAAACAACTATTTGCTAAATTCAGTAAATGCGAGTTTTGGCTTTGAGAAATTGGATTTTTTGGACACATTGTTTCAGCGAAAGGTATACGTGTAACACCCCTAACCCGTATTCGTCGTTGGACTAAGGTTAAGAGGCATTACCAGATATATCGGATCATATCATAAACATTTCATATTGAAATATACACATAGAGTCCCTTTAGAAGGTTTACGAGACCTTAAACATGCATTGGGAAGGGGTCGGGACTAAACCGATCACATTTGCAAACTTTAGGAATCACTTAAGATTTTCAAGCATTCAGGGATCACATGCCCGTGTGAATAGGCCATGAGCATCACACGACCACCAGACACGCCCATGTTACAGGCCGTGTGAAAACAGGGCATACATTTTGACTTGCACCACACGGCCGAGGACAAGCCCGTGTGTCAGGTCGTGTTCTATACACGGCCAATAGACTTGCCCGTGTGTCTATGCCGTGTAACTGACTGTCTTATTTAATTAAGGTGCAGAGGTCACATGGGTTAGTCACACGCCCATGTGCTCAGTTGTGTGGCACGAAAATAGGCTTGGTTTAAGCCACATTTACCATCTAACTTTCCAACACCTGCACAAGAGCAAATGGTACAATTTCTAAACCAAATTGGCAACCAAAACAATCTCAATTTATGCATAATTCAAGATATGCCAATACAATCATTTAATGTAACACCCCAAACCCGGCCCAAACAATATGACCGAATTTGGTTTGCTACAGAGAAAAGATTTTAAAAAAAACCATTTTAAAACCGATTTTGAAATTAGTCGAAATGCCTTTCAATTTAAATTTTCTTTGTTAAAAACCAAACTTAATATATTTGCTGAGTCGAGTTGTTTACAAATTTCGAATGTACCCGATGGTACTTTTAAAAACATTTTTCGTTTAATTTGAGAAAACATGTGCAACCGTTTTAACATCATCAAGTAATTTAAACCAAACATTCAAACACGCAGCAATAATGAAACCATACTAGGAGGCCTTATTACAAATAAGCAACATAAACCTAAAAGAAAGATAAATAAAATCCAAAATTCATTTATTAAAAGTCTCCACTGCATGGCCACCTCGAGTCCATCCGGCTCCTCACCCGTGGTCTACGAATCACCTGAAAAATTAAAGGAGAAGGTGAGTCGCCAAGACTCAATGTGTAACCCTTCCCCGATTTAATGCAATAACATACACAAATTATAACCAATTAACATGCATAAGTTTAAATGCACCCAACCTAACCATCCATACGCCTTTTCTACCCCCTTGTGGTACCAAACCCTTTGGTGGTGCCAAACCACTGGTGACGTATAGTCACAAATGTGATACCAAATCTTTGGAGATACCAAATCTCACGGTGTCAGAAGACACAATTGTGTTACCAAAACACTTTGGTGACCGAAGTCACAAATAGATGATGGGGCCAACCCATCGTGTGATACCAAATCAGCGGCGAGACAATCCCATATCTCAAAGTGGGGCCAACCCACGGTGGTATTAACCACGAGGACAAGTCGCTATGAGGTGCCAAACCTCTGGAGGTACCAAACCTCACGGTGACCGTAGTCACGATGTGTTACCAAAACAACGGTGTCCGTCGACACGAATATCACCGCTCTCCTCTCATCAACCCATAACAATCATTTATATGCATGTACCACAAATCATGTTGATAGATTTATTTAACAACATCCAATCGATTTATCATAAGCCATATATCAAATAATACACATACCAAATGTGTCATGCTTCCCAAAAGCATCAAATAATAATCACATAGTAATAAGAACTTACCCAAATCCTTGTTAATACCATGAAGGTATTTCATCCATGTCTACACAAAACGTTTAGGCATAAAATAACACTTAGCATATTAAAAGTTATAAGATGTGTATGTATACACACACGGCACCAAAAAGAGTTCTAAATCCCAAATAGACAAATCGGCCACACAAGTATTCTTGCCCCTATATTCGGCCAAAAATGAATATTAGAACCATGGCCTATTCGGCCAAACCAAAATAATTGAAAAAGGTTCCTTGTGAACCTAAAATCTTACCCAAAGCCTTGAACACTTATCCAACACACTCCTAAAAAGAATCGGCCTCACTTCCCTACAATCAACCATCATCAATAAGGTTTATTAGCCTTGGCTTAAACGAAACTTAAAATAATAATCCTTTGAAATAAACCTTACCACCTTACCCAAAACCAATTTCTAGAGAAGTCCCGATGATAACTATCTTACCTTCAATATTCGGCCAAAGTTGATCAAGATAGGAGAAGAAAATTCGGTATACCCAAGAGAGTGGATTCGGCTATGATTTGTTCAACACAATCAACCAAGGTTCAACTTGTATGGAAAAAGATGAAGTAAGAAAGTGAACTAATAGTTCATGGCTAAGTGCTTTTGAGAAGAGAAAAGAAAGAAATAGATAGAATATTATGGTATAGGAGATTCGGCTAAGAAAGAAAGAAGAAAATGGACAAAAGAGATAAGTGTTTGGCAATGGTTGAAGAAAATACTCAAGTTTCGGTTTTGAGAGAATGAAAAGGAGAAATAGAAAATGAGCCAAAAATGACAAAATGGTCAAAAAGTATTATGCTTAGCAAATGGTAAAATTCGGCTAGAAAGAAAAGAGTTTGAGAGAGAATTGTTTTGCAATTTTTGCACCTAATGAAAGAAATGACCAAAAATCTTCCTAAGCCTTACCAACACTAGCATATTCGGCCAAAACTCCCTCCTTAGCCACAATGCCGCCCAAGTTCATGGCATAAAGGCCATGATTTTGTTTCCAAAACATAATCCTTGATACTAGCCCCATGTCTCCATATTTTCCTTAATTACTTGATTCCCTTCCATAAGTTAATACTTGCCTTAAACCTATAGTCTACTAACCAAAAAATTAACATGGTCAACCCTTACCTTAATTATCCTTGGCCGACACTTACCATACCAAAGCAAAAATAAAAGTTGTCCCAATGCTATTTAAGGGATTCGAACCTCTCCCCTCAAGCTAAACTCCATGCGCCATTACCAACTTGCCATGCACTCATCTTGTCACTTATTGCTACTTAAATTAACTTAAGTGCTAAGCTCATTTAATCCTCTTCTTTAAATAAGCCATACTAAGAATTATTCTACTAAACCGAGCTTACTCAAGACCCCTAATTAAGCCTTATATCATCACGAATAATATCACAGAAATTCAAATACAAGAAAAATAATTCAATCACAAATAACCCCTATTTTGGGATGTTACATTTAATTTACCCAAACATGTATCAAAACAACATGATCATGACTTTAACTCATACTTATTTCATGCCATTACAAACACTTCCAATTCATCATTCAAATTTATGCCATTTACTTAGTCAATTATCACAACAAGACATGACCATATTTCAACCAATTCATCATTATAAAACCAAGCTACAATCATACCATTTCTCACGCTATGATCAACCATCTCAAATGACCAAATACATTTCCAACCATAATATCAAATACCATAGCCTATACATGCCATATAACCAAGTCATAAAGGGTATAAATACTGAAATTATTAACCAGATAGTGTGATGCGATCTCCCCCGACTTCCAACCTGAGCGAACATCCAAATCACTATAAAACATAGAAAAACAACACAAAGTAAGCTATAAAGCTCAGTAAGCTTGTATCTTAATAAACTTAACATAACAAATAATTTTAATTCAATGTCATAAGCATAATATGCTATCTCACATGCTAAAACACAACTTATCTGAAGTTTATAACATGATTTCATATCAAATCATCACCATTCGATAATATATTTACTTACTTACTAACTTAAGCTTTCACAAGCTTATTTAATTCGATTCTCATATAACATTCAATTCCCACTTTTATATAGCCAAATGAGCACATTTTGGGAAATAACGTATTTAATCATATATCTTTTTCATATGAATCTCGTATAATTATTTATACTCAAATTCACCTTTCATTCATATAGCATCCAACAATTTCACATATGCAACTTAATAAATCACATCTTATTCATTTGTTCATGTTTCAAATGCACATATTCACATTTCTTTTCCGTATACATCACATAACATTCTTTGCACATATACTTACCTTTCATTTTCAAACATATTATACATTTTCAACGTACCTGAATCGGAATGTCATTCACTTAACCATTTTTTTCTCGGAATGCCCGTTGAACCGTTCGGAATCAATAATGATACTCAGATAGCTTGGAAAGCTCGTACAATGCCAATGTCCCAGACATGGTCTTACGTGTAATCAAATATTGATGCCACTGTCCTAGACAGGGTCTTACACCAAACCATATACGATGCTGATGTCCCAAAGATGGTCTTACACGAAATTTCTAATTGATGCCAGTGTCCCAGACACGGTCTTACACGATATCTCAAATCGTTGCCAACGTCCCAGATATGGTCTTACACGAAATCATATCTCAGAATTCTATGTCATGACATATGTATCCTCTACTATTCCTAGGGTTCGTACGGGGCTTTTCGGACGTCGTCGCGTTATCGGAACTTTCTCGTATTCATATATTCTGCTTCTTGAACAATTCAATATCATAATAACATATATATAACTTATTCAAAATACACACATTTGCATTACAATTCAGCATTGAATTCAATCATACAAATAATATGCATTTATAACATGATTTTGTAATGTCTATTAAAATCCGAACTTACCTCGTTCGCAGTAACGACTAATTAAGTCGACTAATCCGATACTTTGATTTTCCTTCGATCTAGATCCAAATTCCACTTTTGCCAATCTAATTAATATAAAAAATAACTTACTTATTCAACATTTTATTCAATTTTATCCAAAAACACATAATTCGGGCATTTTGCATTTTAGCCCCTAACATTTCACATTTTTAAAATTTAGTCCCTATTTCAAAATAACACAAAATACACAAAATATCATCAAACCCATGTTAGGCCAAATTTACCTTAGGTCCCTAGCAGCCCATTAATTTCATTTATTTCACATTTTGACCCCTCAATTTACAAATTTCTCAATTTAGTCCTTAATACACATTTTTATCAAAAATCACTTAATTAAACATAATAATCTATCAACAAAAAATTATAATTCATTATCAAACCACAAAAAAAATCAAGCTATCATCAATGGAAAATCTCAAATTCTTCATTAAATCCGAAAATTAAGACGTGGGTTTACTAGAATTCAAAGCAACGATCTCAAAAACGTGAAAATTATTAAAAACCGAACAACGAACATACCCAAATTAAGCTTCCTAGGTGTCGAAACTTAAAGCTTCAACAATGGTGTTATTCTTCTCACATTCTACCAACAATAAGATGATAATGCATGCCTTTTTTTAATGTTTTGTTTTATTTATTAATAATTTAACACATAATTTACCATTTTAACCATTATAAAATAATATAAAAAGTATATATTAAAAGCCTAATGTCGTCCACCCAATTTATAATGGCCAAATTTCATTTTAAGGACTTCAAAAATAATAGACCATAGCAATTTAGTGCTTTAACAATTAGATTGCCACTTTTGCATTTTACGCGATTAAGTCCCTTTTCACAAATCGGCACTCAAATGATGAAATTTTCATACGGAAATCTCATACATATCAATTCACATACTTTAAGCACGGAGAATAATATTAAAATATTTTTCTGACTCGGATTTGTGGTCTCAAAACCACTGTTCCGATTGAGGTCTAAATCGGGTTGTTACAACTCTCCCCCCTTAAGGATTTTCGTCCCCGAAAATCTTTCCAGAAAGTAGATTAAGGATTTGCTTCTACACAATACATTTCAAATTCACACATAGCTTCGGATTTAAAATCTCTTTAATCTCATAACTGAAATTCTGATCTGACTTTCGTTGTACATCATCTCTTACTAAGACTGCTTATAACTGTATTAAATTGTTTTCATTATCTGCTCACTTTCTCTAACGATATTAATCTCGTGGATCATTTTCTCACAAAGCTCAATCTTGAAATAACAGAGTTAGGTAAATGTCACATACGATACCTCATACAATGTCACTTTTATACACACTTGATAGTTTATCAAACAGCAATACTCTTTCTTAGTTGCTTCAAAACTCTAAAACACAGTGACAAATAAATATTTCGAGAATTTGGTTTGTGGTTCCCGATTTCAATGCAATTTCATACTCACAGATTACTGTAATCTCTCTCAGAATTACCATATGATTTTCAGATCTCAATCCAAAACAATGATAACTAACACCATAGACAGACTTACCAATACAGAAACAGATAACTCAACTGTTTTATCAAAAGAGAAAATTTATAAGTACAGAGAGATTTCTTGTAACAATTGTATATTCGTAGAGCTTTTCAGTATACACACTCTATCTCAAAATAAAAAATAATCATCGATACCACATCTGAGGTTCTGAATCAGAAATCAATTTATGCTGAACCCCTTTTTAACTTATAATTATTGACACATTTACGAATTTCACAACTTCACTAAATAAACATTTATTTAACCTCTAATTCAGCTAACAACTGCTCATTACCTGATAAGATCAATCATGTATTCATCACTCAAAAAGCACACAAAATTTTCCCATTCAAAACATCCGAAACTATAATCATTTTGTAACATCCCGAAATTGGGCCTAGTAGGATTGGGCCCAATGGGCCTTATTTTAAAATTTTTGAGAACGGCATTAATGCAAGTTAGACTTATTAGGTAAGTGATTTTGGAAGGTTAGAGGGCTTCTATGAAGTCCGGGATCAAATATTAGCTTTGGGGAAATTTTGGTTTTAGGTGAAAAAAAAACCCGGAAGTTGGCGGGTAGGCCTTAAGAATAAAATGTGGGAAAAATGACACAAAAGCGGTGTGTGGTGTAGTGGCAAAGTGACGCCATATAAGAGACAAGGGGTGACGCCACAAGGAAGGAAGGAGGTCCAAGGTTCAAGTCTTGGCTTTTGCATTTTGGTTTTCTTTTTACTTGGACATCGAATTTGGCTATAGATTTATATTTAGTTGCGCATGGTTTAAGACACAAGAGGAGCTTGTGGCCAAGTGGCTAGCGGCGTGGATTATGTTGCAAAGGAGCACAGGTTCGAATCTCATGAGAAGCAAGGGAGAATTTATTTTATGATGCGGACGGGAAGAGTTTGATTGAATTTAAACTCTACTAACGAAGGATCCCACATCGGAAAGATACAAAGAAGGAAGGTGAAGAGCTAGCTATATAAAGAGCATTCCGGGAGGAGGGTTGACACACCTTGGAAGGCGTTTGGGCACGAGGAGTGGTCGGGCGCGGATTAACACTAGAGTCCTATCGGTGTGTAACTCTCTCTACTCTAGTCAGAGCGGCAAATGCCGAAGTGTCGATCACGGCAATAGTAGCCACACGAGCGCGCGGGCGCGCGTGTGGGGCTTCGACTCGATAGTTGAGGCCATCGTGTAGTATTCTTGTGGGTTGGAAATTTTGCTTGGGCGCGATGGGCGAAGGGGGCCCAATGGGCCGTGGGCCCAATATAGTAAAATGTATGATGGTGTAGTATATAGTGAACTAGACTAGGTGAATCTCATAAGCGTGGCTAGATTTGTGTTAGGTGGGCCACACGAGCGTGTGGGCGAGATGGGCCAAAATTGGGCTTTAGGCCCAATAGTCCATTCGACCAGAAATGGTAGTTGGGTCGCTCGGGCGACACGGGCCTCTGGAAAGGCCATTCAGTACGAAATTACCGATATACCCTTGGTGGGTAAATTACGAAAATGCCATTGGTAGGTAAAATTACGGTTATACCCTTAGAGGTTGATTAGGGTGATTATGTTGTTTTATGTCTATCTCGATTATGATGGTAATTCATGTTATACTTATATTTGATATATGTCTAGCATACATGACATCTGCATACACGAATTATTATGTCATATTGCATGGGTTATATGAGTGGAGGGGCGGTGATATTCGTGTCGACGGGCACCAGTGGTTTGGTACCACATTGTGACTCACTGTCACCAGAGGTTTGGCACCTCCGGAGGTTTGGCACCTCATAGCGACTCGTCCACGTGGTTAACACCACCGTGGGTTGGCCCTACTTTTGAGATATGGGATCGTCGCGGTGATTTGGTATCACACACGGGTTGGCCCCACAGATGGATTATTAGTGACTTTGAGTCACCGGTGATTTGGTATCACATTCGTGTCTCCGGACACCGAGGTTTGGCACCTCATAGCGTCGTCGTCGGTGGTTTGGTACCACGATGGGTTGGCCCCATGAGATAATACAACGGGATTGACGCCCGGTGATTTGGTATCACACGATGGGTTGGCCCCATCACTATTATTCGTGACTTCGAGTCACAGTGGTTTGGCACCACAATATTGATGAATATCGTGTCCTTGGACACGGTGGTTTGGCACCACCGGTGGTTTGGTACCACACTGACGGTAGAAAAAGGAGTTGCGGATGGCTAGGTTTGGGTGCATGATATGCATATTTTCATATGAAATTGTGTAAGGGCACATTGGATGGGGATTTACACACCGAGTCTCGATGACTCACCCCTTAGTTAAATTTTGCGGGTAATCATTAGATCGCGGATTTGGGGGAGCTGAGGTGGACTCGTGGAGGCCATACATATGTTCACTCGTAAATTCATTTCTTTTATTTGGACTTATTTTTATTTGAGTTTTTGTTATGTAATAAGGCCTTGGGTATTTTATTTGGTTTCAGCTTTCAATTTGTTTATTACTTGTTATTAAATGATCAATATGGGATTTTCCTAAAATGATAATAAACCATTTCTTATTCAAAATTACTTAAACTCGATTTCTCACCACAACTATAAAGAATATGAGCTTTTTAACGAATGCACAGTTTTTAGACATTCCTTTCATGTGACATGCCAGATTCGGTCGTAACGTTTAGGCCGGGTTTGGGGTGTTACAATTATGGTATCAGAGCCTAGGTTCAAAAACTCGGCTGTGGGTTTGGGTTCAAAAAAATGTTTTCAAAAGATGGTTTGGAAAATGGTTTAGAAAAATATATATCTGTTTTTTTTTAAATATGGCACCCGAGTCTCGGCACCAATCCGCACCGTAAGTTTCACGATACTTTGCTTTGTTATATCTTTGTATTTTGAATATCTATTCTGTGTGTTTGGGTTGGATGTGATGTTCGGATATAGAGTTGATTGCGTCATGAAATATTTATGCGCTTTAATGGTTAGGTTTTTTTAGTATGTGTAGGATTTCTAAATTCTAGTTAAAAGTATATTAGGGTTATTGGAATCAGAGTGTGCGGCGTGAGCATAGCGTTGTAGGTTAGGTGGTACGAATGTTCAGAGTTGGAAATTTCGAGGACGAAATTTCTTTAAGGAGGGTAGATTTGTAACATCCCAGAAATTGGGCCTAGTAGGATTGGGCCCAATGGGCCTTGTTTTAAAATTTTTGAGAACGGCATTAATGCAAGTTAGACTTATTAGGTAAGTGATTTTGGAAGGTTAGAGGGCTTCATGAAGTCCGGGATCAAATATTAGCTTTGGGGAAATTTTGGTTTTAGGTGAAAAAAAAACCTGGAAGTTGGCGAGGTAGGCCTTAAGAATAAAATGTGGGGAAAAATGACACAAAAGCGGTGTGTGGTGTAGTGGCAAAGTGACGCCATATAAGAGACAAGGGGGTGACGCCACAAGGAAGGAAGGAGGTCCAAGGTTCAAGTCTTGGCTTTTGCATTTTGGTTTTCTTTTTACTTGGACCTCGGAATTTGGCTATAGATTTATATTTAGTTGCGCATGGTTTAAGACACAAGAGGAGCTTGTGGCCAAGTGGCTAGCGGCGTGGATTATGTTGCAAGGGAGCACAGGTTCGAATCTCATGAGAAGCAAAGGAGAATTTATTTTATGATGCAGACGGGAAGAGTTTTGATTGAATTTAAACTCTACTAACGAAGGATCCCACATCGGAAAGATACAAAGAAGGAAGGTGAAGAGCTAGCTATATAAAGAGCATTCCGGGAGGAGGTTGACACACCTTGGAAGGCGTTTGGGCACGTGGAGTGGTCGGAGCGCGGATTAACACTAGAGTCCTATCAGGTGTGTAACTCTCTCTACTCTAGCTGTAGAGCGGCAAATGCCGAAGTGTCGATCACGGCAATAGTAGCCACACGAGCGTGCGGGCGCACGTGTGGGGCTTCGACTCGATAGTTGAGGCCATCAGTAGTATTCTTGTGGGTTGGGGCTGCTTGGGCCGCGATGGGCCGAAGGGGGCCCAATGGGCCGTGGGCCCAATATAGTAAAATGTATGATGGTGTAGTATATAGTGAACTAGACTAGGTGAATCTCATAAACGTGGCTAGATTTGTGTTAGGTGGGCCACACGAGCGTGTGGGCAGAATGGGACAAAATTGGGCTTTAGGCCCAATAGTCCATTCGACCGAAATGGTAGTTGGGTCATTTCGGGCGACACTGGGCCTCTGGAAAGGCCATTCCAGGTACGGAATTACTGAAATACCCTTAGTGGGTAAATTACCAAAATATCCCTGAAGGGTAAATTACCGATATGCCCTTGGTGGGTAAATTACGAAAATGCCCTTGGTGGGTAAATTACCGATATACCCTTGGTGGGTAAATTACGAAAATGCCATTGGTAGGTAAAATTACGGTTATACCCTTAGAGGTTGATTAGGGTGATTATGTTGTTTTATGTCTATCTGATTATGATGGTAATTCATGTTATACTTATATTTGATATATGTCTAGCATACATGACATAACGCATACACGAATTATTATGTCATATTGCATGGGTTATATGAGTGGAGGGGCGGTGATATTCGTGTCGACGGGCACCGTGGTTTGGTACCACATTGTGACTCACTGTCACCAGAGGTTTGGCACCTCGGAGGTTTGGCACCTCATAGCGACTCGTCCACGTGGTTAACACCACCGTGGGTTGGCCCTACTTTTGAGATATGGGATCGTCGCGGTGATTTGGTATCACACGTGGGTTGGCCCCACAGATGGATTATTAGTGACTTTGAGTCACCGGTGATTTGGTATCACATTCGTGTCTCCGGACACCGAGAGGTTTGGCACCTCATAGCGTCGTCCCAGTGGTTTGGTACCACGGTGGGTTGGCCCCACGAGATAATACAAGCGGGATTGGCGCCCGGTGATTTGGTATCACACGATGGGTTGGCCCCATCACTATTATTCGTGACTTCGAGTCACCGGTGGTTTGGCACCACAATATTGATGAATATCGTGTCCTTGGACACCGGTGGTTTGGCACACACCGGTGGTTTGGTACCACACGGGGTAGAAAAAGGAGTTGCGGATGGCTAGGTTTGGGTGCATGATATGCATATTTTCATATGAAATTGTGTAAGGGCACTGTTGGATGGGGATTTACACCTTTGAGTCTCGATGACTCACCCCTTAGTTAAATTTTGCGGTGTAATCATTAGATCGCGGATTTGGGAGTGAGGTGGACTCGTGGAGGCCATACATATGTTCACTCGTAAATTCATTTCTTTTATTTGGACTTATTTTTATTTGAGTTTTTGTTATGTAATAAGGCCTTGGGTATTTTATTTGGTTTCAGCTTTCAATTTGTTTATAACTTGTTATTAAATGATCAATATGGGATTTTCCTAAAATGATAATAAACCATTTCTTATTCAAAATTACTTAAACTCGATTTCTCACCACAACTATAAAGAATATGAGCTTTTTAACGAATGCACAGTTTTTAGACATTCCTTTCATGTGACATGCCAGATTCGGTCGTAACGTTTAGGCCGGGTTTGGGGTGTTACACATTTTCCTTGGATAAGAATCACTTACAGACTCAAAAGTTTTTCGACAATTCAAGCTAACTTTGTTGTGCCAAGTTCGGATCTTTCTCTGACATTAAACATTTTAAACTCTTATAGTCATCATATATATCACATAACTCTTTTCATGCATCTTTAACTGTATGAAATTACAAGATATCTCTGCACATTCCTATATTAGAACACATTTCGACCCATTCAATAATGTATGGCCTAAAATCATAATCTCTTTATTTAACTCAGACTGAACCAGAACTGATGTTTCGGTTGAAAATATCTTCATGTAAAAGAAAGTTTCAACAATCAAACTAACTTTAATTTACCACAACACTTCTCAGACAGAATCGTTCCGATAGATAAAATTCGGTATCAAATCTTTAATAATTCAAATTCTTCTTCCAGACTATCCTTCAATTCATACATGTACGTTCAAAGTTTATTTCCAGTTCGTAGATAGATTCAAACACATATAACCCAATTAAATTTTCAATCAAATAATTCAGATCATACTAAACCACTGAATTGGTATTTTCGAAGAAATCTTTTCTTCTCGTTACAAGGATAACTCCAGTCATATCATTATACAGATTTATCTTGATCTTCTATCATTTTCACTTTTATCAATGTCGAACCTTCACGAGAACTAGAAAAGAGTTTATAATGAAGCTGTCTCATATATTAAACATTGAAACTCTAAATTATACTAAAATCACCTTAACCAAATAGAAACCATTGGGCCTTAATAAGAACGATGTCTCAACCCTATAATAATTATTATCCTGGCTGTTAATGAAGCATTTGAACAAAGAAAAGAATCAAATATGATTTTAGTAGCAACCATTGTAGAGACACAACTTCTATAACTCTGAGGACGGTACCACTGTACTCTCACAGTTCAAGCCAGAAATTATAATCATAATAAACATAGTCATCTCTGTCATATAGAGATCTCTTGCAGATAATCACATGGAATCATAAGAAAACTTGAATAGTGAAATTTCAACATATGGAGCTACACAGGATATCTGAAAATTACAACCCATATAGAATGATATAAATTCCGATGATATCCCAAAAAATTTCCAGAAAGAACAATGTCACTGATAAATACTAAAATCCATAGTAACAGAAGCAATATAATCTTCACGTATATTCAGCAAAACAATGACCAGTAGAAACAGAATATTAGCCTCATACAGATTTTACCGTCGACTTTCATATCCATACAATGGAATAAATTACCAGAGAAAGACATAACAATGTCGAACATAACCCAAACAGATCAACCATGCTTTCATCTATCAGTATGTTTGGCTAACGTTCTCATACAATAAGAATTTCATCTTAACATAATCAGCTACATATAGCTCTGAAAGTAAATGAACACATTGCATATTCAGAAGTGATCGTCGTAATTAACTCAACCACAACCAATATACTCAACCATCAATACAATTCAAACACTAATCCACTATCTAATTCAGTCATCAGAAATTTTCACATTATCTCATCACTAACAGAAATCAATTCAGAAAAGCTTCCAGGTAATACTTTCTTTTAAATAACATACTTGAATAGGTCATTTGATCGGAGTTATCTTCTTCTTTAACAGTGATGTTGCATAATCTGAATAGTCTTCAGAACTTTTCAATATCTCCTTTAATACTATCTTTATTTGTTGATCCATTCTCCTTTCTGACCACATTAATAATCTTTCAAACACTGATCTCTATAACTCTACACTCGTGAGCTTATTCATCCCAAAATCTTACGGATTTCATTTTAACATTTCACTAATAAGGGGGTGAGGATAGTAACGCCTCAGATTTAACTCACACATAAATGCACATAACACATACTATTACGAATAGCCAGTTCATTACTAACTTCACATTCTCAAAACATTTAATAATCATTTGCTTATAATCACTTTTGTACTTAACACATAGTTCATATGCCAACTCAAATCACTAATTCATAATCAAAGCATTTTATATAGTAGTCATAGGCCACATATCACAACTCATATACTCATATCATTACATCATTTATCAACAACAGAATATCTTGTATTCTTATTCATACCTTTATGAGTCTCTACTCATCATCAACACATTTTCAGTCAAATATTTGAGTATTTACTTCTGTACTATCAGAATTAGCTCGGTTGTAAAACTTATCTGTCTCATCAAAATAATTTTCGTCAGAGTCGGGAGATATCACACTATCGCAGGTTAAATATAGCATGTATAGCTAAACTCACATACGCTATGTTATTCCTAGAACCGACTAAACCATAGCTCTGATACCAATAAATTGTAACACCCCTGACCCGTATTCATCGTCGGACTAAGGTTAAGAGGCGTTACCAAACATATTAGATCATATCACAAACATTTCATAGTGAAATATACCCATAGAGTCCCTTTAGAAGGTTTACGAGACCTTAAACATACATTGGGAAGGGGTCAGGACTAAACCGATCATATTTGAAAACTTTAGGAATCACTTAAAATTATCAAGCATTCAGGGATCACACGCCCGTGTGAACAGGCCGTGTGCATCACACGGCCACCAGACACGCCCATTTTATAGGCCGTGTGAAAACATGGCATACATTTTGACTTGCACCAGACGGCCGAGGACACGCCCGTGTGTCAGGCCGTGTACTATACACGGCCAATAGACTTGCCCGTGTGTCTATGCCGTGTAACTGACTGTCTTATTTAATTAAGGTGCAGAGGTCACACGGTTGAGTCACACGCCCGTGTGCTCAGCTGTATGGCACGAAAATAGGCTTGGTTTAAGCCACATTTACCATCTAACTTTCCAACACCTACACAAGAGCAAATGGTACAATTTCTAAACCAAATTGCAACCAAAATAATCTCAATTTATGTATAATTCAAGATATGCCAATACAATCATTTCATTTACCCAAACATGTATCAAAACAACATGACCAAGAATTTAACTCATACTCATTTCATGCCATTACAAACACTTTCAATTCATCATTCAAATTTATGCCATTTACTTAGTCAATTATCACAACAAGACATGACCATATTTAAACCAACTCTTCATTATAAAACCAAGCTACAATCATACCATTTCTCAAGCTATAATCCACCAGCTCAAATGACCAAATACATTTCCAACCATAATATCAAATACCATAGCCTATGCATGCCATATAACCAAGTCATAAAGGGTATAAATACCGAAATCATTAACAAGATAATGTGATGCGATCTCCGTCGACTTCCAACCTGAGCGAACATCCGAATCACAATAAAACATAGAAAAACAACACAAAGTAAGCTATAAAGCTTAGTAAGATCGTGTCTTAATAAATTTAACATAACAAATAATTGTAATTCAATGTCATAAGCATAATATGCTATCTCACATGCTAAAACACAACTTATCTCAAGTTTATAGCATGATTTCATATCAAATCATCACCATTTGATAATATATTTACTTACTTACTAACTTTAGCTTTCACAAGCTTATTCAATTCAATTCTCATATAACATTCAATCCCCACTTTCATATAGCCAAATGAGCACATTTTGGGAAATAACGTATTTAATCATATATCTTTTTTATATGAATCTCATATCATTATTTATACTCAAATTCACCTTTCATTCATATAGCATCCAACAATTTCACATATGCAACTTAATAAATCACATCTTATTCATTTGTTCGTGTTTCAAATGCACATATTCACATTTCTTTTCTGTATACATCACATAACATTCTTTGCACATATACTTACCTGTCATTTTCAAACATATTATACATTTTTAACATACCTGAATCGAAATGTCATTCACTTAACAATTTATTTCTCGGAATGCCTGTTGAACCGTTCAGAATCAATAAGGATACTTGGATAGCTTGAAAAGCTCGTACAATGCTAATGTCCCAGACGTGGACTTACGTGTAATCAAATATTGATGCCAGTGTCCCAGATAGGGTCTTAAACGAAACCATATACGATGTCGATGTCCCAGACATGGTCTTACATGAAATTTCTGATCGATGCCAGTTTCCCAGACACGATCTTACACGATATCTCAAATCGTTGCCAACTTCCCAGATGCGTGGTCTTATACGAAATCATATCTCGTAATCCTATGTCATGACATATGTATCCTCTACTATTCCTAGGGTTCGTACGAGGCTTTCCAGACGTCGTCACGTTATCAAAACTTTCTCGTATTCATATATTCTGCTTCTCGAATAATTCAATATCATTTTAACATATATATAACTTATTCAAAATACATAAATTTGCATTACCATTCGGCATTGAATTCAATCATACAAATAATATGCATTTATAACATGATTTTGTAATGTCTATTAAAATACGAACTTACCTCGTTCACAGTAACGACTAATTAAGTCGACTAATCTGATACTTTGATTTTCCCTCGATCTAGATCCGAATTCTGCTTTTTCCAATCTAATTAATATCAAAATTAACTTACTTATTCAACATTTTATTCAATTTCATCCAAGAAGACGTAATTTAGGCATTTTGCATTTTAGCCCCTAACATTTCACATTTTTACAATTTAGTCCCAATTTCAAAATAACACAAAATACACAAAATCTCATCAAACCCATGTTAGGCCGAATTTACCTTAGGTCCCTAGCAGCCCATTAATTTCATTTATTTCACATTTTGACCCCTCAATTTACAAATTTCCCAATTTAGTCCTTAATACACATTTTTATCAAAAATCACTTAATTAAACATAATAATCTATCAACAAAAATTTATAATTCATCATCAAACCACAAAAACATCAAGCTATCATCAATGGAAAATCTCAAATTCTTCATTAAATCTAAAAATTAAGACATGGGTTTACTAGTATTCGAAGGAACGATCTCAAAAACGTAAAAATTATCAAAAATAAAACAAAGAACATACCCGAATTAAGCTTCCTAGGTGCCGAAACTTAAAGATTCAAAAATGGTGTTATTCTTCTCACATTCGGCCAACAATAAGATGATAATGCATGCCTTTTTTAATGTTTTGTTTTATTTATTAATAATTTAACACATAATTTACCATTTTAACCATTATAAAATAATATAAAAACTATTTATTAAAAGCCTAATGTCGTCCCCTCAATTTATAATGGCTAAATTTCATTTTAAGGACTTCACAACTAATAGACCACAGTAATTTAGTTCTTTAACAATTAGATTGCCACTTTTGCATTTTACGCGATTAAGTCCTTTTTCACAAATCGGCACTCAAACGATGAAATTTTCATACGAAAATTTCACACATGTCAATTCACATACTTTAAGCACGGAGAATAATATTAAAATATTTTTCTTACTCAAATTTTTGGTCCCGAAACCACTGTTTCGACTAAGGTCTAAATTGAGCTGTTACAATACGAGTTGATTCGAGTAAGATTTCCGCAGTTGTTGATTGGAAACCACCGAGAAATATATCTGAAGTCAGAAGCTTTTTGGGCTTGTTATTATCGATGTTTTGTTAAAGGATTCTCGATAATTGCTACACCGATCACCAGATTGCTACAGAAAGATGTAAAATTTGAGTGGTCAGAGAAATGTCAACAGAGTTTTGATTAGTTGAAAGCATTGTTAACCGAGGCACCAGTTTTGGTTCAACCTGATTCGAGTAAAGAGTTTGTGATTTACAGCGACGCGTCATGAAATGGTTTGGGTTGCGTTTTGATGCAAGAATGCATCTAGACAGTTAAAGCCGCATGAAAAGAATTATCCGACGCATGATTTAGAGTTGGCTGCTATTGTTTTCGCATTGAAAATTTGGCGACATCATTTGTATGGTGAAAAATGTTGCATCTTTACTGATCACAAATGTTTAAAGTATATATTGAACCAGAAAGACTTGAATTTGCGACAACGGAGATGGATCGAGCTATTAGAAGATTACGAGTTAGTCATTGATTACTATCCGGGGAAAGCAAATGTGGTCGCAGATGCTTTGAGTAGAAAATATATGTTTGCTTTAAGAGCAATAAATACAAGATTGACTTTGTTCAATGATGGTTCGCTTCTAGAAGAGTTGAAAGCTAAACCGGTTTTTCTTTAGCAAATTTGGGAAGGTTAAAAGTGTGATACAGAGTTACAAACCAAAAGAATGCAATGTGATTCAATTAGTGATTTAGATTATCAGATCGGGTCCAATGATTGTTTAATGTACTGAGGTAGAATCTGTGTACCAAAGAATTTCGAGCTCATTCAGAAAATTTTGCACGAAGCACACAGTGGTTGTCTATATGTTCACCCGGGGAGTACCAAAATGTACAATGACTTGAAACAATTATATTGGTGGTCGGGTATGAAATGAGACATTTTAAAATTTGTATCGAGATGTTTAGTGTGTCAGCAAGTTAAAGCTGAACATCAAGTGCCTTCGGGATTGTTACAATCGGTGATGATACCAGAATGGGAATGGGATAAAGTTACGATGGATTTCGTATCGGGATTACCCTTGTCTCTGAAGAAGAAAGATGCTATTTGGGTTGTCGTTGATCAACTAACGAAATCTACACATTTCATTCCGGTACGTATAGACTATTCACTTGATAAATTGGCTGAATTGTAGATTTTTTAGATCATTAGATTACACGGGGTGCCAGTTTTGATTATTTTGTATAGAGATCTGAGGTTTACATAGCGATTTTGGAAGAAATTGCAAGAAGCTCTAGGTACGAGATTGAAATTTAGTACAGCATTTCATCCTCAAACTGACGGTCAGTCTGAGAGAGTAATACAGATTCTCGAATATATGATTCATTGTTGTGTTTTAGAATTTGAAGGCAACTGGAGAAATATTTGTCGTTGGTTGAATTTGCGTATAACAACAATTTTCAATCGAGCATAAAGATGACACTGTATGAAGCTTTATATGGTCGCAAATGCCGAACTCCATTGTATTGGACTGAGATTAGAGAGAAAAAGATTCACGGGGTTGATTTGATTAGAGAGACTGAAGAGAAAGTAAAAGTAATTCGCGACAGTTTGAAAGTAGCTTCAGATCGATAGAAATCTTACGTGGATTTGAAACGTAAAGACATTGAATTTCATATTGTAGACAAAGTATTTCTTAAAGTATCTCAGTGGAAGAAAATACTTCGTTTTGGTTGCAAAGGCAAATTGAGTCCCCGATTCATCAGACCGTATGAGATCATTGAAAGAATAGGGCCAGTGGCATATCGACTACCATTGCCATCAGAATTAGAAAAAATCCATAATGTGTTTCATGTGTCGAGGTTACGATGATATAGATCAGATCCATCTCATGTAATTTCTCCGGCAGAGATTGAAATTCAACCCGACATGACATACAACAAAGAATCGATCCGAATTTTAGCTCGTCAGGTTAAACAGTTGAGAAATAAATGCATAGCTCTAGTGAAATTACTTTGGCAATGACACGGTGTCGAAGAGGCTACGTGGTAACCCGAGGAAGCTATGAGAAAATAGTACCCTAACCTCTTTTTTGGTAAGATTTTCGGGGATGAAAATCCCTAAGGGGGAGAGTTGTAACAGTGCGTTTTTAGTCAAATCAGAACAGTGGTTTCGGGACCACAAATTTAAATTCAAAATATTTATTTTATTATTATTTTAACGTCTACAGTATGATATTATGATTGTGTGAAAATTTCGTTAAGAAATTCTATCATTTGATTGGTCAATTTGATAAAAATGACTAAATAGCGTAAAGTGTAAAACTTGAGTTTTATTAGGTAAAGGTGTCTAATAGCTATAGAAACTTAAAGTGAAGGTCCTTATGTGGCAAACAGCCTATTAATTAGATAGTGGATGATAATGGCATGGCATTATTGAAATTTTGAATTAGTAATAAGGTTAATTTTGGTATTTAGTAAATAAGGTTAATTAAAATAAAATAAAAACACTAAATTGATTCATTCATCTTCCTTAACCGATTTTCACATGAAGAATAGCCATTTTTAGGGCTTGAAGCATTCGTTCATCTCCTAGCTCAATCCATTTTTGTCCCATTTTTTAATGATTTCTATGTTTTTGAGATCATTGCAGCTTAGTCTAGCTAGCCAGGGACTATTTTGCAAAACTGTTAAAGATTTTAGATGTTGCCATTGATGAATACATGTGTGTTTTGATGTTTAATGATAGATTATGAATGTTTGATGATAGTTATACAAGTTTTGTTAAGTGATTTTTAGTGAAAATGCAAATTAGGGATTAATTTGTGAAAAGTGTAAAGTTTATGGTTAAAATGTGAAATAAATGAAAAATACGGCTGCTTTGGTAATAAGAGAAATTTGAATAGCATGGGTAGGGACCTAATTGCATGAATTCGTGATTTTATGAAATAAGGACTAAATTGTAAAAATTGTGAAACATTAGGGGCAAATATCTAAAAGTGCCTTAATGTGAATTTTGGACTAAATTGAATAGAAAGATAACTAAATAAGTTAATTTTGATTACTTATAGATCAAGAAAAGTGAAACTCGGATCTGGATCGAGGGAAAAATAAAGTTCTCAACTAATCGACCAGTTTAGCCATTTTTACATCCGAGGTAAGTTCGTATGTAATAAGTTTCGTTGTAAATATATTTTAAATGCTTTGGTATTGGATAAACTATGAATACGAGACTATGGACACGTTCGGCAATGGTTTGACGACGATTCGGTATTGGAAATCCCGGTTGAACCTTAGGAATAGATAGGATACTAGTGACATGTCATTAGGGAATTATTGTGATTATGTGATCCGGGTGCTGGCCCTGTACGTCCTACCAGTGGCTGAGTATACCGACATGTGTTGCGGTTACTTGACAGCTTGTGTGAGTAGCCGTGTAGCTACGTCTTGACGCACAGCTTGTGTGAGTAGGCCCGTTATAGCTCTAGTGTGAATAGTATATGTGATATGAGATTGAGTTAGCTTCGGCTATATATGAGGCACTTCGAGTGCAAGTTTCCCATATATCCGATTGTATTCTGAATGGTTCAATGGGTAAATGAAAGACGTGGTTAAGTATGAGATTGATACGATGTGGTACAAGTATGTACATGAACTGTATAAGCTTAAAATGAAGAAGTTGTGAAGTTCTTATATAAGATTATGATTGAATATGTGAAAGGTTTGTTAGTTAAATGATCTATATGTTGTTATATTAAATTTGTTGAATTGTATATCTATGATTAAAATGAGTTTATTTCATACGATCTTACTAAGCTATAAAGCTTACTTTGTGCATTTTACCATGTTTTATAGTGATTCCAAAGCTAGCTCAGATTCGGGGATCGTTGGAGTCTTCATCACACTATCCAACTATCAATTTGGTACTTTTGAGCTTATGTTTTGCTTATATGGCATGTATAGGATTATAGTCATTTTGACATGTATTTTGGTATTGAACTTTGCCATTTGAGTTGGCTCATGAATGTCTATGTCTTGGTTTGTATATAGCCATGAGAGTTGGCTTATTTTGGATGAAGTGGTTATGTAAATATTAATGTGTATATGGCTTGGTTATGAGGTTGGAGATGAATATGTTATGCTTTTTGGTATTTGTTAATCAAGGGTATTTAATGGATGAGAATTGAGCTTTGCATGTTTATGTAATTAGGCAAAATAATGCATGCTTAGAAAATGGCCATATTGATGTTTTGATAAGTGAAATTAGGTATGAAATTAGATGGCATATTGTGGTATTTGTTATTTGTATTGATTAGAAATGAAATGGTATAGAATATGCTTGATTTGAGGTTGTTTTATATGTCTATTGATGCTATGTTTTGGTGTTATTGATGTTTGGTGTAGGTGTGCATAAGATAGGGTGGCAAATTGGCTTCGTAAGTAGCTTATTTTTTTCCACACGGGCAGAGAAACGGGTGTGTGCCTCAGCCGTGTGTGACACATGGTCACGTACACGGTCGTGTGTCCCCTAATGATGAAATAGAAAACAAGTCAGTATGCTCCAGATGGCCTTACACACGAGTGTGTGACTTGGCCGTGTGGTATAAGTTAGTATACCCTACAGGTTTGGCGCGACTTAGTACACGGCCTAGCACACGGGCATGGATGGCCATTATTAGGGCACACGGGCTAGCCACACGGGCGTGTGTGTTGGCCGTGTGACCAAAGTCAGAGAGTTACACGGGGTCAGACACGGGCTGGAACACAGCCATGTGCTCTCATTTCGAATGTCCACACGGCCTGTGACACGGGCGTGTCTGTGGCCGTGTGAGACATACGGCCGGGCCACACGGACGTGTGTCCCCTGTTTTTGAGAAAATTTTCTAAATGTTCAAAAAATTTTCCAAAGTTATCAGTTTAGTCTCGAACCACTCCTAAAGCATGTTTAGGGCCTCGTAGGCTCGTATTAGGGAAAAAATGATTGGTTGTGATTGAATTGTATATGAATTGACTAATTGTATGTGAAATATATGTTTAAATGTGTTATAAGTCCGGTAATGCTCCATAACCCTATTCCTACGTTGAATACGGGTGAGGGGTGTTACACAATTAGATTGCGGCACTTGGCAAACTTTGATTTAATATTATGTTTTTCTCATAAATAATTATAAAAATCATTAAAAATATAAAATTTATTAAATATTATAAAATATTAAAAATGTATAAAAATATTAAAATTTTATATAAAGTTAAAAATGTTGTAAAATATTATGGAACATACAAAAACAACTATAAAAAATCATAAAATCTTATAAACAGTTCTATTAAATTATAAAAATAATAAAAATAAGTTTTTTTTTAAATGTTTAAAACTTTTTATAAAATTATAAAAATTATAACAAATTTTTAAGTTCATATTTGTATAGGGATAAATACAAAAGTACATTAATTTTGATATAATTTGAAACATTAATTAGGTGCATTTGTACACATCAAACTTTAATTTTAGTTCAATTTTCACATCTTATATTAAAGACATGGACAGTCTTTCTAGAGCACATACCAGCACGACCACAACGACACAAAGACCTCCTCTCTTTTCCACGCCTCCTCCATACTTCATTACCGCCGCACCACCGCCATGCTACCATCATAACGTCACCGCACCACCATCGCCGTTAGTCACCATCTTTCATCAATTTTCATATTCTCTTCATTTCTTCAGTTAAAATCGAACTGGTAATCCTCCTCACTTATTTTTCATAGATCGTTTACGATTCTAATATATTCTTTTTATTTTTGAATGTTGATTTTCCCTGGATAATCTTCCGTTGTAATTAAACTACTGTGGGATCAAGGACTCACCAATTCCTTTGAATTATTGTAAGTAGCCTTTAAAGTTTCGATAATAATAATTTCTTTTCCACTTCCTAAGACCGAATCTAACATTGATTTATGGACTCTTGTGAAATGTTCTTCTCGAACTATTCATATCTGAAATCTCACTTTAGGAAAAGTGAATTCGTGTAGGCGATTGATAAGTAAGTTTTTCTAACTGATCTTCAATATGGGATTTTTATGTAATGATTCAAGATTTTAACACATGGTATTGATTTTATTAATAAAAAGGATTCAAAGTCGAAATACTTCCCTTGGAGTTGGAATTGGAAATGGAGACAGTGTTGTTGGATCTACCAATCAAGGTGTGGGTTTAATCTAATACTACGTAATGCTTAATAATTATTAAGCAAATAATAAATTTGATCTTTATTAATGAGACTCTGAAAATATGGTTAACAACGAATACACTACGTATTCAAAATGGGAAAGTTTGACAAAACTATTGACATGGTTGTATATCAAGTAAGTAACTCTATGCTATTTAAATATGTGTTATTATATGATTATTATGTGAATTTTGGTGTATGAGATATTATGTTATTATTTTTCCAGCACTCGTGACATGTTGAATGGCGATATTCTATTTTGCATGAAATATATATATACATATATCATGCTTCTGTTCTGATAAAAATATTATGAATTGCATGTCAAAATATGCCTACTATGTTAACTCGTAATGAGATCTAATTCACATGTAAATCATGCATACTGAATATTATGTTCTTTATGTTATATCACATGCATGGGGTTGGGATAAGATTGTATGAAAGTAGATTCTGGCAGTTTAATAATCTGTAAATTCTGGTGGTTTAATCACATTATTTGCGAGCAAATCTGCAATTTTGGTGGCTTGTCCATAATGATTTGTTTTTTTGCATGATTTGGTTTTAAAACAATTATTTAAATGATTATCAACTTAGTCTGAAAAATGATAATTTTTACACAAAATTATAATCTTGACCTAATGATTTTATCTCAAACTCAAGAATATGTTTTACGAAACTTAAAACTATTTATTCACTTATTTTATGAAATGTATCAAATTATGATTTTTAATCAACAAGTAAGATTTGGTCGTTTTTCCGCTGCGACATTTTCAAAGTATGATGTTTTCTTCAAATGTTCAAAACTTGCACTTTCCAAACTTAATCAATTTCTGATAATTTCTTTCTTAAAATATTCAAAGAAATTACTTTGATTTTTCTCGAGGAAATCAAAACGCTGATTTTAAAAGTAAAAGATGAGGATTGTTGAAAGAAAATAACTAAATGATTTTCTACGCCATTAACATGGCTAATGTGATCTTCGAGATTCGACCATAACGTCTAGGCCAGGTTTAGAGAGTTATATTTAGTGGTATCAAAGCCCAGTTCAAAACTCAAATTGTGGTTTATTTTTAAAGTTTGCATGCATATATAATAAAAAGGTATTTTTGGAAAAATTCATGCCACAACTAGAAATCTACTTTTTAGAAAAGTTATGTTTTTGTAAAAAGTTCCGAGACTCTGAAGCTAGCCCAAGATAAGTATTTCTTATATAATGAAACTCTAGATTGTGAAACTCTAGATTATGAAACTATAGAGAGTGAAGCTGCAATGAAACTATTAGACTGAAACATTCAAGATTAATAACGAAAACTCGTTTCTAATTTTTCAATAATTTCATAAAACCTAATCACTCTATAGAGAGATGAATACTCGTGGAGTACGAACCTGAGGTATGAGAGCTCGTGGAGAGAAAGGTCAAGGGACCCAAGTCGATTCGTTTGTGTCGCAATTGTGCACTCTCGAGCCAATAGCTGAACATGTTGAACATGCGCCTACCATTGATGAGAGCCATCTTGAGCTTGTTGACTATGCTATGTGGCAGGCCATGCTTAGAGTGCTACAACGAGTAGCGGGAACTCAAACTAGGTTTGCAGGTCGAGGGACTATTGCTAAGAGGCTTTGTTCTAATGGAGCTAAATTATATAGGGCCGTTGCTGGGACGACCCCTACCGTAGCTGAATATTGGTTGGAAGCTATAGAGAGAATTTAAGATGATTTGGAGTGTACGCCCGAGCAAAAATTAAGGGGTATTGTATCACTGCTAAGGGATGAGGATTACCGTTGGTGGCAGGCCGTTATGAGAGGTACTCAAGCGGAGAGGCTGACATGGGAGTACTTTTTGGATGCTTTTCAGAATAAGTACGTGGGTATAGGATATGTTGAGGCTCAGAGGCTAGAATTCATCGAGCTTAAATAGGGAGACAGATCAGTGGCTGAGTTCTGAAGGCTTACTCGATATGCTTAAGGGATGGTTGTGATAGAGCAGGATAAGTACGCTAGGTTTGAGAATGGATTGAGGTATGATTTGACGGTGCAAGTAGCCACTCAGCAGGAAATGGTTTCCAAAACTTTAGTGGAGAAAACCAAGATCATTGAGGAAGTGAAGTTTGTTGAGAACAAAAGAAGGGAAAAAGCTCGAGTCCCTACTAAGAGAGATGCTAGACCTGCTGTCTAGGCCTCACGACCCAATAAGCGGGCTAGAGACGATATGCCTTGGCAAAATGTTTTTACGGTTGTTGATGGGGGGAGAGCCCAATTTTTTGCTACTTGTGGCAAGAGACATCTAGGAGAATGCTGGAGAAGTATGGGTGTGAAACCTCCCAAACCTGACCCAGTCATTATGACCGAATTCAGAAAGCCACATCGGCCACCGGAATGACCCCAAAAATCTTTCGTAGTTTGCAAACATACATTTTAAACCATTTGTGCAAATATTTCAAAACCAATGAAATTGAGTATTTTAGAAATCAATGATTTTAGTATTTTATAATTTGTAAAAGTTTGATTGTTGTTCAAAACTTTCATAATTTAAAATTCGGTCGTTTATTAATTCAAAACTAAAGAACTTGGTTATTCATCATTATTCAGGAAAAACATGTTAACTTCATAAATCAAATATCTTTAGAAGTCTCATTTGTAAACATTATTAATTTTGAAAACTAAGTCTAATTTTATTAAAATCTCATTTCTCATAATTGCAGTGAAAAAATGTAATATTAACAGATTTTTATGAAAAATCACAATGCATAATTTAGTGAAAGCCATATTTTGTTAAAAGTCAATATTTCATGTAAATTACTTAAAACATCAATAAATAATTTAAAACCTTAAAAACTAAGTCGTATTTTTGTCTAAAACTTATTTTTGTTGTCGCAGCGAAAAAGAGTGATTTTTGAACAAAGTTTTAATGACAACAAGTTTAATGTATAATCTTATCAAATACTAATTTATGCAATTTTTAAAACATAATGTCATGCAATCAAGTCATGCAAATCAGAATAAAAATCCCCAAAGTAATGTCCCATGTAACAGCCCAGTTTATACCCTAGTAAGAATAGTGGTTTCGAGACAATAAATTTGAGTCAAAAAAGTATTTTAATATTATTTACCGTGTTTATAGTATGTAAATTGATATGTGTGAAAATTTCGTATGAAAATTTTATCGTTTGTGTGCCGATTTGATAAAAGGATTTAATCGCAAAAAATGTAAAAGTTCTGTTCTACTTGATTATGTGCTGAATTGACATGGCTTCTTAAATGAAAGGTCCTTATGTTGTTATTAGACCATGATTAAGGTTAATGGACATTAATGACCATCTAATAAGTGATTTTTAATTATTATAAATCAAGGGTAAATTGGTAAACTAGTTATTATATGATGATTAATAAAACATAAAAATCAAATTAGTGCTTCATTCATCTTTGTTTTGCCAAAATTGAAGAAAGAAAAGCTAGAGTTCTTGTGTTTTAACAATCGGTACTTCCAAGCTTGATTAAAGGTTCGTTTTGGTTCAGTTTTTTGATAATTTTTATGTTTTTGTGATCATTGTTAAGTGTTCTAGCTAGCCCATGCTTAAATTCATGAAATTGATTATGATTTTGAGTTATGCCATTGTTGATAATGTGAGCTTTGTGAGGTTTGATGATAGAAAATAAGTGTTGGATGATAGAAAAGAAAAGAAAAGAAAAGAAAAGAAAAGTTGACAATGAAATACTAGCGAAACGAGCTCAGTGTGATTTGAACTCTGATTCAAAATTTCAAGTTGATGATGATGATTGTCTGGGATTCCGAGATCGGATTTGTGTTCCGAGAAATCTAGAGTTTATTCAGTTGATTTTGAAAGAAGCTCATAACAGTCGCTTATCGGTTCATCCGGGAAGTTCAAAGATGTATAATGATTTGAAACAACTTTACTGGTGGCCTGGAATGAAAAGAGATATCTCTGATTTTGTTTGAAATGTTTGATCCATCGACAAGTTAAAAATTTGAACATCAGGTGCCATTTGGTTTGTTACAACCGATTATGATTCCTGAGTGGAAATGGGATAGAGTGACGATGGATTTCGTTTCAGGTTTGCCTTTAACTCCGAGCAAGAAATATGCAATATGGGTTATAGTTGATAGATTGACAAAATCAGCTCATTTTATTTCGGTGAGAACGGATTATTCGCTTGATAAGTTAGCTGAGTTATACATTTCTGATATTGTGAGATTGAACGAGGTGCCACTATCTATTGTGTCTGACAGAGATCCGAGGTTTACTTTGCGATTTTGGAAGAAACTGCAAGAGGCTTTAGGTACGAAATTGCACTTCAGTATTGCTTTTCACCCGCAGACAGATGGTCAATCCGAGCGGATTATTCAAATACTCGAGGATATGCTGAGATGTTTCATTCTTGAGTTTAATGGTACGTGGGAACAATATTTTCCATTGATTGAATTCGCGTGTAATAATAGTTTTCAATCGAGCATTAAAATGGCACCGTACGAAGCCTTGTATGGTAGGAAATGCCGAACACCTCTGTACTGGTCTAAACTTAGTGAAAATAAAATCCACGAGATTGATTTGATTAAAGAGACTGAATAGAAAGTAAAAGTGATACGAAATAGTTTGAAAGCAACGTCTGATCGACAGAAATCATACGCAGATTTGAAACGAAAAGATATTGAATTTGAGATCGATGATAAAGTATTTTTGAAAGTGTCTCCGTGGAAGAAAATACTCCGATTTGGCAGAAAAGGCAAATTGAGTTCGAGATTCATCGGGCCGTATGAGATTATCGAGCGTATTGGACTGGTTGCTTATAGACTGTTGCTACCATCTAAGTTAGAAAAGATCCATAATGTGTTTCATGTATCGATGCTTCGACGATACAGATCCGATCACTCACATGTGATTTCTCCGTCTGAGATAGAGATTCAGTCTGATATGACTTATGAAGAAGAACCGATCCGTATCTTAACTCGCGAGGTTAAAGAATTGAGAGATAAGAAAATTCCGTTAGTAAAGGTATTATGGCATCGACACGGGGACGCAGAAGCTACGTGGGAACCCGAAGATGCTATGAGAGAGCAATATCCGAATCTGTTTAATGGTAAGATTTTCAGGGATGAAAATCTCTAAGGGGGGAGAGTTGTAACAGCCCGGTTTATACCCTAGTCGGAATAGTGGTTTCGAGACCACAAATCTGAGTCAAAAAATATTTTATTATTATTTTCCGTGTTTATAGTATGTAAATTGATATGTGTAAAAATTTTGTATGAAATTTTTATCGTTTGTGTGCCGATTTGATAAAAAGATTTAATCGCAGAAAATGTAAAATTTGTGTTCTACTTGATTATATGCCAAATTAACAGGGCTGCTTAAATGAAAGGTCCTTATGTTGTTATTAGACCATGATTAAGGTTAATGGACATTAATTACCATCCAATAAGTGATTTTTAATTGTTATAAAGCAAGGGTAATGTAACATCCTGGATTTTAGGGGTTCTGTATTTAATGTGTGTTGTGTGTGTATGCTATGCTCTGTGTGTTAATTTGGTGTGTTTGGAGGTCTTGAGAAGGCTTGGGGTTAAGCCTGAGCCTTGGTGAAAACTTTACTTTTAGGCACTGTAGGGGAGAGCTAGTTGAGGTAGGTCTTAAGGGTATTTCATTGTGCGTGGATAACACAAGTAGAGAGTTGGTAAAGTGGCAAGGATGCGCCACTAAGAGTGCTTGAATTGGCGTCACAAGGGAGAAGCTGCAGAGGGAAGGGGTTCAAGTCGCATTTTCAGCATTGTGGAGTTTTGTTTTTTTTTTTTTTTTGCGTCAAGGGAGCTTGGGTGGTGGAGTTTGGCTAGGACACTTCAAGGGGGAGTGTTGAATAGGTCAAATATTTGAAAGGGTGGCCGTGAGTGAAAGGTGGAGGTTGACCTATTCAAACTATTTCAAATGGGTGAGCAAGAGTGACTTTAGGAGGAAAGTAAGGGATTTTTCAAGTGGATGGAGGTAATGGCCGGTTGTGGGAAGCTTGAGAAGGGGGAGAGGTTTCGGTTGGGGTCTAGTAGGGTGTGTGCCGTTTGGGTCTACTCCTTTGTTTTGTATTTTTTTTTCTTCTTCATTTCTCTGCTAACCAAAACCGAAACACATTTGTGCTTCTCTTTTCATCTTTTTCCTCTGGTTGTCGCAACCTCCAAGAGCAGTTTGGTGCATCTTTTATTTGGTAAAAACCGAAACCTTTGGCACTCTTTTCTCCTTTCTTCTTTTATTTTTTTTCTCTTCTCATTCAATTCTCTTCTCTTAAACACCATAACTGCACATCTCTTCCATCATCTTTTCTCTTGCCAAGCCAAAACTTTTCTCTCCCTTTACCATACTCTGGCTAGCCGAATCTTTGTGTTACATCAAGAGTGGACATCCTTCCTATCGTCGTTAATCTTTTGGTTGGGTAAGAAGCTGTTCCTTCTTTCTTTTCTCGTTTATATTTCTTCTTCTTTTGGTTCGATTTAACTAAAGCTTTGACTCACTTCTTTGGGCAAAGGCCGATTGTAGAATGGGGTGTTTCATCATCTCTTTTTTGTGTGACCAGCCTTCAAGGGGGATTTTGGTAAGTAGCTATGGGCCGTGTGGTGGTAGGAGATTCTTGTCAACTCCCTTGGCCGAAAGGTCACTCTTTTAAGGTTTATGGAAAATCGGTTTTAACATAATGATGTTGTAGGGACTCAAGCGATTTCTTAGGCCAAATAGTTGACGTTAAACCACGTTGATCTAGGTAAGCGACTTCTTTGATATGAGTATCTATCCTTCGTTCTTTTTATTACTTTAACCTGGTTCTCTGATCAAAGATCTGTTATGGATTCGAATGCCAGTCAAAGGAAGGAAGGGGTTGGACCCGTAGTTTCAGCCCCTAAGTTTAAGAAACGGTCTGTATCTACAGTGCGAGACTGGCCATCGGGTTGTGGACCAGCTTCAGAGCAGATTAGGCAGATAGCAGTCGTCTCTGCTAGCGATAGTGTCGACATAGAAAGCATAGTGTTGCGTGTTATCAGGTGTGTAAAACTTCACGCTCTGTTATTAATCTGTGTTATTAACTATTTTGGGCTGAAAGGCAAGAAGAGTGAATGCGATCGTAATACCCTTGTGGGTAAAGCTGGGGATACCAGGTAAGTGTCTATAACGTTTTATTAATGGGTATGAAATATATGTTCTAATCTGTCACTATGATGATAGTATGTGCATTCATATGATTGTATGATCTGCATGGGTTTGGGATATGATGCGAAAGGGGAAGTATTTGAGAATGTCACGGTGGTTTGGTACCACGGGTGGTTTGGACCCACATATAACTGATTTAGTGACCATGTCTCGGTGGCTTGGTGCCACGGTGGTTTAATACCACGTATATATATGATGATTTAGTGACTCGTCCCAGTGGTTTGGAACCACAGTGGGTTGGCCCCACATATATTCTTCAGGGATTGTCACGATGGTTTGATACCACGGTGGGTTGGCCCCACGCATGATAATAGTGACTTTGTCACGGTGATTTAGTATCACGGTGGTCTGGAACCACGAGTGGCTTGGTGCCACATATGAGGTGTGTAGCGGATGGAGGGTTGATTGTAGAAATCCCAACGGTGTGTTGGGCTGGTAAGGGTGGTGTGTAGAGGGTGGAAAACTAGGTTGGGCTGGGCTGCATTGCATACATGTGATCTATGCTATATTGAGTGGGCTAAGGCCCAATGTGCATCTGTGGGCTTAAGGCCCAGATTTTGTTTCATGGGGATTTACACACTGAGTCTTGGTGACTCACCCCCTTCTGCTTATTTCTGCAGGTAATCAGTAGATCGTGGATCTAGGAGCCGAGGCGGACTCGTGGAGGCCATAAAACGTTTCTTTTCGTAAATTCGTTTCCTTCTACAATTATTTTTAATTGGGGATTTTGTTATGTAATAAGGCCTTCTTAATTTAATATTTGGTTTTCCTTATTTACTATTTAATTACGATATAACATGATTATACGTTTAAAACCTGACAATTAAGATGGAGTTTTCAAAACTTAAGCAACATAAAGCATTTGTTTTCTCTCATGTGCCAACAATGACAACCAGTACGCGATTAGCTTAATCCATCAATTATTTTTTTTCCTTAAACCTCAAACTACTGTTTTCTGAAACATCAACCAAACAAAAAGTTTTTAAACTTACAGTACTTCTTCAAAGTTTCGAAACCCTTTTTGAACAACTTTTACCCTGTAACATACCAGATCTGGTCGTAACGTCTAGGCCGAGTTTGGGGTGTTACAATTTTTGGTATCAGAGCCAGGTTGCAAAACTCGGCTGTGGGATGGGATCGATAATGTTTTATAAAGTCAATTTAAAATGTTATTTAAGGAAATGTTCAAGTTGGAGTATGGCATCCGAGTCTACCGCCACCCGATCCACGCGGTAAGTGTTCTAATTGTTGGTTGTTTTGCATGAAATAATTATGTTGTGTTATGATTTCTAGAGTTAAGAGATCCAAACTTTAGAGACTGAAACCTCTAGGTATAGATATGAATCTCCGAGAATTACCTTTGAATGTTATTTCTCATAAGACTGCTCGGTAATAAACAGTGAAAGAAAGTACTAATCCATAAAATTCTTAATCAAATTAAGTCGTATCGGTAGTCATGAGTACTAGGGGGCGTGGACGTGTTGTGCGTGGTCGTGGTAGAGGCTGGAATGTTGGGTCTGAACCTTTGGAATCTGGACATGGGTCGGAAGGTGATGCACCAGCACCGCCAGCTGTGGAAGAGGAATTTCAGGATCAAACAGGCGGAGACGATGCGGTGTCTCAAGCGATGTTATGTGTATTGGAGATAGTTGCTAGAGTGAGCACGGGTTCAGGGGCTCGAAAATTTGTGTCTGAACGACTCCGAGCCAATGGAGCAAAAATGTTTAGGGGCATTTCTGTTGTAGCTCCTAATGTAGCTGAGTATTGGCTAGAAGCAGTTGAGCGTATTATGGATGATCTTGACTTCACGAAGGAGGAGAAGTTAAAAGGAGTTGTGTCTCTTCTTCGTGATGAGGCGTATCAGTGGTGGCTCACGGTCGGGAGAGGTGCATGGTGTACGAAGTCATTACAGGATTTCTTCAAGTTAGCATTTCAGGGGAAGTACATCGGATTAAGTTATGTGGATGCGTAGCGTAAGGCATTTCTAAATTTGGTGTAGGGAAATAAATTAGTGGCCGAGTATGAGGCGGAATTCTTACGTCTTAGTCATTATGCCCGGGGTATTATTGCCACAGACCATGAGTGTTGTGCTCGGTTTGAGGATGGTCTGAGGGATGAATTGCGAGTGCTGATAGCTTTACAACGAGAAAGAGAATTTGCTATTTTAGTAGAAAAGGCTAAGATAGTCGAGGAAGTGAAGCGGTCCGAAAAGGAGAATCAAGATAGGGATAGAGGAAGGAATAAAAGGAATCTTGGATCGTCAGGATCAGCTGGGAGTTTTCAGAAGAGGCCTAGGCTGGATGGGCCAAGTCGTGTTGCGAGACTCGTTGTTGATAGTGGGCCTCGAGAGGTGTGCTAGATGCGGTAGATCTCATTGGTGAGCGTTGGATGAGTAATAGAGGATGTTTAGTGTGGGTCTCACTGATCATCGGGTAAGAGACCTGGCCCACAAGAGTTGGGTAGAGTGCGACCCGAGAGGGACAGGTTATGCTCTGCCGGGTAGAGGTGGTCAGCAACCACAGAGAGGTCGTGGTTCAGCCAGAGGAGGTAATGGTTTCGTTCGTGGACGTGGAGCACCGGGCAGAGGTGCTGGGAAGACAGATGCGAGATAGCCTGGGTTGGTCTATGCAGCTAGACGTGGAGAGGAGGGCGATGCGCCGGACGTCATAACCGGTACGTTTCTTATTTATGGGTTGCCTTATACTGCACTGATTGATATTGGATCAACACATTCTTATGTTGCTAGTACTATATCGGGAACTCTAAACATAGACTCTGAGATTGCTTCTAGGGAGATGACTGTACTTAGCCCTTTAGGAAATCTGTAGTGGTGAATAAACTCTTTAGGAGGGTGCCTTTAGAGATTCAAGGGATGGTTTTCCTTGCTGATCTGATGGAACTGCCGTTCGGGGAGTTTGATTTAATCTTAGGTATGGATTGGTTGGTAAAATATCGAGCAAACTTGGATTGTGCTGCTAAGCGCATGGTGTTAAGGACTCCTGAGGATAATGAAGTTGTAATGATAGGCGAAAGGAGGAATTACTTGTCTAATGTAGTGTCCGCTTTAAAGGCTGAAAGAATGGTGAGGAAAGGATGTAAGGCATTCAAAACTTTTGTTTGTGCTCTGGAGGCCAAGGAATTAACTGTGGGGGGTGTTAGACCAGTTAAGGAGTTTTCTGATGTTTTCCCAGAAGAGCTTCCGGGACTACCTCTGGATTGTGAGGTGGAATTCAGTATTGATCTTCTTCTGGGGACAGCGCCCGTGTCTATTGCCCCATATAGAATGGCGCCAAAAGAGTTGGTGGAATTGAAAGCCCAAATTCAAGAACTATTAGATCGGGGTTTTATCTGACTGAGTGTGTCACCTTGGGGAGCGCCGGTGCTATTCGTTAAGAAGAAGGACGGATCAATGCGTATGTGCATTGACTACCGTCAATTGAACAAGTTGACCATCAAGAATAAATACCCGTTGCCGAGGATTGATGATTTGTTCGATCAACTGAGGGGGGCTTCAGTCTTCTCGAAGATAGAATGGAGGTTAGGATATCATCAGCTTAAGGTCAAGGAAGTGGATATTCATAAGACGGATTTCCGGACTCACTATGGCCACTACGAATTTCTGGTGATGCCGTTTGGGTTGACCAATGCACCAGCAGCATTTATGGATATGATGAATCGAGTATTCCAACCCTATCTGGATTGATTTGTCATGGTATTTATAGACGATATCCTGGTTTATTCAAGATCAGAGGAGGAGCATGATTCGCATCTTCGGGTGGTGTTACAAATCCTGAGGGAGAAACAGTTGTACGCCAAATTCAGTAAGTGTGAATTTTGGCTAAGAGAAGTTACCTTTTTGGGCCATGTTGTGTCTGTTGAGGGGATTAGGGTTGATCCTCGGAAATTTGAAGCCGTGTTGGATTGGAAGCCGCCTAAGTCTGTGGCAGAAATTCAGAGTTTTCTTGGTCTAGCTGGGTATTCCAGAAGGTTTGTTGAGGGGTTCTCTTTGATTGCGGCACCATTAACCAAGTTATTGCGGAAACGGGTACCATTTGTCTAGTCTGATAGGCAGCAGGAGAGTTTTGAGAAGCTGAAGAAGATCTTGACTGAGGCTCCAGTATTGGTACAACCTGAGGTCGGGAAGGAGTTTTTTGTTTACTGCGATGCGTCGCACACAGGATTGGGATGTGTGTTGATGCAGGGAGGGAAGGTGGTAGCATATGCGTCTCGGCAATTGAGACCGCATGAGGTGAATTATCCCATGCATGATCTGGAATTGGCTGCAGTAGTGTTTGCTTTGAAGATCTGGAGGCATTATCTGTATGGAGAGAAGTCCGTTATTTATACAGATCACAAGAGCCTAAAATATCTCCTTACCCAGAAGGAATTGAATTTAAGGCAGCGAAGATGGATCAAATTGTTAAAAGATTATGATTGCTCGATCGAGTACCACCCGAGTAAAGCTAACGTGGTGGTGGATGCACTAAGTCGTAGGGTGACCTCTGACTTGATAGCAATGTTTGCTCATCCCAGCTTATACGATGATGAAAGTTTATTAGCTAAACTTCAAGTGAAGCCTTCTTGGGTCAGTCAAATTAAAGAGAAGCAGTTGGCGGATGAGTCGTTAAATTTGAAGTTTCAGTTAGGAGTAGGTGATGGGATAACGGATTTCAGTATGAATAGTGATGGGGTATTATGTTTCCAGGGAAAGACTTATATGCCAAAAGATCTTGAGTTGAGACGTAAGATCCTACAGGAAGCGCATAGTAGCCCATACGCTATGCATCCTGGAGGAAGTAAGATGTATCGGGATCTACGGGAATAATTTTGGTGGCCGGGTCTGAAGCGGGAAGTAACCGAGTTGGTAAGTAATGCTTGACATGTCAGCAGGTGAAAGCAGAACATCAGTTGCCTTCAGGGTTATTGCAGTCGGTGAAAATTCCACAGTGGAAGTGGGAAAGGATCACGATGGACTTTGTTAGTGGTCTACCTCTTACGCCTACTAAGAAGGATTCTGTATGGGTAATTGTTGATCGATTGACGAAGTCCGCTCATTTCATACCGGTTCATGTCGACTACTCTCTACAGAAGTTAGCTAAACTGTATGTAGCAGAGATTGTGAGGCTGCATGGGGTGCAGTGTCTATCATATCGCATGCAGACCCGAGTTTACGTCGTGGTTATGGAAGGCATTACATCAAGCGTTGGGTACAAAGTTGGATTTCAGTACAGCGTTTCATCCATAGTCTGATGGACAGTCTGAAAGGGTAATTCAGATCTTGGAAGATATGTTGAGGTGCTGTGTCTTAGACTTCAGGGGTAGTTGGGAGGAGTTTCTACCGTTGGCAGAATTCGCATACAACAACAGCTATCAGTCTAGTATTCAGATGGCACCGTATGAAGCGTTGTATGGTCGGAGGTGTCGTACTCCTACTTGTTGGACAGAGTTGGGGGAGCGTCGGATGTTGGGTCCGGATTTGGTTTTGAGATGTAAGAGAAAGTAAAGTTGATTCGAACTCGGTTGAAGGAAGCGTCCGAAGCAGAGAGAAGTCCTATGCTGATCTCAAGCGTAAGGACATAGAATTTGCAGTAGGTGACCGGGTTTTCTTAAAGGTTTCTCCGTGGAAGAAAGTTCTAAGGTTTGGACGGAAGGGTAAGCTGAGCCCCAGGTTCATCGGGCCTATTGTGTGTTGAAGCGTGTTGGACCGGTAGCTTATCAGCTCGAGCTACCATCAGAATTAAGTCAGATTCATAATGTGTTTCATGTTTTGATGCTGAGGCACTACCGTTCGGATCCATCTCATATTATGCCAGGGGAAGAAATCGAAGTAAGGCCTGACCTATCCTTTGAAGAGGAACCAGTTCAGATTTTGGATCGTGACGTTAAGGTGTTGCGAAGGAAGACGGTTCCGTTAGTTAAGGTATTGTGGCGGAATCACAGTTCAGAGGAAGCTACGTGGGAGCCAGAGGATGTGATGCGACAGCAATACACTCATCTCTTCTGAGTAGGTAAAAATTTCGAGGCCGAAATTTCTTTAAGGGGGTAGAACTGTAACATCCTGGATTTTGGAGGTTCTACATTTAATGTGTGTTGTGTGTGTATGCTATGCTCTGTGTGTTAATTTGGTGTGTTTGGGGGTCCCGGGAAGGCTTGGGGTTAAGCCTGAGCCTTAGTGAAAACTTTACTTTTAGGCACTATAGGGGAGAGCTAGTTGAGGTAGGTCTTAAGGGTATTTCATTGTGTGTGGATAACACAAGTAGAGAGTTGGTAAAGTGGCAAGGATGCGCCACTAAGAGTGCTTGAATTGGCGTCACAAGGGAGAAGCTGCAGAGGGAAGGGGTTCAAGTCGCATTGTCAGCATTGTGGAGTTTTGTTTTTTTTTTTTTTGCGTCAAGGGAGCTTGGGTGGTGGAGTTCGGCTAGGACACTTCAAGGGGGGAGTATTGAATGGGTCAAATATTTGAAAGGGTGGCCGTGAGTGAAAGGTGGAGGTTGACCTATTCAAACTATTTCAAATGGGTGAGCAAGAGTGACTTTAGGAGGAAAGTAAGGGATTTTTCAAGTGGATGGAGGTAATGGCCGGTTGTGGGAAGCTTGAGAAGGGGGAGAGGTTTTGGTTGGGGTCTTGTAACACCCTAAACCCGGTCAACACACCACGACCGAATCTGGTATGTTACGGAGCGAAAACATTTTTGAAATCATAAGTTTGTCGGAAAATTTTAAAGAAGACTCTTTTATTGCTTTAGGGTTTAGAGAACTCAGTAATGAGGTTGTGGTTGTTTTAGTAGATGTTGAAATATTTGGAAAACTCATGAGTGAAAACCCATTTATTCTGCTAGATTTTAGGAAATATTGGTTACTTATTAAAACTGAATGCGATGAGTACAATAAAGTTTAAAACCATTTGCCTTTAAGGTGATTTGAAAATTTGAGTTATAAAAACATCCAAGTTACCTTATTATTGTGTGAACTTTGTTACCCGATGGTAACGTTTGAAAACCCGAAGAGATATAGTTTTGAAGACATTGCTTTTTACCGGTTAATTTAACAAGTCCATAAACCCAGCATATGTATGATGTAACCAAAATAAAAGCAAATAATAAAAACCCAAAATAATACTTAGCGGCCTTATTACAAAACCCAAAACCAAATTTAAAAAAAATTAATTAAACGAAATAGCAGTTAAAGTCAAAACCAAACTAAGATGCATGGCCACCTCGAGTCCTCCCCGGCTCCATATCCGCGATCTATGCCTCATCTGCAAAATGTAAGGGAAGGGGTGAGTCACCAAGACTAAGTGTATAAATCCCCAACCCGATAATTCAACCACTTACACAGATCATTAGCAAAACATGCAAATCATGCAACCCATAACCTAACCATCCAATCTCCTTTAACTACCCCATGTGGTCAAAACCACTGGTGGTCAAAACCACTGGTGACCGAAGTCACAAATACATATATATCAATGATGGGGCCAACCCATCGGGTGGTCAAAACCACTGATGACAATCCCGTAATATCATGTGGCGCCAACCCACTGTGGTACCAAACCACTGGGACGAGTCACAATAATCCATGTGTGGTCAAAACCACTGGTGACCGTAGTCACAAATATCAATCGTGTGGTCAAAACCACTGGTGGTCAAAACCACTGGGACTTAGTCGCAAATCATATCAATAGTGTGGTCAAAACCACTGGTGACCGTAGTCACAAATCAACTGATGGGGCCAACCCATCTTGTGGTCAAAACCATCGTGATGATCCGGATAAATCATCCCCTCCTCTCATCAATCCCATCATCATCATGCTCATATCATATGTGTCATAATATCATGTATCATGCAATTAAGTCATACCATAGCATTTAACAAGCCATGATGATGTATATCAAAAATCACATAGCTGGGGACTTACCTGGAATCCAAGCTCATGCCCACAGGGCAAAGTCACTAATATCAATGGTTACACAGTAACATAATAAGCATCATAATACTAATAAGGTGTGTAAGCGTTTACACACCTGACTAACCGTAGATCTAAGCAAAATCCCAAAACTACTCGAAACTAGCAAAATCCCGAAGCGTTGCTTTCCCTTTCCTTAAAGCCGATTTGGTTTCCAACCAAATCCCGAAACTACAAAATGAAACCCCCTGCAATCGGCCCAACACCAGCACACACAAATGGTTAGCCTTCGGCTTTTAAAAGAGTAAGGAATAGATTCGAACCACTAGAACCCTTACCTAGATCGGCAATCAAACCCTGAAGATCCACTGATTCGGGTTGCACTTCTCCCTACAACAAACTTAAACTCATCATTAGCTATCCAAGCACCAATCGGCTTAATCAAGAATCCTGAAACCAAAAGGGATTGTCGCCACCTTACCTTAATGATTGATTCGGCTTCTAAACACCAAAGATCGGCACCCCCTATTGATGTTAGGGGTTCCGGCTATCAACATGAAACAAGAATGAAGTTTCAAAATCCCGACTAATAACGATTGGAAAAGTATAAAAAGAGAAAGGCAAAAGAGATTCGACCTTCACCAAATCAGTGTCGAAGAAGAAAAGGAAAATAGAAAGTCTACTTACCAAAAGATCCGACTAACCCAAATGGAAGAGATAGGTTTCGACACTTGAATGAAGGCTAGATCACGTGAGAAGAGAAAGGAAAATCACTAGGAGTATTCGGCCAAGAGGAGAACAACAAGGTTTCGGCTTTTTGAACAATGGAAAGATGAAGAAGAATAATGCAATGGGGAAGAAGGGATTTGGCAAGGGTGAATGAAAGAACTTTCGGCACAAGGGGTTTTGAGAGAGAAAAGAAAAGATACTGAATGGGGGGTGAGGTTGTTGGTTTCGGCTTTGAGCAAAAAGAAGAAGAAGAAGAGAACAAGGTGATTTCGGCAAAGAAGAGACTAACAAAGAGTGAACCGAAAAGAGAAGAAGAAAAATAGCTATGTGAGTTTCGGCTTTTACAACTGAATAGCAATATTTGGTTCAGCCAAATGCCCAATTTGCCGAAAGGGAAAAGAGAGAAAGAACACATGAGGTTCGGTTTTTAGCACAAAATGCAAAAAGAAGAAAGACCCTCCAAGCTAGCCGAAACACTCCTTTAAACCACCATAGACATTCGGCCACCACCTAAAGGCTCCCCTAACCGACTACACTTCCTCCACCCTAGAGTCCATGATTCGGCCAACACCTAAAAGCTCTCCCATCCACTCATTCAAATTTGTTGACTCAATCCTCATCTATCCATGAGAGTCCCACCTGAGCACACCTCTCCTTGCTTGTAGCGTCAAAAATAAAGGCACAAAGGGGATTCCTGCAGCTCGAACCAAGGCCCTCCTAGCTCCCTGTGGCGTCACCTTCCTCCAAGCTCTAAGTGGCGCCTGCCTGCCACTTTACCAAATGAAATTCTTGTGTCTTAGACCTCCAATAAATTCTTTTAACCCCTATTTCCCTTAGCTCCATTTCCTTAAGTGCTAAAACAAAATTCTTAGCCCTAACTCAGGCCTAACCTAGGGTTATAACTAGACCCCAAAACATGTTAAATGAACATTATAGACAATTCATCACACGCAACATGAGCAAAATGCAGAACCCCCGATTTAAGGATGTTACAGTTCTACCCCCTTTAAAAATAATTTCGACCTCGAAATTACCTGGTCAGAAGAGTTGAGGGTATTGCTTCCGCATCACATCCTCTGGCTCCCACGTAGCCTCCTCTGTACCATGGTTCTGCCATAATACTTTCACCAGGGGTACTGACTTCCTACGCAGAACCTTGACATCTCGATCTAAGATCTGTACGGGTTCTTCCTCGAAAGACAAATCAGGACTCACCTCTATCTCCTCCACTGGTACAACATCTGACGGATCTGATCGATAGCGCCTAAGCATTGAAACGTGAAAGACGTCATGAATCTGACTCAATTCTGCTGGCAACTCAAGCTGATAAGCTACCGATCCCACTCGCTTCAACACTGTATATGGCCCGATGAACCTAGGGCTTAGCTTGCCCTTCCGACCAAATCTCAATACTTTCTTCCAAGGCGATACCTTCAGAAAGACCTTATCACCCACTGCATACTCAATATCTCTACGCTTAAGATCGGCGTAAGACTTACGCTGTCGATGCTTCCTTAAGACGAGCCCGATCGCCTTAACCTTATCCTCTCTTTCATTACCAACTCCGGACCCAACATCTGCCGTTCACCCAATTCTGTCCAACACGTAGGAGTACGACATTTCTGTCCATATAGTGCCTCATACGGTGCCATCTGAATACTCGCTTGATAACTATTGTTATAAGTGAACTCTGCCAATGGTAGATACTCCTCCCAACTACCCCTGAAATCCAGAACACAGCCCCTTAACATATCTTCCAAAATCTGAATTACCCTTTCGCATATCCATCGATCATGGATGAAAAGCCATCTTTGAAATACAATCTGGAACCCAAAGCCTGATGCAAAGCTTTCCAAACCCTCGACGTGAACTTGGGATCCCTGTCCGAGATAATGGACACTGGCACCCCATGCAACTGCACTATCTCTGCCACATACAACTTGGCTAATTTCAGGCGAATAATCCACCTCACCGGTATGAAATGAGCCGACTTAGTCAAATGATCCACTATAACCGAGACTGAGTCCTTATTGCTAGGCGTAAGGGGAAGCCCACTGACAAAATCCATCGTAATCCTTTCCCACTTCCCTTTGTGGAATCTTTACCTGGCCGCAATGTACCTGATGGCAATCGATGCTCGGCCTTTTAACCGCTTGGCATGTCAAACACTTGCTTACAAACTCGCCATTTCCCGCTTAAGACACGCCACGTAATTGTTCCCTCAAATCACGATACATCTTATCGCCTCCGGGATGCATAGCGTATGGCTGCTATAAGCTTAGGAAGAATCCATTGTCTCAATTCAATATCCTTAGGCATACATACCTTCCCCTGAAATTGCAGTACTCCATCACTATCCATGTTGTACCCCTCAGATTCACCATCATGCACTTGTAACCTCCGAGCACTCAAAACCCCATCTGTCAGCTGTTTCTCCTTAACCTAATCAATCCAAGACGGCTTTACTTGCAATTCTGCCAAAAGACTTCCATCATCATAAAGACTGAGGTGAGCAAACATCGCTCGCAAGTCAGCTACCACCTTACGGCTCAACGCATCCGCTACTATGTTAGCCTTACCCGGATGGTACTCAATCGAGCAATCGTAGTCCTTCAACAACTCTATCCACCTTCGCTGCCTCAAGTTTAAATCCTTCTGAGTCAAGAGGTACTTCAGATTCTTCTGATCCGTATACACTATCGACTTCTCCCCATACAAGTAATGCCTCCAAATCTTCAAGGCGAAAACCACTGTAGCTAATTCTAAGTCATGCGTCGGATAGTTACCTTCATGAGGCCTCAACTGCCTAGATGCATACGCTACCACTTTACCGTCTTGCATCAGCACACACCCTAAACCCGTATGTGACGCATCACAGTAGACCGTGAACTCCTTTCCTGCCTCAGGCTGAATCAAAATCAGAGCTTCAGTCAGGATCTTCTTTAACTTGTCGAAACTTTCTTGTTGTTTCTCAGTCCATGCAAACAGAACCCCCTTCCTCAACAGCTTAGTCAACGGCGCTGCGATTAAAGAGAAACCCTCCACGAACCTTCTATAGTATCCTGCCAAACCCAGAAAACTCTGAATCTCTGCAACCGACTTGGGTGGTTTCCAATCCAATACCGCCTCAATCTTACGAGGATCCACCCTAATTCCCTCAGCTGATACAACATGACCCAAGAAAGTTACCTCCTTGCCGTAACTCACATTTACTAAACTTGACGTATAATCGCTTTTCCCTTAGCACTGCAGTAACCACTCAAGATGCGCGCGTCATGTTCTTCCTCCGATTTCGAGTACACCAAAATGTCGTTTATAAACACTACGACAAATTGGTCTAGATACGGCTGAAACACCCGATTCATCATGTCCATGAATGCTGCCGGTGCGTTGGTCAAACCAAAAGGCATTACCAGGAACTCGTAGTGCCCATACCGAGTACGAAATGCCGTCTTATGAATATCCGCCTCCTTCACTTTGAGCTGATGATACCCAGACCTAAGGTCGATCTTAGAGAAAACTGATGCACCCTTAAGTTGATCAAACAAGTCGTCTATCTTAGGCAATGGATACTTGTTTTTGATCGTCAACTTGTTCAGCTGGCGGTAGTCTATACACATCCGCATCGTACCATCCTTCTTCTTAACAAAAAGCACTGGAGCTCCCCAAGGTGATACACTCGGTCGGATGAAACCTCTGTCCAACAACTCCTGAATCTGAGCCTTTAACTCCACTAATTCTTTCGGCGCCATCCTATATGGAGCAATAGATACTGGCGCAGCTCCGGGTAACAAGTCTATACCGAACTCAACCTCACAGTCAGGAGGTATACCCGGAAGTTCCTCTTGAAAAACATCAGCAAATTCCCTTACAGTTCGGACAGTCTTCACAGCTGCATCTTTAACTTCCAATGCACATACATGCACCAAAAATGATTCACAACCCTTTCTAACCATTTTCTCAGCCTTCAGTGCAGAGATAACATTAGATAAGTAATCTCTCCTATTACCTATCATCACCACCTCAACACCTTCCAAGTTCTTCAACACCATGCGCTTAGCCGCGCAATCCAAACTAGCTTGATACTTAACTAGCCAATCCATCCCAAGAATCAGATCGAACTCCCCAAACGGCAGTTCCATCAAGTCAGCTAGAAGCACGACCCCTTGAAGTTCTAGGGGTACATCCCTATATAGTTTACTTACTTCTACAGAGTGACCTAGAGGGCTTATCATAGTCATCTTCCTAGAAGTAATCTCAGAGTCTAAGTTCATGGTTTCTACTATGCTACTAGCAACGTACGAGTGCGTCGAACCAACATCAATTAAAGCATTATAAGGTACTCCAAAAATTAAGAATGTACTGGTTATGACGTCCGGGTGCGTCGCTCTCCTCTCGGCGCCTCATTGCGTAGACCAACCCAGCCGCTCTCGCCTGCACCACCCGCACCTCTCGCCCGATGCTCCACGACCCTACCAGAGCCATTACCTCCCGATCGAACCACGGCCTCTCTGCGGGCTCACGATTATCCCTCCTAAAGCAGGCACGGTTACGATCCTCGATCGCAGCCTAGCCGATCTCTCGTGGACAATCCCTAACTCGATGCCCCATCGATCCACACTCAAAGCATCCCCTGTTACCAGTCCAACATTCTCCCGTGTGAGACTTCCCGCATCGAGCACACCGCGGCAGCCACTGAGAATTAGCAGCAATAGGCCTAGCAGCTTGATTCGGCCCACTATATCTAACCCTTTTCTGCTGGTTCCCCGAAAACCCAGATGATCCAGAACTCCTCTTATTCCAACCCCTATCCTAATTCCGCCTTACAGACTGTTTTACCCCTTCAGCAACCTTAGCTTTCTCCACTAGAACGGCAAATTCTCGTTCCTGCTATGGGGCAATTATCATCCGCAGCTCGTCCCTCAGCCCATCCTTAAATCTGACATAACGCTCATGCTTTGTGCCCATAATACCCCGTGCATACCGACTCAACCGAAGAAATTCTGCCTCATATTCTGCTACAGTTTTATTACCCTGGACCAAGTTCAAGAAAGCTCTACGCTACGTATCAACGTAGCTAGCCCCTATGTACTTCCTTTGATAGGCTGCCCTAAAGAACTCCCAAGTGAGGTCATCTGCTATCGCTCCATCCCTAACTGTGAGCCACCACTGATACGACTCATCTCGCAGCAGCGATACTATGCCCTTCAGCTTTTCCTCAGCTGAAAAATCCAGATCATCCATGTTGCGTTCCGTCGCCTCCAACCAATATTCTGCTGTACTAGGTGCCACACCAGATACACCTCTAAATACCTCTGCACCATTAGCCTTGAGTCACTCGGTCACAGATTTCTGAGCTCCATTTCCTACTCCTACACTCGCAACCCTCTCCAGCACTCGCAGCACAACCTGCGACACTGTGTCATTACCACCCGTCTGATCCTGATATTCCGCGCCCACAGCTGGCGGCGGTGGTACCTCGTTTTCTGACCCATGTCTGGACCCTACCGGTTCTGAGACTGTCATCCTACCCCTACCTAATCCACGGGTGTTACGCCCACGTCCACATGCACTCATATCTACCGGTATATTCAAGCTGATTAAAAGTTTTACGCGTTAGACTTTTATTCCACTGTATATTAAAGCATAGTCTTATGAGGGGTTTAATAAGAGTTGGTTTCGCGAGTACACATCATCCTATTGTTCCAGTCTCTATAGTAGTTCCTACTACTAATCAGTCATACCATCATCATCATAATCATATAATCATATCATCACAACCAACAGTTTGGGGTACTTACCTGGGCGGATTAGTGCCGGAGACTCGGTGCCATGCTTTCCATCACTATACTTTTCCCATAAAAGCTTTTCACAATTATTTTTTTAAACATTTTTGGGCCTCGGACCCACAGCCGAGCTGTTGAAACCTGGCTCTGATACCAAAATTATAACACCCCAAACCCGTTCAACACACCACAAATCAACTGATGGGGCCAACCCATCTTGTGGTCAAAACCACTGGTGACAGTCCAGATAAATCATCCCCCTCCACTCATCAATCCCATCATCATCATGCTCATATCATATGTGTCATAATATCATGTATCATGCAATTAAGGCATAGCATAGCATTTAACAAGCCATGATGATGTATATTAAAAATCACATAGCAGGGGACTTACCTGGAATCCAAGCTCATGCCCATAGGGCAAAGTCACTAATATCAATGGTTACACAGTAACATAATAAGCATCATAATACTAATAAGGTGTGTAAGCGTTTACACACCTGACTAACCGTAGATCTAAGTAAAATCCCAAAACTACTCGAAACTAGTGAAATCCCGAAGCGTTGCTTTCCCTTTCCTTAAAGCCGATTTGGTTTCCAACCAAATCCCGAAACTACGAAATGAAACCCCCTTGCAATCGGCCCAACACCAGCACACACAAATGGTTAGGCTTCGGCTTTTAAAAGAGTAAGGAATAGATTCGAACCACTAGAACCCTTACCTAGATCGGTAATCAAACCCTGAAGATCCACTGATTCGGGTTGCACTCCTCCCTACAACCAACTTAAACGCATCATTAGCTATCCAAGCACTAATCGACTTAATCAAGAATCCCAAAACCAAAAGGGATTGTCGCCACCTTACCTTAATGATTGATTCGGCTTCTGAACACCAAAGATCGGCACCCCCTATTGATGTTAGGGGTTTTGGCTATCAACATGAAACAAGAATGAAGTTTCAAAATCCCGACTAATAACGATTGGAAAAGTATAAAAAGAGAAAGGCAAAAGAGATTCGACCTTCACCAAATCAGTGTCGAAGAAGAAAAGGAAAATAGAAAGTCTACTTACCAAAAGATCTGACTTACCCAAATGGAAGAGATAGGTTTCGGCACTTGAATGAAGGCTAGATCACGTGAGAAGAGAAAGAAAAATCACTAGGAGTATTCAGCCAAGAGGAGAACAACAAACTTTCAGCTTTTTGTATAATGGAAAGATGAAGAAGAATAATGCAATGGGGAAGAAGGGATTCGGCGAGGGTGAATGAAAGAACTTTCGGCACAAGGGGTTTTGAGAGAGAAAAGAAAAGATGCCGAATGGGGGGTGAGGTTGTTGGTTTCGGCTTTAGGCAAAAAGAAGAAGAAGAAGAGAACAAGGTGATTTCGGCAAAGAAGAGACTAACAAAGAGTGAACCGAAAAGAGAAGAAGAAAAATAGATATGTGAGTTTCGACTTTTACAACAGAATAGCAATATTTGGTTCGACCAAATGCCCAATTTGCCGAAAGGGAAAAGAGAGAAAGAACACCTGAGGTTCGGTTTTTAGCACAAAATGCAAAAAGAAGAAAGACCCTCCAAGCTAGCCGAAACACTCCTTTAAACCACCATAGACATTCAGCCACCACCTAAAGGCTCCCCTAACCGACTACACTTCCTCCCCCCTAGAGTCCATGATTCGGCCAACACCTAAAAGCTCTCCCATCCACTCATTCAAATTTGTTGACTCAATCCTCATCTATCCATGAGAGTCTCACCTGAGCACACCTCTCCTTGCTTGTAGCGTAAAAAATAAAGGCACAAAGGGGATTCCTGCAGCTCAAACCAAGGCCCTCCTGGCTCCCTGTGGCGTCACCTTCCTCCAAGCTCTAAGTGGCGCCTGCCTGCCACTTTACCAAATGAAATTCTTGTGTCTTAGACCTCCAATAAATTCTTTTAACCCGTATTTCCCTTAGCTCCATTCCCTTAAGTGCTAAAACAAAATTCTTAGCCCTAACTCAGGCCTAACCTAGGGTTATAACTAGACCCCAAAACATGTTAAATGAACATTATAGACAATTCATCACACGCAACATGAGCAAAATGTAGAACCCCCGATTTAAGGATGTTACAGGTCTAGTAGGGTGTGTGCCGTTTGGGTCTACTCCTTTGTTTTGTATTTTTTTCTTCTTCATTTCTCTGCTAACCAAAACTGAAACACATTTGTGCTTCTCTTTTCATCTTTTTCCTCTGGTTGCCGCAACCTCCAAGAGCTGTTTGGTGCATCTTTTATTTGGTAAAAACTGAAACCTTTGGCACTCTTTTCTCCTTTCTTCTTTTAGTTTTTTTCTCTTCTCATTCAATTCTTTTCTCTTAAACACCATAACCGCACCTCTCTTCCAACATCTTTTCTCCTGCCAAGCCGAAACTTTTCTCTCCCTTTACCATACTTTGGCTAGTCGAATCTTTGTGTTACATCAAGAGTGGACATACTTCCTATCATCGTTAATCTTTTGGTTGGGTAAGGAGCTGTTCCTTCTTTCTCTTCTCGTTTATCTTTCTTCTTCTTTTGGTTCGATTTAACTAAAGCTTTGACTCACTTCTTTGGGCAAAGGCCGATTGTAGAAGGGGGTGTTTCATCGTCTCTTTTTTGTGTGACCAGCCTTCAAGGGGGATTTTGGTAAGTAGCTATGGGTCGTTTGGTGGTAGGAGATTCTTTTCAACTCCCTTGGCTGAAAGGTCACTCTTTTAAGGTTTATGGAAAATCGGTTTTAACATAATGATGTTGTAGGGACTCAAGCGATTTCTTAGGCAAAATAGTTAACGTTCGGCTTCTGTTGATCTAGGTAAGCGACTTCTTTGATATGAGTATCTATCCTTCGTTCTTTTCATTACTTTAACCCGGTTCTCTGATCAAAGATCTGTCATGGATTCGAATGCTAGTCAAAGCAAAGAAGGGGTTGAACCTGTAGTTTCAGCCCTTAACTTCAAGAAACGATCAGATCGGTGATGCGAGGTAGATCGCCACCGAGTTGTGGACCGGCTTCAGAGTAGATTAGGCAGATAGCAGTCGTCTCTGCTGGCGATAGTTTCGACATAGAAAGCATAGTGTTGCGTGTTATCAGGTGTGTAAAACTTCACGCTCTGTTATTAATTTGTGTTATTAACTATTTTGGGTGAAAGTCAAGTGAGTGAAAGATACGATCGTAATACCCTTGTGGGTAAAGCTGGGGATACCAGGTAAGTGTCTATAACGTTTTATTAATAGGTATGAAATATATGCTGTAATCTGACACTATGATGAGAGTATGTGCATTCATATGATTGTATGATCTGCATGGGTTTGGGATATGATGCGAAAGGGGAAGTATTTGAGACTGTCACGGTGGTTTGGTACCACGGGTGGGTTGGCCCCACATATAACTGATTCAGTGACCATGTCTCGGTGTCTTGGTGCCACGGTGGTTTAATACCACGTATATATATGATGATTTAGTGACTCGTCCCAGTGGTTTGGTACCACAGTGGGTTGGCCCCACATATATTCTTCAGGGACTGTCACGGTGGTTTGATACCACGGTGGGTTGGCCCCACGCATGATAATAGTGACTTTGTCACGGTGATCTAGTATCACAGTGGTCTGGAACCACGAGTGGCTTGGTGCCACATATGAGGTTTGTAGCGGATGGAGGGTTGATTGTAGAAATCCCCACGGTGTGTTGGGCTGGTATGGGTGGTGTGTAGAGGATGGAAAACTAGGTTAGGCTGGGCTGCATTGCATACATGTGATCTATGCTATATTGAGTGGGCTAAGGCCCAATGTGCATCTGTGGGCTTAAGGCCCAGATTTTGTTTCATGGGGATTTACACACTGAGTCTCGGTGACTCACCCCCTCTCGCTTATTTCTCGGTGTAATCGTAGATCGTGGATCCGGGAGCCGAGGCAGACTCGTGGAGGCCATAAAACGTTTCTTTTTGTAAATTCGTTTCCTTCTACAATTAGTTTTAATTGGGGATTTTGTTATGTAATAAGGCCTTCTTAATTTAATATTTGGTTTTCCTTATTTATTATTTAATTACGATATGACATGATTATACGTTTAAAACCTGACAATTAAGATGGAGTTTTCAAAACTTAAGCAACATAAAGCATTTGTTTTCTCTCATGTGCCAACAATGACAACGATGCTGCGATTAGCTTAATCCATCAATTATTTTTTCCTTAAACCTCAAACTCTGTTTTTCAAACATCAATCAAACGAAAAGTTTTTAAACTTACGATTACTTCTTCAAAGTTTGAAACCCTTTTTGAACAACTTTTACCCTGTAACATACCAGATCTAGTCGTAACGTCTAGGCTGGGTTTGGGGTGTTACAGGTAAATTGGTAAACTAGTTATTATATGATGATTAATAAAACATAAAAATTAAATTAGTTCTTCATTCATCTTTGGTTTGTCGAAATTGAAGAAAGAAAATCTAGGGTTCTTGTGTTTTAACATTCGGCTACTTCCAAGCTTGATTAAAGGTTTGTTTTTGTTCGATTTTTGATAATTTTTATGTTTTTGTGATCATTGTTAAGTGTTCTAGCTAGCCCATGCTTAAATTCATGAAATTGATTATGATTTTAAGTTATGCTATTGTTGATAATGTGAGCTTTGTGAGGTTTGATGATAGAAAATAAGTGTTGGATGATAGATAAATGTATTTTGTATTGGGATTTTTGATGAATTTGATTATTATGGGCTAAATTGTGAAAATGAGAATTTGAAGGGTTAAAACGTGAAATAAATTAAATATGTGGGCTTATATGAGCTAAGGGAATATTCGGCTAAGCCTTTGTTTAAGGAAATTATGTGTATTTTTTGATTTTGTGAAATGAGGACTAAAGTGTTAAAATGTGAAAATATGAGGGCGAATTTGTAAAATGCCCTAAATATGTGAAATGGATTGAATTGAATGATTTGGTGAATAAAAGAGTTAAATTTGAATGTGTATAGATCAAGAACCAAAGAAAATGAAATTAAATCGGGGGAAATTGAAAGTAGTTGAATAGCCGTTTGTTTCCGTTCTTTCCCGTACGAGGTAAGTCTATATACAAATAAATGTGTTTGAATTGAATTATTATTGCTTATATGTTAATGAAATATGATGAATGGCTATTGGAGTTGAATATGTGAAATCTGAGAAATTTTCGATAATGTGATGACGTCCGAAAAGTCCCGTACGAACCATAAGAATAGTTAGGATACATATGTCATGACATAGGATTCTGATATGAGTTATCGTGTAAGACCACATCTGGGATGTTGGCATCGATTTGAGATTTACGTGTAAGACCATGTCTTGGACATCGACATTGTATATGATTTCGTGCAAGACCCTATCTGGGACAGAGGCATCGATATTTAATTACATATAAGACCATGTCTGGGATGTTGGCATTGTACGAGCTTTACGAGCTATCCGAGTATCCTTATTGATTCTGAACGGTTTAACCGGCATTCCGAGATATGATTGAATATGTGAATATGTATCCGTTTCAGGTACGTATGAAATGTATATGAAATTTGGCAATGGAAGATAAGTACGAATATGATCATTTGATAAGTGAACTACATGAATATGTGATGTGTCTATAAGTAAGTGATTATGAACAATTGGACTATTTGAGAAAATATGCCATATGTGCAAATGAATTGGGAATAGGTGAAATGAATTTATAACTATGAGGTTTGTGATAGTATTTGGCTATGGATAATATGTATTTTATGATGCATATTTGCCTTAAATGATAAGTTTATTTGTATAAGGCTTACTAAGCTTTTGAAAGCTTACTTCGTGTGCTTTTCAATTGTTTTATAGATTATCTAAGCTACTGGAAGCTCGGGGATTGTCGAGGATTACACCACACTATTAAATTATATTTTGGTATCTTTTGTAATTGTGAATATTGAAGTATGGCATGTATAGGCTAGAGAATTTTGATTATGTTTTGAAATGTGTAAATATAGTCATGTGATATGGCTTGATAATGAATGTGATTATGGAGTGAATTTAGTGCATGCTATGTGATGCAAAAATTTGGTATGTTTTATGTGCTCATGAATGGCCAAAAGAAATGGTCAATTTTAGTAAGTTTCATGGTTGATTTTGGAAATTGGTATGATGAGAAATGCTATGAATTGAAATGGATTAATATGATGTATGAATTACGTGTTTTGATGTGAATTTGGTACTTTGAATTGGTATGTTTGAGTTGGTTTTGTATATGGAAATGGATGATGTTATTAAGTGTCAAATTGTGCATGATTTGGTATGTTTTTGGCTGCCTTTGGGGCATGAATTGAATCTTGTTTGATGCTTGTAGGTATGACCCAATTTTTGGTGGCAAATTGGCCTTGCAAATGGCCTATATTTGCCCACACAGTTGAGCACACGGGCGTGTGTCTCAACCGTGTCTCTCAAGGTTGCAATTCGAAGCAAGTTAGGATGCCACACGGGCATGTGCCAGACCGTGTGACCCAATCCAGTGTTGCACACGGGCTGAGACATGGTCCAAGGCACGGCTGTGTGAGGCACACGGCCTAGCCACACCGGCGTGTGCCCTGTTTTGAAATAAAAATTTTCTTGTTCTGCAAAGTTCCCGCATGAGATCGGTTTAGTCCCGAACCTTCTCTAAAGCATGTTTAAGGTCTCGTAGACCTTCTAAACGGATTCTATGTGTATATTTCGCTATGAAATGGTTGTGAATGTTTGATGTTAGTGAAATGTTTGTGATATGTTCCGATATGTCCGGTAATGCCTCTTAACCCTCGTCCGGCGACGGATACGAGTTAGGGGTGTTACATCCTATGCCACAGTCCATAAACAAATTTAAAACAGTCCCAAAATAACAAAAGACCAAAATAGGCTTTAATTACTTTAATTTAAAAAAATACTCTGAGAAACTCCTCCAAAAGTCATCATCGAATCCTAACCTCGAGGTTTTATGTAAAATCAAAAAACTAAAGGGGGTGAGCTATAAAACTTAGTGTGGGTTTTAACTCAATTATTAAAATAGAATGTAGTATATAAATCAAAATACTACAAAGAATTTATACAGTTTAATTCCAAAAAGTCTTAACTTAGGTAACAATCAGTAATTTAGACACACATTTCATAAAAATAGTAGAATTTATATATTAGTATAGTTTCTCAGATAGTAGTATGCATGAGGATGTCAATGTAGAGCTTTTTCAGAAATCAGTGCAAGCTTTTCAAAAACATTCCTACCCATATTCGCTACATGCCTATAAAGAGTTCCCAGAACTCGTCCATCCAATAACACTCCACGTTGTGTCCAAGCCACTCAATATCGCAGACAAGCTGCACGTTATGGTCATGCCACACAATAATGTTGTGGCCAAGCCATTCAATATTGCAGTGAAACTGCCAAAGTCTTCCTCCTTTCATAATCATCCCAACCCCATGCATGTGATATGACATATGAACAATATTTTCAGTGGGCATACTTAACATGCGAATCAGATTTATAATCAGTACAATTGGCATGCTTAACATGCGTATCATATATCTCAATTTCAATATCAGTGGCATTATTCACGTATCATGCATATCATATAAGGCCAAGATATCACACATCATGAGTTTTGTAATGTAAACATATTTTCACAATCAACATTGAATCTCATCAACATAATTATACGATCACAAAATAGTCAGTTTGGAGTACTTATTTGAGAATCAACCAGTGTATTCATATTATTTTGCATTATGAAGAACTCAATAGTATTTCCATTTTTAATAATTGTAAATAATTTATTTAACAATGAATCAGATTTGTTTATTTAATATTAAGTTAAACCCACACTTGATCTAAGCAAATCCAATGTGAAAACTCTTTTTAACGCCCACATTCGGATTTAATTCAATTTATTTTGGATCTAAACACAAAATGAATTGTCCATCATTAAAGCACCCTCAATAAATATTTGACAAACGGTTAGGCTTTGGCTTCTATGACAATACTTACTCTTGTGATATTTAAATCGGAGGTATGAATTGCTTTCGAAATTACTAACATTCCAATACATCAATATTTGGTCCTTCATCATCAAAACAATATTAAGGAGATTAGTTATGAAAAGCATACGATTATACAATAGGTACGATTGACCATGAGAAATGGATGAGAGAAGATTGTTAATATATATCCAATGTTAATCCATACTTACACTTATGCCAACCAAAACTATGTTGATTCAATTCAATCTAGAGATGAGGATTGCTTGATAGAGAATAAATCCAACAAGGTTTTATCAAGAAGAAGAAATAAAAAGGAGAGTGGTGGTCTGGCGGTGGTGCGGTGGTGGTCTCAAAAAAATAAATGAAAATGAAGTAAAAGATTGAGGAGAAAAACCAAATAAGGGGGCAACACAAGGTGGCTCAATACGGAGAAAATGAAAGGAGAGAGTTTTATCCAAAATGAAAACGAAAATGTGAGCATAGCCTTCAAGGGTGGGACAACTACCTAGTCAACACTCAACATTTTTAGGAGGAGGAGACAAAGTGAGTAGAAAGGGGGAAGGAAAAAATAGAATAAAAAAATGAATATGGATGGTTTCATGTGCGAGGGGTGGCATACATTAGTTCAAAGGCAAGTGAGGAAAATAAGGAGAAGAAAAGGGGGATGAGAATCTCTTATGTATGGTAATAATTATGGGTGGCAAAATGGTTGACCATGGTTTTATAAGCCAAAAATTAAATAAAAATAATGGCGATGTGGGGAATTGAACATGGGGCCTAATGAATTTATTAATGCTTTTAACCACTAGGCCAACTCACTTGCTTGTTAATACTCCAACAATATTTATTGAAAAACATGGTGTGACGTTTACTACGGTTTGAAGCAAAATTGCACCAAAAAGATAATAATGTAAGGGAAGAGATTCGAACTTAGGTCTTCAAGGATAGCTCCAGCCTTATTAAATCACTAGACTTGATACTTATATATTACCAAATGTGCCAAGGTCAACTTAAAAAAAAATTGGGCGTGACCACTCTTGGTTCATTAACCCAATTTTTGGGATATGATAGGGTGCATGTGTTAGATATGGATCCTTAGACCATAAGATCAAGAATTGTCCACTCCTTAATGAGCGGATGCAAGCCTTAGTGCAAGACAGAGCTCAGGCTGGGCAGCAACCTCAGAGGGGTGAAGACTAGAATAGGTTGGTAATGCTAGTTAGTGATAGAGAGCACTGGGCAAAGGAGCTAACCGAGCCGATGCAAGACAACCTGCTCTTGTCTATACAGCTAGATGCAGTGAGGATGATGTGCGATGTCAGAGTCTCAAAAATTTATAAAAAGAATGACCGAGCCTAGAAACTAACTGTGACAACGATTAAGGTAAGTGCACCTATCGAATAGTAGTATAGCTTAGTGGCAAGACCAGATTGTCGAACCCGAAGGAACCAGAAGTACTAATACTGACTCTCTTTTTATTATTTAGCCTAAGAAACAAGGGAATTTGTTTTTTAAACTAAAATTAACTAACTACTAAGCTAAAGGCGCTAAGACAAAGAGAATGAATTTGGGAAAATACTCGTGAGAAAAACAAATTGACTAAGACAATACCCGAGGAAGAATCCACCTAGACTTCACTTGTTATCTAACTCTGAACCAGACGATTTATTCACTTGACTTGATCCGTAGGATTCCCTAATGTATATTAATCCCTCTCTCGAGGCGACTAACGTCTAACCCTAGGTTGATTAATTGAAATCTCTTTCTAATTAAAACCCCTAGAATTGCATTAACTCGATCAATGGACTCCCATATTAGGTTTGACCCTAATTCGACAGATTTTTGTCACCCTATCTCTAGGCGCGCGAGCAACTCCGCTTAACTATGCTAGATCTACTCTTAGGCAGGGACTTTTGCTCCACCACCTAAGCACATCAGTACTTGAATCAATATCCTGGAATATCAAAGCAAGAATTAAGAACACATAATTAAGAACAAATTAAGTATTTATCATATAGTTCAGCAAACGATAACAAGATTCATCTTAGGTTTCATCCCACTCAGGTATCTGAGGGTTTAGTTCATAATTATAAAAGAATACATCCCAGAAGAAAAGATAAAACAAAACATAAGAAAAACCCTAAAACCCCCTGAAGGAATTAAAGAGAAGATCCTTCGTCTTGAGTATGACTCCGGCTTCTTGAGATGAATCAACTGGCTTTCTTCGAGTGAATCCCACAATTTTGACCTCTCTGGCTCGGCTCCTTGGCCTAGCTGGACGCCCCGACAGAGGGCTTCTATCGAACTCCCTTTTAGGTAATACTTAGGGTGTTTATATAGACTTTGGAATGTGTTTCTTCGCCTCTAAGTATCCTAATTTGAGTGAAATTCCTCTTTGTCATGGCAGGGACACGCCCTTGGCACACGCCCGTGTGAATCGTGGCCAGGCCGTGTTCGAGTCTATCAATGAGGCACGGTCGTGTGGTCTGTGCCCAGGCCGTGTGCATTTCTTTCTTTGGCCCATTTGGTTCGTTTTAAGCCTGTTTTCTGTTCTTTTCATCCTCTTATGCTCTCCTAAGTATAAAATATGAAATTAAAGGATTAAGAGCACCAAATTCCATAATTCAAGGGATAAATCATCCAAAAGCATGCTAAATGTGGGATTAAAATATGTTACTATTACGATTTATCAGAGGACTATGACACAGCCACCATCATAGCAGGTACTTTTATAATTAATTATGTTCAGGACTTTGCTTTGATTGACATTGGTTCAACCCACTCATGTGTGTCTTGCTTGATGGCTGATATATTAGGGATTGGGGTAGAAGAAACTATTAGTGACATAATTGTACTCAGTTCCTTAAGGTAGTTTGTTTCTGTGAACAAAATTAATAAGAGGTGTCTGCTAGAAATTCAAGGAGAGGTATATCCGGCAGACTTGATGGAATTGCCCTTCAGAGAATATGATCTTATTTTGGGTATGGACTGATTGGCGGAAGCTAGTTTGGACTGTGCTTGAAAGAGGGTTACCTTGAAGACTTATTTTGGAAAATAGATAATAATGGTTGGAGAGCGTAGAGATTACCTTTCTAATATGATCTCCGCTCTAGTGGTCAAAAAGTTGGTACGTAAGGGATGCGATACCTATTTGGCTTATATTCTAGACATGAATGTTAATGGATCAATTATAGGTAACATTTGTACAGTGAGGGATTTTCCCAATGTCTTTCTAGAAGAGTTACCTGGACTACCTCCAGAGCGCAATGTTGAATTTGGGATCGATCTATTGCCTGGAACAGCTCCGATGTCTATTGCTCCCTATCACATGACACATAAAGAGCTTATGGAACTCAAGGCAAAATTATAGGAGCTTCTGGATCATGGATTCATTGGGTCAAGTGTGTCACCACGGGGAGCCCCAATTTTATTTGTAAAGAAGAAGGATGGATCCATGAGACTATACATCGATTATCGGCAATTGAACAAGTTGACAATAAAGAACATATATCCCTTACAGAGGATAGATGATTTATTTGATTAGTTTAAGAGTGTTACGGTGTTCTCTAAGATCGATCGATTGTCCGAATATTATCAGTTGAAAGTGAAGGAAATGGACGTTCCTAAGACTACATTTAGGACTAAGTATGGTCACTACGAGTTCCCTGTAATGCCTTTTGGTTTTACGAATACTCCGGCTACTTGTATAGACCTAATGAATCATGTTTTTTATCCCTATCTTGATCAATTTGTTGTGGTCTTCATAGACAACATCTTGATCTACTCCAAGTTTGAAACATAACATATTGAGCACTTGAGAGTTGTCCTACAGATTCTAGGTGAGAAAAAGCTTTACGCTAAATTGAGTAAGTGTAAGTTTTGGCTCCACGAAGTGATGTTTTTGGGTCACGTGGTATCAGTTGAGGGTATCCGTGTTGACCCAAAGAAAATTGAAGCTATTTTGGACAGGAAACATGTAACAACCCGATTTTGGGTCTAGTCAGAATAGTGGTTTCAGGACCACAAATCCGACGCAGTAAAATTCATTTTTATTATATTTTTATAGTCTGCAGTTTTATGGGATGATTTCGTGAAAATATCGTTCGAAAATTTTGACGTTTGGGCACTCAATTTAGTTAAAAGGAATAAATTGCAAAACTTGAATTCTATATGTTAAAGGTGTCCAATTGCTATGAGATTTTAAATTGGAGGTCCTTAAATGGTAATTTGACCATTGGTTAAGTTGGTGGACAAAAATGGACATGGTTTGGTATGTTTCTAAAGTTTTTCATTAAAGGTATTTTAGTAATTTGGTAATTAAAATGAATTAAAAAGCCAAATTAAAATCCCATTATTGTCCATCTTCCTCCCATGGCTGAATTTTACAAGGGGAAACCATGGCTAGGGTTTTTCAAGCTTTCAAGCTCGATTGTAAGTCCATTCTAGCCCCGTGTAACATCTCGAATTAGGGCCTAGTCAGAATAGTGGTTTGAGACCACGAATCTGAAGTAGAAATAATTATTTTATGACTGTTATGAGGTTTATGATATGCTTGTATGCATGTGTAAAAATTTCATGAAGAAATTTTAGGCATAAAGTGTCCAATTTGACTTTTGGACTAAAGTAAATAAGTTGCAAAATATGAGGTCCTAGATGCTTTAAGTATGAAATAGCTTGGATTATCAATTTGAGGTCTATAATGTGATTGAATTGTTGTGTGAAAATTTCGTTGAGAAATTTTATCGAAAAAGTGTTTAAATTTGTTAGTAGGATTAAATTGTTATAAGTGCGAAGTGTGTGTTCTAGATGATAAAGGGTGTATTTGTGATGGGTTTTTAAAGTGAAGGTCCTTATGAAGAAATTAGCCCACTTATAAGTTGATGGAAGATATTTGTTTGGTATTTTTGAAGTTAGTTGAAAAGAAAAAAGGGCAAATTTGGAAGTTAAGTTAAATGGGTATAATAAGACAAAAATAGTAAAAAGGCACCATTCTTTTCTATTTTCTTCTCCAGCCGATTGTGAGAAAAGAAATGGGCAGCCATGGAGAAAGCCATGTTCGGCCAAGCTTGGGAGCTTGATAGATCATGGGAAAACGAGATTCGGACCTAGAACGGGTGAAAAGAGAAATGTGGGCAAAAAGTTCCTTTCGACCCTTTTGTCATCGAGGTAAGTTCATATGCTAAATTATGAAATTCTAAGTGAAGTACTTAACATTTCGATGTTGTATGGATTGTTTAATTACCTCTATGTATACGTTAAATATGTTTTGACGGAATGTCAAGAAATGAGAGTCTTATTTTAATTTGAGACTAGAGGGTAAAGAAATTTGCATGATACGTTGATAATTAAGGTCCCGTGTAAGACCATACTGGAATATGGCCTCGGTGTGAAAATTCGTGTAAGGCCATGTCGGGGACATGGCATCGACATGTTAATACATGCAAGACCCTATTGGGGTATAATGCCAATATGACATTATGTGTATGAGACTCAAGAGTGTTATTTAACAATTTGAGTGATTCAACGGGTATGTTGAAAGAGAGGAAGTATGTGGCTGTACCATGAGAAGCACAATTATGTGTTAGAACTGAATTGAGGCAAATTCGGTATATGATGAACCCCTAGTGGGTTATGTGTAATTAATGCACCTCAGTTGCATAAGTTATATTTATAAATGCATTATGTGAATGCGAACGAGTATCGTAGAAAATTAAGCAAGAATAGTAGTGTGTGAGGATGTTCCCGTATGAACATTTAAAATAGAGAAGTACATAAGGATAATTATCCATGAATGTATAATAACGGTGAGCTATGTGCGAAATCACCTTATTGATGGTTAGTGATGGGCTGTGTGCGATACCATCACCCATATTATTATCGGTGGGCTGTGTGCGTTACCACCCGATGAATTACTAATCGACGGGCTATGTGCGATACCATCGCTTATGAAATTATTTGGTGGGCTAAGTGCGATACAACCCTATTAGAGATCGATAGTAGGCTAAGTGCGAAACCACCGAGAGATTAGTATATGAGTGGCTTATTAAAAATGCTTGATGTGTTGTTTTATGTGATCATGTGGTGATCAGTGCAGGAATGTATGCTAATTAACACGAGTAATTGGCTTGGGGCATGGTTTGAATGTGGTAAAAGATAGAATAAGTAAGTTTCAAGAATGGTTGAGTAAGTAACCATGAGTTTATGAGTAACACTCATTATAATACCTTGTGGTTGTGTATATTCAATGAATATCTGCATTTATCAGTTACATACAGATGAACTTACTAAGCATTATTGCTTACTCCTTTTCTTTATCCCATCTCTTATAGGTTAATTTAGCTAGCTCGGGTTGGATATCACTGGGGATGTTTTCACACTATCGAGCAGACACTTGGTATGAGGTTTCAAGTCCTTATGAGTCATGGCATGTATAGGGCTAGTATTTAAGGTTGATTAAGTCATAGTTGAGATCGCCAAATGTGATAATCCAAGATTCGTAATTGATGATATGTGGAGTTTTTGTAATGGAATTTGTATGTGTGCAATGTAGAGTGGCAGTGGCTTGGTAGATAGCTTGATAATTGTCCACATGGGTAGACACACGGGCGTGTGTCAAGACCATGTGGGAGGCACGGCTAGCACATAGGCGTGTGCCCAAGCCGTGTGAAGTCTGCACTTTACATTTGGAATTTAATTTGCCCACGGTTGAAGCACATGGGTGTGTGTATATGCCGTGTGGATAAGCCAGAATGCTAAGTTTTAGCACACGGGCCATGGCCACGGGCGTGTCAAGGCCGTGTGAAATTAGTCAGTGTCGCCCACGGGCTAGTCACACGGGCGTGTGCCTAGGCCGTGTGACACAAATAGAATACTCATGATTTTATACACGGGGTAGGGACTTGGGCGTGTGTGACCACACGGGCGTGTCCCACTTCACATGGGCGTGTGGCCCCTGTTTTTTTAAGAAGTTTCTCAAATTTGTAAAAGTTCCCGGGAGAGTTTTAGTACCTCTCGGAAGTATGTGTAGGGCCTCCTAGGCCGAGTATGTACAAGTGATGAGTTTAAACGAAATTTTATAATCCCGATCAAGATGTTTAAGAAAGATCAGTTAGGTAATGCCTCAAACCCTATTCTGGCTTGAATACGGGTAAGGGGTGTTACACCCCGTTTTTAATGATTTTTATGTTTTTGAAATCCTTGTAACATGATCTATCTATTTCTACCACCAATTTGAAGAGATGTCAAAGTCTAAAATTTTCCCCATGTTGAACATGTATGTATTTTGATGTTTGATGGTGGAAAATGCATGTTTGTTGTTTGTTAAACAACCTTTGCTAAGTGATTTTCGGTAAAAATGTCTAAAAGGACTTGTTTGTAAAAGTTATAAAATATGGTGTAAAAATGTGAATAAATGTGAAATGTGGGCTGTTATGAGTATAAAAATTGTTTTGGCTAGGCTTGGCTGTGAAGAAATTGAATGAAATTCATTTTACGAGCCTAGGGACTAAATTGTAAAATGTCAAAAGTTTAGGGGCAAAATGTAATTTTTGCCATAATGTGACTTTTGGACTGAAATGAATAATGTGTTGATTAAATAAGTTAAATGTGATGTTATAGATCAAGAAAAACAAGATTCGAGATTAGAACGGGGAAAAACAAGTATTTGACGGTTAGGTCCTTTTTGCCGTTTCTATGCCAAGGTAAGTTCGTATGTTTAATAAGCATTAAATTATATGTGTATAAATGCTTAATTGATATAATTGTGGTAAATGCTATATTATTGAAATGAAATGTGAATGCTATTGAGTACGATACTACAGAAATGACCGACAGAGATTCGATCCAGCGAAAGTCCCGGTTGAACATTAGGAATAGATAGGATACAAATGTCATGACATTAGGGTTACTGAGATTTCGTGTAAGACCATTTCTGGGATATGGCATCAATATGAGACTTCGTGTAAGACCATAGCTGGGCTATTAGCATCGATATGAGACTTCGTGTAAGACCATAGCTGGGCTATTAGCATCGATATGAGACTTCGTGTAAGACCATATCTAGGATATGACATCGATATGAGACTTCGTGTAAGACCATAGCTGGGCTATTGGCATCGATATGAGATTTCATGTAAGACCATATCTGGGATATGGCATTGGTACGGTACTGTATGTATGAGATTCCCGAGTATCCTTTAGTATTCCAAATGGTTCAACGAGAAACTCAATGGGTATGTCAAAGGAGAGAAAGAGTATGTAAGTAATACGAATTGGTACAGGTATGTACGTAAAGTTTATAAGCATTGACTTCATGAAATTGTGAGTTCATGATTTCCATAGGGATGTTATTGTGAAAACCTTGTGATTATTGGTCAATATGTATGAAATACATGGTAAATTCGGTTGACGATTATGTGTTTGGCTTTCGGGCTAAATTGAGTTATGATATAGCATGTTTTGTTCACACAAATTGTATTTTATCGGATATGAGAAAAAGGGAAGATTGGCATAATTGCTTATTAAAAAGGTTGTGGAAGTATAGGAAGATAAGAGATTAGGAAATTGAAAGATGTTGAAGTATATGCTTGAAATGTATATACTCATAATTAATGTGCATGTTTACTATGAGGATTGAAATGATTTGTTGAGTGCTGCAATATGTTACAAAGGAGAGATTATGGTTGTTATGCTAACGCCAAGATATGTTAAATTATGCTTATAAGTTGATAGAGTAAACATTACGACTGAATAAAAACTATAACTGTGGGCTTTATAGCAATTTGTATTATCTTGTGTTTAAATTTTTGAACTTGATAAAAGATTTGTAAGTGTTGCTTATTATTTTCGTACGAACATACAATGCTATATAGCTTACTCCCCTTCCTTTCCCATGTCTTTTAGGGTTATTAAGCTAGCTCGGGTTGGAGATCGCCGAAGATCCTATGACACTATCAAGCTATCATTTTGGGTATAAATGAATTCAAGCATTTTAAGTCTATGGCATGTATAGGGACTAGGCCAATTTGTTATGTGTGTCATTATTAATTTGGCCATATGTGTTAGCTTGTAATTATTAAGGCTTCATCTTATATATAGCCATGAATGATGGCTTATGTTGATCATAAATTTATTCATATGTTAATGCCCTCTTGTGTATGTGAAATTAGTATGTTTTTAACGGGCTAAGTATGATGTTTTAAGCATGATAAATAATGGCATGAGGATGACATGTTATTGTCTTGTTTGTGGTTGTTTGGTTGCATTTATATGCTGGAATTTGTGCCATGTGATGTTGTGTAGATGTGTGCAAGTAAGGGTGGCAAAATGGCTTGGTAAATAGCCTTGTTTTTGTCCACACAGGTAGACACTGGAGTGTGTGTAGGTCTAGGTGTGACACACTGCAGTGCCCACGGGCATGTGTTCGGCCGTGTGTCCCCTGCACCTTAATTGTTATAAAACAGAATGTCCAGAATTGAGCACACTGGCAGAGACACGGGTGTGTGTCTCAGCCGTGTATGCTACACGGCCTAGCACACGGGCGTGTGGCATGGCCATGTGGCACAAGTCAGAGAGCACCCTAATTTGAACACAGTCTAAAGCACGGGGCTTTCCCAGGGTCACACGGGCGTGTCTCTTGGACCACACGTACGTGTGAGCCCTGCATCTAGTAAAATTTTTCTAAGTTTTGCAAAAATTTCTAAAGTTCTCAGTTTTGTCCCGAACCACTTCCAAAGCATGTTTTGGGCCTCGTAGACTCGTATAAGGGACTTTATGATTGAATATAGATGGTTTTAATTTGGACGCAAATTTTATGACTTGGGATTGTGTGATTGCTTGTGATGTGAGTCCGGTAATGCCTCGTACCCTGTTCCGACGTTGAATACGGATAAGGGGTGGTACAAAACAACTTAAGAATGTTAGCAATATTCGGATTTCCTTTGATTAGTTGCTTATTATAGAAGGTTTGCGGAAGGGTTTTCCTTGATTGCAGATCCTGTGAATAAGCTATTAAGAAAGAGTGCACCTTTGAAGTGGACTGGAGAGCAACAAGAACGTTTTGAGAAACTTAAGTATGTGTTGACACAAGCACCTGCTTTGACCCAGCCTAAATCTAGGAAGGACTATGTGGTGTACAATGATGCGTCTCGTATCGGTATTGGTTGCATTTTGATGCAAGATAGTAAGGTTGTGGCCCACACCTCGAGACGACTTAAGCCTCACAAATGTAATTATCCAACTCACAACCTTGAGCTAGTAGCTGTTGTTTTTTCCCTTAAGATTTAGAGGCACTATCAATATGGTGAGAAGTGTATCATTTACATGGATCACAAGAGCCTTAAGTATCTTTTCACCCAAAAGGAGTTAAACTTGAGGCAGAGGAGATAGATAGAATTGCTCAAGGATTATGATTGTACCATTGAGTACCATCTAGGAAAGGCAAACGTTGTGGATGATGCACTGAGTAGGAAGTCGATGACTAATTTAAGAGCTACGTTCGCTAAGTTGAGCTTGACTGGTGATGGTGGTTTGCTTGCGGAGTTGCAAGTGAGACCTACCTGAGTGAATGAGATTCGGTCGAAGCAATCTCTTGATGCATCTCTTGCACTTCGGTTTAGACAGATCGAGGAGGGTAAGTATATAGATTTTGGGTTTAATTCTAAAGGAGTTTTGTGTTTTCGTAGGAGATAATGTGTGCTTGATGATCAGGAATTAAGACAGTCTATTCTTTGAGAAGCGCATAGCAGCCCTTACGCTATGCATCCTAGAGGGAATAAGATGTATTGAGATTTAAGGGAGTAGTACTGGTGCCTAGGTCTTAAGTATGAGGTAACTGAGTTTGTGGGTAAGTGCTTGACATGTTAGCAAGTCAAGGCTAATCATCAGTACCCATCTGGTTTATTACAGCCTATTCAGATTCCCTAGTGGAAGTGCGAACACGTGACTATGGGCTTTGTTAGTGGGTTGCCTTTGACACCTACTAAGAAGGATTCAGTTTGGGTAATTGTGGATGGACTAAGTCAGCACATTTTCTGCCTATCCCTACTGATTATTCATTACAAAAGTTGGTGAGATTGTATATTTTTGAGATTTTAATACTTCATGGAGGGCCGGTATCCATCATTTCGGATCGAAATCCTCGATTTACATCTTGGTTTTGGAAGAACTTACACGAGGCTCTAAGTACTCGGTTGAACTTTAGCATATCTTTTCACCCACAGTTTGATGGGTAGCCAAAGCGAGTTATCCAGATTCTGAGGACATGTTGAGGGGTTGTATGACCGATTTCGTGGCAGTTGGGAGGAGCATTTGCCACTAGTTGAGTTGGCATATAACAATAGTTTTTAGTCGAGTATTGAAAAGGCTCATTATGCATCATTGTATGGTCGCAAATGTCGTACACCTCTGTGTTGGATGGAGTTGGGAGAAAAGAAGGTATTGGGTCTGCATTTGGTATAAAAGATTGAGAATGATATTAAGTTGATTCAGGATCGATTGAGAGCGACATCTGATTGACAGAATCTTACGCCGACTTGAGGAGAAAAGATATAGAGTTCAGTGTTGGAGAACAAGTATTCCTTAAGGTATCACCGTGGAAGAAGGTATTGAGATTTGGTTGTAAGGGAAAGGTGAGCCCGACATTTATTAGACCTTATAGTATACTTAAAAGGGTCGGACCATTGGCTTATTAGTTAGAGCTACCTTCGAAACTGGACCGTATTCATAACGTGTTCCACATTTTTATGTTGAGACGAAATTGACTTGACCCATTAATATGTTGTAATTCGATGTATCATATTTAACTAATTTTCGCACTTTAGGAGCTTCAAAATAAGCATTATCATTTTGTTTTAATTATGTTTTAGAAGGTTTAATTAAATTTAATAAACTGTGCAAATTGAGTCTTTTATTGACCTTAAGGGACGAATGAGGCCTAAGGGTGAGTTAATGGACTTTGTGAGTGTACAGGAAACCATAAGAAGATGTGCTAAACTGATACTAGTCGCTATGTCATAACATGAAGGATTTGATGTCGCAACATAAAGAGCATAATAGAGGAATCCCGAGACTGCCTTCGCTATCGCGAAAAAGGCTATAGGAATTGCGACATACCCCTGAAGACACCCAAAAGAGAAGCATATTGACTTCTGTGTCGTGACACAGGTACTGATGTGTCACGACATTGGCTCTGGATGGAAATTAATACAAGCAAGGGGCATTTTGGTCCGCAAAATTCAACTCTAAGCTCGGGAACGTCAGTTAACCTAGGGTTAAGGATGACGGCCACCTCAAATATTTAAATAGGCTCATTAGGAACATGTTATGGATAGCAAATACTTAGCTTAGAATCTCTCTTTTCAGTTCTATTTTAGTTTTTCTCTTTTCTTAGGTTTTAGAGTTATTTTAATTTGTTGTTTATTTTATCTCGGGAGATCTGGTTTGTGAATGTGATTAAACTTTATGGATTCATTCTTCTTCATAATACAAATCATGCTTTTTCTTAAACTTTATACTTTCAATTCAATTATCATGTTTACGCTTTATATTGATTTTATATTGTTTACGAAAATCATGAGGAACTAATCCCTCTATGGGGGATTAGCGAGTGGAGGTTGATCTATTAACTGTTTTGTAAGGTTATTCAACAGATCAGTGACTGCCTCCGAATGTACCAACATCCAAAGTGTGAATAATACTATAAAATAGAGAGTTATAAGTTGATATTCGCAAGTATATAGGTCGAGTTGTAATATAGATTTTACAACGAAGTAGGTGAGTACTCCAAGGATCGTACCCAAGGGAGGCGAGTACTAAATCAACCTTAATCTAATTAATACTTTAAGTAAGTTATAGTACGGGAGTAAAATAAGAAGTATTTTTATCATATTCAAAATAATGAAATAAAATATCATAAAAAGAAATTAAAACTGCAAGAGATAGGGATAAATAAAGTGAATGAAATCTGAGGATGGGTGATCAACTCGCTACGACAATTCAAATTAATTGTTGTCTTGGGTTCCTCGTCAACCAACTAGTTGCTACCCTAGCAGGATCTTCCGATCTTCCACTAACATAACGAGTCAACAAGAACTACTTATCTTCCGACCTCATAGTCCAGATTGGCTTGGGGTAAAGGTGTTCACAAATGGGCAATACCAATTTTGGGTTAATTCCCACCTTGATGACTTCCCAAGGTTGTCAAGCCCAGGGTTCGTTTCACGTTGTGTCTTTTCCAAATAGTTGACCCGTTGAGTAACCCTAGAAAATAGTTAAGAGATCATGCCTCCACTCGCTAATCCCCCATAGAAGGATTAGTTCCTCATGGCTTTCATAAACAACATGTAAAGAATAGAAAAAATAATCATAGCAAATGGATTGAAATAGAGAGTTTAAGAAAGCCTAATTGATATTGATGAAAAATGCAAATACACAGTAGTTGATCTTCTTTACAATCAGATCTCTTGAAGAAAAAAAATACTAAAACTATGAAAAGCTAAGAAAGAAAGAAAACAAAACTTAAACCTAATGAGAGAATCTAAGCTAATGTAATGGTGTCCATAATGAGTGCCAAAGGGGTCTATTTATAGCCTTCGGGTAGCCGTCATCTTCGATTGTGCAGACCAAAATGCCCATGCCTTGTGTTTTATTCTTGTCACAGAGTCGATGTCGCGACACACCAGGACCTGTGTCGCAACATAGCAGGCAGTCTACTGCTCTACAGCTGTCTTCTAGGGTATGTCGTGACACCCTCAGCCTGTGTCATGACATTGAAGGTAGTTTCTTACTCTCTTCATTCTGCTCACTATGTTGTGATATTGGATCTACCATATTGTGACATAGCTTCCAATTTTGACCTACATTGCCTTATAATAGTCTCATCCACACTCACGAAGTACGTTCGCTCTCCTTTAGGCCTCATTCGGCCCTTAAAGTCAATAAAAGAGGTGATTTGCACAGTTTTATTCAATGTAAGTAAAACTAAAGAAACTCAATTAACACATAACGATAATCCTTGTATTTAACCTCCTTAAATGTGAAACCTTGTTTAATATTTGATTCCAAATTATGTTAGATCAATCAGCTATTTGGGAAAGAAAGAACCTAAACCCTAGGCTTGACGACCCTAGGAAGTTATTTGGTGGGAATTAACCCAAAATTGGTATGGCCTATCTGTGAACACCTTAACTCCGAACCGGTCTGGACTGTGAGGTCGAAAGATAAGTAGTCATTGTTGACTTGTTACTCTAGTGGACGTATCGAAAGATCCTACTAGGATATCAACTATTTGATTTTCGAGGAACTTGAAGCAGCAGTTGATGAAGATTATCGAAGTGAGCTAATCACCCATAATCAGATTTGATCAATTTCACTTTTTAAATTCTCGATAATTATTTCCTTATTATTATGATAAAACCCCCAAAAATCCCTATTATTTATATTTTTGTAATATAACCTATTTCAAGTGCTAATTAGATCTTTCAGTGTTTAGGTTAAATTGATCTATACTAGTCTCTCTTGGGTACGATCCTCAGAGTACCCACTTACTCCATTGTAACTATATTACAACTAGACCTGAATACTTGCGGATACCACCTTATTCATATATATATCTTTTACTCCAGTATTCACACTCTGGACGTTAGAACAGACGGAGACGGTCCAGTTTTTAGCACTGTTGCCAGGGAGGCAACGTCACTAGTTCGATTTTAATTTTTGCACTTTAATTAGAGTAACTAGAAAATTCTTAGGTTATAGATACAAATTTACTTTTCTTGTTTTTTTTATTACTAATTTTATCTTTTTAAGTTTAGTGTATGACTTGTAGTACGAGAACACCTATCGAGCCAATCACAGATCTAGAGAGAATAATAATATTAACCCAGAAACCCTTTGTTTTTATTATCCCCATTCCTTTTGACTACCCTTATATCGAGATTTGATTTGATTAATAGCATAACTATGTTTTTATTTCAGTAATTTATCCTTTGTTATGTATTTATGATTTGTTCTTAAAAAAATCAATCAAAGTATATTCATTATTCATTATTAGTTGTGATTAAATGAGCTTATACGATTGAATTCCTAATATTGAAGAAGAAGCTCGTAAATTGTCGATAGCAACAGCAGATGCAAGATCCACCACCACCTGTTGTAGACAACGTACCACATGAGAATCCACTGTTCGATGAAGGTAACGACAAGGATTTAGAAGATCCACCAGCACCACCACAGCTACCCGCAAATTTACCTATGGGACGTAATGAGAGAACCCTAAGAGACTACTCATTACCGAATCTTGAAATGGTTCAGGAGAGCATAATGAGGCCGGTTATCACAGCTAACTCTTTTAAGATCAAACTGCCAGTGATTCAGATGATCCTAAATAATCTACAATTTAGGGGCACAATGGCAGAGGATCCGAATCAACATTTAAAACGCTTTCTCAAACTTTGTGATACTTTCAAGTACAATGGGGTCATTAATGATGCTATCCGTCTTCGGTTGTTCCTGTAACAACTATTTTTAGTCAAATTGAAACAGTGGTTTCGGGACCACATATTCAAGGTCGAAATAATTATTTTATTATTATTTTAAAGTCTGCAGCATGATAACATGATTGTGTGAAAATTTCGTTAAGAAATTTTATAGTTTTAGTGCCCAATTTAAAAGAAAGGACTAAATCGCGTAAAGTGTAAAACTTGTTTCTATTAGCTAAAGGTGTCTAATAACTATGGAATATTATGGTAATTAGCCTATTCATGAGTTAGTGGAATGTGTTGGCTTGGCAATTGGGTAATTTTTAAATGTTTTAAAGGTTAATTAAGTAATTAGGTTATTAATGATAAAAATAAATAAAACAAATTTATCATCATCTTCAACTATCATCTTCCTCCGATTTTCATAAAGGAGAGAAGCCATTTTTATACTTGATGTTCGTCCAAGCTTCCATTGCTTATATTGGAATGATTTTTGTCCCGTTTTTAATGATTTCTATGTTTTTAAGATCGTTGCAGCTTAATCTAGCTAGCACAGGGACTAATTTGCAAAATTGTTAAAGGTTTAGGGTTTTACCATTGATGAATCTATGTGTATTTTAATGTTTGATGATAGAAAATGTATGCTTGTTGTTAGATAAACAACATTTGTAAAGTGATTTTTGACAAAATTGTCATTTAGGGATTAAATTGAGAAATCTTGAAATTTTGTGGTTAAATTGTGAAATAAATGAAAAATATGGGCTGTTATGGTAATAAGAGAAATTCGGCTAGCATGGGTAGGGACTTAATTGCATGAATTTGTATTTTTATGAGATAAGGACTAAATTATAAAAAAATTGAAATATTAGGGGCAAAAGTGTAAAGTTGCTATAATGTGCATTTTTGGGCTAAATTGAATAGATTGATGACTAAATGAATTAAATTTGATATTACATAGATCAAGAAAAGCAAAATTTTAATTTAGATCAGGGGAAAAATAAAGTGTTGGATTAATCGGTCAAATTCGTCGTTTTGCATTCGAGGTAAGTTCGTATGTAATAAGCATTATTATAATTATGTTTTAAATGCTTTAATATTGAACAAATTGTGAATACGACCTACCGGATATATTCGACGACGATTTGGCAAATGTGAAATCCGGGTTAAACCTTAGGAATAGATTAGGATACGAATGACATGTCATTAGGGGTTATGTGATTTGGGTGTTGGTCCGTACGTCCTACCGGTGGATGAGTTATCTGGCATGTGTTGCGGATTCTCGTCAGCTTGTGTGAGCAGCACCGTGTAGTTTCATCATGACTGTCAGCTTGTGTGAGCAGACCCGTTGACAGCTCGACAGTGAGCATTATATGTGATATGAGATTGAGATAGCTTTGGCTATGTATTGGCACTTAGGGTGCGAGATTCCTGAGTATCCGATAGTATTTTGAATGGTTCAACGGGTATATTAGAGATACGGATGAGTATGAGATTGATACGAGATGGTACAGGTACGTACATGAACCTTACTAGCATTGAATCGAAGAAATTGTGAAATTCATATCTAACCTTGTGAATGAATATGCGATAGGTTTGTGCATCAATATGAATTACATCATGTTATGTTTAATTGCTTAAATTGTGTGTATGGTAAGATGAGTTAATTATTATACGAACTTACTAAGCTTTATAGCTTACTCTGTTTATTTTTCCGTGTTTTATAGTGATATCGAAGTTAGCTCAGATTTGGGAATCGTCGGAGACCTCATCACACTATCAAGCTATCACTTTCGTACTTTTAAATCTATGTTTCTAGTTGTATGGCATGTATAGGAAATATTGGTCATTTTGGTTTATGTTATAAATGGATTTAGCCATTTGAGTTGGCTTGTAAATGTTAAATTTTTGGTTTTGTGTATAGCCATGAGAGTTGGCTTAATTTGGTATATTTTGGTTGATTTGGTTGAGTATATATATGTAACAGTCCAGTTTAGACCCTAATCAAAATAGTGGTTTCGGGACCACAAATCCGAGTCAGAAAAATATTTTAATATTATTTTTGGTATCTATAGCATGTTAATTTATGTGTGTGCAAGTTTCGTGTGAAAATTTTATTGTTTGTGTGTTCGATTTAATTAAAAGGACTAAATCGCGTAAAATGCAAAACTAATATGCTATATGTAAAGGTATCTATTTCCTATGGCTTTTATTATATGGAGTCCTTATGTTGTTATTAAACCATGTGAATATTGGATGGACAAAAATGCCTTAGGATTGTGGATTTTAAATGAAAATAAAAACACTAATGTAGTAATTTGTCAAATAAAAGATAAATTAATTAAAATAAAGACAAATTAATTGTCATTTGTGTTCATCCACCGATTTTAGAAGAAAGAAAAAAGGGTTGTAAAGCTTTTGAATATTCGGTCATTACTAAGCTCAATCAAGATCAAGAACAAAAGAAAACGGAATTAGATCGGGGGAAGTCGAAAGTGGTCGAGTAGTTGATTCCATCTGTTCGTTTCTGTACGAGGTAAGTTCATAAGTAAATAAATGTGTTTAAAATTCTTGTGAATACATTTTATAATATCGAATTGAATTGTATAATTATATACATGTATTGCTGAATTGATATAAGCTTGGAATAACTTGTGTCGAGCTTAAATAGATCAAGTACGACGTCCGAAAGCCTCGTACAAACCTTAGGAATAGTTAGGATACATATGTCATGACATAGGATTCTGATATGTGATTTCGTGTAAGACCACTTCTAGGACGTTGGCATTGACTTGTGTTTACGTGTAAGACCATGTCTGGGACATTGGCATCGTATTTGATTTCGTGTAAAACCCTGTCTGGGACAGTGGCATTGATATGTGTTTACATGTAAGACCACGTCTGGGACATTGGCATTGTACGAGCTTTCCAACTATCCGAGTATTCTTATTAATTCCGAATGGTTCAACAGGCAATATCGAGTTAAGATCAAATGTGAAATCGAGCTAAAGAGTCATGTATGTGTTAAGTTAAATGCTTGGAAAAGTAAGGTAAGTATATACTTAAGATGAATATATGAAATATGCATTATGAAAGGGAGAAATATATATATGCTTATGAATATATGTGTATTTGGCGAAGTTAATATAATTTGATATTGTTCATTGGATGGTATATGAGTTACAATTATGAATAATGTGTATTTGATTAAAGATTGCTTGATTCAGCTTAGTTGATGTAATGCTAATGTTCATTAGATTATTATTTGCTTATGACTTACTAAGCTATAAAAGCTTACTTTGTGTGTGTCTTTTGTTCATTATTTTATAGATTATCAAAGCTACGTGAAGCTCGGGGATCGTTGAGGATCATCACCACACTATCAAACTATATTTTGGTACCTTTTGAAAGTGTATATATTGAAGTATGGCATGTATAGGCTAGAGAATTTGATTTATATTTTGAGATGTGTAAATATAGCCATGTGATATGGCTTGTTAATGAATGTGTTTATGGATGAGTTTTGTTCTTGCTTTGTGATGCATAAGTTGGAATGTTTTGATGTGCTTATGAATGGCCAAATGAAATGGTCTATATTGGTAAGTTCGGGGTTAATTTGGGAAATTGATATGATGAGAAATGCTATGACTTGAAATGGTTTTATATGAAGTATTAATCATATGTTTGATGTGAAATCTATGCTTTGAATTGGTTTGTTTGAGTTGGGTTTTGAATATGGAAATGAATGATGTTGTTAAGAGTTAAATTTTGCATGTTTTGGATGCCTTTGGAATATGAGTTTAGATTTGTTTGATGCTTGTAGGTTTGACCCAAATTTTGGGTGGCAAATTGGCCTTTCAAATGGCCTATATATGCCCACACAGTTAATCACACGGGCGTGTGTCTCGACCGTGTCTTTTAAGGTTCAAATTGGAAACAAGTCAGTAAGCCACACGGGCGTGTGACTGGTCATGTGAGCAAGTTAGTAACCTCCCTAATTGTCACACGGCCTGGCACACAGGCGTGTCTTATGGCCGTGTGGAAAAGTCAGTATGTATGCCCAGTTTTTCCACGGCCTAGATACACGGGTGTGTCTAATGCCGTGTGAGGCACACGGCCTACCCGCATGGGCGTGTGACCTCTGTAACTTTGAAAAATGTTTAATTTACAAAAAAAATTGTATGTGCTCGGTTTAGTCCCGATCCCTTCCCAATGCATGTTTATGGTCTCGTAGACCTTTTTTAAGGGACTCTATGTATATGATTTGCTATGATATGATGATGGTGTATTTTATGTTTGAGAAATGATTGTAAAAGTTTCAATATGTCCGGTAACGCCTCTTAATCCTAGTCCAACGATGGTTACGGGTTAGAGGTGTTACATTTTAATTGGTATCAGAGCTACGGTTTAGTCAATTCTAGGACTAACGTAGCGTGTGTGAGTCTAACTATACATGCCATATTTATAAACTGCGATAGTGTGATGATTCCTGACAATTGAAATGTGTTTTCATATACTAAATGGATCCCGATCGAGCTGTAGCTGATGATGTGGAAAGTATTGCGCCCATTCCTGCTCAGGGGCAGCGCCAGTTGATTCTAGGCCGATTTCGAGTAGTCATGAGAGTGAGGCTAAACAAGCCTTCTATCAGATGATGAACGATTGGTTCACACAGTACATTCGTACAAATTTGGCTGTTCAACAACCCCCACTCAGTCTAATCCTCCTCCGATACCTGTAACACATCACATAAGCCCCTGTTGATAAAATTAGAAAATACGGGGCTGAAGAAGTCAGAGCCATTGTTTATGATGATGCTGAGTGAATTGAATTCTGGCTCGATAATACTATCCGTGTGTTTGATGAGCTATCCTGTACACCTGATGAGTGCATTAAATCTGTTGTATCATTGCTTCGAGATTCCGCGTATCATTGGTGGAATACAATGATATATGTAGTTTCGAGAGAACGGGTTACCTGGGAGTTCTTCCAGACTGAATTTCGTAAGAAATACATCAGTCAGAGATTCATCGACCAAAAGCGTAAAGAATTCCTTGAGTTGAAACAGGGTCGTATGATCGTAACAGAATATGAGCGGGAATTTGTGAGACTTAACAGATATGCCTGAGAGTGTGTTTTGACAGAAGCAATTATGTGTAAAAGATTCAAAGACGTGCTGAATGAAGACATTAAATTGCTCGATGGGATTCTTGAAATAAAAGAGTTTGTTGTACTTGTTGAGCGAGCATACAAAGCTGAAGAGCTCGGGAAAGAGAAAAGAAAAGCTGACTTTGAATCAAGAGATGCACGTAAGAGATCATCGAGTAAGTCATTCCAGCAGGCATCAAAGAAATTCTGAGATGACTTTAGCAATTCAAAGACTACTGCGGGTTATTCTAGACGTGATCGGGACAGACCACCTGTGAGTTCGAAAGCTACCTCAGTAGCTAGTGTTGGTAACATTCGATCGAACCAACCTGAGTGCAAACACTGCGGTAAATGACATCCCGACAGTTTTAGATTGAATGATCGGGCTTGCTTTAAATGTGGATCGATGGATCACTTCATTCGTGAATATCCTGAGTTGGTTGAGCAAGACATGAAGCATAATATGAGGCCGAGTAACACGACAGCTCGTGGTAGACCACCCAGAAATATGGGTAATGTGAGTGGCAGTCAGAGAGGAACTAAAGACACAACGTTTAGATCGGAGGCTCGTGCACCTGCCAGAGCTTATGCTCTTCGCGCCCGCGAAGAAGCTTCACCTCCAGATGTGATTACTGGTACATTCACTCTCTATGATACTAGTGTAGTTGCATTGATTGATCCTAGTTCAACTCATTCTTATGTATGTGTGACTTTAGTATCCAGTAAGACTTTGCCTGTAGAGTCTACTGAGTTTATGATTAAAGTATCGAACCCCTTAGGCTGGTGTGTTTTGGTTGATAAAGTGTGCAAGAATTGTCCGTTGATGATTCGAGATTCATGTTTTCTAACTGATTTGATGTTGTTGCCATTCGACGAGTTTGATATAATTCTGGGTATGGATTGGTTAACTTTGCACGATGCTATTGTGAACTGCAAACGAAATACTATTGAATTGCGATGTCAGAATGATGAGATTATTCGGATTGAGTCTAATGATCTGAATGGTTTACCAGTAGTAATATCTTCGATGTTAGCTCAGAAATATGTGAGGAAGGGTTATGAAGCTTACTTTTTTTATGTGCTCGATTCTAAAGTATCAGAAAAGAAGATTGATTCAGTACCAGTTGTGTGTGAGCATCCGAATGTGTTTCCCAAAGAATTACCGGGTTTACCACCAATCCGAGAGGTAGAGTTTGGTATTGAGTTAGTACCGGGGACGACTCCGATTTCGATAGCTCCGTACAGAATGGCACTGATTGAATTAAAAGTATTGAAAGGTCAGTTGCAAGAATTGACGGATAGATGTTTCGCCCGATCGAGTTTTTCTCCCTAGGGTGCACCGATTTTGTTTGTGAAAAAGAAAGACGGAACTATGAGAATGTGCATTGATTACCGACAGCTCAATAAGGTGACTATAAAGAATAAATATCCTTTGCCATGGATTGACGATTTGTTCGATCAGTTGAAAGGGGCTATTGTGTTTTCTAAGATAGATCTGAGATCAGGTTACTATCAGTTGCGAGTTAAAGACTCTAATGTACCGAAAACTTCTTTTCGAACGAGGTACGGACACTATGAGTTTCTGGTTATGCCTTTCACACTTACTAATGCTCCTGCTGTTTTTATGGATTTAATGAATCGGATCTTCAGACAGTATTTGGATCGATTTGTGGTTGTGTTTATAGATGACATATTGATCTATTCACGTGATGAATCTGAATATGCTGAACATATGAGATTAGTGCTACAGACTTTGCGTGATAATTAGTTGTATGCGATGTTTCGTAAATGTGAGTTCTGGATACGAGAAGTCTATTTTTTGGGAAATATTGTATCAGCATCGGGTATTCGGGTTGATCCGAATAAGGTTTCGGCTATACTAGATTGGAAGCCTCTTAAAAATGTATCCGAAGTCCGAAGTTTCCTAGGATTAGCTGGTTACTGTAGACGGTTCGTAAAAGGTTTCTCTATGATTGCAACCCCTATGACGCGACTACTTCAGAAAGATGTTAAGTTCGAGTGGTTAGAAAAGAGCCAGAAAAGTTTCGATCAGTTGAAAGTTTTGTTGACCGAAGCCCCAGTGTTAGTTCAGCCAGAATCGGGTAAAGAATTTGTTATCTATAGTGATGCTTCTTTGAATGGTTTGGGTTGTGTTTTGATGCAGGAAGACAAATTCATAGCTTATACCTCGAGAGAGTTAAAGCCAAATGAAAAAACTATTCGACGCATGATCTAGAATTGGCAGCTATTGTGTTTGCGTTAAAAATTTGGCACCACTACCTGTTCGGTGAGAAATGTCACGTTTATTCTGATCACAAAAGTTTAAAATATTTAATGACTCAGAAATATTTGAATCTACGATAGCGAAGATGGTTAGAGTTGTTAAAAGACTATGAGCTCGCAATTGACTACCATCCGGGGAAAGCCAATGTTGTTGCAGATTCTTTGAGTCAGAAATCATTATTTTCCCTACGTGCAATGAATACTCAGATGGTTCTATCTGATGATGGTTCGATTGTAGCTGAGCTGAAAGCGAAACCGTTATTTATTCAGCAAATTTGTGAGGCTCAAAAAGTTGATAATAAACTGATAGCAAAATGGGTTCAATGTGATGCGAATAATGATTCAGAGTTCCGAGTTGATACTGAAGGTTGTTTGAGGTTCAAAGGCCGAATGTGTGTTCTAAGAAATTCAGAGTTGATTCAAATGATTTTGAATGAAGCTCATAAAAGTTAGTTATTTGTTCACCCGGGTAGTACAAAAATGTATAATGATTTGAAACAACTTTACTGGTGGCATGGTATGAAACGAAATATCTTAGACTTTGTTTCAAAATGTTTGATCTGTCAGCAAGTCAAAGCTGAGCATCAGGTTCCGTCTGGATTACTTCAACCGATTATGATTCCTGAGTGGAAATGGGATAGAGTTACGATGGATTTTGTATCAGGTTTGCCTTTGTCATCGAGTAAGAAAGATGCAATCTAAGTTATTGTGGATAGATTGACTAAATCGGCTCATTTTATTCTGGTTCGCACAGATTACTCGCTTGATAAACTTGCTGAGTTGTATATTTCTCAGAGTGTGATATTACACAGAGTACCTATTTCTATCATTTCGGATAGAGATATGAGATTCACATCGCGATTTTTGAAGAAACTGCAAGATGCACTGGGTACAAAACTACACTTTAGTACTACTTTCCATCCGTAGACCGATGGTCAGTCTGAACAAATTATTCATATACTCGAGGATATGTTGAGATGTTGCATTCTTGAGTTTGTATGTACATGGGAACAATACTTGCAACTGATTGAATTTGGGTATAATAATAGCTTTCAATTGAGTATCAAAATGGCACCTTATGAGGCTTTGTACGATCGCAAATGTCAAACACCTTTGTATTGGACAAAGCTCAGTGAGAATAAGATTCATGGGGTCGATATCAAAGAGACTAAACAGAAAATGAAAGTGGTCCACGATAATTTGAAGGTCGCGTCAGATCGTCATAAGTCGTACGCAGACTTGAAACATAAAGATATTGAGTTTCAGATCGGGGACTAAGTGATTTTGAAAGTCTCACCGTGGAAGAAAATACTCTGATTCGGTCGTAAAGGTAAATTGAGTCCAAGATTCATTGGACTGTATAAGATTATTGAACGTATCGGGCCGGTTGCTTACAGACTGTTGTTTCCACCTGAGTTAGAAAAGATCCATAATGTGTTTCATATTTTGATGCTTCAACGATATCGATCCGACCCATCGCATGTGATTTCCCCGTCTGAGATTGAGATTCGATCCGATATGACATATGAAGAAGAACCGATCCAGATTTTAGATCGCGAAATGAAAGAATTGAGAAATAAGAAAATTTCTTTAGTAAAAGATTTATGGCATCGAAACGGGGTTGAAGAAGCTACGTGGGAGCCCGAAGATGCTATGAGAGAACATTACCCAAACCTATTCGCCGGTAAGATATTCGGGGACGAAAATCCCTAAGGGGGGAGAGTTGTAACAGTTTGATTTAGACCCTAGGTGGAATACTGGTTTCGGGACCACAAATCCAAGTTAGAAAAATATTTTAATATTATTTTTGGTGTCTACAGCATGTTAATTTATGTGTGTGAAAGTTTCGTGTGAAAATTTTATTGTTTGTGTTCTCGATTTAATTAAAAGGACTAAATCGTGTAAAATGCAAAACTAGCATGTTGTATGTAAAGGTATCTAATTGCTATTGCTTTTATTATATGGAGTCCTTATGTTGTTATTAAACCATGTGAATATGGATGGACAAAAATGCCTTAGGATAGTGGATTTTAAATTAAAATAAAAACGCTAATGTAGTAATTTGTCAAATAAAAGATAAATTAATTAAAATAAAGACAAATTATTTGTCATTTGTGTTCATCCACCGATTTTAGAAGAAATAAAAAGGGGTTTTAAAGCTTTTGAATATTCGGTCATTACTAAGCTCAATCAAGATCAAGAACAAAAAAATTGAAATTAGATCGGGGTAAGTTGTAAGTGGTCGAGTAGTCGATTCCATCCGTTCGTTTCTGTACGAGGTAAGTTTATAAGTAAATAAATGTGTTTAAAATTCTTGTGAATACGTTTTATAATATCGAATTGAATTGTATAATTATATACATGTATTGCTGAATTGATATAAGCTTGGAATAACTTGTGTTGAGCTTAAATCGATTGAGATACGATGTCCGAAAGCCCCGTACGAACCTTAGGAATAGTTAGGATACATATGTCATGACATAGGATTCCGATATGTTATTTCATGTTAGACCACGTCTTGGACGTTGGCATCGACTTATGTTTACGTGTAAGACCATCTCTGGGACATTGGCATCGTATTTGATTTCGTGTAAGACCCTGTCTGGGACAGTGGCAATGATATGTGATTACATGTAAGACCATGTCTGGGACATTGGCATTGTACGAGCTTTCCGACTATCCGAGTATCCTTATTAATTCTGAATGGTTCAACAGGTAATATCGAGTTAAGATGGAATGTGAAATCGAGCTAAAGAGTCAGGTTTGTGTTAAGTTAAATGCTTGGAAAAGTAAGGTAAGTATATACTTAAGATGAATATATGAAATATGCATTATGAAAGTGAGAAATATATATATGCTTATGAATATATGTGTATTTGGCCAAGTTAATATAATTTGATATTGTTCATTGGATGGTATATGAGTTACAATTATGAATAATGTGTATTTGATTAAAGATTGCTTGATTCAACTTAGTTGATGTAATGCTAATGTTCATTAGATTATTATTTGCTTATGACTTACTAAGCTATAAAAGCTTACTTTGTGTGTGTGTTTTGTTCATTGTTTTATAGATTATCAAAGCTACGTTAAGCTCGGGGATCGTTGAGGATCATCACCACACTATCAAACTATATTTTGGTACCTTTTGAAAGTGTATATATTGAAGTATGGCATGTATAGGCTAGAGAACTTGATTTATATTTTGAGATGTGTGAACATAGCCATGTGATATGGCTTGTTAATGAATGTGCTTATGGATGAGTTTTGTTCTTGCTTTATGATGCATAAGTTGGAATCTTTTGATGTGCTTATGAATGGCCAAATGAAATGGTCTTTATTGGTAAGTTCATGGTTGACTTGGGAAATTGATATGATGAGAAATGCTATGACTTGAAATGGTTTTAAATGAAGTATTAATCGTATGTTTGATGTGAAATCTATGCTTTGAATTGGTATGTTTGAGTTGGGTTTTGCATATCGAAATGAATGATGCTGTTAAGAGTTAAATTGTGCATGTTTTGGTATGTTTTGGATGCCTTTGGATGCCTTTGGAATATGAGTTTAGATTTGTTTGATGCTTGTAGGTTTGACCCAAAATTTGGGTGGCAAATTGGCCTTTCAAATGGCCTATATTTGCCCGCACGGTTGATCACACGGGCGTGTGTCTCGACCGTGCCTTTAAGGTTGGAATTCGAAACATGTCAGTAAGCCACACGGGCTGGACACACGGGCGTGTGACTGGTCGTGTGAGCAAGTCAGTAACCTCCCTAATTTTCACACGGCCTGGCACACGGGTGTGTCTTATGGCCGTGTGGACAAGTCAGTATGTATGCCCTATTTTTCCACAGCCTAGATACACGGGTGTTTCTAATGCCGTGTGAGGCACACGGCCTACCCACACGGGCGTGTGACCTCTGTAACTTTGAAAAATGTTTAATTTACAGAAAATTTTATATGTGCTCGGTTTAGTCCCGATCCCTTCCCAATGCATGTTTATGGTCTCGTAGACCTTTTAAAGGGACTCTATGTATATGATTTGCTATGATATGATGATGGTGTATTTTATGTTTGAGAAATGATTGTAAAAGTTCCGATATGTCCGGTAACGCCTCTTAATCCTAGTCTGGCGATGGTTATGGGTTAAAGGTGTTACAATATATATGTAAATGGCCTTTGTTATGCATTTGGTAATTGCTATGTAAATGCTTGTTGTGAATGGTTGTTTGTGGATTGGTCATTTGAGTATCATATAGTTGATAATTGAGAATTGGTATTACTTGTGATTTAGGTAAAATGATGCATAAATGAAAGTGAACATTTAGCTGATTTGAAAATGTAAAATTGGTATAAATGGAATAACATATTGTGGTACATGTGTGCCTTGTTGTTGTTGGTATTCAAATGGTATGAATTATGCTTGGTTGAGGTTGGTTGAATGCCTATTTATGCCATGATGTGTGCCAATTGGTTTGGTGTAGGTGCATGCTATTTGGGTGAGCAAAATGGCTTGGTAAATAGCCTATTTTTGTCCACACGGGTAGAGACACGGGCATGTGTCTCAGCCGTGTGTGACACACAGTTAGGTGACACGACCATGTGTCCCTGGTGTTTAATTAGACATCAAGTCAGTATGCTCCACATAGCCCAGTACACCGGCTGTAACACCCCAAACCCGGACAAGACACCACGTCCGAATCTGGTATGTTACGGGGAAAATGCTTTTGGGAGATCCGATTTATCGTTTTAAAAGTCAGGTGAAAACACGAGGTCTTTGAAACAAATTTGAGTGGTCTTGTTTGAAAAAGCAGATTGATGTATTTGAAACCGGAGATTTTGAAAACTTAGCTGTAATTTTGTAGTTAAAACGAGTTTAACCATTAAAACCTCATTAGTTTCTTAGTGACACATAACACACTTTTAAACTTAGGAGGACTACAAGTTTGAATTTGGAAACCAGTTGTTTTTGTTTATCAAAAAGACTTAGTGTGATACCCGATGGTATAGTAAAAAAAAACAGTGCGTTAAAGTTTTGAAATCATTATCTTTCCAAGTTACTTTGTTTAAGGCATGTCAAAATCAACTTAAAACATCAACAACATAAAACATAACTTTAAAGGCCTTTACAAATCCAAAATAAAACCCAATTAAAAGTAAATAAACTAAAGTACCCAAATAGTAGAGTCCGAGTAAAACTTTATTAAAGCATGGCATGTGCACCCCGAGTCCATCCGGCTCCATGTCGCGTCTCACGAGTCACTGAAATGTCAAAGGAGAGGGTGAGTCGAGTGACCCGATGTGCAAATCCCGCTCCAGAAGAAACAACATGCTAACACACATCATACATAGCAACATAATTAATGCAACCCGATCCTAACCATCCATATCGCCTTTTCTACCCGTGTGGTACCAAACCACTTTGGTGGTGCCAAACCACTGGTGACATATAGTCACAATGTGTTACCAAAACTTTGGTGTCCCAAAGACACAATATCCGTCATTGTGGTACCAAACCCCTTTGGTGTCCCAAAGACACGATGTGCTACCAAAGCACTTGGTGACCGTAGTCACAAATCCGATGATGATGGGGCCAACCCATCGTGTGATACCAAATCACTAGCGCACGATCCCATAACTCAAGTGGGGCCAACCCACGGTGGTCAAACCACGGGGACAAGTCGCAATGAGGTGCCAAACCTCGGTGTCCCAAAGACACAATGTGCTACCAAAGCACCGGTGACCGTAGTCACAAATCGGTGATGGGGCCAACCCATCGTGTGATACCAAATCACCTGGCGTCAATCCCAGTATAATCATCCGTGGGGCCAACCCATCGTGGTCTTGAGCCAGCGGGACGAGACGCCGAGGTACCAAACCTCGGAGGTGCCAAACCTCTGGTGACCCAAAGTCACAAAGTGTGCTACCAAAGCACTGGTGCTCGTCAAAGACAATATACCACTTTGCTCCCTCCTCTCGTATCACCCACACATATCATACTCATGGGATTATGCATCTCATACAAGCCATGCATATCATGCCAACATATCAAGCATTACAACTCATAACATGCATAACATAAATCATGATATCATGTGTTATCATTAATACTCATCATAGAAACAGACTTACCCGAATCGTACACATACCCTTTTTGGGTATCCAATTATCCTTCTCACTGTTTCAATCTTATTAAGCAATCAAGTTTATTAACAACGTTACTAAGTAGAGAGTGTGTTAGTTACACACTGGTAAAACCGAGTCTAAAGATCCCCACGAATCACTCACGAGTCCCTTGATTATCAAGCCCTACAACAATCGGCCAACATAGATTTAGGCACTAAGACCATTCGGCCAAGACATATAAACCCAAAGGGTTAATATCGAACCCTTACCTTACTCTTGATTTGATTCCTTACCAAATCCGAATCAAGCAATGATTCTTCTTCCAACAATCGGCACTCTAATAAACAAATAGTTAATCACCAATCACCTTTATCTAAACGAAAACTAATAAATGGACTAACAACAATACCAACCCTTACCACACTTACCAATCGGTTCAAAGAGTGAAGGCTCTTCACGGCTACTTTACGATATCCAAGACCCTATCACAAAATGATAATCCAAAAGGTTAACACCCTTCCCAACCGACCATAATCGGCCCTTAACCAAACCATAACCAACAAAGAACCAAAAGAAGGAGATATGGCCATTCGGCCTTGCACTTACCAACACCCAATATTCGGCCAACTAGGACTTCTAGGAGGGAACCACAAGAGATTCGGCCAAGGCTTGCAAAGAGAGAAAAAAAAAGAATCGGTTTTAAGTCTTTATCACCTTTAATGTAGAGGCTTGAGTGGAGGAGAAAGAAAAGAAGTGTGAGAAGAATGTAGTTTCGGCAATGGCAATTTGAGAAAGAGAAAAGTGAGTGAAATGGAAGTAGTTTCAGTTTGCCAAAGGAAGAAATGAAGAGAGAAAGAAAGAAAACAAGGCACAATCGGCTACCAAGAAAGTTGAGAGAAACAAATCAATTTCGACAACTAGGTGCTTGCACTTTTGGCTCCAAAGAGAAAATGAGAGAAACTCCTTAGAATTTCGGCTTGTTTTGACAAAAAATGGAAAAAAGAAAGTATGGCCTTACCAATTGTTTCATTGCCGAAAAACACCCAAAATGCCAAGGCACATTCGGCACTACCCAAACCCCATGCCAAACCGTCCACACTCCCACTTCAACACCCACAAATTCGGCCACATCCCCTAATTCACTCACATCCACACATTCAAACATCAAGACCAAGTCTCCCTCCTACAATTGCTCTCCACCCTCCTTTTGAATGTGAAGACTTGGTCCAAGTTAGAGTTTCACTAGCCTTCTACCTCTCCTCCATGCCGTCCCAAAAGAAGTCAAAAGGAGAACTCTGCAAACTCGAACACTGGACTTCCCTCTCCTGAAGATGACGCCACATCAAGCTCCCCCATGTGGCGCATGCTTTGCCTCTAAGCTAGCTCCTTATTTGTGCAACAAAACCTCAATTAAAACTCTTAAACCCCCGCTTCCTCAGCTCCCTTCACTTAACACCCAAAACCAAAATTTTCCCATTCACTCGTGCACACTCCTAGCCTACAATTAAGCTCCTAAAACACCGAAATAACCACACAGCACACTAAACACATGCTATAACATGCAACAACAAAATAGCCCCCTAACCCGGGATATTACAGTTCTACCCCCTTAAAAAAATAATTTCGGCCCCGAAATTACCTGGTCAAAAGAGTTGCGGGTATTCTTTGTTTCATCGTATCCTCAGTTCCCATGTCGCTTCTTCTATACCATGATTCCGCCAAAGTACCTTAACCAAAGGCTGGACTTCCTCGCAGAACCTTCACATCCCGATCAAGAATCGCACAGTTCCTCTTCCGAGACAAGTCCGGATTCACCTCGATCTCTTGCATTGCTACCACATGCGACGGATCGAGCGATACCTCCAAGCATCGAAACATGGAAAAGCGTCGTGAATCGACTAAGCTCTGCTGGCAACTCAAGGCGATCACGCTCATCGCCCAACTCGCCTCAATACCTTATACGGCCCAATGAACCTCGGACTAAGCTTGCCTTTCTTCCGAACCTCAATACCTTCTTCCAAGGCGAGACCTTCAGAAAACTTTATCCCCTACAACCAAACTCTATATCTCTTCGCTTAAGATCGGCATAAGACTTCTGCGGTCGAAGCTTCCTTTAATCGAGCTCGAATCACTTTGACCTTGTCCTCGGTCTCGACTACCAACTCGGGTCCCAACAAGCGACGTTCACCTAACTCCGTCCAACAAGTAGGTGAGCGACACTTCCTACCATACAACGCCTCATACGGAGCCATCTTGATGCTCGCAGTAATTGTTGTTGTAGGCAAACTCGGCTAACGGTAGAAACTCCTCCCAACTACCTCACGAAATCCAAGACACAACCTCTCGGCATGTCCTCTAAGATCTCGAATAACCCTTTACGATTGTCCGTCGATTGCGGGTGAAAAGCCGTCTTTGAAATCCAAACGAGTACCCAATGCTTGATGCAATGCCTTCGGAACCTAGGCGTAAATCGGGATCCCTATCAGAGATTATCGAAACCGCACACCGTGCAACCTCACTATCTCTCGAAACATACAACCGCTAGCTTACAAGTGAGTAGTCAACCCTCACCGGAATAAAGTGAGTGATTTAGTCGACGATCCACCACTACCCAAACTGAATCCTTCTTGCTTGGCGTAAGCGGTAACCCACTGACAAAATCCATGGTTATCCTTTCCCACTTCCACTGCGGAATCTTCACAGGCTGAAGCAAACCCGACGGCAACTGATGTTCAGCCTTGACCTGCTGACAAGTCAGACACTTTCCCACAAACTCTGTCACCTCTTTCTTCAAGCCAGGCCACCAAAACTGCTCTCTAAGATCCTTATACATCTTGCTACCTCCAGGATGCATAGCATAAGGACTGCTATGTGCGTCCTGAAGAATCTTCTGTCTCAGCTCAACATCTTTAGGCATACAAGCCTTACCTTGAAAACACAGAACCTCATCACCAGACAAGCTGTAACCCTCCAAACCACCATTCTGCACTTGTAACCTTCGCGCACTCAGAACCTCATCCTCTAACTGTTTTTCTCTGATCTGCTCAACCCAAGTAGGCTTAACCTGTAGCTCTGCCAGAATACTCCCGTCATCATACAAGCTCAAATGGGCAAACAAAGCTCTTAAGTCCGAAACAACCTTACGGCTCAACGCGTACGCCACCACGTTAGCCTTGCCGGATGATACTCAATAGAACGATCGTAATCCTTGACAACTCAACCCATCTACTGTTGCCTCAAATTCAAATCCTTACGAGTCGGTAGATACTTGAGACTCTTATGATCCGTGGTAGACTATCGATCTCTCTCCATACAAGTAGTGCCTCCAAATTTTTAAAGCGAAAACTACGCCGCTAGCTCCAAATCGTCGCGTCGGATAGTTGACCTCATGTGGCCTCGGTGCCTAGAAGCGTAAGCCACAACCTTACCTTCTGCATCAACACACAACCCAATCCCGTATGTGATGCATCGTAGTAGAGTGTGTATTCCTTACCGACCTCGAGTTGAATCAAACCGGAGCCTCGGTCAAAATCTTCTTTAACTTATCGAAGCTTTCTGCTTTGTTTCTCGAGTCCATACAAACGGAACCTCTTTCCTTAACAACTTGGTCATCGGTATTTGCTATTAACGAGAAACCCTCAACAAACCTTCGGTGAGTATCCGGCCAAACCCGAAAACTCCGAATCTCGGCCACACGACCTAGGCGGCTTCCAATCCAAAAGCGCCTCAATCTTACGAGGATCTACACGAATCCCCTCACCGACACTACATGCCCCAAGAACGTCACTTCTCTAAGCGAACTCGCACTTACCGAACTTAGCATAGAGTTGCTTTTCCCTCGAATCTCTGGCACCACTCTCGGATGCGCATCATGCTCTTCCTCGTCGCCCTTGAGTACACTAAGATGTCGTCTATGAAAACCACCACGAACCGATCCAGATCTCGCTGAAACACCTATTCATCATATCCATAAACGCCGCGGTGCGTTAGTCAACCCGACGGCATTACCAAAATTTCGTAGTGCCCATACCGAGTCCAAACGCTTGTTTTATGGATATCCGCTTCCTTAACCTTCAACCGATGGTACCGGACCTCGGATCAATCTTAGAGAATACCGTTTGCACCCTTGGTGATCAAACAAGTCATCTATCCGTGGCAGCGGATATTTGTTCTTAATCGTCGACTTGTTCAATCAAGCGGTAGTCTATGCACATCCGCATCGTACCATCTTTCTTCTTGACAAAAGAACCGGGCGCACTTACGGTGAAACACTTGGCTCGATAAAACCTCGATCCAATAACTCCCGGATCTCGAGCCTTAAGCTCCACCAATTCCTTTGGTGCCATCCTATACTGAGCAATAGACACCGGGCGCCGTCGGGCAATGAGATCTATCCCGAATTCTACCTCTCGATCGGCGGCAAACCCTAAGCTCCTCGGGAAACACATCAGCAAATTCATATGATGCGAACCTTCTCAACGCAGGACTCTTTAACCTCCAAAGCATACACATGAACCACATACGCCGCAACCCTTCACGACCATCTTCTCCGCTTTCAAAGCGGATACCACATTTGATAAGTAATCTCTCCTACTACCTATCATGGCCACCTCATCACCATCAACCGTCTTAAGAACCATGCGCTTAGCGCGCAATCCAACCTCGCTTTGGTACTTAACCACCAATCCATCCTAAGGATCGGATCGAACTCCCCAAGCGGCGGTTCCATCGGATCGAGAAAATACTACCCCTTGGAGTTCTAGAGGTACATCTCTAAAAGCGACTTATCTACTACTACAGAGTGACCTAACGGACTAATCACGGTCATCCGCCTAGAAGATATCTCGAGTCTAAATCCATTGTCTCTACTATACTCGGCAACATAAGAGTGCGTAGAACCCACATCAATTAAAGCAAAGTATAAGGAGTACCAAAAATCAAGAACGTCACGGTTATGGCGTCCGGTGCGTCGCCCTCCTCTCGGCGCCTCAAAGATACACCAATCCAGCCGTCTAACATCGAACTACCCGCACCGCGCGGTGCTCCACGGCCCCGACCGGATCCATAACCATCTCGCCCTTACCACGGCCCCTCTGCGGTGGCGGTCCATACCTCTCGAATCGACACGGCTCGACTCTCCGACCGAATCCTGGCCATCCTACGCGGACAATCCCTAATGCGATGATCCGAGAGACCCACACTCGAAGCAACCTTTACCTCCGGTCCAACAACCACCCCAATGAGATTTCCCACGCGATTACATCATGCGGCGGTCCCGCCTAGCAAAGAACAAACCTAGTGATCGATTCGGCCCACTCGGTCTAGCCCTCTTCTGCAGACACCGACAAAACAGAAGACCCAAAACTCCTCTTAAGCCTACTCCTGTCCATACTCGCCTCACGGACTCCTTAACACCCTCGGCTACCTTAGCCTTCTCAACTAAGACAACAAACTCGCTCTGCTGAGGAGCAATCAGCGACCTCAACTCGTCTCGCGAGACCATCCTCAAACGAACACACCTCTCATGCTCGGTGGCTACAATGCCCCGGCATACCTTTCGACCGGGAACTCACCGTGACTGCTCAAAGAATGGACTTACTCCCTGAACAAGCCTCGAAATGCCTTTCTTTGGGAGTCGATGTAACTAGCCCCGATGTACTTCTTTTGATATCTTTGCCGAAAATAATCCCATGTCAAATCCTCTACGGCCACACTATCCCGAACCGTGAGCCACCAGCGATATGACTCATCCGGAGAAGCGCACGATACCCTTCGGCTTCTCTTCGGTAGTCAAGTCCAGATCATCCATGATCCGCTCGGTTGCCTCCGGCCAATATTCGCAGGTGCTAGGAGCAACACCGGATACACCTCGAAAGAATTTAGCCCCATTAGCCCCGAGTCGCTCAGAACCAATTTCACGACTCTGCACCACCACACGCCCGACTACCCTTTCCAACACTCGCAAAGACGCTCGCTGTGACGCTGCGTCGTCTCGATCGATCTTGGAACTCACCACCTCCGGTGGTGGCGGAACCCGTATCTCATTTTACGAACCCCGCGCCGGATCCTCACGGGCTCGAAACCGTCATTCTACCCTACCTCTACCACGAGTATTACGACCACGTCCGCCTCGAGTGCTCATGACTAATCTTTCTACGTATTCGATTAAAGAATTTTATGCATCGGTGTTTATTCCACTTGTTTAAAAAGCAAGTCTTATGAATATTTAATGAGGATTTGTTCTCGCGAGTTCACGTAATCCTATCGGTTTCAATCTCTAAAGTAGTATACTATTGCTATTCATCGGATCATATCATATCCAATCAAATCACAAAGAATAGTCAGGGTACTTACAGGCGAATAGTCTTAGGAGACTCGGTGCCATGCCTTTCAAACCATATATTTAAACCCAAAACACTTATGACATCCTTTAAAAACATTTTGGGCCTCAGGCCCACAGCTGAGCCTTTGAACTTGGCTCTGATACCACAAATGTAACACCCCAAACCCGGACAAGACACCACGTCCGAACACGGTATGTTACTGGGGAAAATGCTTTTGGGAGATCCGATTTATCGTTTAAAAGTCCAGGTGAAAACACAGGGTCTTTGAAACAAATTTGAGTGGTCTTGTTTGAAAAACAGTTGATGTATTTGAAACCCGGAGATTTTGAAAACTTATCCAGAATTTTGTAGTTAAAACGAGTTTAACCATTAAAACCTCATTAGTTTCTTAGTGACACATAACACACTTTCAAACTTAGGAGGACTACAAGTTTGAATTTGGAAACCAGTTGTTTTTGTTTATCAAAAAGACTTAGTGTGATACCCGATGGTATAGTAAAAAAAAAACAGTGCGTTAAAGTTTTGAAATCATTATCTTTCCAAGTTTTAGTAAAATTTATTCCAAGTTACTTTGTTTAAGGCATGTCAAAATCAACTTAAAACATCAACAACATAAAACATAACTTTAAAGGCCTTTACAAATCCAAAATAAAACCCAATTAAAAGTAAATAAACTAAAGTACCCAAATAGTAGAGTCTGAGTAAAACTTTATTAAAGCATGGCATGTGCACCCCGAGTCCATCCCGGCTCCATGTCCGCGTCTACGAGTCACTGAAATGTCAAAGGAGAGGGTGAGTCGAGTGACCCCGATGTGCAAATCCCGCTCCCAGAAGAAACAACATGCTAACACACATCATACATAGCAACATAATTAATGCAACCCGATCCTAACCATCCATATCGCCTTTTCTACCCCGTGTGGTACCAAACCACTTTGGTGGTGCCAAACCACTGGTGACATATAGTCACAATGTGTTACCAAAACTTTGGTGTCCCAAAGACACAATATCCGTCATTGTGGTACCAAACCCTTTGGTGTCCCAAAAGACACGATGTGCTACCAAAGCAGCCTTGGTGACCGTGTAGTCACAAATCCGATGATGATGGGGCCAACCCATCGTGTGATACCAAATCACTAGCAGACGATCCCATAACTCAAGTGGGGCCAACCCACGGTGGTCAAACCACGGGGACAAGTCGCAATGAGGTGCCAAACCTCTGGTGTCCCAAAGACACAATGTGCTACCAAAGCTTTGGTGACCGTAGTCACAAATGCGGTGATGGGGCCAACCCATCGTGTGATACCAAATCACCTGGCGTCAATCCCGTATAATCATCCGTGGGGCCAACCCATTTGTGGTGCTGAGCCAGCGGGACGAGGACGAGGTACCAAACCTCGGAGGTGCCAAACCTCTGGTGACCCAAAGTCACAAAGTGTGCTACCAAAGCACTGGTGCTCGTCAACACAATATACCCCTTTGCTCCTCCTCTCGTATCACCCACACATATCATACTCATGGGATTATGCATCTCATACAAGCCATGCATATCATGCCAACATATCAAGCATTACAACTCATAACATGCATAACATAAATCATGATATCATGTGTTATCATTAATACTCATCATAGAAACAGACTTACCCGAATCGTACACATACCCCTTTTTGGGTATCCAATTATCCTTCTCAACTGTTTCAATCTTATTAAGCAATCAAGTTTATTAACAACGTTACTAAGTAGAGAGTGTGTTAGTTACACACTGGTAAAACCGAGTCTAAAGATCCCCACGAATCACTCACGAGTCCCTTGATTATCAAGCCCCTACAACAATCGGCCAACATAGATTTAGGCACTAAGACCATTCGGCCAAGACATATAAACCCAAAGGGTTAATATCGAACCCTTACCTTACTCTTGATTTGATTCCTTACCAAATCCGAATCAAGCAATGATTCTTCTTCCAACAATCGGCACTCTAATAAACAAATAGTTAATCACCAATCACCTTTATCTAAACGAAAACTAATAAATGGACTAACAACAATACCAACCCTTACCACACTTACCAATCGGTTCAAAGAGTCGAAGGCTCTTCACGGCTACTACGATATCCAAGACCCTATCACAAAATGATAATCCAAAAGGTTAACACCCTTCCCAGCCCGACCATAATCGGCCCTTAACCAAACCATAACCAACAAAGAACCAAAAGAAGGAGATATGGCCATTCGGCCTTGCACTTACCAACACCCAATATTCGGCCAACTAGGACTTCTAGGAGGGAACCACAAGAGATTCGGCCAAGGCTTGCAAAGAGAGAAAAAAAGAATCGGTTTTAAGTCTTTATCACCTTTAATGTTAGGCTTGAGTGGAGGAGAAAGAAAAGAAGTGTGAGAAGAATGTAGTTTTGGCAATGGCAATTTGAGAAAGAGAAAAGTGAGTGAAATGGAAGTAGTTTCAGTTTGCCAAAGGAAGAAATGAAGAGAGAAAGAAAGAAAACAAGGCACAATCGGCTACCAAGAAAGTTGAGAGAAACAAATCAATTTCGACAACTAGGTGCTTGCACTTTTGGCTCCAAAGAGAAAATGAGAGAAACTCCTTAGAATTTCGGCTTGTTTTGACAAAAATGGAAAAAGAAAGTATGGCCTTACCAATTGTTTCATTGCCGAAAAACACCCAAAATGCCAAGGCACATTCGGCACTACCCAAACCCCATGCCAAACCGTCCACACTCCCACTTCAACACCCACAAATTCGGCCACATCCCCTAATTCACTCACATCCACACATTCAAACATCAAGACCAAGTCTCCCTCCTACAATTGCTCTCCACCCTCCTTTTGAATGTGAAGACTTGGTCCAAGTTAGAGTTTCACTAGCCTTCTACCTCTCCTCCATGCCGTCCCAAAAGAAGTCAAAGGAGAACTCTGTGGCTCGAACACTTTGGACTTCCCTCTCACGAAGATGACGCCACATCAAGCTCCCCATGTGGCGCATGCTTTGCCTCTAAGCTAGCTCCTTATTTGTGCAACAAAACCTCAATTAAAACTCTTAAACCCCGCTTCCTCGGCTCCTTCACTTAACACCCAAAACCAAAATTTTCCCATTCACTCGGGCACACTCCTAGCCTACAATTAAGCTCCTAAAACACCGAAATAACCACACAGCACACTAAACACATGCTATAACATGCAACAACAAAATAGCCCCCTAACCCGGGATATTACACCGGCGTATGACTTGGCCGTGTGGCTTAAGTCAGTATATCCTACAGGTTTGGCACGGCCTAGCACACGACCTGGCATGTAACACCCCTTACCCGTGTTCGATGCCGGAACAAGGTACGAGACATTACCGGACATAAACACAAGCAACCATACATTTTCGAGTCATAAATTTCCATCCAAATTAAAAACATTTCATACACATTCATATCGTCCCTAAAACGAGCCTATGAGGCTCAATACATGCTTTGGAAGTGGTTCGGGACTAAACCAAGAACTTCAGAAAATCGTAAAACACTTAGAAATTTTTCACTAAAACAGGGCTCTTACGCCCGTGTGGTCCGAGGGACACGCCCGTGTGACCCTTGGACACGCCCGTGCTACAGGCCATGTTCAAAATAGGGAGCTCTCTGACTTGTGCCACACGGCCGTGCCACATGCCCGTGTGCTAGGCCGTGTGGTCAATTTAATTTTCATGATTTTTCATAAAATAGGTACAGACTTCACACGGCCGAGACACACGCCCGTGTCCAAGGCCGTGTAGCACACACGGCCGAGACACACGCCCGTGTCTCTGCCCGTGTGCTCAATTCTGGGCATTCTGTTTTGCATCAATTAAGGTGCAGGGGACACATGGCTGAAACACATGCCCGTGGGGCAGACCGTGTGTCGCACACGGCCTAGACACACGCCCGTGTGTCTACCCGTGTGGACAAAGATAAGGTTGTTTACCAAGCCATTTTGCCACCCTTACTTGTACCAACCTACATAACAACAAGCAACACCAATCCAAGCATATACCATCAACCAAATCAGCCACAAATAAGGAATCAACACCCCATTCACATGCTATCATTTATCATACACAAACATTTCATACTAATCAACTCATACCATGCGATTTCCCACATCCATGAAAAGCAACATCATATGCATATATATATACTTAAACCAATATTAGCCAATTTCAATGGCCATTTACAAAATGAATTATCAACCAACATAAGCCAACACATTTGGCTAAATCAATTATGACACATAACAAAATGACCAAGTCCCTATACATGCCATAACTCAAAATATTAGAATCAATGGTACCCAAAATATTAAGTTGATAGTGTGAATGGATCTCCGAGAGTTTTCGATCCCCGAGCTGGCTTGGTGACACTATAAGAAAAGGGAAAAGAAAGCGGAGTAAGCTATATAGCTTAGTAAGTTCCTATGCAAATAATAAGCATTATAATTACACATGTATCATACAAATAAACATGATGAACTTGGCATACTTAGTATCAAGATCTTTTAATCATAACTTACTCATTCATAACCTTACAGAGGGATTCATTACATATCGAGCTCATTAGTAAATGAGTTTTATGTACGTACCTCTACCAACTCGCAACATACTCATAACCTTTCACAACTTTGACATACTTGTTGAATTTTTCGTTGAACCACTTGGAATACTAAAGGATACTCGGGAATCTCACACACACAATACTATACCAATTCCATATCCCAGATATGGTCTTACATGGGATCTCTTATCGATGCCAATAGCCCACCTATGGTCTTACACAAAATCTCATATCGATGCCATATCCCAGATATGGTCTTACACGAAATCTCAAATAATCCCTAATGTTATGACATTCGTATCCTACCTATTCCTAAGGTTCAACCAGGATTTCTCACTTGTCAAACTTTATCGATTACATCCAAGGATTCAATCATAATTCATACAATATTAAAGCATTTAAAACATAAAGAAAACAATGCATTATTTACATACGAACTTACCTCGGTACAAAAATAGTAGAAATGGGACCTAATCGTCAAACACCTTATTTTTCCCTTGATCTAGGTTCAAACCTCGTTTCTCTTAATCTATAATAGTAAATTGAACTCATTTATTATCCACATTTCTCAATTCAATCTAAAAATTACATTATAAAAAAATTACATTTTCCCCTATACTTTGACGGTTTTACAAATTACTCCCTAGGCTCGTAAAATGAAATCTAATCGATTTCTTCAAGACCCAAGCCTAGCTGAACCTCTTTCATGCTTATAACAACCCACATTTTTCATTAAATCATATTTTTACTACCCATTTTATAACTTTTTACAAATATGTCATTTTTAGGTATTTTCATGAAAAATCACTTAGTAAAAGTTGTTTATCTAACATTAAACTTGCATAATCTACCATTAGACATCAAAACACATACATTTCTAACATGGGTCATGTAACACCCCTTACCCGGGTTCTACGCCGGGAACCGGGCCCGAGGCATTACCGAACTCAAACCACTTAATCGCCACTTAGGCTCAACGTCATTACTCACTATAACCTCATTCTCGACTTACGAGGCCTCAATCATACACACGAGGGCTCTCAAGACTAATCCAGAACTTTTACGATCCTTAAAATTTTTCTCTTTTATACAGGTCTCACACGCCCGTGCAAGATTAGACACGCTCGTGCATGGACACACACGCCCATGTTCCCTAGCCGTGCTAAAAACTCGAGCATTCTGCCAATTACCCCACGGCCATGGCACGCCCATGCTCCCCAACCGTGGTGAACACTAACTTCCCTCGCACGGCCTAGAGTCCAGACACACGCCCGTGTGGCTAGCCTGTGGCCAACACTGATTAATCCCACACGCCCTAGGCACACGCTCGTGTGACTAGTCCGTGGTCTATTCTGTTTTAAAATATTAACATGCGGGGGCCTTGCGGCCACAAGACACGCCGTGGGTGGACAGTGTTCCACACATGGTCTGAGACACGCGCTGTGTGTCTAACCACATGGTCAAGGACAAAGCTAAGTGCCAAGTTCTTTTCACCCTTCTAGCATACACAACAAATACTCATCCAACACAATCATAATCAACTCAAATTGAATACAATCTCACATAGAAAACTATGGCATTATACAAAATAAGCTATCCATCTGAAGGCCAACACATCTTAGCCATTTACAAAAAAATTTACTAACTTATCTAGCCTATACATGCCATATACAAAACATTAAGTTTCATGTACCAAAGTGTCTTTGATATGTGGGCTATCTTACGATGATCCTCGTATCTCGATTCAACGCTTTTAATCTATAAGACAAGAGAAAAGAAAGAGAGTAAGCTTTGAGCTTAGTAAGTTTACACATAAACAAATAAGCAACATAGTATAAGCTAAGCAACCATTAGCATTATACCAACAAGTAATTCACAACTATGCTTACTCTTTCTATCCCTTACCACATTTCCAACACATTATGAGTCACATACTCATAACCATTGAAATGCACCCCTGCATTCAATATCACATTTACGTAATATACATCACATCATTATTTATCATAATACATCCACACAGTCAATCCACATAACTTATCCATACAGCTCATCCACACAGCTAGTTTACATAACTAATCCACACAGCTCATCCACATAGTTAATACACACAGTTAATCCACACAACCAATATCTCAGTGGTTTCGCACTTAGCACACCACATTTGATTAATAAGGTGGTATCGCACTTAGCCTACCACAACGGTATTCGTAGTGATTCAGCACATAGCTCACTAGATAATATACCTCACGATAGCATCGTACATAGCTAGCTCATCGCCAATATGCATTAGGATGGTATCGCACTTAGCCTACCATCTAGCATTATCACAACACATGCACAAGTCTACTTAAACCACATAGATTCCCAATCATTCTCGATCATACATTCATTCACCATTTCTACTACATTCATTCTACTTGAACCACATAGGTTCTAAATCATTCTCGAATTAGCTACACACTAGCTATCATCAACAAATTGTAAGTATGAATGCATTGTTTATGCATAGACTTACCTCGATACTCAAAAGTACAGAGAAATATGCATTTTAGTACCACACCTTGGTTTTACCGCGGTTTTGATTCGGGCTTCGTCTTTCTTGATCTATAATGAATAAATCAGCTTATTCAATACAAACATTGACTAAATTGACCCACATCTCATACTTTTAGCAAAATTACAATTTTGCCCCTAAACTTTCTCATATTTACACTTTAGTCCTAAAGGCTCGTAAAGTGATTTTTATTCAACTTTCTAGTCTTTCATGCTTAGCCAAACCACTTACTAAACTAAATAATTCATAAAATCTCACTAAATCACCCATGTATGACCAAACTTAAGATTTTCACAATCAAGTCCCTACATGCATTTTCATGGAAAATCACTTAACAAAAGATGTTTCTACTACATCAAGCTTTCATAATCTTCCATAAAACATCAAAATACATGCATGTCATACATGACCACATTTTTGAGCATCCCTCATAGCTCATCACATAGCTAAAAATAGCTTACTCATGCTACCGGCACTTCAAAAATACGAAGAATATCAAAAATCGGGCTTAGGAGCACTTACTTGAAAAATTGAAGGAGCCCTCACAATGGCTTCTCAAATTTTCGGCAGCTATGGAAAGAAGATGAATGAATTTCTATCATCTTTTCACCTATTTTAATCACTTAATTGATAAATGACCAAAATGCCCTTTTTGATAAACTTTCAATTTTAACTCATCCATGCCCATTTTTGTCCAAAAATTAGAATTTGGGTATATTGCTATTTAAGGACCTCAAATTAATAATCTAAAGCTATTTCACACAAATAGCTTCTAGAAACACACATTTTGTAACTTTTGCAATTTAGTCCTTTTGGACAATTCAACCACAATTTCACAAAATTCCTTCATGAAACTTTCACACAAGCATGTATACATAATATAAGCCTCAAAAACTCATTCATGACCCTCAGATTTGTGGTCTCGAACCACTATTCCGACTAGGCCCTAAACTGGGATGTTATAACTCTCCCCCCTTCAGAGATTTTTGCCCTCGAAAATCTTACCAGAAAAGAGGTTTGGGTGTTGCTCTCTCATAGCTTCTTCCGTTTCCCACGTAGCCTCTTCCACGCCATGTTTCTGCCATAACACTTTCACTAGTGCTATGCTCTTATTTCTCAACTGTTTCACTTCTCGAGCCAAGATCTTAATCGGCCCCTCTTCATAAGACATATCCGGTTTTATCTCAATTTCTGTTGAAGGAATCACAGGTGAAGGATCGGAGCGATACCGTCGCAACATCGACACATGGAACACGTTATGAATCTTTTCCAACTCTACCGGCAAAGCCAACCGATAAGCTACAGGCTCAATTCTATCAGTAATCTCATATGGCCGTATAAACCTTGGACTCAATTTCCCTTTTCGTCCAAATCTCATGATTTTCTTCCATGGGGACACTTTTAAAAACACTTTGTCACCCACTTCAAACTCAATCTCTTTTCTTTTCAAATCCGCGTACAACACATCGATTGAGCGACTTTGGACTATTACGGATTACTTTCACTTTCTCTTCGGTCTCTTTTACTAGATCGACCCCATGGATCCGCTTCTCACAAAGCTCGATCCAATACAAAGGAGTTCGACACTTACGGCCATACAAAGCCTCATACGGTGCCATCTGTATACTTGGTGGTAACTATTGTTATAGGCGAGTCGACCAAAGGTAGATATCTCTCCCAACTACCGAATTCTAGCACACAGCATCGAAGCATATCTTCAAGAACTTGAATTACTCTTTCAGACTGACCATCGGATTGCAGATGGAACGCAGTACTGAAATTCAATCTCGTACCCATGGCTTCTTGCAACTTCTTCCAAAACCTTGAAGTAAACCTCGGATCTCTATCCGATATAATAGACACAGGTACACCATGCAATCTCACAATCTCTGCCTCGTACAACTCGGCTAACTTATCCAGTGAATAATCAACGCGTACTGGAATAAAGTGAGCTGACTTCGTCAATCTATCCACAACAACCCACACGGCATCTCTCTTTCTTGGAGTCATCGACAACCCCATCACAAAATCCATGGTAACCCGATCCCACTTCCATTCGGGAACCATCACTGGCTGAAGCAATCCCGAAGGCACTTGATGCTCAGCTTTCACTTGTTGGCAAATCAGACACTTTGCCACAAACTCTGAAATTTCTCTTTTCATACCTGGCCACGAATACAACTTCCTCAAATCGTTGTACATTTTCGTACTGCCCGGATGTACCGACAAGCATCCACTGTGGGCCTCATACAAAACCTTTCGAATCAACTCCTCATTTTTAGGAACACAAATTCTGTCACGATACATTAGACAACCATTCAAATCCACTCGAAAATCAGAACCACTTTCTGATCCGCACTTAGCTATCTTAGCTTGCATCTCGCTGCCATTTCTTTGAGCTTCACATATTTGTTGAACAAATAGTGGCTTAGCTCTCAACTCTGCCAAAATAGCACCATCATCAGACAATGCTAAACTCGCTCTCATAACTCTTAGAGCGTACAGGGATTTCCTACTCAAGGCATTCGCAACCACATTCGCTTTTCCCGGGTGGTAATTAATGACTAACTCATTGTCTTTCAACAATTTAAGCCACCGTCTCTATCTCAGATTCAGATCCTTCTGATTCATCAAATACTTTAAACTCTTGTGATCCGTAAAGATTCGACACTTTTTACCATACAAATAATGTCACCAAATATTTAATACAAACACAATCGCACCCAACTCCAAATCATGAGTCGGATAATTCTTCTCGTACGATTTTAACTGCCTCGAGGCGTAAGCGACTACCTTACCCTCTTGCATCAACACACAACCGAGACCATTAAATGACGCATCACTATATACCACGATCTCCTTCCCCGATTCTGGTTGAACCAAAACTGGTGCCTCAGTCAACATTGTTTTTAGTCTCTCGAAGCTCTGTTGACATGTCTCAGTTCATTCAAACTTTACATCTTTATGCAATAGCTTCGTCATTGGGGTAGCAATCACAGAGAACCCCTTTACGAAACGTCTGTAATATCCCACTAATCCCAAGAAACTTCGATTTACGACACGTTCTCGGCGGTTTCCAATCCATAACGGTGATATCTTACTCGGGTCAAATCTGACACCATCACCTGACACCATGTGTCCTAGGAATCCGACCTCTCGGAGCCAAAACTCACTCTTGCTAAACTTAGCATACAACTGCTTATCTCTCAAAGTTTGCAAGATAATTCTCAAGTGCTCTTTATGATCGTTCTCATCCCGAGAATATATCAATATGTCGTCAATAAAGACAACCACAAACTTGTCCACATATGGTCTAAAAATATGGTTCATTAGATCCATAAAAATCGCAGGTGCATTCGTCAAACCAAACGGCATAACCAAAAACTCATAATGGCCATACCTTGTCCGAAATGCAGTTTTCAACACATCTTGCTCTTTCACTCTGAGCTGAAAATAACCAGACCTCAAGTCTATCTTGGAGAACACTGTAGCTCCCTTCAGTTGATCGAAAAGATCATCAATCCTTGGTAAAGGATACTTATTCTTAACTGTCACTTTGTTCAAATGTCTATAGTCTATACACAACCTCATAGACCCATCTTTCTTCTTCACAAACAATACGGAGCACCCCCACGGCAGTAGCTCGGTCTTGTAAAACCCTTATCTGTCAACTCTTGTAATCGAACTTTCGGTTCTTTCAACTCTACAGTGCCATTGCATGCGAGCAATCGAAATAGGTGCGTTCTCGGAACCAACTCAATTCCAAACTCGACCTCTCTCTTTGGAGGTAATCCGGTTAACTCTTAGGAAACACATGCAGGTACTCACATACCCGCTTGCTTTGTTTCAAACTCTATCCAACCTCTTGAGTATTCAACACAAGCGCAAGATAGGACTCACACCCTTTTCTTAAACATTTCTCACCGATAAGGAAGAAATCATCACGGGTAGACTGTCCAGATCCACCTGATTCAACCCGAACTACATCTCCACTCTCACATTTCAATTCAATGTACTTACTACCACAGTTCACTAAAACACTGTGGGTAGTCAACCAATCAATGCCTAGGATTAAATCCAACTCATCAAACGGCAACAACATAAATTTTGCCAGAAAACAATGATTCTCAATCAACAAAGGACAATTTTTACACACTTTGTCCACTAACACATACTTTCCTAACGGGTTTAACACCTTAATCACAATGTCCGTAAACTCAATGGTCATACTCAAACTAGATGCTAATCTCATGAAAATATAAGAGTGAGTAGACCCTGGATCTATTAAAGCAATAACAGAGGTGTCAAAGAGAGAAAAAGTACCCGTTATCACATCAGGGGAGGATGCCTCTTCGCGAGAGCGAACGGCATACGTCCTCGCAGGTGCCCGACCCTCTAGTCTCACAGCAGAGTCCCTGGACGCACCTCTACCACTAGCCCCACCTCTTGGGTTCCTTGGTGGTCTACCCCTCGTAGACACATCACTAGGTCTCACTTCTTGCCTCTCTTCCTTATTATCCCTCTCGGGACAGTTACGGATAAAGTGGTCAGGGGAACTACATTTGTAAAATTTCCGACTGTTTCCCCAACACTCTCCGGTGTGATACCTACCACAACTTGGACACTGTAACACCCCTAACTCGAGACCATCACCGAAACAGGGTTAAGAGGTATTACCTATCAATCAGAACGTTTAACATCTAGAATTTACGACACAAAGTCAATCATTTTCAATCTCATTCAATTACAATCATGGTGTCCCTTATCGAGGTCTACGAGACCTAATTCACATGCTAAAGAGGGGTCGGGACTAAATTGAACCCACACAGAAATTCTCGAACACTTAAAATTTTTTTCTAAGATTCAGGGGAGACACGCCCGTGGGAGGAGGCCGTGTACCCTCCACGGCTACTAGACACCCCCGTGTGTCAATCCGTGTTTATATATTGTCTATTTCAACACAGTCACTAGGCATGCTCGTGTGCCCATTAGTGTCTATATACTGGCTATTTTAACACGGTCACTAGGCACGCCCGTGTGCCATGGCCGTGTATAACTAAGCTACATACTCCAATTCACCCACGGTCTTAGGCATGCCTGTGTGCCTCAACCATGTGACATTATAGGCCATTTTGCAAGGCCAACATGCCACCCACTTAGGTCAAACCTACAAGCAACACATACCAAAACATATCATGCACATAAGGCAACCAAAAACTTACCAATATGACTATCCAATCTATGCATTCAATTCCCATTCCAATCATAACAAATTTAATACCGAACATCATTCCTTCTCAATTTCACTAATTCCTACTAGCATTTTACCAACACACAGTTACCATTCAATAGTCAATTTCTCAACCCACAAATCATGCCAAAAGATGCATCACATGTATCAAATTCATTCATGTTAAGACTAGTACATATCTAGCCACATCTCATGGCTACTTACAAACATCAAACATGATTCAAATGACCAGCCTATACATGCCATATTTTTAACTATGTACATCTTTCCAAAAGCACCAAATTAGTTTGCCGATAGTGTGATAAAGATGCCGACGATTCCCGAATCTGAGCTAGCTTTCTTTGGCCTTTGTAAAGCAGAGAAACAATCACCTGATGTAAGCTTTCAAAGCTTAGTAAGTTCGAGGCATAATACAATTAACTCATTAAATTAAATCAATCTACAAATTAAAACATCACATAGATAATTTACTTATGATACACAAACTCAACCATGTCTAAACCTCACATAGCATTGCATTCATCTACATCCAAATTCACCAACCACATAGGTTTCATACATATCATCATTCATATCCAATAATCCAATTCAACCATTTATGAAATCATACATAATCTCATCGACCACAAAGGTTAAATACGTACCTTTTTCCCACACATAGTTACTCATCAATATGCTTCTCAACCACTCGATTTTACATTACAATCAATCTTTGCTACTCTTTTGATTTATTTGCACACTTAGTGCTAATTCAATAAACCGAACTTATAACGGTATCGCACACATAGTGCCAATTCGATAAGCCAAACTTATATTGATATCGCACACACAGTGCCAATTCGATAAGCCAAACTTATATTGATATCGCACACACAGTGCCAATTCGGTAAGCCAAACTTATATCGGTATCGCACACACAGTGCCAATTCAATAAACCGAAGCTTCCATCTTTTCGCACACACAATGCTATTCATTTCTATATCTTTTCTAATTTTGCACACTTAGTGCCTCTATTTCAAAGTCCACTCATAGCATTTCTAATATCATTATCATATACATTTATTCATTCAAATTTACATCACAAAGATATAGTTTACAACTAGTATTATATCCGAACTTATATCAATATCGCACACACAGTGCTAACCATAAAGCCGAAGTTTATATAACTTCGCACACACAGTGCTAAATATATTGGTCACATTTCCGAATACGCACATTTAGTGCCACGTAACTCGAGCTCTCACATAGCATTTACAATTTGATATATTATCCCATTCATTTCATAACATTAAGCATAGTTAATTACACGCATTATGTCCGGACTTACCTCAAACGTCGAATTATCGAAACGGTCGATTAATCGAGCACTTTATCTTTGCCTCGATCTCGATCCGAACCTCTCCTTTCTTGGTCTAAACACATTCAAATTCAATCTATTCAATTACCAATTCATTTAATTTCATCCAAACACACATATTTAGGGCATTTTACAAAATAGCCCTCACATTTTTACATTTCAACACTTTAGTCCCTATTTCGTAAAATCACCAAATTCACATAATTTCTCCTAGTATAAGCTTAGCTGAATTTCCCTTGTGTTCATACAAACCCACACATTTAATTTATTTCGCAATTTAACCCTTCAATTTGCTATTTTCATAATTTATCCCTAATTAGCTAAATTCACTAAAAATTCAAAATCAACACATGTTAATCCAATACCAAGTTCTCATATTTTACTATCAACTAGCACATAGCTCATATGTTCATCATTGACTCATCACAAAAACATCATCAATTTACAAAATTACAACATGGGTTAGCTAGAGCACGAAGCAACGATTACGAAAACATTGAAATTATCAAAAACTAAGGCCAAAACATACCTTAATTTAAGCTTGGAACTAGCCGAAACTTAGAAACCCATGGATGCTTTCTTTTTTCAACACATTCGGCCAACAAGGATGAATAATGGCCTATTTCCATGCTTTTTCTTTTATGAAATTATGAATTAATTATCATTTTACCACTTAGCCCTTTTATTAATCATATAAGGCAAAATGCAATAAGGTTATTAAGTCATTTAGACATCCACTAACTTAATAATGGTGTAATTGTCTCATAAAGCCTCCACATTAATAAAACAACAACATTTAAGTACTTATAATTCAGCACATAGCTTTTACTCTTTATACGATTAAGTCCTTTCTCTTAATTTGACACACAGTCGATAAAATTATCACACAGAATTTTCACACAGACTATATCACATATAATCAACATCAAAAATAATATTAAAATGTTTTTATGACTTCAGATTCGTGGTCCTGAAACCACTGTTCTGACTAGGGTCTAAACTGGGCTGTTACAACTCTCCCCCCTTAGGGATTTTCGTCCCCAAAAATTTTACAAGTGAATAGCTGTGGATAATGCTCTCTCATAATGTTCTTAGGCTCCCATGTAGCCTCTTCCACTCAGTGTTTGTGTCACAACACTTTCACTTTCTGATCAGTCTCTTTCATCAAATAAATCCCGTAAATTCCATTTTCATCATGATTCGATTCAATACAATGGAGTTCAACATTTTCGACCTTAAAGAGCCTCATATCACATCTTTCTTTCTCGGAGATAAAGGTAATCCCGACACAAAGTCCATTAAAATCCTTTTCCATTTCCACTCAAGAATCATAATCGGTTGTAACAATCCGGACGGGACCTGATGTTCAGCTTTAACTTACTGACAAATTAAACATTTCGACACAAAGTCATAGATGTCCCGATTCATACCATGCCACTAACTCTGACTTCTTCGAAATACAAATTCAATCTCTAAATCTCAGACAATCATCACTATCAACTCGAAATTCTGAATCAAGATTAAATTCACACTGAGTTCATTTAGCCATCATTTCAACATCACTTTTCTGGGCATCACAAATCTGACTTACAAAATCGGCTTTACTTTCGACTCGGCCAAAACCGTACTATCATCACACAGATCTATCTGAATACTCATAGCTTGCAAAGCACATAATGATTTCCAACTCAAGGCATCAGCTACAACTTTAGTTTTACCCGGGTGGTAATTTATCACGAGCTCGTAGTCTTCCAACAATTCCAACCATTTTCTTTATCGCAAATTCAATTCTTTTTGAGTCATCAAGTACTTTAAACTCTTATGATCGGTATAATATGGCATTTCTCACCAAAAGATAGTGACGCCAATTTTTTAACACAAATACTATCGCGGCTAATTCAAGGTCGTGCGTCGGTAGTTCTTTTCATGCGGCTTTAGTTGTCTCGAAGCATAAGCAATGACTTTACCTTCTTGCATCAGCACATAGCCCAAACCATTTAACGAGGCATCACTGTAAACTATAAATTCTTTGCCCAATTCAGGTTGAACCAACACTGGTGCTTCTGTCAACAACACTTTCAATTGTTCAAAACTCTGATGGCATTTTCTGACCACTCAAATCTAACATCTTTCTATAGCAACTTCGTCAACGGAGTCACAATCATCGAGAAGCCTTTTACAAACCGTCTATAATATACCGCTAGTCCCAGAAAACTACGGACTTCAGACACATTTCTCAGAGGCTTCTATTCTAATATAGCAGTGGTTTTACTAGGATCAACTCGTATCCCAGCAACTGACACAATATGCCCCAGAAAACCAACTTCACGTAACCATAATTCACATTTACTAAACTTAGCATACAACTATTTCTCACACAGAGTTTGTAGCACAATTCTCAAATTCTTGGCACGATGCGTCTCATCACATAAATGAATCAGAATGTCATCAATAACACTACAACAAAGCGATCTCAATACGATCGAATATCTGAGTTCATCAAATCCATAAACATTGCGGGAACATTCTCTAATCAGAAAGGCATAGCTAAGAATTCATAAATCACAAGCCATGCATTAAACTTTCTTATCGGTCACTTTTATATCAATCACATATGTCAAATAAGCTTCACAATCCCTTCTCACATAGTTCAAAGCTTTCATCACATATGCAACAACTGGTACCCCTTTTCATATCACTATATTCAATTCAAACTATCTCACCGTCCTGACTTCTCAAATCTATACTCTTTCATTTACAATTCACAACAGCATTATGCAAAGTGAGCCAATCCACACTCAAAATTATGTCAAATTCATCAAAGGGAAGCAACATCAAATTAACCGGAAAACATATATCATGAAACATCAATGGGCAATTCTTGCACATCTTATCCACCAAGACACACTTATCTAAGGGTTCGATATTCTAATTACCAATTCAGTAGACTCAACAGGTAGAGTCTTATTTGATACTAAATTCACACATACATAGAAATGAGTTGAACCCAGATCTATTAATGCAATCACATCAGTATCAAATAGAGTAAAAGTACCAGTAATGACGTCTGGAGATGATGCTTCCTCTCGTACACGTATAGCATAAGCTCGGGCAGGTGCTCTAGCCTCTGACCTTATAGCTGTATCAGTAGTCCCTTTTTGACTTCCACTCACATTCCCGATATTTTTGGATGGTCTACCCCTAGCCATCACATTTCTCGATCTCACATTCTAAACATTTTCTTCCTCAACTAATTTTGGGCAATCTCGAATGAAATGTTCTCGTGATCAACATTTATAGCAAACTCTATTGTTGTATTTGCCCCAGCATTCTCCCACATGTCTTCTTCCACACTGTCTACACTCAGGTTTGTTGCTTTTAGCACTTTCAACATTTGATTCAATTTGAGCTTGAGTTCTCGAACCAACACTTAGTCTTGCGTGGTCTTTATACGGATGTTCAAATGAAGTATTTGATCGGTTGCTTGCATCTCTAAATTTCTTTGTCGAAGGCTGAGATAACTTACTCATCAATCTTTTTCTTTCATCTCGAGCTTCAGAATCGGCTTTCTTCTTTTCTTTACTGAGTTCCTCAGCTTTGCAAGCTCTTTCAACTAACACAACAAATTCATTTATATCAAGTATTCCAACAAACAATTTAATATCTTCATTCAATCCCTCTATGAAGCGTTTGCACATAGTAGCTTCGGTCGAAACACATTCTCTCGCGTATTGACTCAATCTTACAAATTCTCGCTCGTGCTCGATGAATGGATAAAGCGACCTGTTTCAACTCTAGAAACTTTTTACGTTTCTGATCAATGAAACGTTGACTAATATATTTCTTTCTGAACTCAACTTGAAAGAAGACCCAGGTGACTCTCTCTCTCGGAACTACAGATATCAATGTTTTCCACTAGTTATAAGCCGTATCTCTCAACAAGGAAACTGCACACTTAATGCACTCATCGAGTTGCGACATCTCATCGAATACTCGATTGTATTCTCAAGCGAAACCGGCCGCTTCAAAGATCGTCATCAGATGTGGCCCTAAACTCCTCGGCCCCGTATTTCCGAATCTTATCTACAGGAGGCTTACTCAATCGGATTGGATCTGTCACTTGTGGCACTAAAGGTACTTGTGGGGGTGGAGGTTGTGGAGCAGCCGGATTCATTCGAATGAACTCCGAAAACCACTCACTCATCATTCGAAAGAAGGCTTGTTTAGCCTCTCCTCCCTCACTATTATCATTCGGCTTAGATGTGGCCGGTACTGTCCCTTGAGCGGGAGCAGACGCATTTCTCTCTATGTCATCAGCAACTGCTCGATCGGGATCCATTACTATATGAAAACACATTTATAACTGTCAGGATTCATCACACTATCGCAATTTCATATATGGCATGTATAGCTAGACTCACACGCGCTACGTTAGTCCGAGAATCGACTAAACCGTAGCTCTGATACCAATAAAATGTAACACCCCTAACCCAAGACCGTCGCTAGAACAGGGTTAAGAGGTATTACCTATCAATCAGAATGTTTAACATCTAGAATTTACGACACAAAGTCAATCATTTTCAATCTGATTAGATTACAATCATGGTGTCCCTTATCGAGGTCTACGAGACCTAATTCACATGCTAAAGAGGGGTCGAGACTAAATTGAACACACACAGAAATTCTCGAACACTTAAATTTTTTTTCTAAGATTCAAGGGAGACACGCCCGTGGGAGGAGGCCGTGTGCCCTCCACCGCTACTAGACACCCCCGTGTGTCCATCTGTCACTAGGCACACTCGTGTGCCCATTAGTGTCTATATACTGGCTATTTTAACACGGTCACTAGGCACGCCCGTGTGCCATGGCCGTGTATAACTAAGCTACATACTGCCAATTCACCCACGGTCTTAGGCACGCCCGTGTGCCTCAACCATGTGACATTATAGGCCATTTTGCAAGGCCAACATGCCACCCACTTAGGTCAAACCTACAAGCAACACATACCAAAACATATCATGCACATAAGGCAACCAAAAACTTACCAATATGACTATCCAATCTATGCATTCAATTCCCATTCCAATCATAACAAATTCAATACCAAACATCATTCCTTCTCAATTTCACTAATTCCTACTGGCATTTTACCAACACACAGTTACCATTCAATAGTCAATTTCTCAACCCACAAATCATGCCAAAAGATGCATCACATATATCAAATTCATTCATGTTAAGACTAGCACATATCTCGCCACATCTCATGGCTACTTACAAACATTAAACATGATTCAAATGACCAGCCTATATATGCCATATTTTTAACTATGTACATCTTTCCAAAAGTACCAAAATAGTTTGCTGATAGTGTGATAAAGATGCTGACGATTCCTGAATCTGAGCTAGCTTTGCTGGCACTGTAAAACAGAGAAACAATCACCCAGTAAGCTTTCAAAGCTTAGTAAGTTCGAGGCATAATACAATTAACTCCTTAAATTAAATCAATCTACAAATTAAAACATCACATAGATAATTTACTTATGATACACAAACTCAACCATGTCTAATCCTCACATAGCATTCCATTCATCTACATCCAAATTCACCAACCACATAGGTTTCATACATATCATCATTCATATCCAATAATCCAATTCAACCATTTATGAAATCATACATAATCTCATCGACCACAAAGGTTAAATACGTACCTTTTTGCCAACACATAGTTACTCATCAATATGCTTCTCAACCACTCGGTTTTACATTACAATCAATCTTTGCTACTCTTTTGATTTATTCGCACACTTAGTGCTAATTCAATAAACTGAACTTATAACGATATTGCACACACAGTGCCAATTCGATAATCCAAACTTATATTGATAATGCACACACAGTGCCAATTCGGTAAGCCAAACTTATATCGGTATCGCACACACAGTGCCAATTCAATAAACCGAAGCTTCCATCTTTTTACACACACAGTGCTATTCATATTGGTCACATTTCTGAATACGCACATTTAGTGCCACATAAATCGAGCTCTCACATAGCATTTACAATTTGATATATTATCCCATTCATTTCATAACATTAAGCATAGTTAATTACACGCATTATGTCTGGACTTACCTCAGACGTCGAATTATCGAAACGGTCGATTAATCGAGCACTTTATCTTTGCCTCGATCTCGATCCGAACCTCTCCTTTCTTGGTCTAAACACATTTAAATTCAATCTATTCAATTACCAATTCATTTAATTTCATCCAAACACACATATTTAGGGCATTTTACAAAATAGCCCTCACATTTTTACATTTCGACACTTTAGTCCCTATTTTGCAAAATCACCAAATTCACATAATTTCTCCTAGTATAAGCTTAGCCGAATTTCCATTGTGTTCATACAAACCCACACATTTCATTTATTTCACAATTTAACCCTTCAATTTGCTATTTTCACAATTTAGCCCTAATTAGCTAAATTCACTAAAAATTCAAAAACAACACATGTTAATCCAACACCAAGTTCTCATATTTTACTATCAACTAGCACATAACTCAAATGTTCATCATTGACTCATCACAAAAACATCATCAATTCACAAAATTACAACATGGGTTAGCTAGAGCACGAAGCAACGATTACAAAAACGTAGAAATTATCAAAAACCGAGGCCAAAACATACCTTAATTTAAGCTTGGAACTAGCCGAAACTTAGAAAACCACGGATGCTTTCTTTTTTCAACACATTTGGCCAACAAGGATGAATAATGGCCTATTTCCATGCTTTTTGTTTTATGAAATTATGACTTAATTATCATTTTACCACTTTGCCCTTTTATTAATCATATAAGGCAAAATACAATAAGGTTATTAAGTCATTTAGCCATCCACTAACTTAATAATGGTGTAATTGTCTCATAAAGCCTCCACATTAATAAAACAACAACATTTAAGTATTTATAATTCAACACATAGCTTTTACTCTTTATACGATTAAGTCCTTTCTCTTAATTTGACACACAGTCGATAAAATTACCACACAGAATTTTCACACAGACTATATCACATATAATCAACATCAAAAATAATATTAAAATGTTTTTACGACTTGATTCGTGGTCCCGAAACCCTTTGTTCGACTAGGGTCTAAGCTGGTTTTATTCTGGACACTCAGGTTTACTCTTTGTATTGCCCACACTTTCTATCGATGGGGCTCGGACTCTCGAACCACGGCGAGTATTGTCCAAGTCTCGATCACGAATATCCCATCGAGGTGACATCCAGGATTCACTTCCTTGGATCTTTTTCGATTGGGCTTGATCGACTTGCCCATCGGTCTCTTTCTCGCATCTCGGGCTTCACTCACGACCCTCCTCTTATCTCGAACTCAACTCTTGGCCTTACTTGCCCTCTCAAATAATACCACGAATTCTTTCAACTCCAAAATGCCAACTAGGAGTTTGATATCCTCATTCAGCCCATCTTCGAACCTCTTGCACAAGATGGTCTCTGTCGACACGCATTCTTGAGCATATTTGCTAAGCCTAACAAACTCACGCTCATATTACGCTCGACATTCTTCCTTGCTTCAACTCAAGGAATTCTTTCCTCTTTCGATTAGTAAATCTTTGGCTTAAATACTTCTTCCGGAACTCTTCCAGAAAGAAGTCCCATGTTACCCGCTCTCTCGGGACCACTAATGTCAGCGTCTTCCACTAATGGTATGCCGAGTCTCTCAGCAAAGATACGGCACACTTCAAACTCTCCTCAGGTCTACATGAGAGCTCATCGAACACCCTCATCGAGTTCTCTAACCAGAACTCCGCGCTCTCAGGGTCGTCATCTACTTTAGCTCTAAACTCCTCAGCCCCGTGTTTCCTAATCTTATCCACCGGAGGTTAGGATATCCTCACTACATCCAAACCTTGAGGAGCCACTAGATTTGGCTGAGGAGGTGGAGGAGGTTAAGCGTTAGGGTTCGCTCGGACGTAGTCCGAGTACCAATCACTCATCATATGGAGAAAGGCTTCTAGTGCCTCTTCCCCTTGACCCCTCGCCTCGAGTCCACTTTGCACCGACACGGTTCCTTGCGCAGAAGCTGGCGCATTACTAGCTGCTTCATCAGCAGTCAATGGATCGGAATCCATATTCTATATAAAACAAGATTTAAAATCATCAGAAACATCCACACTATCATCGTACACTTATGGCATGTATAGCTAGACTCTTACACCCGCTACAGTAGTCCTAGAACCGACTAAACCATAGCTCTGATACCACTAAATGTAACACCCCTTACCCGGGTTCTACGCCGGGAATCGAGCCCGAGGCGTTACCGAACTCAAACCACTTAATCGCCACTTAGGCTCAACATCGTTGCTCACTATAACCTCATTCTCGACTTACGAGGCCTAACTCATACACACGAGGGCTCTCGAGACTAATCCAGAACTTTTACGATCCTTAAAATTTTTCTCTTTTATACATGTCTCCCACGCCCGTGCAAGATTAGACACGCCCGTGCATGGACACACATGCCCATGTTCCCTAGCCGTGCTAAAAACTCGAGCATTCTGCCAATTGCCCCATGACCATGGCACGCCCGTGCTCCCCAACCGTGGTGAACACTGACTTCCCTCGCATGGCCTAGAGTCTAGACACACGCCCGTGTGGCTATCCTGTGGCCAACACTGATTAATCCCACATGCCCTAGGCACATGCCCGTGTGACTAGTTCGTGGTCTATTCTGTCTTCAAATATTAACATGCAGGACGACGACGGCACGCGGACACGCCCGTGGGCTGACCGTGTGTCACACATGGTCTAGACACACGCCCGTGTGTCTATCCATATGATCAAGAACAAGACTAAGTGTCAAGTTCTTTTCACCTTCTAACATACACAACATATACTCATCTAACACCATCATAATCAACTCAAATTGAAGTGCATTCTCACATAGAAAACTACATCTTTCTTTCATATAATGTAATAGCCAACAACCATGGCATTATACAAAATAAGCTATCCATCTAAAGGCCAACACATCTTATCCATTTACAACAAAATTTATTAACTTATCTAGCCCCTATACATGCCATATACAAAACATTAAGTTTCATGTACCAAAGTGTGCTGATATGTGGGCTATCTTCTGATGATCCTCGTATCTCGATTCAACGCTTTTAATCTATAAGACACGAGAAAAGAAAGAGAGTAAGCTTTGAGCTTAGTAAGTTTACACATAAACAAATAAGCAACATAGTATAAGCTAAGCAACCATTAGCATTATACCAACAAGTAATTCACAACTATGCTTACTCTTTCTATCCCTTACCACATTTCCAACACATCATGAGTCACATACTCATAACCATTGAAATGCACCCCTGCATTCAATATCACATTTACGTAATATAAATCACATCATTATTTATCGTAATACATCCACACAGTCAATCCACATAACTTATCCACACAGCTAGTTTACATAACTAATCCACACGACTCATCCACACGCAGTTAATACACACGGTTAATCCCACGGCCAATATCTCGGTGGTTTCGCACTTAGCACACCACATTTGATTAATAAGGTGGTATCGCACTTAGCCTACCACAATGGTATTCGTAGTGATTCAGCACATAGCTCACTAGATGATATACCTCACGATAGCATCGCACATAGCTAGCTCATCGTCAATATGCATTAGGATGGTATCGCACTTAGCCTACCATCTAGCATTATCACAACACATGCACAAGTCTACTTAAACCACATAGATTCCCAATCATTCTCGATCATACATTCATTCACCATTTCTACTACATTCATTCTACTTGAACCACATAGGTTCTAAATCAATCTCGAATTAGCTACACACTAGCTATCATCAACAAATTGTAAGTATGAATGCATTGTTTATGCATAGACTTACCTCGATACTCAAAAGTACAAAAATATGCAATTTAGTCCACCACCTTGGTTTTGCCTCGATTTATATCCGGGCTTCGTCTTTCTTGATCTATAATGAATAAATCAGCTTATTCAATACACACATTGACTAAATTGACCCACATCTAATGCTTTTAGCAAAATTAAAATTTTACCCCTAAACTTTCTCATATTTACACTTTAGTCCCAAAGGCTCGTAAAGTGATTTTTATTCAACTTTCTAGTCTTTCATGCTTAGCCGAACCACTTACTCAACTAAAGCATTCATCAAATCTCACTAAATCACCCATGTATGACCAAACTTAAGATTTTCACAATCAAGTCCCTACATGCATTTTCATGGAAAATCACTTAACAAAAGATGTTTCTACTACATCAAGCTTTCATAATCTTCCATAAAACATCAAAATACATGCATGTCATACATGACCACATTTTTTAGCATCCCTCATAGCTCATCAAATAGCTAAAAATAGCTTACTCATGCTACCGGTACTTCAAAAATACGAAGAATATCAAAAACCGGGCTTAGGAGCACTTACTAGCAAGCTTAAAAAATTGAAGGAGCCCTAACAATGGCTTCTCAAATTTTCGGCAGCTGTGGGAAGAAGATGAATGAATTTCTATCATCTTTTCACCTATTTTAATCACTTAATTGATAAATGACCAAAATGTCCTTTTTGATAAACTTTCAATTTTAACTCATCCATGCCCATTTTTGTCCAAAAATTAGAATTTGGGTAAATTACTATTTAAGGACCTCAAATTAATAATCTAAACCTATTTCACACAAATAGCTTCTAGAAACACACATTTTGCAACTTTTGTAATTTAGTCCTTTTGGACAATTCAACCACAATTTCACAAAATTGCTTCATGAAACTTTCACACTAGCATGCATACATAATATAAGCCTCAAAAAACCATTCATGACCCTCGGATTTGTGGTCTCGAACCACTATTCCAACTAGGCCCTAAACCGGGATGTTACAACTCTCCCCCCTTTAGAGATTTTTGCCCCCAAAAATCTTACCAGAAAAGAGGTTTGGGTGTTGCTCTCTCATAGCCTCTTCCGTTTCCCACGTAGCCTCTTCAACGCCATGTTTCTGCTATAACACTTTCACTAGTGCTATGCTCTTCTTTCTCAATTGTTTCACCTCTCGAGCCAAGATCTTAATCGGCTCCTCTTCATAAGACATATCCGGTTTTATCTCAATTTCTGTTGAAGGAATCACATGTGAAGGATCGGAGCGATACCGTCGCAACATCGACACATGGAACACGTTATGAATCTTTTCCAGCTCTACCGGCAAAGCCAACTGGTAAGCTACAGGCCCAATTCTATCTGTAATCTCATATGGCCCTATAAACCTTGGACTCAATTTCCCTTTTCGTCCAAATCTCATGATTTTCTTCCATGGGGACACTTTTAAAAACCCTTTGTCACCCACTTCAAACTCAATCTCTTTTCTTTTCAAATCGCGTCGACTTACGCCGATGCAGGCGACTTTCGGACTATTACGGATTACTTTCACTTTCTCTTGGTCTCTTTTACTAGATCAACCCCATGGATCCGCTTCTCACTAAGCTCGGTCCAATACAAAGGAGTCCGACACTTACGGCCATACAAAGCCTCATCTGATTGCCATCAGTATACTGATCGATAACTATTGTTATAGGCGGATTCGACCAAAAGCGAGATATCTCTCCCAACTACCTTGAATTCTAGCATACGACGATCGAAGCATATCTTCAAGAACTTGAATTACTCTTTCAGATGACCATCGGATTGCGAATGGGGCGCAAAGATGAAATTCAATCTCATACCCTTGGCTTCTTGCAACTTCTTCCAAAACCTCGAAGTAAACCTCAGATCTCTATCCGATATAATAGACACAGGTACACCATGCAATCTCACTATCTCTGCCACGTACAACTCAGCTAACTTATCCAGTGAATAATCAAAGCGTACTGGAATAAAGTGAGCCGACTTCGTCAATCTATCCACAACAACCCTGTAACACCCCTAACCCGAAACTGTCACCAGAATAGGGTTAAGAGGTATTACCGATCAATCAAAACATTTAACATCTAGAATTTACGACACAAAGTCAATCATCTTCAATCTAATTCAATTACAATCATGGTGTCCCTTATCGAGGTCTACGAGACCTAATTCACATGCTATAGAGGGGTCGGGACTAAATTGAACACATACAGAATTTCTCCAAAATTTAAAACTTTTCTAAGATACAGGGGAGTCACGCCCGTGAGAGGAGGCCGTGTGCCCTCCACGGCTACTAGACACCCCCGTGTGTCCATCCGTGTCTATATACTGTCTATTTCAACACGGTCACTAGGCACGCACGTGTGCCATGGCCGTGTATAACTAAGCTACATACTACCAATTTACCCACGGTCTTACGCACGCCCGTGTGCCTCAACCGTGTGACATTATAGGCCATTTTGCAAGGCCAACATGCGACCCACTTAGGTCAAACCTACAAGCAACACATACCAAAGCATATCATGCACATAAGGCAACCAAAAACTTACCAATATGACTATCCAATCTATGCATTCAATTCCCATTCCAATATAACAAATTCAATACCAAAATCTCTCTTGTCACAAGTATAATAAATTCAATATCAAACATCATTCCTTCTCAATTTCACTAATCCCTACTAACATCTTACCAACACAAAATTTGCCATTCAATAGTCAATTTCTCAACCCACAAACCATGCCAAAAGATGCATCACATATATCAAATTCAATCATGTTAAGACTAGCACATATCTAGCCATATCTCATAGCTACTTACAAACATCAAACATGATTCAAATGACCAGCCTATACATGCCATATTTAACTATATACATTGTTCCAAAATACCCCAAAATAGATTTGCCGATAGTGTGACTGAGATGCTGAGGATCCCCTGATCTGAGCAAGCTTTATTGACACTGTAAAACAGAGAAACAAATCACACAGTAAGCTTTATAAAGCTTAGTAAGTTCATAACATAATACATAATATCAACATGTCATCACATAGATTAAATTTACTATCACAAATAATACCATCCACAACCAATATGTTCAATTAACTCATTTACAGCCACATTCATAGCTTCTCCAACCACATAGATTCCGAGCGTACCTTAGCCAACACTTAGTTGTCAAATACTTTTGGTAATCAATAATCACGATTCATTTCGATCCACATTCGTTTCTTCCTCGATTCATTCGCACACTTAGTGCCTAAATAGTTAGCCGAAGCTTAATTAGCATCGTACACTTAGTACATCCATCTCAAACCGATCTTAAATCGGCATCGCATACTACGAATTGCCAACCACAAAGTCAAGCTTATACTACTCACACACGGTCTTTGTTTATCCCGATCATGTTTTTGAATACGCACACTTAGTGCCATTTAACTCAATCTATCACATAGCATCCATTTTGTAATAATATCACACCACTTATTTCACAGCATTAAACATAGTTAAATATGGGTATTATGTCTGAACTTACCTCGAACGTTGAACTATCGATATAGTCGATTAATCGAGCACTTTATCTTTGCCTCGATCTCGATCCGAACCTCTTCTCTCTTGGTCTATACACATTTAAAATCAATCCATTCAATCATCATTTCATTCAATTTAGCCCACATACACACATTTTGGGTATTTTGCATAATAGCCCTCATGTTTTCACATTTCGACACTTTAGTCCCTAGTTCACAAAATCATCAAATTCACCAAATTCCACCTAGCACAATCTTAGCCAAATTTTACTAATATCCAAGTAAACCCGCACATTTAATTTATTTCACATTTTAACCCTTCAATTTGCTATTTCTTCAATTTAGCCCTATTTAACTAAATTCATCAAAAATTCATGAACAAAGTATATCCATCTAACTCATATCTTTCATTTAATACCATAAAACATCACAAAGCTCAACATAGCATCAATGGCATCTTACAAAATCACCAACAAATTCAAAAATTAGGACATGGGCTAGCTAGAGCACAAAGCCACGATCACAAAAATGTAGAAATCATCAAAAACCAAAGCAAAAACATACCTTAATCAAAGGAAACCCATGGCCGAACCTAGCTTTCTTTTTCTTTTTCTTTTCTTTCAATTTTCGGCAAAGATGAGCATGAATTCCGCTAATTCATGTTTTTGTTTTATTATAAATCATTTAATAAACCATTTACTAAAATAGCCTTATTATAAACATTTTAAATCCACTAACCTTAGGCATTTTTGTCCATATAATCTATTAATGGTTTAATAACAACATAAGGACTCTACCTTAAAAAGCCAACAACACTTAAGTACTTATAAATCAGCACACAGCTTTTACACCTTATGCAATTAAGTCCTTTCTTTTTAATTTGGCACACAAACGATCAAATTATCACACAGAATTTTCACACCGACTATGTCACATATCATTCACACAGAAAATATCATAAAAAATTTTTTACGACCTCGAATTTTTGGTCTCAAACCACTGTTCCAACTAGGGTCTAAACCGGGATGTTACAACTCTCTCCCCCTTAGGGATTTTCATCCCCGAAAATCTTACCAGTGAATAGGTGTGGATATTACTCTCTCATAATGTTCTCAGACTCCCACGTGGCCTCTTCAACTCCGTGTTTGTGCCATAAAACTTTCACTAAGGAAATTCTTTTGTTTCTCAATTCTTTAGTCTCTCGTGCCAAAATTCGGATCGGTTCTTCAGTATACGATAAGTCTGACTGAATCTCAACCTCAGTAGAAGCAATCACATGGGACGGGTCTAATCTGTACCATCGTAGCATTGACACATGAAACACGTTATGAATCTTTTCTAACTCTGGTGGCAATCTCAATCTATAAGCAACCGGCCCAACTCATTTAGTAATCTCAGACGGTCCGATGAACCTCGGACTCAGCTTGCCCTTTCGGCCAAATCGAAGTATTTTTTTCCACAGAGATACTTTCAAAAACACTTTATCACCGACCTTAAATTTGATATCTTTCCGTTTCAAATCTGCATAAGACTTCTGACGATCTGAGGCTACTTTCAAACTATCACGAATCACTTTCACTTTCTGTTCAGTCTCTTTTATAAGATCAACTCCGTGAATCTTATTCTCACTCAGCTCTGTCCAATACAATGGGGTTCGACACTTTCGACCATAAAGAGCTTCATATGGTGCCATTTTAATGCTATATTGAAAAATGTTGCTATACGCGAACTCAATCAATGATAAATGCTTTTCCCACGCACTTTCAAATTCTAGTACACAACATCTCAGCATGTCTTCGAGAATCTGAATGATTCATTCGGATTAACCATCCGTTTATGGATGAAAAGCAGTACTGAAATGCAATTTCGTGCCTAAAGCATCCTGCGATTTCTTCCAGAATCGCGAGGTAAATCTAAGATCTCTGTCAGACACAATAGATAGAGGTACCCCATGCAATCTCGCGATCTCATCCATATATATTTCAGCCAATCTATCAAGTGAATAATCTATTCTCACTGGAATAAAGTGAGCTGATTTCGTCAATCTATCAACTATCACCCAGATTGCATCTTTCTTATTCAGAGATAAGGGCAACCCCGACACAAAGTCCATCGTAATTCTTTCCCCTTTCCACTCAGGAATCATAATCGGTTGTAACAAACCAGACGGAACTTGATGTTCGGCTTTGACTTGCTGACAAACTAAACACTTCGACACAAAGTCAGAAATGTCTCTTTTCATACCATGCCACCAATAGAGCTGTTTCAGATCATTATACATTTTCGTACTCCCCGGATGTACAGTTAAATGACTATTGTGAGCTTCATTCAAAATCATTTGAATCAACTCTAAATTTCTTGGAACACAAATTCGATCTCTAAATCTCAAACAATCATCACTATCAACTCAAAATCCCGATACAGCATTTGAATCACACTGAACTCTTTTTGCCAATAACTTATTATCAATCTTCTGAGCATCACATATCTGTTGTATAAACATCGGCTTTACTTTCAATTCAGCTACCACCGCACTATCATCACACAGATCTATCTGATTACTCATAGCTCTCAAAGCGTATAACGATTTTCGGCTTAAGGCATCAGCTACAACAGTAGCCTTACCCGGGTGGTAATCTATCACAAGTTCATAGTCTTTCAATAACTCTAACCATCTTCTCTGCCGCAAGTTCAAGTCTTTCTGAGTCATCAAATACTTTAAGCTCTTATGATCAGTATAGATGTGACATTTTTCCCCGAATAGATAGTGACGCAAAATATTCAATGCGAACACAATCGCAGCCAATTCAAGATCATGCGTTGGGTAGTTCCTTTCATGCGGTTTTAACTGTCTTGAAGTGTAAGCAATGACTTTCCTTCTTGCATCATCGACACTGCCCAATCCATTCAACGATGCATCATTTGTAAACTATGAATTCTTTGCCTGATTCGGGTTGAATCAAAACTTGTGCTTCTGTTAACAACACTTTCAACTGCTCAAAACTTTGCTGGCACTTTTCTGACCACTCGAATCTAACATCTTTCTGTAACAACTTTGTCGATGGAGTCGCAATCATCGAGAAGCCTTTCACAAATCATCAATAATATCCTGCTAATCCCAGAAAACTACGGACTTCAGACACATTCCTCGGAGGCTTCCATTCTAAAATAGCAGAGATTTTACTCGGGTCAACTCGTATCCCAGCAGCTGATACAATATGTCCCAGAAAACTGACCTCATGCAACCAAAATTCACATTTTCTAAACTTTGCATACAACTGTTTCTCACGCAGAGTTTGTAGTACAATTCTCAAATGCTCAGCATGCTGCGTCTCATCTCACGAATAAATCAAAATATCATCAATAAATACCACAACAAAGCTATCCAAATACGGTTTGAATATCCGATTCATCAGATCCATAAACACTGCAGGAGCATTGGTTAGTCCAAAAGGCATCACTAAGAATTCGTAATGTCCATACCTCATTCTGAAAGCAGTTTTCGGCACATCAGATTCTTTAACTCTCAACTGATAGTAACCTGATCTCAAATCTATCTTAGAAAATACTGTAGCTCCTTTTAGCTGATGAACAAATCATCGATACGAGGCAATGTATATTTGTTCTTTATCGTCACTTTGTTCAACTATCGATAATCGATACACATTCTCATAGTCCCATCTTTCTTTTTCACAAACAACACATGAGCTCCCCAGGGTGAGAAACTTGGTTATGCAAAACCTCTATCAGTCAATTCCTACAACTGAGATTTCAACTCTTTCAATTCGGTTGGGGCCATTCTGTATGGAGATATCGAAATAGAAGCAGTTCCTGGCACTAACTCAATACCAAATTCCACCTCTCGAATTGGAGGTAATCCTGGTAACTCTTCAGGAAATACATCTGGAAACTCACAAACCACAGACACAGATTCAACTCTCTTTTCCGACAAGTTTGTATCAATAACGTACGCCAAATAAGCTTCACAACCTTTTCTCACATAGTTCATAGCTTTCATCGCAGATACAACAGCTGGTAATCCCTTCATATCACTGGATTCAATTCGAACTAGCTCACCGTTCTGACTTCTCAATTCAATACTCTTTCTTTCACAATTCACAATGGCATTATGCAGAGTAAGCCAATCCATACCCAGAATTATGTCAAATTCATCAAAGGAAAGCAACATCAAATTAACCGGAAAACATATATCACGAAACATCAATGGGCAATTCTTGCACACCTTATCCACCAAAACACACTTGCCTAAGGGGTTCGATACTCTAATAAAAAATTCAGTAGACTCAACAGGTAGAGTCTTATTCAATACTAAGTTCATACACACATAGGAATGGGTTGATCCAAAATCTATCAATGCAATGACATCAATATCAAATAAAGTGAAAGTACCGATGATGACGTCTGGAGATGATGCTTCCTCTCGTGTACGTATAGCATAGGCTCGGGCAGGTGGTCTCGCTTATGATCTCATAGCTGTATCATTTGTCCATCTCGACTTTCACTCACATTTTTGGTGCTTGGGGTGGTCTACCCTAGTTTGTCACATTACTCGGTCTTTCATTCGAACATTTTTTTCTTCTTCGACCATCTTTGGGCAATCCCGAATAAAATGATCTCGGGATCCACATTTGTAACAAACTCTATTGTTGTACTTGCCCAAAGGCACTCTCCCACATGTCGCTTCCACACCTGCTCATGCACTTTTCGGGCTTGTTACTCTTAACACTACCAACACTTGATTCATTGGAGCTTGAATTCGTGGACCAGTACTTTGTTTCAAATGATCTCTACTTGGATGTCCAAATGAAGCATTTGAACGATTACTTGCATCTCTGTATATCTTATTAGAAGGTTGAGAAAATTTATTCATCGATCTCTTTCTTTCATCACGAGCTTCTGAATCGGCTTTCTTCTTTTCCTTACTGAGCTCTTCAGCTTTACACGCTCTTTCAACTAACACAACAAATTCATTTATATCGAGTATCCCAACCAATAGCTTGATGTCTTCATTCAATCCCTCTATGAAATGTTTGCACATAGTAGCTTTGGTCGAGACACATTCTCTCGCATATTGACTCAATCTTACAAATTCTCGCTCGTACTCAGTAACAGACAACTGGCCCTGTTTCAATTTTAGAATCTCTTTACGTTTCTGATCAACGAAACATTGATTGATATACTTCTTTCTAAACTCAGCTTGAAAGAAATCCCAGGTGATTCTCTCTATCGGAACCACAGATATCAACGTTTTCCACCAGTTGTAAGCCGTGTCTCTCAACAAAGAAACTGCACACTTAATGCACTCATCAGGATTCAATGACATCTCATCGAATACTCTGATTGTATTCTCAAGCCAAAACTCGGCTCGCTCAGCATCATCATCAGATGTGGCCCTAAACTCCTCAGCCTCGTATTTTCGAATCTTATCTACAGGGGGTTTATTCAATCTGTTCGGATCGACAACTTGAGGCACAACAGGTACTTGCGGGGGTAGAGCTTGTGGAGTAGTCGGATTCGTTCAAACGAACTCCGTAAACCATTCACTCATCATATGGAAGAAGGATTGCTTAGCCTCTCCTCCCTCACTACCTTCATTCGGCCTAGATGTGGCCGGCGCTGTCGCTTGAGTAGGACCAGGCGCATTACTCTCTATGTCATCAACAACTGCTCGATCGGGATCCATTACTATAAGAAAACACATTTTCAACGGTCAGCATTCATCACACTATCGCAATTTCATATATGGCATGTATAGCTAGACTTGCACGCACTACGTTAGTTCGAGAATCAACTAAACCGTAGCTCTGATACTAATAAAATGTAACACCCCTAACCCGAAACCGTCACCAGAACAGGGTTAAGAGGTATTACCGATCAATCAAAACATTTAACATCTAGAATTTATGACACAAAGTCAATCATCTTCAATCTCATTCAATTACAATCATGGTGTCCCTTATCGAGGTCTACGAGACCTAATTCACATGCTATATAGGGTCGAGGACTAAATTGAAACACATCGCAATTTCTCCGAAATTTAAAACTTTTCTAAGATACATGGGAGACACGCCCGTGGGAGGAGGCCGTATGCCCTCCACGGCTACTAGACACCCCCGTGTGTCCATCCGTGTCTATATACTGTCTATTTCAACACGGTCACTAGGCACGCCCGTGTGCTATGGCCGCGCATAACTAAGCTACATACTGCCAATTCACCCACGGTCTTTTGCACGCCCGTGTGCCTCAACCGTGTGACATTATAGGCCATTTTGCAAGGCCAACATGCCACCCACTTAGGTCAAACCTACAAGCAACACATACCAAAACATATCATGCACATAAGGCAACCAAAAACTTACCAATATGACTATCCAATCGATGCATTCAATTCCCATTCCAATATAACAAATTCAATACCAAAATCTATCTTGTCACAAGTATAATACATTCAACATCAAACATCATTCCTTCTCAATTTCACTAATCCCTACTAACATCTTACCAACACAAAATTTTCCATTCAATAGTCAATTTCTCAACCCACAAACCATGCCAAAAGATGCATCACATATATCAAATTCATTCATGTTAAGACTAGCACATATCTAGCCATATCTCATGGCTACTTACAAACATCAAACATGATTCAAATCACCAGCCTATACATGCCATATTTAACTATATACATTGTTTTAAAATACCCCAAAATGGATTTGCCGATAGTGTGGTGAGATCTTTGATGATCCCCGATCCGAGCAAGCTTTTGCGACAATTTGCAAAACGGAGAAACAAATCACACAGTAAGCTTTATAAAGCTTAGTAAGTTCATAACATAATACATAATATCAACATGTCATCACATAGATTAATTTTACTATCACAAATAATACCATCCACAACCAATATGTTCAATTAACTCATTCACAACCACATTCATAGCTTCTCCAACCACATAGATTCCGAGCGTACCTTAGCCAACACTTAGTTGTCAAATACTTTTGCTAATCAATAATCACGATTCATTTTGATCCACATTCATTTCTTCCTCGATTCATTCGCACACTTAGTGCCTAAATAGTTAGCTGAAGCTTAATTAGCATCGTACACTTAGTACATCCATCTCAAACCGATCTTAAATCGGCATCGCACACACAGTGCCAACCACAAAGCTGAAGCTTATACTACTCCACACACACAGTGCTGTTTATCCTGATCATGTTTTCGAATACGCACACTTAGTGCCATTTAACTCAATCTATCACATAGCATCCATTTTGTATTAATATCACACCACTTATTTCATAGCATTAAACATAGTTAAATACGGGTATTATGTCCGAACTTACCTCGAACGTTGAACTATTGATACAGTCGATTAATCGAGCACTTTATCTTTGCCTCGATCTCGATCTGAACCTCTTCTTTCTTGGTCTATACACATTTAAAATCAATCCATTCAATCATCATTTCATTCAATTTAGCCTACATACACACATTTAGGGTATTTTGCCTAATAGCCCTCATGTTTTCACATTTCGACACTTTAGTCCCTAGTTCACAAAATCATCAAATTCACCAAATTCCACCTAGCACAATCTTAGCCAAATTTTACTAATATCCAAGTAAACCCACACATTTAATTTATTTCACATTTTAACCCTTCAATTTGCTATTTCTTCAATTTAGCCCTATTTAACTAAATTCATCAAAAATTCATGAACAAAGTATATCCATCTAACTCATATCTTTCATTTAATACCATAAAACATCACAAAGCTCAACATAGCATCAATGGCATCTTACAAAATCACCAACAAATTAACAAATTAGGACATGGGCTAGCTAGAGCACAAAGCCACGATCACAAAAATGTAGAAATCATCAAAAACCAAAGCAAAAACATACCTTAATCAAAGGAAACCCATGGCCGAACCTAGCTTTCTTTTTCTTTTCTTTTCTTTCAATTTTCTAAAGATGAGCATGAATTCCGCTAATTCATGTTTTTGTTTTATTATAAATCATTTAATAAACCATTTACTAAAATAGCCTTATTATAAACATTTTAAATCCACTAACCTTAGGCATTTTTGTCCATATAATCTATTAATGGTTTAATAACAACATAAGGACTCTACTTTAAAAAGCCAACAACACTTAAGTACTTATAAATCAGCACACAGCTTTTACACCTTATGCAATTAAGTCCTTTCTTTTTAATTTGGCACACAAACGATCAAATTATCACACAGAATTTTCACACCGACTATGTCACATATCATTCACACAGAAAATATCATAAAAATATTTTTAGACCTCAGATTTGTGGTCTCAAACCACTGTTCCGACTAGGGTCTAAATCGGGATGTTACAAACCCACACAGTATCTCTCTTTCTTGGAGTCATCGGCAACCCCGTCACAAAATCCATGGTAACCAGATCCCACTTCCATTCGGGAACCATAACTGGCTGAAGCAATCCCGAAGGCACTTGATGCTCAGCTTTCACTTGTTGGCAAATCAGACACTTTGCCACAAACTCTGAAATATCTCTTTTCATACCCGGCCACCAATACAACTTTCTCAAATCGTTGTACATTTTTGTACTGCCCGGATGTACTGACAAGCAAACACTGTGGGCCTCATACAAAACCTTTCGAATCAACTCCTCATTTTTAGGAACACAAATTCTGTCACGATACATCAGACAACCATTCAAGTCCACTCAAAAATCAGAATCACTTTCTGATCCGCACTTAGCTATCTTAGCTTGCATCTCGCTGTCATTTCTCTGAGCTTCACATATTCGTTGAACAAATAGTGGCTTAGCTCTCAACTCTGCCAAAATAGCACCATCATCAGAAAATGCTAAACTCGCTCTAATAACTCTTAGAGCGTACAGGGATTTCCTACTCAAGGCATCCGCAACCACATTCGCTTTTCCCGGGTGGTAATCAATGACTAACTCATAGTCTTTCAACAATTCAAGCCACCGTCTTTGTCTCAGATTCAGATCCTTCTGATTCATCAAATACTTTAAACTCTTGTGATCCGTAAAGATTCGGCACTTTTTGCCATACAAATAATGTCGTCAAATCTTTAACGCAAACACAAACGCAGCCAACTCCAAATCATGAGTCAGATAATTTTTCTCATGTGGTTTTAACTGCCTCGAGGCGTAAGCGACTACCTTACCCTCTTGCATCAACACGCAACTGAGACCATTAAACGACGCATCACTATATACCACGAACTCCTTCCCCGATTCTGGTTGAACCAAAACTGGTGCCTCAGTCAACATTATTTTCAGTCTCTCGAAGCTCTGTTGACATGTCTCAGTCCATTCAAACTTGACATCTTTATGCAATAGGTTCGTCATCGGGGTAGCATTCACAGAGAACCCCTTTACGAAACGTCTATAATATCCCGCTAATCCCAAGAGACTTCTAATTTCTGACACGTTCCTCGACAGTCTCCAATCCATAACAGCCGATATCTTACTCGGGTCAACTCTAACACCATCACCTGACACCATGTGTCCTAGGAATCCGACCTCTCGGAGCCAAAAGTCACTCTTGCTAAACTTAGCATACAACTGCTTGTCTCTCAAAGTTTGCAAGACAATTCTCAAGTGCTCTTCATGATCGTTCTCATCACGAGAATAGATCAATATGTAAATCAATAAAGACAACCACAAACTTGTCCACATATGGTCTGAAAATACGGTTCATCAGATCCATAAAAATTGCAGGTGCATTCGTCAAACCAAACGGCATAACCAAAAACTATTAATGGCCATACCTTGTCCGAAATGCAGTTTTCAACAGATCTTGCTCTTTCACTCTGAGCTGATAATAACCAGACCTCAAGTCTATCTTGGAGAACACTTTAGCTCCCTTCAGTTGATCGAAAAGATCATCAATCCTTGGTAAAGGATACTTATTCTTAACCGTCACTTTGTTCAGTTGTCTATAGTCTATACACAACCCTATACATCAACCATAACTCAAATTAATGGTAGAAATAGATAGATCAGATGATAACGACTTCAAAAATGTAAAGAGCATTAAAAATGGGACTAGGATGTACTTACAATCAAGCTTGGAAGTTGAACAAACCCTAGCTATGGTGACCTTCAAATTTTCGGCTATAGTGAGGAAGATGGACAAGGAATTTGGCTTGATTTTGCTTTTTAATTCATTTAATTACAAATGGCCAAAATGCCCTTCACTTAAAACTTTGAAATTTTATCTCACCATGTCTATTTTTGTCCACTAATTTATCCAACGGTCTAATTACCAACTAAGGACCACTTATTTAAAATTTCATAGCAATTAGACACCTCTAGCATGTAGAACTCAACTTTTGCACTTTTTATAATTTAGTCTTTTTTACTAAATTAAGTGCCCAAACGTCAAAATTTGCGAATGAAAATTTCACGAATTCATTTCGTAAAATTGTAGACCATAGAAGTGTAATAAAAATAAACTTTACTACGTTGGATTTGTGGTCCCGAAATCACTGTTTCGACTAGACCCAAAATTGGACTGTTACATGGCACACGGGCGTGTGAGGCCATTTCAAAGGGCACACGGGCTGGTCACACGGGCATGTGGTTGGCCGTGTGACTCAAGTCAGGGAGTTACACGGGGTCAGACACGGGCTGGGACACGGCAATGTGATCCCATTTTGAATGTCCACACGGCCTGCGACTGTAACAGTCTGGTTTATACCCTAGTCAAAATAGTGGTTTCTGGACCATAAATCCGAGTCTGAATAATATTTTAATATTATTTTCTGTGCCATTGATATGTGATTAAGTATGTATTAAAGTTCCGTAAATTAATTCGTCCGTCTGTATGTTTAATTCGATAAAAGGATTAAATTGCATTAAATGCAAAACTAGCATGCTATTTGTTAAAGTACTTATGTGTTATGGCTTTTAAAAGAGGAGGCCTTATGAGGCAATTAGACCACTATTTGGATAGTGGATAAATAAAAGACATCTATAGCCTTATGAACATATGTTATATATGTTTTATTATAAGGATAATTTTGTAATTAGATTAATAAAATGTTAGAAAATAAAACAATTAAGCATGATAGTGGATTTTATTCATCCATCTATCACCGAAAATTCAAAAGAAAGAAAGGAAGAAAACTATCCTAGGTTTTGGCAATTATCAAACAAGACTAAGGTATGTATTGGCTTTGGATTTTGATGATTTTTATGTTTTTGAGATTGTTGCTTAGTCTACTATCAAGCCCATGTCTCAATTTTATGAATTGATGATGTTTATGAGATGTGCCATTGATGAAATGGTGAGCTTTGTGATGATTATTGGTGTTAAATGAAAGATATATGTTTAATGAACATGTGTTGTTCTTGAATTTTTGATGAATTTAGCTAATTAGGGCTAAATCGTAAAAATAGTATTTTGAAGGACTAAATTGTGAAAAAATGAAATGTGAGGACTTATATGAGCATGGGTGACATTCAACTAAGCATGAGTAAAATGAAATTTGGTATATTTTATGATTTTGTGTAATAAGGACTAAAAGGTCCAAATGTGAAAATGAAAGGGCTAAAGTGTAAATTGCCCTAAATATGTGAATTTGGATTGAATTGAATGAATTGATGAATGAATGGGTTAAATTTGAATATGTATAGATCAAGAACCGAAGAAATCAGACTTAGATCGCGGGAAAGAGAAAGTAACCGAGTAGCCATTTCTGTTTCAGTTAAATTGAATCCGAGGTAAGTTATTATACAAATAAACGTGTTTGTATTGAATTATGTATGGTTATGTGATTATTGATAATGATAAATGCTTACGAGATGTTGTGTATATGAATTCCGAGATAAGATCGTCTTAATGATAATGTTCGAGAAGCCCCGTACGAACCTAGGAATAGATAGGATTAGCTATGTCATGACATAGGTGTCTATTCTGTGATATCATGTAAGACCACATCTGGGATGTTGGCATTGATTGGTGATTTCGTGTAAGACCACGTCTGGGATGTTGGCATCGATATGAGATTTACGTGTAAGACCATATCTGGGACATTGGCATCGTATTGGTTCGTGTATGACCCTGTCTAGGACAGTGGCATCGATATCTGAGACATGTAAGACCTCGTCTGAGACGTTGGCATTGTACGACTATTCCAAGTTTTTTGATTATTCTATTAGATTTCGAACGGTTCAACGGCAAGTCTGTGATACAAATGGCTATGTGAAACGTAAATCTATTTCAGGTACGTTGATTTGTACACTAAGTGTGTATGATAGGTAAGTATCTATATGAACTTTCTATGATGATTAGGTATGTTGGAATTATGAAATGATATGTGAAAATATGTGTAAAAGAGCCATGTATATATGAGATTGTTGAGTTGATGAATGCGGCAAGATGTGGCCTAGTACATGGATCAAAGAATACATATGATAAATTTGCTATGAGAATTAATTATGCAAATGTTCCTATACGATTATATGCTTTTCATGCTAAGTTTATTTCTATATGGCTTACTAAGCTTTTGGAAAGCTTACTCTGTGTGTGTGTTGTTCTGTTTTATAGATCGTCAAAGCTACTGAAGGCTCGGGAACTGTCGAGAATCGTCATCACACTACTCAACTTGTTTTGGTACATTTTGGAAATGTATATAGCTAGATATGGCATGTATAGGCTAGTTATTTGTATAAGTTGAGAGATGAACTTAGCCAAGTGATTTGGCTAGTTATGTGTTGATAATATGCATTAATGAATATGTTATATGATGAATGTTTTAGTATGGTTTGATAGCATATGAAATGGTTAAGTTTATGGTAAGTATATGGATGAAATTTGGGCATATATGTTTGACCAAAAGAATGAGTTCATGAAAGGTAAATAGGGATGAATTATGGTTGTGTATACTTGAGTTTTTGTTGTGTGAATTGGTATGTTTGGTAATGGATTTGAATATAGAGATTGGATGGTTATTTGATATGTTTTTGGTTGCCAAATGTGCATGAGTTGCATTGGTAATTTGCTTGTAGGTTTGACCCTATGTGGGTGGCATTTTGGCCTTGCAAATGGCCTGTTTTACCTACACGGTCAAGGCACACAGGCGTGCCTAATGACCGTGGGAATAAGTCAGTAGCTAACTAGGTGTACACGGCCTTGGCACACGGATGTGCCTGGTAGCCGTGTGGTTTAGTCAGGATCGACCACGGCCAAGGTACACGGGCGTGCTTGGTGGCTGTGGTGACAAGTCAGGCTCGACCACGGGTAAGACACATGGGTGTGTCTAGCAGCCGTGGGAGGCACACGGCCTGTCCACACGGGCGTGTGTCCTGTATAACTTAGAAAAGTTTTAATTTTCCGAAAATTTCTGTAAGAGTTCGGCATAGTCCCGGCCCTACTCTAAAGCATGCTTATGGTCTTGGTGACCTATCTAAGGGACATAGTTATTTCAATTGATGATTTACGATATGAAATGTTTGTAAAAGTTTCTGATCTATTCGGTAATGCCTTTAACCCTAATCTGATGACGGATACGGGTTAGGGGTGTTACAGCGACACAGACGTGTCTTTGGCCGTGTGAGACACACGGCTGGGCCACACGGGCGTGTGTCCCCTGTATTTTGCAAAATTTTATAAGTGTTCCAAAAATTTATTGAGTTATCGGTTTAGTCTCGAACCACTTCTAATGCATGATTTGGGCCTCGTAGGCTCGTATTGGGGACAATGTGGATGAATGTGATTGGTTTATATTTGAAATGGAAAAATGTAGAAGAAATGTAAGTTTAACTGTGTAATAAGTTCAGTAATGTTCTGTAACCCTATTCTGATAATGAATACGGGTGAAGGGTGTTACATTTATTGGTATCAGAGCTACGATTTAGTCGATTCTCAGACTAACGTAGCATATGTGAGAGTCTAGCTATACATGCCATAAATAAATTTGTGATAGTGTGATATCTCATGACAGTTTAAATCATCTTTTCATATAGTAAATGGATCCCAATCGAGCTATGGCTGATGATGTTGATAGTAATGCGCCAGCCTCCATTCATGGAGTAGCGCAATCTGAGTCGAGACCCATATCGGGTAGTCAGGGAGGAGAGGCCAAGGAAGCCTTCTTCCAAATGATGAACGAGTGGTTCACTGAGTTTTTTCAAACTAATATGGCTGCTCAGCAACGTCCACCCCTACCTATTCCCAAACCGATTCTCGTAGCTCCTCAAGGCGTGAACCTTTACGATTGAATAAGCTGACGGTTGATAAAATCCAAAAATACGGGGCTGAAGAGTTCAGAGCTACTATTGATAACGATCCTAAAAGAGCCGATTTTTGGCTTGAGAATACTATCAGAGTATTTGATGAACTATCCTGCACACCAGCTGAATGTGTAAAATGTGTCGTATCACTTCTGAGAGACACTGCGTATCAATGGTGGAATACTTTGGTATCTGTGGTACCGAGAGAACGAGTCACCTGGGAATTCTTTCAAACTGATTTTAGAAAGAAATACATCAGTCAATGGTTTATCGACCGAAAGCGCAGTCGAATGTTTGTGACTGAGTATGAAAGAGTGTTTGTAAGACTCAGTAAATATGCTCGAGAACGTGTCTCCACTGAGGCAATTATGTGTAAAAGATTCAAAGATGGGTTGAACGAAGACATCAGATTACTAGTTGGGATTTGGGAATTGAAAGAATTTGTGGTGCTAGTAGACAGAACTTGCAAATCCGAAGAACTTGGCAAAGAAAAGAGAAAAGTTGATTTCGAGGCTAGAGATTCGAGAAAGTGATCGATGAATAAACCCTATCAATCTTCGTCAAAGAAATCACATGATTCATATAGTCATTCAAATACTTCAATCAGTTATCCAAATAGAGATCGTGGGAAGCAATACTCGAGTCCAAAAGCTCAAGCTACATCAATATCTAGTATCGATAGTGTGAGAAACAATAAGCCCGAGTATCAACAGTGTGGACGATGACATTTTAGAGATTGCTGGATGAAAAATAAAGCTTGTTTCAAATGTGGTTCATTAGATCACTTTATTCGAGATTGCCCTGAGTTAACCGAGAAATATAAATTTTAGAATGCAAGACTGAGCAACACAACTGCTAGAGGGAGACCACCTAAAAACTCAGGAAATGTGACTAGTAGAAAAGGTGCGACAAAGGATTCGGTTGTGAGATCTGAGGCTAGAGCACCAGCTAGAGCTTACGCTATTCACGCTCACGAAGATGCTTCGTCACCAGATGTTATCACCGGTACATTTTCTCTCTATGACCTAACTGCCTTGATTTATCCTGGATCGACTCATTCATATATTTGTATGAATTTAGTGTCTAGTAAGAGTTTTCTTGTTAAGTCTACCGAATTTGTGATTAGAGTATCGAACCCATTAGGCAAGTATGTCTTAGTTGATAAAGTTTGCCAGAATTATCCTTTGATGACTCGGGGTTACTATTTTCCGGCAAATCTGATGCTTTTACCGTTTGATGAATTCGATGTGATTCAGGGTATGGATTGGTTGACTTTGCATGATTCTGTTGTGAATTGTAGACGAAAGACTATTGAATTGAAATGTCAGAATAGTGAAATCCTTCGAGTTGAATCAGATGAGTCGAGTGGATTGCCTGTTGTGATTTCGTCAATGACAGCTCAGAAATATGTGAGAAAAGGTTATGATGCTTACCTTGCGTGTGTATTAGATACAAAAGTGTCTGAATCAAAGATTGAATCAGTGCCAGTAGTCTGTAAGTATCCGGATGTGTTTCCAGAAGAGTTACCGGGGTTGCCACCGATCAGAGAGGTCGAGTTTACTATTGAATTAGTACTAGGAACATCACCGATATCGATAGCTCCGTACAGAATGGCTCCAACAGAATTGAAAGAGTTGAAATCTCAGTTGCAAGAGTTAGCCGATAGAGGTTTTGCACGACCTAATTTTTCGCCCTAGGGTGCACCAGTGTTGTTTGTAAAGAAGAAAGATGGATAGATGAGATTGTGTATTGATTATCGTTAGCTCAACAAGGTTACAATTAAGAATAAGTATCCTTTGTCGAGAATTGATGATTTGTTCGATCAGTTGAAAGGAGCAACCGTATTTTCTAAGATTGATCTGAGATCTGGCTTTTATCAGCTGCGAGTAAAAGATTCAGATGTGCCGAAAACTGCATTCAGAACAAGATACGGGCATTATGAATTTCTTGTAATGCCATTCGGATTAACTAATGCTCCTGTAGTTTTTATGGATTTGATGAATCGAATCTTTAGACCATATTAGACAAATTTGTTGTTGTATTTATTGATGACATTTTGATCTATTCCCGAGATGAATTTGAGCATGCCGAGCATTTGAGGGTTGTGTTACAAACATTGAGAGATAATAAATTGTTTGCTAAATTTAGTAAATGCTAGTTTTGGCTCCGAGAGGTTAGATTTTTGGGGCATATTGTTTCAGCGGAAGGCATACAAGTTGATCCGAGTAAGATTTTGGCAATTGTTGACTGGAAACCACCAAGAAACGTATCCGAAGTCAGAAGCTTTCTTGGATTAGCTGGCTACTATTGGTGTTTTGTTAAAGGATTTTCGATGATAGCTACACCGATGACTAGATTGCTACAGAAAGATGTGAAATTCGACTGGTCAGAGAAATGTCAACAGGGTTTCGAACAGTTGAAAGCATTGTTAATTGAGGCACCAGTTTTGATTCAACCTGAGTTGGGTAAAGAGTTTGTGATTTTCAGCGACGCGTCATTGAATGGTTTGGGATGTGTTTTGATGCAAGAGGGAAAAGTGATAGCTTATGCTTCAAGATAGTTGAAACCGCATGAAAAGAATTATCCGACGCACGATTTAGAGTTGGCCGCTATTGTATTTGCATTAAAAATTTAGCGACATCATTTATATGGTGAAAAGTGCCATATCTTTACCGACCACAAGAGCTTGAAGTACATAATGACTCAAAAATATTTGAATTTGCAACAACGAAGATGGCTCGAGTTGTTGAAAGACTATGAGTTAGTGATCGATTATCATCCGGGTAAGGTGAATGTAGTCGTGGATGCTCTAAGTAGAAAATCTTTATTTTCTTTGCGAGCGATGAAGATTCAGTTAACTTTTTCTGGTGATGAATCGATTTTAGCTGAATTAAAAGCTAAACTGGTATTTTTTCAGCAAATTTGTGAAGCTCAGAAATGTGATAATGAATTACAAGCTAAAAGAGTACAATGCGAATCGACTATTGATTCAGACTATCAGATCGGATCCGATGATTCTTTAATGTTTCGAGGTAGAATGTGTGTACCAAAGAATCCCGAGCTCATTCAGAAAATTCTACATGAAGCACACAGTGGTTGTTTATCTGTTCACCCAGTGAGTACTAAAATGTACAATGATTTGAAACATTTGTACTGGTGGTCGGGCATGAAATGAGACATTTCAGAGTTTCTGTCAAAATGCTTGATTTGTCAATAAGTCAAACCCGAACATCAAGTGCCTTTGGGATTATTACAGCCTGTGATGATACCATAGTGGAAATGGGATAGAGTTACAATGGATTTTGTATCGGGATTACCCCTATCTCCGAAAAAGAAAGATGCTATTTGGGTTGTCGTTGATCGACTAACGAAGTCTGCACAATTCATTCCGGTACGTACAGACTTTTTGCTCGATAGACTAGCTGAGTTGTACATCTCTGAGATTGTTAGATTGCACAGGGTGCCAATTTCTATTATTTCGGATAGAGATCCAAGCTTTACATCGCGATTTTGGAAGAAATTGTAAGAAGCTTTGGGTACGCAGTTGCACTTTAGTACCGCATTTCATCCCCAAACCGACGGTCAGTCTAAGAGAGTAATACAAATTCTCAAAGATATGCTTCGTCGTTGTGTTTTATAGTTTGAAGGGAATTGGGAAAAATATTTATCGTTGGTTGAATTCGCGTATAATAATAGTTTTCAATCGAGCATAAAGATGGCACCTTATGAAGCATTGTATGGTCGTAAATGCCCAACTCCGTTGTATTGGACTGAGCTTAGTGAGAAAAAGATTCACGGGGTTGATTTGATTAGAGAGACTGAAGATAAAGTGAAAGTAATTCGCGACAGCTTGAAAGTAGCTTCAGATCGACAGAAATCGTATGCGGATTTGAAACGTAAAGACATTGAGTTTCAGATTGGCGACAGAGTATTTCTGAAAGTATCTCCGTGGAAGAAGATTCTTCGATTTGGTCACAAAGGAAAATTGAGTCTGCGATTTATCAGGCCGTATGAGATCATCGAAAGAATAGGGCCAGTGGCATTTCGACTAGCTTTATCGTCAGAATTAGAAAAGATTCATAATGTATTTTATCTGTCGATGTTATGACGGTATCGATCAAATCCATCGCATGTAATTTCTCCGACAGAGATTAAAATTCAACCTAATATGACGTATAACGAAGAATCGATCAGAATTTTAGCTCGAGAGGTTAAAGAATTGAGAAATAAAAACATAGCTTTAGTAAAGGTTTTGTGGAAACGTCACGGGGTAGAAGAAGCTACGTGGGAAACCGAGGAAGCTATGAGAAAATAGTACCCTAATCTCTTTTTTGGTAAGATTTTCGGGGACGAAATTTCCTAAGGGGGGAGAGTTGTAACAGCCCATTTTTAGCCAAATCAGAACAGTGGTTTTGGGACAAGATATCCGAGGTTGAAATAATTATTTTATTATTATTTTAATATCTAAAGCATGATAATATAATTGTGTGAAAATTTCGTTAAGAAATTTTATCGTTTGAGTGCTTAATTTAATAGAAAGGACTAAATCACGTAAAGTGTAAAACTTGTGTTCTATTAGCTAAAGGTGTCTAATAGCTATGGAATATTAAATTGAAGGTCCTTATGTGGTAATTAGCCTATTGATGAGTTAGTGGAATGTATTGGCTTGGCAACTGGGTAATTTTTAAATGTTTTAAAGGTTAATTAAGTAATTAGGTTATTAATGATAAAAATAAATAAAACAAATTTATCATCATCTTCAACTATCATCTTCCACCGATTTTCATAAAGGAGAGAAGCCATTTTTATACTTGATATTCGACCAAGCTTCCATTGCTCATATTGGTATGATTTTTGTCCCGTTTTTAGTGATTTCTATGTTTTTGAGATCGTTGTAGCTTAATTTACCTAGCCCAGGAACTAATTTGCAAAACTGTTAAAGGTTTAGGGTTTTTCATTGATGAATCTATGTGAATTTTGATATTTGATGATAGAAAATGTATGCTTGTTGTTGGATAAACAACATTTGTAAAGTGATTTTTGACAAAATTGTCATTTAGGGATTAAATTGAGAAATGTTGATATTTTGTTGTTAAATTGTGAAATAAAAGAAAAATATTGGCTGTTATGGTAATAAGAGAAATTCGGCTAGCATGGGTAGGGACTTAATTGCATGAATTTGTATTTTTATGAGATAAGGACTAAATTGTAATGAAATTGAAATATTATGGGCAAAAGTGTAAAGTTGCTATAATGTGCATTTTTGGGCTAAATTGAATAGATTGATTATTAAATGAATTAAATTTGATATTATATAGATCAAGAAAAGAGAAATTCGGATTTAGATCGAGGGAAAACAAAGTGTTGGATTAATCGATCAAATTCGATGTTTTTGCATTCGAGGTAAGTTCGTATGTAATAAACATTGTTATAATTATGTTTTAAATGCTTTAATATTGAATAAATTGTGAATACAACCTTGCAGATATATTCGAAGACGATTCGGCAAATGTGAAATCCCGGTTGAACCTTAGGAATAGATTTGGATACGAATGACATGTCATTAGGGGTTATGTGATTTGCGTGATGGTTCGTACGTCCTACCGATTGCTGAGTTATCTGGCATGTGTTGCAGATTCTCGTCAGCTTGTGTAAGCAAACCGTGTAACCGTCATGACCGTCGACTTTGTGTGAGCGGACCGTTGCTGATGACTCGAGAGTGAGCATTATATGTGATATGAGATTGAGATAGCTTCGGCTATGTATTGGCCCTTAGGGTGCGAGATTCCCGAGAATCCGATAGTATTTCGAATGGTTCAACGGGTATATTAGAGATACAGATGAGTATGAGATTGATACAAGATGGTACAGGTATGTACATGAACCGTACTAGCATTGAATCGAAGAAATTGTGAAATTCATATCTAACCTTGTGAATGAATATGTGATAGGTTTGTGCATCAAAATGAATTACATCATGTTATGTTTAATTTCTTAAATTGTGTATGTATGGTAAGATGAGTTAATTATTATACTAACTTACTAAGCTTTATAGATTACTCTATTTATTTTTCCGTGTTTTATAGTGATATCGAAGTTAGCTTAGATTTGGGAATAGTCGGAGATCTCATCACACTATCAAGCAATCACTTTGGTACTTTTGAATCTCTATTTTTGGTTATATGGCATGTATAGGAAATATTGGTTATTTTTTTTATGTTATAAATGGATTTAGCAATTTGAGTTGGCTTGTAAATGTTAAGTGTTTGGTTTTGTGTATAGCCATGAGAGTTGGTTTAATTTGGTATATTTTGGTTGATTTGGTTGAGTATATATATGTAAATGGCCTTTGTTATGCATTTGGTAATTGCTATGTAAATGCTTGTGGTGAATGGTTTTTTGCGGATTGGTAATTTGAGTATCATATAGTTGATAATTGAGAATTGGTATTGCTTGTTATTTAGGTAAAATGATGCATAAATGAAAGTGAACATTTAAGTGATTTGAAAATGTCAACTTGGTATAAATGGAATAGCATATTGTGGTACATGTGTGCCTTGTTGTTATTGGTATTGAAATGGTATGAATTATGCTTTGTTGAGGTTGGTTGCATGCCTATTTATGCCATGATGTGTGCCAATTGGTTTGGTGTAGGTGAATGATATTTGGGTGAGAAAAATGGCTTGGTAAATAGCCTACTTTTGTCCACACAGGCAGAGACACAGGCGTGTGTCTCAGCTGTGTGTGACACACGGTTAGGTGACACGACTGTTGTCCCCTGGTGTTTAATTATAAATCAATTCAATATGCTCCACACGGCCCAGCACACGAGTGTGTGACTTGGCCGTGTGGCATAAGTCAGTATACCCTACAGGTTTGGCATGGCCTAGCAAACGACCTGGGACACGGGCGTGTGAGGCCATTTCAATGGGCACACGGGCTGGTCACACGGGCGTGTGGTTGGCCGTGTGACCCAAGTCAGGGAGTTACACGGGGTCGGATACGGGCTGGGACACGGCCATGTGTCCCCTGTATTTTGCAAAATTTTCTAAGTGTTCCAAAAATTAATTATGGGTTTAGTCCCAAACCACTTCTAATGCATGATTTGGGCCTTGTAGGCTCGTATTAGGGACAATGTGGATGAATGTGATTGGTTTATATTTGAAATGGAAAAATGTATGAGAAATGTATGTTTAATTGTGTAATAAGTCTGGTAATGTTCCGTAACCCTATTCTGGCAATTAATACGGGGAGGGGTGTTACAGTTCTCCTTTTCTTTGATTGATAACATATTTTCCTGGTTAGACTCGTAGGCACAAGGCTCTATCACGACATGGGATAAGCTCACTGGAAAGTTCTTACAGAAGTTTTTCCCTATTAGCAAATCTGTTCAATTGAGAAGAGAAATTGTTGTATTTAAACAATTGGAAGGGGAAAGTTTTCACGAGGCTTGGGAACATTTTAAGACATTGATCCAAAAATGCCCTCACCATGAATTCTCTAAGTGGATGCAATTGCAGGTGTTTTACAACGGGTTGAATGCACATGCGAGGTTTGGATTAGATGGAGCAGCATGAAGAGCTCTTATAAACAGAACATACGAGGATGCGTACAAATTAATAGAAAACATGATGATGAACTCTTGTCAGTGGCTTATTGAATGATTTATGTATGACCCGAAACCATCTATAGTAAAGGCTATCCAGGAAGATGATAAATACCAACAGTTAGTGGACAGACTTAACTGTATTAAATCTACAAATAGTACACCGTCTGTGTATGGAGGGGACAAACCGCTCTTCCATTATATCAATAATCCTATCGAGGATGTAAATTATGTTGGGAATAGGGGTGGAAACCCTTATTCGAATACTTACAATCCTGATTGGACAGATCACCTGAACTTGAGATTGGGAGGAAATCAAGGAGGAAGTAATAGTTCAAATCAAGTTAAAAATCCTAATTACCAACCTCCTTATTTGTAGAAACCTCAAGATAGGGCCAATCCAAATGACCATACTTCATGTGGTCAACATCTCGATCAAATCGAAGGGGAAATGCAGTCAATGATCATAGAAGTAAAGCAGTTACAATCTAAGTGTACCAATTCAACACGAACGTTGACTAAATTGGAGGACCAAATGAGCCAATTAATGAGTATGATGGGATATACTAAAAGGAAAATTGGCACCGACATACCAAGTAATACCGAGAATAATCCTCGAAAAGAAGGGAAGGAGCAAGTAAAAGTAGTCGTGTTCCCGTCGAGCAAAATCTTGAGTAGCCTGGCAACCTTGACACAAGAAGATGAAAATAGAATGAAGAGGTTCATCCAGAAAACCCCCAAGAAACTGATCAGCAACAAAAAACAGAGGAGGTCATCGAACCGCTAATCGAACCAAAAGAGAAGGTAAAAGAAAAAGCTGCTAACATACAAGTACCATTCCCTTCCAGATTAGAAGAGAAACAAAAACGGGATGATGACAAGTTTGTAAGTTTTCTAAATTTGTTTAAAACATTGAATGTCAACTAACCATTAAATGAACTAATTGAGAAAGTCCCAAAATATGCCAATTTTTTTAAAGAAATCATGTCTAGGCGTAGGAAAGTTAAGGTAGGAGAGCAAGTCAACATATATGCATCATGTAGTGCTACTATTTCCAGACAGGTACCTCAAAAAATGAAAGACCCGAGAAGTTTTACAATTCCAATAGATATAGGGAGCATTCATTTTAAGAAAGCTCTATGTGATTTAGGAGCTAGTAAAAAACTAATGCCCTTATATATTTATGAAAAACTTGGGGTAGGGGACCTAAAAAATACTCAAATTACATTACAGTTAACTGACAGATTTGTAGTCTAACCTAAGGGAGTGCTAGAGGATGTTTTAGTGAAGGTACGCAGTTTTATTAACCCGAAAAATTCTTTAGTTTTAGATTTTGAAGAGGATCGAGAGATACCCATCTTATTAGGAAGACCTTTTGTAGCCACATTTAGATCCACCATTGATTTAGAGAAAAATGAATTAAAGATGAAAATTAATGGTGAAACTGAAACTTTTAGATGTGGATCTTACCAAAGTGAGGAAAGCCGAAGAAAACTAGGGGAGAAGTGTCATTACATATTTACTTTCGAATCTAACTGCTCGAAATTCAGGGATACGCTTGATGTGATTAATGCAGGATTAAAGAGTAGGTATAAGGAAGGATGCAAGTGGAAAACAATGAAGGGACATGATGGACAATGGACAAATGTTGAAAGTGGCTCAAGTGGGAATGTGTCGATATAACTGCTAGATGAATTCGACAATAAAATATGACGAAAACTTTAAATGAATTTTTCTTGTATATTATTGTATATTCAACTAACCAGGTAGTTTAGATTCTGACTTATATTAGATGTATGTTTACTACAGACCGAGACATCCTAAAAATGGAAAATTTGAGCTGAAATAGAGTCGGTGTCGTAACACGGTAACCCCGTGTTGCAACACCGCATACAAAACACAAGAATCAGAGAAAACACCTCAATTTCGTGACATGGCATCTTCGCATCGTGACATAGAAGATAGTTTCCGCAAGTTTTCCAAACTGAAAGGTGTGTCGCAACACAGAACCTCTTTGTCGCGATGTTGTTGCAATTTTCTGTAGGATTAACCCGACCTGTTAGCACAACCCGATGGCTTTAAAATCAATTTTAGCCAATTTTTAACCATCTAAAGTTCTATAGCTATTTTATACCTTTAGCTATTAGAACTCAACTTTTGCACTTTATGTGATTTTGTCCTTTTTATAAAATTGAACATGTAAATGGTAAAATTTCTTAACGAAATTTTTATACAGTACTTCTATCATAACGTAGGCAATAAAATAATTTTTTTGACCTCAGATTTGTGGTCCCAAAACCACTATTCTAATTTTATTGAAAATGGGCTGTTACAAACCGTGAGGTAGACCGACTAACCCACCTCTAAGTTCAACTACGAGCTTTTTAACTGCAACAAACTTAAATATACACTATTGGAGCTGGAATTATCGCAGCTGTTGGCACCAGACTTGCCCTCCAATGGATCCTCGTTAAGGAATTTAGATTGTACTCATTCCAATTACCAGACTCATAGAGCCCGATATTTTTATTTATTGTCACTACCTCCCCGTGTCAGAATTGCGTAATTTGCATGCATGTTGCCTTCCTTGGATGTGGTAGTCATTTCTCAAGCTCCCTTTTCAAAATTGAACCCTAATTCTCCGTCACCCGTCACTACCATAGTAGGCCACTATCCTACCATCAAAATGTGATAGGGTAGAAATTTGAATGATGCACCACTAGCACAAAGGCCGTGGGATCTGTCAAGTTATCAAGAATCATTAGAGTAATAGGCAAAGTCTGCGTCGACCTTTTATCTAATAAATGCATCCCTTCCAGTAGTCAGGGTTTTTTGCACGTATTAGCTCAAGAATTAATACGATTATCTCAGTAGAAAATACCATCAAACAAACTATAACTGATTTAATGATCCTTTTGCAGTTTCACAATCTGAATTTGTTCATAATTATGTCATGGGTTTCGCATGGGAGCCTGTAACCATGGCGCACTTGTGTGATCCATCATGTCCAAAGGAGGTCATTTGGCCTAACCAGACTGACCCGTTGCTTGGAGAGATTGAAGGTCCATCTACAAAGCTTGGCAAATACGGAACGTGATCTTCAAAGATATGTAATCTTTAAAAGATATCATTTTGTAATCTTAGAGATTTGATTTGTAAATAGCTTTTAATCATAGCCATTGATGTACTTTGATCTGTACCGTTGATTTTGGGGAGGCTTAACTATAAATATAGTCCTCTCCATCTCATTGTAAATCATTTAGTGAATAATAAAATTATTGAGAGTATTCACTCAAAACTTTCTCTCTAGTGTTCTTGCTTTTCTGTGGCTTTGTTCATCTTTCGAGTTCTTTCAATTTTTGTTTTTCCACTTGTTCTTCGGGGGTGCCTTAGAGGAATTCTATTGAATCCTCAATTATTGAGAGTTAGGCTGACTTAGGCATTTTTAGAGCAAAGAAACTGCCTAAGGCGGCACATATTGCGTGGGAAAAATCTAAGTCTGTGACAGTTGGTACCCGAGCAATCTACAAGGCTTCTTTGGGCAATAGAGGGTTAGCTGCTATTGCACCCAAGCCAAGTGTGGATGTTCCCAAGCCCAAGGAGTTCAAGGGAACAAGGTTCGCAAGAGATGTGGATAATTTTCTTTGGGGAATGGACCAATACTTCCATGCCAAAGGCATCATGGACGATGCCACTAAGGTAATTACTGCTGCTATGTATTTGACTGACATTGCTTTGTTGTGGTGGCATCGTAGGTCTACAGATGTGAGACATGGTGGGACTAAAATTGGGACTTGGGAGGAGTTCTAAAGTTAGTTCAGAGCACAGTTTTATCCAAGGTATGTCGAGGATAAGGCTTGGGCAAAGTTACGCCGGCTTACACAACAAGGCACTCTGAGGGAGTATGTGCGGGAGTTTAGTGAACTCATGCATCAGATCTCCGATATGGGTGAGAAAGAGGCGTTCTTTTCCTTCATGGATGGGTTGAAACCATGGGTGAAGCAAGAGTTCCAATGTAGAGGAGTCCAAGAGCTTACCAAGGCCATGATCATAGCACAATCGTTTGTCGAGCTTGGTGGAAAGAAAGAGAAGCTTGAGTCTTCCAAGCCCAAATTCAAACCAAAGGGCAATAGTGGGGGAGACAAAGACAAGCCCGCTAAGAATGGCAATGGTCAAAAGCCTTGGGATAAAAAGAAGAATGGGCCTTTAAGTTGCTTCCATTGTGATGGTCCACATATACTCAAGGACTGTCCGAAGAAGGCCGCGCTTTCTACTATGAAAGCAAATGAGGAGGCAGATAAGGTGGAAAACAATCTTGGTTCGATACTAGGGGGTGTTGAAGACAAGACGAGTCATGGGCAGATGTTTGTAGACATCATGGTGGCAGGCAGAGAATTGATTGTGCTTGTTGACACAGGTGCATCTGATTTGATCATGTTTGAAGAGACTACTCGTAAAGTTGGTCTCAAGATCCAAAATGGGTCGGGTTGGATCAAGATGGTGAACTCAAAAAGCGTTCCAATCAAGGGGGTTGCAAAGCGAGTGGATCTCTAACTTGGCGGTTGGACCGATAAGGCGACTATTAAGGTAATACCACTTAATGACTATGATTTTATGGTTGGATTAAGTTTCCTTGACCAGGTTTATACGTCTATTTTTCCTTCTGGTAATTACATGGTGATGGATTTGAACCATCAATGCATGGTGAGAATGAAAATGAAGGGAAGCATAGAAGGAAAAACATTGTCAGCAATCCAATTCCATAAAGGAGTGCAGAGAGATGAAGTCCCCTATTTAGCAACCTTAAAGGTTGAGGAAGCCGTGAAGTCCGTTGGTGAGATCCCGAAGGACGTGGGCTACTTATTACAGTCTTTGCAAGATGTGATGCCTACCGAGTTTCCCAAGAAGTTGCCACCAAAGAGGGAGGTAGACCACAAGATCGAGTTAGTTCCCAACATGGAGCCGCCAACAAAGGCTTTATATTGTATGTCTTCGCTAGGATTAGAAGAGTTGCGAAAATAGTTGAAGGAGCTTTTAGATGTAACACCCTTTACCCGTATTCGACTCTGAGATAGGGTACGAGGCATTACCGGACTTATTCACAAATAAACATTCAAAACCGAGACATGAATTTCCACTCAAATTTTAAAATTTTCAAACACATTCATTTTGTCCCTAAAACGAGACTACGAGGCCCAAAACATGCATCGGAAGTGGTTTGGGACGAAACCGAGAACTTTGGAAAGTTTTGGAAAACTTAGAAAATTTTCATAAAAAAGGGGTCACACGCCCGTGTGGGTTCGGGACATGCCCGTGTGACCCAAAGACACGCCCGTGCTTCAGCCCATGTTCAAATTAGGGAGAATTCTTATGATGTCATCATCAATTTAAGGTCACACGGCCAAGTCACACGTCCGTGTGCTTAGGCAGTGTGATCGATTAAATTCTAGTAATTTTTCAAAAAATAGGTGCAAACTTCACACGGCCAGGGCACATGCCCGTGTTCGAGGCCGTGCCGTCCACACGGCTGAGACACACGCCCGTGTCTCTGCCCGTGTGCTCATTAATGAGCATTCAGTTTTGCAATTATTTAGGGTGCAGGAGACACACGGCTGGATCACATGCCCGTGGGGCAGACCGTGTGTCACACACGGCCTAGACACACGCCCGTGTGTCTACCCGTGTGGACAAAAAAAAAGGCTATTTACCAAGCCATTTGTCACCCTTATACACACATACACTCACATCAATTTAAAGGGACATAACATGACATACTTAGGCAACCAAAGCATCCACATTCATGGTTGAAACATATCAACGTTATATGTTTATCTAACATACCCACTACATTTATTAAACCCTAAATCAAACATACAAATCCTACATTCATTAGGCTTCATTCAATTACTATCTAGTTACCAAATTACGCTTAAATTCCTCATCTTATCAATAGGTCACAAATTTCAACATTACACAATTATGCCATAAATCACATTTCCAAATATTTCACATTCACCAAGCATACCATGATTTTATCAGCATAGATATTGACACATGTATGAATATACTTAGGCTTACAACCATGTTAGCCAATATGAGCCAACTTACATGGCCAAATAACAAAACAAACCTTTGACAATCACAAGCCAACACATGGGCTACAATCACAATGACACATTTAACAAAATGATTAAGTCCCTATACATGCCATAGACTTAAAATACTTGAATTCATTTATACCCAGAATGACAGCTTGATAGTGTGATAGGATATCCGACAAACTCCAACCCGAGCTAGCTTATTAACCCTATAAGACATGGGAAAGGAAAGGGGAGTAAGTGATAAACCGAAATAGTAACATATTTTAATCCCACATTTAATATTCTTTTGGATGATTTATCCCTTGATTTATGTAAAAAGGTGCTCTTAATCCTTTCTTTTCATGTCTTATACCCAGGAAAGCACCCAAGGATAAAAAGAACGAGAAACGGGCTCAAAACGGACAAAAATGGGCCAAAGAAGAAATCGACATGGCCTGGACCTTAGCCTACACGGCCGTGCCTCACTGATCATCTAGAACACGGTCTTCCCTCGATTCACACGGCCGTGCCTCACTAGTCGACCCAACACTGCCTGGCCACAATTTTTACGGGCATGTGTCAAGGCCGTGTCCCTCCCGCAGCCAAGAGGAGTTTTACTCGGATTTGGATGCTTGGAGGCAAAGAATTACACTCCAAAGTATAATTAAACCCCCAATTAGGAATTACACTCAAATTAGGATACTTGGAGGCCAAGTAACACATCTCAAAGCCTATATAAACACCCTAGGGGGCAACTTAAGGGGGAGTTCGGCAGAAGCCTTCTGCCAGGGCTTTTGTCCAGGGCGGTTAGTTAGGCCAAGGAGCAAAGCCGGAAAGGTCAGATTTGTGGGAATCACTCGAAGATAGCCAGTTGATCCATCTCAAAAAGCCGGGTTTCTACTCAAGACGGCGGATCTCTCCTTCAATTCCTTCAGGGGTTTTAGGGATTTCTTATGTTTTGTTTTATCTTTTCTCTTGAGATGTTTTCTTATTTAGTTATGAACTAAACCCTTCAGATACCTGAAGGGGATGAAACCTATGATGAATCTTGTTATTATTTACTAAATTATATGATAAATACTTAGTTTGTTCTTAATTATGTGAGCTTTATCCAAATTTAATGTGCTTAGGTGGAGGAGGAATAGACCCTGCCTAAGAGTAGATCTAGCATAATTAAGCGGAGTTGATCGCACGCCTAGTGATAGGATGACGAGATTTTGCCAGATTAGGGTGAAACCTAATATGGGAATCCATAGATCGATTTACTGCTATTCTAGGGGGTTATTATAAGAGAATGAGAGTTCCACTAATTAACCTAGGGTTAGAAGTTATTCGCCTCGAGTGAGGGTTTAATATACGTTAGGGAGTCTTACAGATCAAACTAAGTAAATAAAATCATATGGTTCAGAGATAGATAACAAGTGAAGTCTAGGTGGATTCTTCCTGAGGGTATCGTCTAAATCAACTGAGTTTTTCTAAAAGTTATCTCCCCAATTTTAGTCTTTTTTTCATCTTTGTGTCCTTAGCTTAGTAATTCGTTAAAATTATATTAAAAGCAACGTCACTTATTTTAGGTTAAATAATAAAATGAAAGTTAGTATTAGTACTTTTAGTTCCTTTGGGTTCGATAATCCGGTCTTGCCTAAGCTATACTACTGTTCGATAGGTACACTTGCCTTTAAATCGTTGTCAGAGTTAGTTTCCAGGTTCGATCTTTCTTTTTATAAATTTTAAAGCTCTGATTCACAGTGATCAGTAAGCTTTAAAGCTTAGTAAGTTCATATGCCAATAATACAAAACATTATTCATACACTTGACATACAAATAACTTAACAAATATTAACATAAATGTCATTAAAAATTCTTAAACACCAATTACTCAATCCCTATCTTACCAACAGCTCATCATATAAGTAACAAACATATTTCCACATGAATATCATTAAACTTCATGAGTATAATTTACTTAATCACATTCTTGTCTATAGCTCATCATATGAATAACATAACATACATCAATATAAATGTCATTAAACTTCATAAATGTCATTTAATATCAACATGACACATGTCAACATAATTGTCATATACTAATGGCTCATCACCTGAATCCCATAACACATGTCGACATAATTGTCATATACCAATATCTCATCATATGAATAACATCACACATATCAACATAATTGTCATTTAAGCTTCATAAGCACAACTTGCTCAATCAAAATTTTACCAATTGTTAATCATATACTGAGTTCATTTTCTTTGAGTTTTTCGTACATACCTGTACCAACTCATAACATAATCACTTTCTCATGTTTGACATTCCCATTGAATTTCCCATTGAACCATTTGGAATACTAAAGTATATTCGGGAACCTAGTACATACAGTACTGTACCAATGCCATATCCCAGATATGGTCTTACATGTAATCTAGTATCGATGCCAATAGCCAAGCTATGGTCTTATACAAAGTCTCATATTGATGCCATATCCCATATATGGTCTGACACAAAGTCTCAAATCGATGCCATATCCCAGATATAGTCTTACACGTAATCTTAGTGACCCTAATGCCATGACATTTGCATCCTATCTATTCTTAAGGTTCAACCGGGATTTTCTCACTTGTCGAACTTTGTCGATTACGTTTAAGGAGTCGATCATAATTCATATAATATTAAAGCATTTGAAAAATAAATTAAACAATGCTTTATTTACATACGAACTTACCTTAGCATCAAAATGGCAAAAGGGACTAAATTGTCAAACACTTGTTTTTCCCCCGTTCTACGTCCAAACCTCATTTTTTTCTTGATCTATAATATCACATTTAATTTATTTAATCATTAAACAATTCAAGTTAACACAAAATCACAATATGGCAAAATTTAGATTTTTGCCCCTAAACTTTGACATATTTACAATTTTACCCCTAGGCTCGAAAAATGAAATCTATTCACTATCTTCGATTCTCAAGCCTAGCCGATCCTTTTTCATAACTATAACAGCCCACAATTTCCATTAAAACACACTTTTACTACATATTTTACAACTTTTACAAACAAGTCCTTTTAGGCATTTTCACTAAAAATCACTTAGTAAAAGTTGTTTATCACACCTTAAACAATCAATATCTTCCATCAAACATCAAAATACGTGCATGTCACACATGGTTAAATTTTTAAGCATGAACTCTACTTCAAAGTAATGGTAGAAATAGGTAAACCGAGTCACGAAAAATTCGAAAATGTAAAGAGCATTAAAAACGGGGCTAGGATGCACTTACTATCAAGCTTCAAAAATGGAAAAACCCTAGCTATGGAGCCCTTATGAAATTCGACCAAGGTAGAAGAAAGATGAGTCAATTTTGGCTTTATTTTCCCTTTTTATTCTTTTATTAACAAAATGACCAAAATGCCCCTAAAGCCTTTCTTTGAAATTTTTCCTAAACATGTCCATTTTTGTCCATAAAAATAGAAATTGGTCAAATTTCTATTTAAGGACATCTAATTAAGAATCCATAACTATTTCATACTTAAAGCTTCTAGAACACATATTTTGCAACCTTTGCAATTTAGTCCTAAAAGTCAAATTGGGCACTTTACCAACAAAATTTCTCAACGAAACTTTCACACAATCAAGAAATCATATCATGAACCTTAAAAAAATCATAAAATAAATATTTCTACTTCAGATTTGTGGTCTTAAAACCACTATTCTGACTAGACCCTAATTCGGGCTGTTACATTAGATGCAGGATTCATTAGGCCATCTAAATCTCCGTCCGGTGTGCTAGTGTTCGAAAAGAAACATTATAGGTCGTTGAGGATGATAATAAATTATCGAGCCTTAAACAAGTTCACTGTGAAGAACAGGTACCCTATTCCCCTTATTGCAGACTTGTTTGATCAACTTGGTAGTGCGAGATTGTTCACCAAGTTGGATTTGAGATCGGGGTACCATCAAGTTCAAATAGCTGAGGGGGACGAGCAAAAGATAGCTTGTGTGACGCGATATGCTTCGTATGAGTTTCTTGTGATTCCCTTCGGACTGACGAATGCCCTAGCTGCGTTCTACACCCTAATGAATAAGGTACTTCAACCTTTCCTAGGTCGTTTTGTGGTTGTGTACCTTAATGATATTGTGGTGTACAACAAGTCACTCGAGGAACATGTGGAACATTTGAGGGAGGTGTTCCAAACTTTAAGGGAAAATGAGTTGTTCATCAAAGACGAGAAGTGCTCATTTGCCCAATGAGAAGTGTCATTTCTAAGCCACATTTTAAGAGGTGGCAAGATCCGGATGGATGAGAGGAAAATTCGAGCCATTGTTGAGTGGGAGCCAAAAATAAAGGTGACAGAGTTGACATCTTTCCTTGGGTTGGCAAATTATTATCGATGCTTCATCGAAGGCTCCTCCAAAATTACTGCACCCTTGACAGACATGTTGAAAAATGGTAAGGTATGAGATTAGGATCCTCAATGCGAGAAAGCCTTTAACCAATTGAAGCAAGTGACGACGAGGGAGCCTATACTTGTTTTATTGGATTATTCGAAGCCGTATGAGGTACTCACGGATGCATCAGATTGTGCCATTGGGGGAGTACTGATGTAACACGGGCATCTAATTACTTTTGAGAGTCAAAAGCTTAATGAGATAAAGTGGAGGTACATGGTCCAAGAAAAGGATATGGTTGTTGTGGTGCATTGCTTGCGCAGATGGAGGCATTACTTACTGGGTTCCAGGTTTGTGGTCTTTACCGATAATGTTGCCAACAGTTATTTTCTAACCCATAATAAGTTCTCCCAAATAGTCTCGTTGGTGGGTTTTCCAAGTAGAGTTTGATTTCACGGTGGAGTATAAGTCAAGGAGTGCCAACACTGTGGCTGATGCACTTAGCCGGAAGATGGAATTTTTGGTAATCAACCAAGTTGATGGGTCCTTATTGGAGCATATTCGAGAGGGATTGTCCCATGATCCCACAACCAAAAACTTGATCAAGCTTGCTAATAAGGGGAAAACGAGGAGATTTTGGTTTGAAGGGGAGTTGTTATACATTCATGGGCACCATCTTTATGTGCCTAATTATGGGAAATTGTGCAAAGAAGTCATGAAAGAGTGTCATAACTCGAGATGGGCGGGCCATCTAGGAATGCACCGCACCTTGGCCTCTTTGGAGGATTGTTACTATTGGCATTTTTGGTTTGAGGGGGAATTGTTATACATACATAAACACGTTACAATCCGTTACAAGTTTTTGGCGTTGTTGCCGGGAACTGTTGCCTTTATCATTTTTTGCGAAATTATTTATACAATTTGGTTTTTATTTATTTATTTTATTTATTTTCTAACACTACTAATTTATTCAATATAATTTATTTTTTTATTATTCTTAAATGTTTTATGAGCATAAATCGAATCATTGATCTATTACCCATGGACCCTGAAATTGAGCAGACTTTTAGACAAAGAAGACGCGAAAGATTTTGTAACATCCTGAAAAGGGCCTATGCATTTTCAGTTTAATGGTGCGAAATGACATGTCTTATGTGTTATGAATGTATTCTGAATATTTTTGGAAACTAGGAAATGTAAGGAAATGATTTAGAAATGATTCAAAAGAGGAAAGCGAACATTTTCGAAACTTGAAATGAAAGGAAATGTCAAGTTTAAAGAGGAAAACGAAAATTTTGGAAACTTGGAAATGTAAGGAAATGTCATAGAAATGTTAAGTTTTAAAGTTCAAAAGGGGAAACTAAGGCAAGGTGGTCTTAAGAGAAAATGTATGTGAAATATGACATACAAATAGCCTTGGTAAAATGGCTACAAGGCACCACTTAGGGCCTAGCAAGTGACGCCATGTCAAAAGAGAAAGGGGCCAAGGTTGAGTCACATAGGAAGCAAAATAAAAGATTTTTATTTTGCTACAAGGAGCAAGGGAGTTGGACGGCATGAAGGCTCTTAAAAGAGGAGTTTTATCCTCTTTAAATTTTGGTTAAATAGGTAGATAAATGAGGATAATTATTGGTATAATTAAAAGGATTATTTCTTTTAATTTTAAATTAAAGGATAAAGCTATCAAAATAGAAGAGTGGTGGCCAAGTAAGGGAGTCTTGGCCTAGTAATTTCGGCACAAGGAGGAGAACTAAGGCCATTCATTCATTCTCTTCCCTCTGCCGAATTTTCCTAGCAAAATCCTCTCTTCTCTACTATCTTGTCAAAACTGAAATCTCTAGCAAAGCAAGCCGATTTCTTCACCTTTCTTCTCTTCCTTTTTCTTTTCTCTCAACCTTCCAAAAGCCGAAGGTTGTGAGATCATCATCTAGCCATAAGAATCACGAAGGTTGAAGTGAAGGTGCAATCGATTTCTTCAAATAAGGGTAAGATCCAAGTTTGGTTTCCATTCTTTTATATTGTAGACTTATCCAAATTTAGGTACTAATCCCTATTATTGATTTTGGCTGAAATATGGAAGGATCTTTCGGGATTATCGAGTAGGCGACTAAAAGGAGGATTTTTCAGATTTAAAGCTTCAAGGTAAGACATGTGAATATTCGGCCAAAGGCCATTAATTATGTTTAAGGATGAAATCAGATCTAACATGAGTCCATAGGTATTTCGACAACTCCTAAGCAAGTGAATCTTTTGGGACTTTAAATCCACAAGGTAAGCATATAAGGTATTCGGCCAAGGCCTATTTTTGGTATTTAGAAACTGTTTCTTATTTATTCAAAAGCGGAAACTGACATAGCTAAGTGATTTAATGGCTAGCCGATTTGAAGAAGGAACTCAGCAAGTTTTCGAGATTTGATCGGCACAAGGTAAGTTTTGGTTACAATAATCCTTCTGGATTGATCTTATGGTGAATAGGCTTTTACTAAATAGTAAGGGATTGACCAAATGTAGGGATTAAGGATCTAAAGCGATAGATCGGTTTTTCTTTTTTTTGGGATTTCAAGGAATACGCTAAGTTAATCAGGTGTGTACCTCACACTACTTCTTAATCTATTTATGGCATTATTTAATTTGTATGTGACTATAAGAATGTGCAAGAATATGGCTAAAGTACAGTGAATGGTACAAAGTACCAGTGCGTATCCTACTCCTACTAGGATTATGAAACATGTTATATTTAATATGTGATAAGAATGTGAAAGTTGGCATGTTAATGCATAATATATGTTATGGGGCACATGGGTTATTGAAAAGGGGAAGTGAATGTGGTGACCTAAGACCACAAAAATCGAATGTGGTGACCTAAGACCACGATAATCCGAATGTGGTGACCTAAGACCACGATCTACGAATGTGGTGACCTAAGACCACAAATATTTATAAAGGCGATGAGCACGTCATTGCAAATGATCGCTTCGATGGTGTGTAGCGGATGGAGGGTCGACTTAGTAGTCCCCCACGGTGTGCGAGGTTGAGTGCGGGGATGTGTAGCGGATGGCATATAGGTTTGAGTTGGGATTGCATCATTATTTTGATCTATTATGTGAATTGATATGTGATGTGATTACGTATGCCTAAGTTGTTAAGATTTAGTGTTGTAGTACACATTGAGTCTGTTGACTCACCCGTTGTGGGAACATGTTTTGGTGATGAGCAGTGATGGACCGAGACAGCGCAGAACTTGTGGTGGCCATGCTCGGCTTGAAGTTTTATTTAATTTGGGCATTTTAATTTATTTAAGCACTTTATAAATTTTATTTTGGGTTTTATTTGATGTAATAAGGCCATAGTGAACTATGTTAATTTCTAATCTATTTGCTATGTGACGAAATTTTATTAGAGCTTAAGTCAATTTAGTTTAAGAATAAACTTTAAATATTTTGTCACTCGAGGTAAATGGGTTTTTAACATAAAACAAACTTGTTTTCAACTCAAGCCCAACCCACAAACAAACTTTCTTCAAAACCCACGCTTTTTCAAAGGTAATAAAGGAAATGTGAACTGGTTTTCTTCAAGGAACATACCAGATCCGGTCAAGGCTCGTGGGCCGGGTTTGGGATGTTTCAGTTTGGTATTAGAGCCCGTTTCAAACTCTTGGCCTGATGTTTAAGGCCCAAAACATTTTCGAATCGAGCCCAAATAAGTTTTATAAAAATATTTTATGAAATCAGCAGGGTTTTTCGGCATGGCACCCAAGTCTCAGGCCGAGGTCCACGGTGAGTACCCTATCCCTTGTGTGATTTTTAATATGATGCGTAGAAGGGTAGAAATGTAATGGAATGTAGAATAGTATGATAGGTACTTGAACCGTAGGTCTAGTCTACTCAAACACAAATACATAAGACTTAAATGCCTAAACAAACCTATGGCTAAGTCGCCAGAGTTAGGTGTGTGGTAACCCACATGCGCATGTCTAGGATTGGATCAGGAAGCGCACTGGTATTTAAGCGGTCCTAGTGACTCACCTCCTCTTGTTTGGAATCCTACCAGTGCGTAGCTTCCGGTTCACCCTAACCAAGAAGACTCGGTGGGTGTGGCAACCTTTGTGCGCATGTCTAGGACCCGGTTTCGGTGGGAGCTTGGTACTTAGCGATCGCGTGACTCACCTCCTCTCCACTCGAATCCTACAGTGCGTAGCTTTGGTTCGGCCAGGACCAAGAGGACTCGGTCATAGGCTAAACACAATAACTAAAACCGAAGGGAACGAGCTTTGTTTTTATAAAAAAAACCTAGTTCTAAAACTCTTAAAATTACCCTTTTTAATTCGTGAGAACTATTTTTACAAAATTTTTGAAAAATTTCGAATTACAAAATTACTAAAATACCCTAGCGGTAAAATTACAGAAATGCCCTTGGTTTATGAAATTTCCAAAATACCCCGAGATTCAAAATTTCCAAAATACCTGGATTTCAAAATTTTCCAAAGTACCCCAGGAATTCAAAATTACCAACACATTCTTATTGACAAAATCAACAAGGAACCTTATCTTGAAAAACTACGAAAATACCCCTGTAGGACAAATTACGAAAATACCCCTGGGTAGTGGAAAAACAACAACAATGGAAACTACAACATTTCTCTGAATGAACGGAAGTTCATAATTGATTGATGGATGTATGAATGCAAAGACTGTGTGCATGTATGAATACGAAAGAACCACTCCTAAATTTTCTTTTCATAAAACTTCTTTGCGGGTAATAAGTGAAACAAGCACTAATTTATAAAACTTTTTAATCAGATCGCGACGGTAGAAATGAGCTCTAGGGGACGTGGTCATAACGTACGAGGACGCGGTAGAGGTAGAATGACTATGTCGGAACCCGTTAGATCAGGTCAGGGGTCTGACAACAAGATGCCACCACCACCCCCAGCTATTGGTGTTGAGCAGCAAGCGCGACGCAGGAGGATGATCTGTGTGTCGCGGTGTCTTCGCGAGTTCTAGAGTTGGTGGCTGGTGCGGGAGGAAATTCGGGAGCCCTAAGTCGGTACTGGCGACTTCGTGCCAACGGAGCTTAGGTGTTCCGTGGAGTGTCAGGAGTGGCACCCGCAGTACCGCTAAGTATTGGTTGGAATCAACTGAGCGGATCATGGATGAACTAGATCTAACCCCGAAGAAAAGGTGAAAGGAATGGTGGCGTTCCTCACGCGATGAAGCGTACCAATGGTGGCTCACGATTCGTGATGGTGCCACGATTGAGGATCCGGCGTGGGACTATGTTAAGGCGGCTTATCGGAAGAAGTATGTCGGTGCCGGTATAATCGATGAGCAAAGGAAGGCATTTATGGGGTGGTTCAAGGAACAAGTCCGTGGCGAGTATGAAGTCGAGTTTACGAGGGTGAGCCGTTATGCTCGAGGAGTGGTGGCTACGGAGCATGAGCGGTGTGTTTGATTTGAGGACGGTTTGAGGGATGATTTAAGGCTGTTGATAGCTCCGCATCAGGAACGAGATTTTTCTGCTTTAGTAGAGAAAGCTAAGGTAGCTGAGGGGATTAAGGATTCTACAAAGTGGAACTTCGACCGAGCAGCGAGCGAAAAGAGGCTTTGGTTCGTCAGGATCATGCGGGAATAAAAGGCCTAGAGTTGATAGGCGCGAGGTCGCAAGTCGCTACTGGAGAGGCGTGTCGTCCTTGTGACCAGTGTGGGAAGAAACACTTAGGAGAGTGTTAGAAAAAGACGGGAGGATGTTTTAGGTGTGGGTCTAAGGACCACATGATTAAGGATTGTCCAAAAAAGCCGGAGGAGAGTCGGCGGCGGCTCGGAATGTTCATCAGTGGTAGAGGTGGGCAGCAGCCCCAACGTGGTCGTGGTCCGAATAATAGAGGTAATGGTCTTTGGCGAGAGGATGAGGAACACCGGGCGAGAGGTGTGCTGCTATCATCGAGGCAAGGCAACCGGGTTTGGTTTATGTGGTTCACCGGAGGGAGGATGGAGACGCAGCCGGACGTCATAACCCCGTGCGTTCCTTATATTTGGGAAACCTTATTATGCTCGATTGATGTGGGCTCGACCCATTCCTATGTTGCATGTAGTGTAGTGGAAACACTAGGCCTAAACTCTGAACTCTCTGATAGGCAGATGACTGTAGTAAGCCCATTAAGCCAAAGCGTAGTGGTGGATAAGATCTTTCGGAGTGTACCGCTAGAAATTCGAGGAGTGAACTTTGGTGACTTAATGGAGTTACCCTTGGAGAATTTGACCTCATACTTGGGATGGGTGGCTAGTAGAGCATCGAGCCGTGTTGGATTGTGCGGCTAAGCGAATGGAACTAAGAACCCCGGAGGGTGAGGTGATTATCATGATAGGAGAAAGAAGAAACTAGTTGTCTAATGTAGTTTCGGCACTAAAAAAGTGAAAGGATGGTTCGGGAAGGGTGCAAGGCGTTTTTAGCCTTCGTAAGTGCGTTAGATGGAAAGGAGGAAGGAGTCAATGGAGTTAGAATGGTAAGGGACTTCGTGGATGTGTTTCGGAGGAAATTACAGAATACCCCCGGATAGGGAGGTGGAATTTGGAATAGACTTGCTACAGAGAGCAGCTCTGTGTCAATCGCCCCATCACCGAATGGCGCCAAAGGAGTTAGTGAGCTCAAGGCTCGATTCAAGAATTGTTGGATCGTGGGTTCATCGACCCAAGTGTGTCTCCATGGGGAGCACCGATCTTGTTTGTCAAGAAGAAAGATGGGACTATGCGAATGTGCATAGACTATCGTCGATTGAATAAGTGACCATCAAGAACAAGTACCCTTTGCCAAGGATAGGCGACTTGTTCGATCGACTTAAGGGGACGCCGTATTTTCAAAGATTGATCTAAGGTCCGGATATCATCGGTTGAAGGTGAAGGAGGCGGATATCCATAAGACCGCCTTTAGGACAAGATACGCCATTATGAGTTTGTAGTAATGCCGTTTGGGTTGTGAACGCTCCACAAGCGTTCATGGATATGATGAACCGGGTCTTCCAACCCTACTTGGATAGGTTCATCGTTGTGTTCATCAACGACATCTTAGTATACTCGAAGTCGGAGGATGAGCATGATGAGCACCTATGGATAGTGCTACAAGTATTAAGGGAAAAGAAGCTCTCATGCCAAATTCGGCCAAGTGTGAATTTTGGCTTAAGGAGAGTGGCATTCTTAGGACATGTGGTCCGCAGAGGGAATAAGGGTGGATCCTAGGAAGATCGAGGCGGTGTTGGATTGGAAACCACCTAGGTCCGTGGTGAAATCCAAAGTTTCTTAGGTTTGGCGAGCTATTACGGGAGGTTTGTAGAAGGGTTCTCGTCAATAGCCGCGCCTTTGACAAAGTTATTGAGGAAGGAAGTACCCTTTGTATGGACGGATAAGCCTTGTGAGCTTTGAGAACCTCAAGAAGGTCTTGGTGAAGCTCGGTGTTAATTCAGTAGGAGGCGGGAAAGGAGTTTGTGGTATCTTTGTGACGCTTCGCATACGGGATTAGGGTGTGTTCTAATGCAAGATGGAAAAGTGGTCGCTTATACGTCTCGACAGTTAAGGCCTCATGAGGTTAACTACCCAACTCATGACTTGGAATTGGCGGCAGTGGTCTTCGCTCTTAAGGTGTGGAGGCATTACCTTTATGGAGAAAAGTCAGTGATCTACACAGACCACAAAAGTCTAAAGTATCTGCTGACTCCGAAGGAGTTGAACCTAAGGCAAGCGAAGGTGGGTGGAGCTATTAAAGGATTATGATTGTTCGATCGAGTATCACCCAGGCAAGGCGAATGTGGTAACAGATACCTTAAGTCGGAAAGTGGTGTCGGATCTAAGGGCGATGTTCGCACACTTAAGTTTGTATGATGATGGAAGTCTGCTGGCAGAATTGCAAGTCAAACCCACGTGGTTGAATGAAGTAAAGGAAAGTCAATTGTTGGATGAGGACTTAAGTGCTAAGCTATAGCAAGTACTGAGCGGAGAGTTAGAAGATTATGGTGTTAACAATGAGGAGTATTGTGCTTCAAGGGAAAGGTGCGTATGCCAAAAGACGAGGAGTTAAGACAAAGGATTCTTCGGGAGGCGCATAGTAGCCCATATGCTATGCATCCGGAGGCACTAAGTTGTCTGAGGATTTAAGGGAGCGATTACGGTGGCCTTGATCTTAGCGAGGGAAGTTCTGCGAATTCGTGGGGAAATGTCGGCGTGTCGACAAGTTAAGGTGAACACCAAGTTCCATCGGGATTACTTGCCAATCGAGATTCCACAATGGAAGTGGGCAAGAATCACCATGGACTTCGTTAGTGGGCTTCCCCTTACGCCTACTAAGAAGGACTCGGTATGGGTAATAGTGGACCATTTGACCAAGTCGCGCATTTCATTCCAAGAAGAATGGATTATTCTCTTGAAGTTGGCCAAATTATATGTAGCGGAAATTGTGAGGTTGCAGAATACGGTATCAATCATCTCCGATAGGGACCCAAGGTTTACGTCTCAATTTTGGAGGGCACTTCATCAAGCTTTAGGCACTAAGTTAGACTTCACTACGGCTTTTCATCCACAATCGGACAGGCGATGCGAGCGAGTTATACAAGTGTTGGAGGATATGTTGAGAGGTCGTGTGATGGATTTCGAGGAAGTTGGGAAGACTATTTGCCTTTAGTTGAGTTCGCCTACAACAACAACTATCGGACTAGCATTCGGATGGCACCATATGAAGCGTTGTATGGTCGGAAATGTCGAACACCTACTTGTTGGGTGAGTTAGGAGAACGTCGAGTTTTGGGCCCGAGTTAGTGGCGGCGAAGAGAAGGTTGAGATAATCGAGGGCACGGTTAAAAGAAGCCTCGATAGAAGCGAAGTCGCACATGAGACCTTAAGCGGAAGGAAATAGAGTTTGAAGTGGGAGATTAAGCTGTTTACGAAAGTCTCGCCTTGGAAGAAGGTGATGAGGTTTGGTCGCAAAGGAAGTTAAGCCCAAGGTTTATAGGGCCCTATCGAGTGTTGAAGCTAGTGGGACCAGTGGCATATCAGTTAGAGTTGCCATCGGAATTGAAGCAGATGCACGACGTATTCCATGTTTCCATGCTACGGCGATATCGATCGGATCCATCTCACATAGTACCGGTTGAAGAGGTGGAGCTAAGGCGGACTTATCCTACGAAGAGGGCCGATTGATTTTGGAGCGAGACGTGAAAGTGTTGCGGAGGAAGTTAGTTCCTCTAGTCAAAGTGTTATGGTGCAACCATGGATCGAAGGAAGCTTCGTAGGAGCCAGAAGAGGCAATGTGACGGCAATACCCTCAATTATTTTAGCTAGGAAATTCGAGAGGACGAAATTATTTTAAGGAGGTAGAAGCGTAACATCACGAAAAGGGCCTATGCATTTTCGGTTTAATGGTGCGAAATGACATGTCTTATGTGTTATGAATGTATTCTGAATATTTTTGGAAACTAGGAAATGTAAGGAAATGATTTAGAAATGATTCAAAAGAGGAAAGCGAACATTTTTGAAACTTGGAAATGAAAGGAAATGTCAAGTTTAAAGAGGAAAGCGAAAATTTTGGAATCTTTGAAATGTAAGGAAATGTCATAGAAATGTTAAGTTTTAAAGTTCAAAAAGGGAAACTAAGGCAAGGTGGTCTTAAGAGAAAATGTATGTGAAATATGACATACAAATAGCCTTGGTAAAATGGCTACAAGGCACCACTTAGGGCCTACATAAGTGACGCCATGTCCAAAGAGAAAGGGGCCAAGGTTCGAGTCACATAGGAAGCAAAATAAAAGATTTTTATTTTGCTACAAGGAGCAAGGGAGTTGGATGGCATGAAGGCTCTTAAAGAGGAGTTTTATCCTCTTTAAATTTCGGTTAAATAGGTGGATAAATGAGGATAATTATTGGTATAATTAAAAGGATTATTTCTTTTAATTTTAAATTAAAGGATAAAGCTATCAAAATAGAAGAGTGGTGGCCAAGTAAAGGGAGTCTTGGCCTAGTAATTTCGGCACAAGGAGGAGAACTAAGGCCATTCATTCATTCTCTTCTCTGTAGAATTTTCCTAGCAAAATTCTCTCTTCTCTGCTATCTTGTCAAAACCGAAATCTCTAGCAAAGCAAGCCGATTTCTTCACCTTTCTTCTCTTTCTTTTTCTTTTTCTCTCAACCTTCCAAAAGCCGAAGGTTGTGAGATCATCATCTAGCCATAGCCGAATCCCTGAAGGTTGAAGTGAAGGTGCAATCGATTTCTTCAAATAAGGGTAAGATCCAAGTTTGGTTTCCATTCTTTTATATTGTAGACTTATCGAAATATAGGGACTAATCCCTATTATTAATTTTGGCCGAAATATGGAAGGATCTTTCGGGATTATCAGAGTAGGCGACTAAAAGGAGGATTTTTCGGGATTTAAAGCTTCAAGGTAAGACATGTGAATATTCGGCCAAAGGCCATTAATTATGTTTAAGGATGAAATCAGATCTAACATGAGTCCATAGGTATTTCGACAACTCCCTAAGCAAGTGAATCATTTCGGGACTTTAGAATCCATAAGGTAAGCATATAAGGTATTTGCCCAAGGGCTGTTTTTGGTATTTAGAATCTGTTTCTTATTTATTCAAAAGCCGTAAACCGACATAGCTAAGTGATTTAATGGCTAGCCGATTTCAAGAAGGAACTCAAAGCAAGTTTTGGGATTTGATCGGCACAAGGTAAGTTTTGGTTACAATAATCCTTTGAGATTTAGTCTTATGGTCGAATAGGCTTTTACTAAATAGTAAGGGATTGACCAAATGTAGGGATTAAGGATCTAAAGCGATAGATCGATTTTTCTTTTTCGGGATTTCAAGGAATACGCTAAGTTAATCAGTGTGTACCTCACACTACTTCTTAATTTATTTATGGCATTATTTAATTTGTATGTGACTATAAGAATGTGCAAGAATATGGCTAAGGTGCAGTGAATGGTACAAAGTACCAGCACGTATCCTACTCCTACTAGGATTATGAAACATGTTATATTTAATATGTGATAAGAATGTGAAAGTTGGCATGTTAATGCATAATATATGTTATGGGGCACATGGGTTATTGAAAAGGGGAAGTGAATGTGGTGACCTAAGACCACGAAATCTGAATGTGGTGACCTAAGACCACGATAATCTGAATGTGGTGACCTAAGACCACGATATCTGAATGTGGTAACCTAAGACCACAAATATTTATAAAGGCGATGAGCACGTCATTTATGTGGCGCCGCCGATGGTGTGTAGCGGATGGAGGGTCGACTTAGTAGTCCCCACGGTGGGCAGGTTGGTATGGGGATGTGTAGCGGATGGCATATAGGTTTGGGTTGGGATTGCATCATTATTTTGATCTATTATGTGAATTGATATGTGATGTGATTACGTATGCCTAAGTTGTTAAGATTTAGTGTTGTAGTACACATTGAGTGCTGTTGACTCACCCCGTTGTGGGAACATGTTTGGTGATGAAGCAGTGATGGACCGAGGCAACGAGAACTTGTGGTGGCCATGCTCACTTGAAGTTTTATTTAATTTGGGCGTTTTAATTTATTTAAGCACTTTATAAATTTTATTTTGGGTTTTATTTGATGTAATAAGGCCATAGTGAACTATGTTAATTTACATTATATTTGCTATGTGTGAAATTTTATTAGAAGCTTAAGTCAATTTAGTTTAAGAATAAACTTTAAATATTTTGTCACTCGAGGTAAATGGGTTTTAACATAAAACAAACTTGTTTTCAACTAAGCCCAACCCACAAACAAACTTTCTTCAAAACCTACAGCTTTTTCAAAGGTAATAAAGGAAATGTGAACTGGTTTTCTTCAAGGAACATACCAGATCCGGTCAAGGCTCGTGGTCCGGGTTTGGGATGTTTCAGATTTGCTCAAAGACTAGCCGAGATGGACCATGGAAATTAAATTGATGGACAAGGTTATGGAGTCAATCAAGTGCACAACCCAATCCTTATTGCTGATGATAGGGATCGTGCCATCAGACAATACACTGTGGTACTCTTTAATGAGTTAAATTTGAGAATTAGAAGGCTGGATATCGAGGCAACCCAATTCGAATTGAAACCAATGATGTTTCAAATGCTCCAAACAGTGGGCCAATTTAGTGGTATGCCCACGGAAGATCCACGCTTACACCTTCATTTGTTCATGGAGGTATGTGATTCATTCAAGATAGCTGGTGTGACTAAAGATGCACTGAGGTTGACACTGTTTCCATACTCATTTCAAGATCGAGCACGAGCATGGCTAAATTCATTGCCACCAAGTTCAATATCTACCTTGCAAGAATTAGCAGAAAGGTTTTTGGTAAAATATTTTCCACCGAGTAAGAATGCAAAATTGCGTAATGAGATAACTACTTTCTAATAATTAGATGATGTGTCTTTGTATGAGGCGTGGAAAAGATTCAAGGAATTACTTCGTAAGTGTCCTCATCATGAGATTCCTCATTGTATCTAGTTGGAGATGTTTTATACTGGTCTCAATGCACATACAAGATTAATGGTAGATGCTTCTACGAATGGTGCGATTTTGTCTCAGTCTTATAACGAGGCTTATGAGATCATTGAAAGGATCGTAAGTAATAACTACCAATCACTGACAAATAGAGCAGTTTAGGAAGACGTGTAACTGGAGTGCACGAAGTGGACGCACTGGCTTTACTCTCTACTCAGGTATCTTCTATTTTCTCTATGTTAAAACCCTTTACCACTAATGGTTTAAATAATTTTGCAGCACAATCACCAAGTCAGTATGAAGTAATTTCCTGCGTATACTGTGGGGATGGTCATTATCTCGAATCAGTGTACTACGTAAGGAACCAGTATCAAAATAAAAATGGACAAGGACCACAATCCAATTTCTACAATCCATCGTGGCGAAACCATTCAAACTTTTCCTGGAGCAATCAAGGAAACGGATCGAACAATAATCAAATGTAGCATAAACCCAACCAAACCTAAGGGTTTAACCAACAAGCCCCAAAACCACCTCAACTTGAATCATCAAATAGTTTGGAGAACTTGTTGAAGGCGTACATGGTGAAAAATGATACCTTGATCCAAAATCAAGATGCAACGCTAAAAAATCTTGAGAACCAGATGGGTCAGTTAGCTACTAAGCTTCGTTGTAGACCAAAAGGAGCCTTGCCGAACGACACAGAAAATATGAGATATTTGGGTAAGTAATATTGAAAAGTGGTTGAGTTACGAAGTGGTAAGATTTTACAACCTAAAAAGGTTGTGGTTCAAGATGAGCCTACATAAAAAGAGGAAAGTCAACCGACAGTTGCAGTTCCTACAACAGAAAAATCAAATGCTGAAAAATCTAATGAGGTAAACCCTAAACTAGCGAATTTTAAAAAGCTAACACCCTCTTTTGCATATGTACCTCCTTAGAAAAGTTGTCCATATCAACCTAGAGTTCTATATCCTCAAAGACTTCAATAGAACAAGCAGAAACAAGAGGTACAATTCAAGAAGTTCTTGGATGTTTTAAAGTAGCTACATATCAACATACCATTGGTAGAGGCTTTAGAGCAAATGCCCAACTCTGTGAAGTTTATGAACGATATTTTGTCAAAGAAGAAATGACTTAATGAGTATGAGACTATCGCTTTGACGAAGGAGTGTAGTGCATTTTTATAGAACAAGCTACCTCCGAAACTGAAGGATCTTGGCAATTTTATGATACCCTGCAACACTGGTGAATCATATTGCGGTAAATCTTTATGTGACTTAGGAGCAAGCATCAACTTGATGCCCAAATCTATTTTCAAGCTATTGGGAATAGGTGAAGCAAGACCCACTATTGTAACACTTAAACTTGCGGATCGATCATTAGCATATCCTGAAGGAAAGATCGAGGATGTTTTGGTAAGAGTCGATAAATTTATCTTTACTGCTGATTTCATTATTTTGGATTTTGAAGCAGATAAGAAAGTTTCGATCATCCTAGGTAGACCTTTCCTAGGCATGGGAAGAACGTTGATAGATGTGTAGAAAGACAAACTCACCATACGAGTTCAAGATGATAAGGTAACGTTTAATATTCTAAAGGCAATGAAATTTCCCGATTCAATAGAAGAATGTTTAGTAATAGAGGAATTAGACACATTAGTTTCTATGGGAAGCAATTCTGAAGAAGACCCCTTGGAGAATTGATCGTTGTTTTTGCGATGTCAAAGTCTTAAAATTTATAAAAAGAATGATCGAACCTGGAAACTAACTATGACAATGATTTGAGGCAAGCGCACCTATCGAACAGTAGTATAGTTTAGTGGCAAGACCAGAAAGTCGAACCCGAAGGAACTAAAAGTACTAATACTAACTTTCTTTTTATTATCTAGCCTAAAATAAAGGGAATTCGTTGTTTAATCTAAATTAATTAACTACTAAACTAAAGACTCTAAGACAAAGAAGAATGAATTTGAGAAAATAACTTGAGGAAAAACCAATTGATTAAGACGACACCCAAGGAAGAATCCACCTAGACTTCACTTGTTATCTAACTCAACTGCAGACGATTTATTCATTTGACTTGATCCGTAAGATTCCTAATGTATATTAAACCCTCTCTTGAAGCGAATAACGTCTAACCCTAGGTTTATTAATTGAAATCTCTTTCTAATTAAAACCCTAGAATTGCATTAACTCGATCTATGGAATCCCATATTAGGTTTCACCTAATCCAGGCAAAATCTCGTCACCCTATCTCTAGGCGCGATCAACTCCACTTAACTATGCTAGATCTACTCTTAGGCAGGGACTTTTTCTCCTCCACCCAAGCACATCAAACTTGAATCAATATCCCGAAAATATCAACACAAGAATTAAGAACACATAATTCAGAACAAATCAAATATTTATCATATGGTTCAGTAAACGATAACAAGATTCATCTAAGTTTCATCCCCTCGGTATCTGAGGGTTTAGTTCATAACAATAAAAGAAAACATCTCAGAAGAAAAGATAAAACAAAACATAAGAAATCCTTAAAACTCCCTGAAGGAATTGAAGGAGAGTCCCTTCGTCTTGAGTATAATTCTGGCTTCTAGAGATGAATCAACTGGCTATCCTCGAGTGAATCCCCACAAATCTGCCTTCTCTGGCCTAGCAGACGCCCCTAGACGATAGCCTTCGGCTCCCCCTTTTCGGTCATACTTAGGGTGTATATGTAGGATTTTGGAATGTGTTTCTTTGCCCCTGAGTATCCAAATCTGAATGAAACTTCTCTTTGCCACGGGAAGGGCAATGGCATGGCACATGCCCGTGTGAATCGTGGCCAGGCCGTGCTGGACTTCATTAATGAGGCACGGCCGTGTGGTCTTGGGTCTAAGCTGTGCCGATTTCGTGATCTGGCCCATTTGGCCCGTTTTAATCCCATTTTCCGTTCTTTTCATCCTCCGGTGCTTTCCTGAGTATAAAACATGAAAATAAAGGATTAAGAGCACCAAATTACATAAAATGAGGGATAATTCATCCAAAAGCATGCTAAATGTGGGCTTAAAATATGTTACTTTTACGGTTTATCAAGAATGCCTTAGGTTCTGAACTATTCAAACATGAAAAAGGTAATGAAGGTTTGGCTTTGATGGAAGACAATGCAAGGAGTTATATTCAGCCACCGCGGTTCAAACCGCTAGAGTTGGAAGTTCGAGAATTTACACAACCCAAGTTGTTAATCAAGGAATCGCCTAAACTCGAACTAAAGGTACTTCCGTCTCACTAAAAATATGTTTATCTTGGTGATAGTTTTACTTTTCTTGTGATTATTTTAGTGGAACTGACAGAACATCAAGAGGGGCAATTGATTGCTATCTTAAAGAAATTTAAGAAGGCAATTGGTTGGACCATAGCGACATACGAGGTATAAGTCCTTCCTTCTACATGCATAAATATTTTTTAAAGGAAGGTGAAAAAGGTAAGATTGATGGGTAAAGGAGACTTAACCCTATCATGAAAGAAGTGGTTCGGAATGAGGTAATTAAGTGGTTAGATGCGGGAATTATTTACCCTATTTTAGATAGTTCTTGGGTATGTCCGGTACAATGCGTACCGAAGAAATGTGAGATCATGATTGTTGAGAATGAGCGAAATGAGCTAATCCCGATGAGAACTATCACGAGTTGGAGAAATTGTATTGTCTACAGAAAGCTTAACAAAGCCACTCGTAAGGATCATTTTGCTTTGCCTTTTATGGATCAAATGTTAGATCGTCTAGCGGGTAATGAATTTTATTACTTTTTAGATGGATATTCAGGATACAACCAAATAGTTGTAGCCTCAGAAGACCTGCATAAAACTACTTTTACCTATCCATATAGTACATTTTCTTTTAGTCAAATGCCTTTCGACTTATGTAATGCACCTGCCACATTTCAGCGATATATGATGGCAATTTTCATTACTATGGTTGAAAATTATGTCGATGTTTTCGTGGATGATTTCTCTATTTTTGGTAACACTTATGATGTTTGCTTCAATAATTTGGCTAAGGTACTAAAAAAGATACGAAGAGACTAATCTTGTCCTTAACTGGGAGAAGTGTCATTTTTTGGTTAAGGAGGGAATTGCCTTAGGGCATAAGATTTCCAAAAATGGGATTGAAGTGGATTAAGCGAAGGTGGACGTAATTGAGAGATTATCGCCTCCAGTTAGTGTGAAATGAGTTCGAAGCTTCTTAGGCCATGCTAGTTTTTATCGTAGATTTATAAAGGATTTTTCAAAAATTTCTAAACCTTTATTTATGCTTTTAGAAAAAAAGATGTTTTTAATTCTAATAAAGCTAGTTAATTTCAGCCCCAATAATTATCACACCTGATTGGAACAGGCCTTTTGAGTTAATGTGTGATGCAAGCGATTTTGTTGTTGGAGTTGTGATGGGCCAAAGGAGGAACAAAGTCTTTCATCCTATTTACTATGCAAGAAGAAATTTGATAGGAGCCTAGATCAATTATACGGTAACTGAAAAAGAATTCTTTGCTATAGTCTTTGCTTTTGACAAGTCCCATTCATATCTTGTAGGTACCAAAGTTACAGTGTTTACCGATCATGCTGCCATTAAATACTTACTCACAAAGAAAAATGCTAAACCAAGGCTAATTCAATGGATACTTTTACTCCAAGAATTTGACCTTGAGATCCAAGACAGAAAAGGTGTTGAAAATCAAGTAGTCGATCATCTGTCGAGGTTGGAACACAATAAGGTAACTTCCTCACTTGTTCCAATTAATGAGAATTTTCCTGATGAGCATATCTTTGAGGTAACACAAATCTATGAAACACCTTGGTTTGCTTATTTTTCCAATTACTTAGCATGTGGAATAATTCCTTGAGAAATGACGTACCAACAAAGGAAGAATTTCCTTCATGATAGTCGATACTATTTCTGGGAAGACGCATTTTTGTTTAAACAATGTGCAGGTAACATAATCAGGAAGTACGTAGCTATAAGTGAGATTGACAAAATTTTGTACCACTGTCATTCATCTCCGAATGGGGGACACTTTGGTGGTTCACGTACAACATCAAAGAATTTACAAGCTAGGTTTTTTTGGCCTACATTGTTCAAAGATGCTTATGCATGTATGAGAAACTGCGATAGATGCTAAAGAAATAGAAACATATTAAGAAGGAACAAGATGCCCTTGACAAAAAATTTAGAGATAGAACTTTTCGATGTATGGGGCCTTGATTTCCTAGGCCCATTTCCTTCTCCCTATGGGAACAAGCCTATCTTGGTAGCTATGGAAAATGTGTCCAAGTGGGTTGAAGTCGAGGCATACCCAACTAATGACGCTAAGGTAGTCATGTGATTCCTACATCAGCAAGTATTTACACGATTCGGGACACCTAATACTATAATTAATGATGAAGGATCTCACTTTTTAAATAAGAGGCTTAAGTGGTTGCTTGATAGGTACGATGTAAACCATAAGATTGCTATTGCCTATCACCCACAATTGAATGGGCAAGTTGAAAGGGTGAATCGTGAAATCAAAGGTATTCTTGAAAGAGTAGTGCGCCCAAACAGAACAAATTGGTCTCGAAGGCTTAATGATGCACTATGGGCCTATCGAACTACTTTTAAGACACCGTTAGGAATGACTCCCTATCGATTAGTTTTTGGAAAGGCATGTCATTTGCCGATCAAATTGGAGAATCAAGCGCACTGGGCTTTGAAGAAATTGAATTTTGATCGTAAACAAGTCGGTGAGAGAAGGATGTTACAACTTGATGAGTTGGAAGAGTTGAGGTTATTTTGAGATGAGAATGCCATGATGTGTAAAGAAAAATATAAGAGGTGGCTTGATAGTCGTATACAACCTCGTGAATTCAAATAAGGTCAAAAAGTGTTGTTTAATTCAAGGCTAAGGTTATTTCCTGGAAAACTCAAGTCTCGATGGAAAGGACCTTATACCATCCACAAAGTTTATCCATATGGAGCTGTAGAATTGTACAAAAACCATAGAGGTACGTTTCAAGTTAATGGTCAACGTCTCAAGCACTATTGGGATGGTGAAGTTGAGCGAATTAAAACCTTGTTCAAATTATTAGACCCTTTATTTTTTCATAAGCCTACTTTTTAATAAAAATTTATAAAATATTTTCTTAAATTAGTACATTTAATTAATTCTGTCTAAGGAGATTGAAACTTAAGCAGGACCGTTGTGACCCCTCCAACCTTTCCTGGGAATTTATTTTGTGTAATCTTTTAAGACGGAAATTTCTAATTAATTATAAAATTTTTACTCTTAGTTTATTTTTATTTTTTATTTTTATCTTTGCCTTTAATTTTAATTTGTTTATGTTTAATAAAGAGGGTCAAATTGCCCCAAGTACTAATCAATTTATTTATTTTTAAGCAGTCTAGTTCGTAAATACAGTTTGGGCTCAAGGCCTGAAACAATGAAGAGGAGAAATTTACCCATTGTTGCCATCTATAAGGGCTCCCCAAAACCCTAATTTTTGCCACCACTTGTTCCCTCCACCCATACTTTTCGCCCAATTCACCTTAAATTAGCTAAATTTTAGCTACAAAATTACCCTATTCATCACTATATAAACCCCTCTCTACCTTCATAATTTTCACAACCCTTAAAGCCATTACCTTGAACCTTAAACCACTCATTCTTTTCCCTCTTAGCTTTCGGCTTAAATCTTGAAATTTCTCCCCAAATTTCTTCCTTGTCACGAGCCCCTAGTATTGCCACTGCACAACTTTTGTCGAAGTAGCCCTTTTGCTATCGCAACCCCTTCCCCTCCGCATCCTATCACCGTAGCAAGCTTCACGCCATCGTAAATCAATCATTGCCGTAAATCCCTTGCTTCATCTTTTGTCAAAATTTTTCTTATTTTTTTGGAAAAAATGTCCACATCTTGCAAAAGGACTAGATCTTCCAAGACCTTTCCCATAAATCCCATTATGATTCAATCTTCAAGAATCAACCTATAGTGTCGGAAAAAGGATTCCACTTGGAAAGCAATGATAAGATGGTTTTGCCTTTGCCGATTCGAAAGACGATTGATGCCTTCAATTGGAATTATTTTTGTGATGCACGATCATTACCCGATGAGGAGTTAGTTTGTGAGTTCTATGCAAATTTTACTAAGCCAGATGCTACTGAAGTTTATGTTCGCAAGAAGAAGGTACCTCTAACTTCTAAGTCCATTAATGATTTGTTTAACCTACCTAATGTTGAAGAAGATGAGTATTTTTCAATGATGAAAAACATAAATTGGGATTTTCTTCAACAAGTCCATTAATGGTTTGTTCGATATAGCTTCATGCCTACCTCATACAGTTCCACCATCTCGATGGAGTGAATTCTTTTGTTGTATGCAATTATGACAAAAAGGTCTATCAATGTTGGGAAGATCATTCTTAAAGAGATCCATGGTTGTGCCAGAAAAAAGACTGGAAGTGCTTACTTCCCCTCCTTTATAACTTCACTTTGCTTAAGGGCCCAAGTTAAAACAAAAGCAAACCTGAAGGGATCGTATGTTCAAGGTTGTGTAACATCCCGGTTTAGGGCCTAGTCGGAATGGTGGTGCGAGACCACAAATTTGAGGGTTATGAATGAGTTTTTGAGGCTTATATTATATATGCATGCTACTGTGAAAATTTCATGAAGCAATTTTGTGAAATTGTGGTTGAATTGTCCAAAAGGACGAAATTGCAAAAGTTGCAAAATGTGTGTTTTTAGAAGCTATATGTGTGAAATAGCTTTAGATTATTAATTAGAGGTCCTTAAATAGTAATTTATCCAAATTCTAATTTTTGGACAAAAATGGGCATGGATGAGTCAAAATTTGAAGTTTATCAAAAAGGGGCATTTTGGTCATTTATCAAATAAGTGATTAAATAGGTGAAAAGATGATAAAAAACCACTCATCTTCTCCCCCAAGCTGCCGAAAATTAGAGAATCCATTGTTAGGTCTCTTTCAATTTTTCAAGCTTGCTAGTAAGTGCTCTTAAGCCCGATTTTTGATATTCTTCGTATTTTTGAAGTCCTAGTAGCATGAGTAAGCTATTTTTAGCTGTTTGGTGAGCTATTATGGATGTTCAAAAATGTACATATGTATGAAATGCATGTATTTTGTTTTTTATGGAAGATTATGAAAGCTTGATGTAGTAGAAACATCTTTAGTTAAGTGATTTTCCATGAAAATGCATGTAGGGACTAGTTTATGAAAAACTTTAATTTGGCCATACATCTGTGATTTAGTGAGATTTCATGAATGCTTTAGTTGAGTAAGTGGTTTGGCTAAGCATGAAAGAGTAGAAAGTTGAATAAAAATCACTTTACGAGCCTTTGGGACTAAAGTGTAAATATGAGAAAGTTTAGGGGCAAAATAGTAATTTTGCTAAAGTATGAGATGTGGGTCAATTTAGTCAATGTGTGTATTGAATAAGCTGATTTATTCATTATAGATCAAGAAAGACAAAGCCCGGATCGAAACCGAGGCAAAAGCAAGGTGGTGGACTAAATTGCACATTTTAATACTTTTGAGTATCGAGGTAAGTCTATGCATAAACAATGCATTCATACTTACAATTTGTTAATGCTAGCTAGGGTGTAGCATGAATGAGAATGAATGAGAATGATTGGGAACCTATGTGGTTCAAGTACAATGAATGTAATATAGATTTGAATGGATGAATAATTGAGTAAATAGACTTGTGCATGTGTTGTGATAATGCTAGATGGTGGGCTAAGTACGATACCATCCAAATGCATATTGATGATGAGCTGGCTATGTGCGATGCTATCGTTAAGTATATCATTTAGTGGCTATGTGCGAGATCACTATGATTACCTTTATGGTAGGTTATGTGCGATACCACCTTATAAATTGATTGTGGTGTGCTAAGTGCGAAACCACCGAGATATTGGTTGTGTGGATTAGCTATGTGAGTTTGCTATGTGGATGTATTATTGAGCAATAATGATGTGTTGTATATTGTGTAAATGTGATATTGAATGCAGGGGTGCATTTCAATAGTTATGAGCATGTGACTCATGATGTGTTGGTAATATGGTAAGGGATAGAAAGAGTAAGCATAGCTGTATATTATATGTTGGTATAATGCTAATTGTGGTTTGGCTTATACTATGATGCTTAATTGTTTATGTGTACACTTACTAAGCTCAAAGCTTACCGCCTTTCTTTTCCCTTATCTTATAGATTAAAAGTGGTGAATCGAGATACGAGGATCATTGGAAGATAGCCCACATATCAGCACACTTTGGTACATGAAACTTAATGTTTTTTATATGGAATGTATAGGGGCTAGACAAGTTAGTCAATTTTGTTGTAAATGGATAAGATGTGTTAGCCTTTTTATGGGAAGTGAATTTTGTATAATGCCATAGTTGTTGGCTATTATATTATATGAAAAGGATATAGTTTTCTATGTGAGATTGTATTCAATTTGAGTTGATTATGATTGTGTTGGATGAATATTTGTTGTGTATGATAGAAGGGTGAAAAGAACTTGGCACTTAGCTTTGTCCTTGACCATGTGGTTAGACACACGGGTGTGTGTCTAGACCATGTGTGACACACGGTCAGCCCACGGGCGTGTGCTGTGGCCGTGCGTCCCCTGCATGTTAATATTTTAAAATAGAATAGACCACGGACTAGTCACACGGGCGTGTGCCTTGGGCGTGTGGGATTAATCAGTGTTGGCTATGGGCTAGCCACACGGGCGTGTGTCTAGACTCTAGGCCGTGCGAGGGAAGTTAGTGTTCACCACGGTTGGGGAGCACGGGCGTGCCATGGCCGTGGGGCAATTGGCAGAATGCTCGAGTTTTTAGCACGGCTAGGGAACATGGGCGTGTGTGTCCATGCACGGGTGTCCCCATTCTTGCACGGGCGTGTGAGACCTTATAAAAGAGAAAACTTTTAAGAATCGTAAAAGTTCTGGATTAGTCTCGAGAGCCCTCGTGTGTATGAGTAAGGCCTCGTAAGTCGAGAATGAAGTTATAGTGAGTAATGACGTTGAGCCTAAGTGGCGATTAAGTGGTTTGAGTTCGGTAACGCCTCGGGCCCGGTTCCCGGCGTAGAACCTGAGTAAGGGGTGTTACATTTAGTGGAATCAGAGCTATGGTTTAGCCGTTTCTAGGACTATCGTAGCGGGTGTAAGAGTCTAGCTATACATGCCATAAGTGTACAATGATAATGTGGTGGTTTCTGATGATTTAAAACTTGTTTTATATTGTATATAGATTTCGATCCATTGACTGCTGATGAAGCAGCGAGTAACGCGCCGGCTCCTGCGCAAGGGACCGTGCCCGTTGAGAGTGGACCCGAGGTCAGGGATCAAGGGGAAGATGCACGGGAAGCCTTTCTCCAAATGATGAGTAATTGGTACTCGGATTATGTTCAAGCGAACCCTAATGCTCAACCTCCTCCACCTCTTCCTCCTGTACCTCAGCCAAATCCAGTGGCTCCTCAAGGTATGGATGTAGTGAGGATATTGAAACCCCCGGTGGATAAGATTAGGAAGCATGGGGCTGAGGAGTTTAGGCCTAAGGTAGATGATGAGCCTGAGAGGGTGGAGTTCTGTTTAGAAAACTCAATGAGGGTGTTCGATGAGCTCTCATGTACACTTGAGGAGAGTTTGAAGTGTGCCGTATCGTTGCTGAGAGATTCGGCATACCATTGGTGGAAGACGCTGATGTTAGTGGTCCCAAAAGAGCGGGTGACGTGGGACTTCTTTCTGGAAGAGTTCCGGAAGAAGTATATAAGCTAGAGGTTTACTGACCGAAAAAGGAAAGAATTCCTTGAGCTGAAGCAAGGAAGGATGACAATAGCTGAATACGAGCGTGAGTTTGTTAAGCTTAGCAAATACGCTAAAGAATGTGTGTCGACAGAGACCATCTTGTGCAAGAGGTTCGAAGATGGGCTGAATGAGGATATCAAACTCCTAGTGGGCATTTTGGACTTGAAAGAATTTGTGGTGCTAGTTGAGAGGGCAAGTAAGGCCGAGGAATTGAGTTCAGAAAAGAGAAGGGTTGTGAGTGAAGCCCGAGATGCTAGAAAGAGACTGATGGGCAAGTCATACCAAGCCCAGTCGAAAAGATCCAATAAAGTGAATCCTCGGACGACGGCACCAGTGGGTTATTCGCATCGAGACTTGGGCAATACTCGTTTGGGTTCGAGAGTCCAAGCCCCCTCGATGAAAAGTGTGGGCAATACAAAGAGTAAACCGGAGTGTCCTAGTTGTGGTAGGTATCACATCAGAGAGTGTTGGGGAAACAGTCAGAAATGTTATAAGTGTGGTTCCCCTGACCACTTTATCCCTAGCTGTCCCGAGAGGGATGATAAGGAAGAGAAACAAGAAGTGAGACCTAGTGATGTGTCTATGAAGGGTAGACCACCAAGGAACCCAAGAGGTGGGGCTAGTGGTAGAGGTGCGCCCAGAGATTCTGCTGTGAGACCAGAGGGTCGGGCACCTACGAGGACGTATGCCATTCGCACTCGCGAAGAGGCATCCTCCCCTGATGTGATAACGGGTACTTTTTCTCTCTTTGACACCCTTGTTATTGCTTTAATAGATCCAGGGTCTACTCACTCTTATATTTGCATGAGATTAGCATCTAGTTTGAGTATGACCGTTGAGTCTACGGACATTGTGATTAAGGTGTCAAACCCATTAGGAAAGTATGTGTTAGTGGACAAAGTGTGTAAGAATTGTTCTTTGTTGATTGAGAATCATTGTTTTCTGGGAAACCTTATGTTGTTGCCGTTTGATGAGTTCGATTTAATCCTAGGCATGGATTAGTTGACTACCCATAGTGTTTTAGTGAACTGTGGTAGTAAGTACATTGAATTGAAATGTGAGAGTGGAAATGTGGTTCAGGTTGAATCAGGTGGATCGAACAGTCTACCCGTGATGATTTCTTCCTTAGTGGCTGAGAAATGTTTAAGAAAAGGGTGTGAGTCCTATCTTGCTGTAATATCCGGGATTTTGGGCTTGTGCATTATTGCTTAATTATGTGAAATAGCATGCCTGTGTGTATTATAAATATGTTTTATGAATCTCGAGAACTTTAGAGTGTAGGAAAAAGCCTTAGAAATTATTTGATTTTAAGTTTTAAAGGGGAGCTAAGCCTGAGAGGCCTTAAGAGAAATTGTAGGGGGAATTGGACATAAGAATCAGCTTGTTAAAGTGGCAAGGAGGCGCCACTTAAGGCATTGGTAAGTGACGCCTCAAGCAGTGGAGAAGGGCTTGAGTTCGAGCCACAAGGGAAGCAAAAAGGGAGTTTTTATTTTTCGGCAATGGGGAGAAGTAGTGGACGGCCTAGGGACTTTATTTAGATGAGGATTAGACTTGGTCAATCCCTTTTAAAATTCGGCTAAGATAGAGGATAAATGTTGAATTATTTTAATTATTTTGAATTGATGAAGAAGAGATAAAATAGGAGAAAAGCAAGGAGGAGCTAGAGTTTGTGTGTTGGCCGAATGTATGAGAGGAGTAAGGAGTTAGGAAACATTCGGTTGGAGGAAGGCTTGGTGCCGAAATCTTAAAGCTATCAAAGTGTCTCTTTGGCCATTTTCTTTAGCCAAAATTTAGCTTTGTTCTCCTCTGAATTCTCACCTTTTCTTGTCCACATACGAATCACACCAAAAACGCCTCTCTTTTCCATTTGATAGCCATTTTCGAATTCTCCTAAGCCTCTTCCATTCTCCTTTTCTTTCTTATAACTTCAACTCCATACCTATTCTTTTGATAGCCGGATATTGCATCATCATTTGAAGCCATAGCCGAATCTCAAAGGGGCCTTACTCTCTTTTCTTTGTCACAAGTCCCAAAAGCCGAAATCAATTGATCAACATCTAGGCCATAGCCGAATATCTCTGTGGGTTCAAGCAAGAGTGCAGTCGAATTCATCATTAGGGGTAAGGATCAACTGATGTTGTTTCTTTCTTTATTTTAGATTAATCAAAACTAGGAATCTAATCCCAATAATGTTCTTGGCCGAAACTTTGAAGGAGGCTTCGGGATTTGGTTATTGTCGACTACAAGGAGGAAATCATTCGGGATTTCAGGATCTAAGGTAAGCGAATGGGGTCTTAGGCCGAAGGCCACTTATTGTGATTAAATAATAGAATTGGACCTAACATATGCCTATAGTGATTTCAACAGATACCACAACTAGGTATCAATTTTGGGATTTGAGATTCGCAAGGTAAGTGGATAAGCATGTAACACCCCTTAACCGAGACCGTTGCCGGAGTCGAGTATGAGGCATTACTAGACTTGACTACTAATTCGGGGCATAAAAATTAAAACTGTCTAACTGCATCGTGTTGACTAAATTGACCATAACCTGAGTTACAAAACTCAAAATTTAGATCCGCAAATTTTCCTTGAAACTAGACTTGTATATCTTCTTGCCATAATTTTTCTAGAATTTTCCATAAAGCCAATTAGTACAGTTTATTCATCAAAATTTCCCCTATTTCACTATTTGACGGTTCTGACCAATCTTTACAAAAACTCAGTTATCTCATTTTACATAATTTCAATAATGTTCTTGCTTATTCCAATCAAAAAATAGACTCATTAAGGATTCTAAGCATATAAACTATGCTCCATGATTATTTTTTTACAATTTTTAACAATTTTTCCAAGATAGAACAGGGAATCACGAAGTCATTCAGAACAAGTCTCACTAAAATTTAAATATCTCATAATATAAAATTTATTTGCCTACTTGGTTTCTTTCATATAAAAATAGACTCAATAAAATTTAATTCTATATCTTATTCACTTTCTAATTCAATTTCTCCTATTTTTGGTGATTTTTCAAAATCACATCACTGCTGCTAACTAAAAACTGTTTCATTTCAAAATATGATTAACTAGTTTATAACCTCCTTACTTCATATCATTTAAACTCTATACATTAACCATACATATATATATACTAAAACCAAATTAACCAAAAACACAACCAAACATAATTATCAAGCCAAAATATAAATTCCAAGATTTACAAGATGGACAAGCCATTTTCGCATGGCTTATATACATCAACTAAATATCATTCAAACCTTAAGCTAGCCTATACATGCCTTAAGTTCAAACTAGGTTTATAAGTACCAAAAGAGTTGACAGTGTGGTTGACTTCCCCGAAGATCCTTGAGCACTGTAGCTTTAACAAAATCTATAGAACAAACAAGGGATACACACAAAGTGAGCTTGCTAGCCGTAAGTCTTAAGCAACTTTAATGTAACATTCAAGTATATAAGCTTTTTTTAAAATAAACATTCCTTAACATCAAACGTTCATGACTTAATGTTTAATCTACCAAAACCGAATATCCCATTCCATTATATATAACTACATCAACTTTTACTTCTTTCATGATTTTCAATAACTAATTCACTCATAGTATACATATAATCGAATTCCATCTATCATATGTACATCAATTCCTTTCATCATTACATTTATTTATCATCATAGCTTATAATCATGACATTAAAGTATACATAATACATACCTTATAGCCGAACTTACCAATTCACTTTCATAAACTTAAGCTTCCATGATTTGTTTTATAACTTTACCATTTCGTAACTAAATTCAGAAATAGATAACTTACCAGCATATAACAAGCTACACACTAAATCAAATCACATACACCGGCACCCTGCCTGCTAGACTTGAAGTCCGAGATTTAAAACAGCGGCATTTAGCCTGCTAGGCATTAAGCCCGAATTAATCCACCGGCACAAGGCCTGCTAGGCTCAAAGCCCGAATTTTCGACATTTTCAACATTCCAACACACATTACTTGATGCTAATAATCACAACTATCTCATTTGCAACATATTACTTTCACATATTAAATCAAACATAATTATTCACAAGTATATTCAACAAATAAATTTACTACAAATTCAAACCCTATATTCGGCCAACATATATTTTCATGCCTCAAATTTCCAAATTTATTTTATACTAAGTTCATAAATAATTCTTTGACATAAATTTGCTTAAGGACTTACCTTAGAAGTCGATAGATTTGAAATTTCCGGCTATTCGTTCACCTTAGTTTTTCCCCGGTTTAGCTCCTTCTCTTTTTGTTCCCGATCTATGAAATATCAAATGAGGTTTGGTTCAAATAATTTCCACTTAATCTAATTCAATTCAATCAAATTGCAAAATTTTCTGATTCTTATTAATTTACTCCTATAAGTTCTCATCCAATTCAAATAAGTCCTAAACATATTATTCATAATATTTTATTTATTTATTATTATTATTATTTTTTAAAAATCCAACTATTTCCTCTAGTAGCCGAATCTTAAACTTCATTTCCTAGGTTCATAAAACCATTCGGTCTAGCCACTTAGCTTCCAACCGATTGCTTCCAAAATACCCAAGCCATAACTCAAACTTATTTTCTTTAATCAACATGCTAATACACTAACCAAGATCAAGGTTTCTTTATCAAACATAAATATGGCATATTTATTACTAATAGCCGAATCTAAAGGAAGCTTTAAATTCAAAATTTATACACGAAATTGATAGTGCACAAGCCTACTAACATAATTGTGCAAGAATTATCAAGATTGGAGCTTGCTAACTCACCTTAAGAATGCATGCAAGGTCCGGCCATGGAGGTTTGAATGGTTTTTCTTTTCTTCTTTTCTTGGTTAATAATTTCGGCAGATGGAGAAAGAAGATGGAAGGTAATTCTTTTTCTTTCTTATCATCTTTTCCTTGTTTTTATTATAATAATCAAAATATAATACCTATGTCATACCACTAACTATAATAAAAGAATTAAATAGGAACCTTAATTATCATGCCGTCCATCATCATTAAAAATGGAGTATTTGACATGCAAGTCCAATCTTTCAAGGAGCAATTCATTTAAACCCTCCTATTTGATACAACTACTTTTACTTTTTTTTTTATAAAATAAACATCCACTTAGTATTATTTTATTTCACTAACCATCCATCATAAAAAATCAAAATGGCTAATTTATCACTTCAATACCTACTTCAAAGAAAACAATTTGATTTGGCTACTAATCTCACAAAAGCTATTATTTTTCCACTTATTCAATTTAATCCTTTCACTTAAGTTAAGCACTCAATCAATAAAATATTTATACGAAACTTTCACATATAATAAATCACATATAATTAGCACCAAAAATAATATTAAAAATTTTCCGGACTCGGATTCGTGGTCCCGAAACCACCGTTCCGGTTAGGGTCAAATTCGGACTGTTACAACTCTCCCCCCCTTAAGAATTTTCGTCCTCGAAAATCTTACCATTAAACAAAGTTGGATAATGTTGCCTCAATGAGTCCTCGAGCTCCCACGTAGCCTCTTCAATTCCGTGCCTATTCCATAACACTTTCACTAACGGAATTTTCTTGTTTCTCAACTCTTTCATTTCCCAAGCTAAGATACGGATCGGTTCTTCATCATATGTCATATCATTTCAGATTTCAACCTCTGACGGAGTGATCACATGTGACGGGTCTGATCTATACTTACGAAGCATCGAAACATGAAATACATCATGTATCTTTTCTAATTCAGAGGGCAACTTCAATCTATACGCAACAGGCCCAATTCGTTCGATGATTTCATACGGTCCTATGAATCTCGGACTCAACTTGCCTTTCCGACCAAATCGGAGTACTTTCTTCCACGGAGAAACCTTCAAGAATACTCGATCTCCGACCTGAAATTCAATGGCTTTACGTTTTAAATCAGCATAGGACTTTTGTCGATCTGAGGCAGCTTTCAATGTATCTCTAATCACTGCTACTTTTTGTTCGGTCTCTTTAATCAAATCAACCCCGTGTATCTTGTTCTCACTTGAGCTCACCCAATACAACGGTATGCGACATTTGCGACCATAAAGAGCTTCGTATGGTGCCATTTAATACTAGATTGAAAAGCTGTTATTATAAGCAAATTCAGAGGTAAGTACCTTTTCCACGTACCTTCAAACTCAAGAATGCAACATCTCAACATGTCCTCAAGTATACGGATGGTTCGTTCGCATCGATTATCTGTCTGCGGATGGAAAGTCATGTACTAAAATGAAGTTTAGTACCTAAAGCATCTTGCAACTTCTTCCAAAACCGCGATGTGAATCTCGGGTCTCTGTCTGAAACAATGGAACTCAAGTACACCATGTAATTTCACAATTTCGGATACATACAATTCAGCAAGCTTAACGAGCAAATAGTCTGCATTTAACCGGCACAAAGTGAGTGATTTAGTCAGTCTATCAACTATAACCCAGACTGCATCTTTCTTACCCGGTGTCGTAGGCAAACCTGACACAAAATCCATTGTTATTCTATCCCATTTCCACTCAGGTATCATAATTGGCTGAAGTAATCCAGAAGGCACCTGATGTTCGGCTTTGACTTGTTGACATATTAAACACCTTGAAACAAATTCAGATATATCCCGTTTCATACCAGGCCACCAGTAGAACTGCTTCAAGTCATTATACATTTTCGTGCTACCCGGATGTATCGACATTTGACTATTATGAGCCTCATTCAATAACATCTGAATCAAGTCCACGTTCCTCAGTATACACATTCAGCCTTTGTATTTCAAACAGTCATTTTCATCAATTCGAAACTCTGACTCTGCATTACTTTCACACTGAACTCGTTTAACCGTCATATCTTTGTCAGCTTTTTGTGCATCACAAATTTCCTGAATAAACATCGTTCTTGCTTTTAACTCGGCTATGATCGAACTATCACCTGACATAACCATTTGTGTGTTCAATGCACGAAGAGCAAACAATGATTTTCGACTTAACGCATCTGCGACAACGTTAGCTTTCCCCGGATGGTAGTCAATCACCAACTCATAGTCTTTCAACAGTTCTAACCATCTGCGTTGTCTCAAGTTCAGATCTTTCTGAGTCATCAAATACTTAAGAGTTTTGTGATCCGAGTAAACATGACATTTCTCACCGTATAAATAATGACGCCAAATTTTTAATGCGAACACGATAGCTGCGAGTTCTAAATCATGTGTCGGGTAATTTCTTTCATGCGGCTTCAATTGTCTCAAAGCGTAGGCTACGACTTTGCCTTCCTGCATCAAAACGCAGCCAAAACCATTCAAAGAAGCATCAGAGTAAACAACAAATTCTTTACCCGATTCAGGCTAAACTAACACTGGAGCTTCGGTCAAAAGGGCTTTCAACTGATCGAAGCTTTTCTGACACTTTTTCGACCACTCGAACCTGACATCTTTCTGCAATAGCTTTGTCAACGGGGTAGCTATCATAGAAAAACCTTTCACAAATTGTCGATAATAACCCGCAAGTCCCAGAAAGCTTCAGATTTCAGAAACATTCTTTGGTGGTTTCCAATCAATAATAGCCGATATTTTGCTCGGGTCAACAAGAATACCCGATGCTGACACGACATGACCCAAAAAACTAACTTCCTTCATCCAAAACTCACACTTACTAAACTTTGCATACAACTGTTTATCTCGCAAAGTTAGTAGCCCTAATCTCAAATGCTCGGCATGTTCGATTTCATCTTTGGAGTAGATCAGTATATCATCAATAAACACTACTACAAACCGATCCAAAAACTGTCTGAAGACCCGATTCATCAGATCCATAAAAACAGCAGGTGCATTAGTAAGTCCAAAAGGCATAACCAGAAACTCAAAGTGTCCGTACCTCGTTCGGAACGCAGTCTTTGGCACATCCGTATCTCTAACTCGTAACTGATAATAGCCCGATCTCAAATCTATCTTTGAAAATACCGAAGCCCCTTTCAACTGGTCAAACAAATCATCAATTCAGGGTAACGGGTATTTATTCTTTATTGTCACTTTATTCAGCTGCCGATAATCAATTCACATTCGCATAGTCCCGTCTTTCTTTTTCACAAACAGAACTGGTGCACCCCACGGTGAGAAACTCGATCGTGCAAAACCCTTATCTGTCAACTCTTGCAACTGTGCTTTCAATTCTTTCAACTCAGTAGGTGCCATCCGATACGGAGCTATTGAAATCGGAGTTGTCCCGGGAACTAGTTCAATGCCAAACTCAACTTCTCGCGCTGGTGGTAGACCCGGTAATTCTTCAGGGAACACATTTGGGTATTCACACACAACTGGTACTGATTCAATCTGTTTTTCGGATACTTTATTATCCAGCACATAAGCCAAATAAGCTTCACATCCTCTTTTCACATACTTCTGGGCTAACATCGAGGTTATTATAGTAGGCAACCCACTCAAATCATTAGATTCAACCCGGATGATCTCACCATTTTGGCATCTTAACTCAATAATCTTTCTTTTACAATTCACCACTGCATCATACAAAGTTAGCCGGTCCATTCCCAAAATTATATCAAATTCGTCAAAAGGCAATAACATTAAATCAGCTGGGAAGCAGGAATCCCGAATCATCAATGGGCAACCTTTACATACTTTATCAACCATTACACAATGACCCACAGGACTGGACACACGGATCGCAAACTCAGTAGACTCAACAGGTAGAGTCTTACTGGATACTAAAGTTTCACACACATATGAATGAGTTGAACCAAGATCAATCAACGCAATCACAGTAGTATCATAAAGTGTGAAAGTACCGGTAATAACATCTGGGGAAGAAGCATCCTCTCGCTCAAATGCAAAGATAAGTCGTATGGCCGGTGCTCGGGCCTCTGGTCGAACTACGATGTCTTTCATCACTCTCTCGATCGCCACCTACATTGCACGAATGTCGAAGTGGTACGCCGCCGTCGGCGCGGGCCGCTCGGTCTAGTGTTCTCGAGTCAGATTCGCTTTCGGTTAACATCGGGCACTCTTGAATAAAATGGTCCGACGATCCACATTTAAAGCAGGACCGATCACGAACTCTACAACTTCCAGAATGCCATTTCCCACAATGTTTACACACGGCCCGGTTCTGTGGAACATTACCAACACTAGCCATCGAAGTGGCTCGGGAACTCACTGGAGGTCGATCACGTCTAGGTAAGTCTGAAGTAGCTTTATGTTGGCTGGGGTTATCTCTGAACTTCTTCTGCACTGAATGAAAAATTTTACTCGATGATCTTTTTCGAGTGTCTCTAGCTTCTATTTCAGCTTTTCTTTTCTCCTTTCCGAGCTCTTCAGCTTTGCAAGCTCGCTCGACTAGTGTCACAAACTCTTTAATCTCAAGAATGCCAACAAGCAACTTTATGTCTTCATTCAAACCGTCTTCAAATCTTTTACACATGATAGCTTCGGTTGATACACACTCTCGAGCATATCGGCTAAATCGACAAATTCTCATTTCATATCTCATTATGATCATACGGCCCTGTTTTAATTCCAAAAATTCTTTCCGTTTCTGATCGATGAACCTCTGACTAATATATTTCTTGCGGAACTCTATTTGAAAGAAATCCCACGTCACTTTTTCTTTCGGAACCACTGATACTAGTGTATTCCACCAGTGATATGTAGTGTCCCGAAGTAACGATATAGCACATTTCAAGCATTAAATCGGAGTACAAGATAATTCATCAAGTACCCGAATAGTGTTATCAAGCCACAACTCGGCTCTCTCTGCGTCATCATCATCATTAGCTTTAAATTCTTCGCCCCATGTTTCCTAATTTTATCAACAGCGCAGCTTACTAGATCTCATCGGATCTATCATCCGAGTGCAGAAGGTGCTGGAGTTGGATTATTCGGGGTGGAGGCGGTTGTGCTGACCGAGTTATTACAGATGGCTGGGTAAACCACTCACTCATCATCTGGTAGAAGGCTTGTTTAGCCTCCCCTTCGTGTCTACCCGAAACTGGTTGAGAGTCTACTGGCACTGATCCGCATGCACGGTCGGGACGCTACGCTCTCTACATCGTCCACTACGGCTCTATTGGGATCAGGATCCATTACTATAATAAACACAGTTCAAGATGTCGAAGTCACCACACTATCAAATATACAATAAGGCATGTATAGCTAGACTCTCACTCGCTATGGTAGTCCTAGAATCGACTAAACCATAAGCTCTGATACCAATAAAATGTAACACCCCTTAACCGATACCATTGCCGGAGTCGAGTATGAGGCATTACTAGACTTGACTACTAATTCAGGGCATAAAAATTAAAATTGTCTAACTGCGTCGTATTGACTAAATTGACCATAACTTGAGTTACAAAACTCAAAATTTAGATCCGAAAATTTTCCTTGAAACTAGACTCGTATATCTTCTTGCCATAATTTTTCTAGAATTTTCCATCAAGCCAATCAGTACAGTTTATTCATCAAAATTTCCCCTATTTCACTGTTTGATGGTTCTGACCAATCTTTACAAAAACTCAGTTATCTCATTGTACATAATTTCAATAATGTTCTTGTTTATTCCAATAAAAAAATAGACTCATTAAGGATTCTAAGAATATAAACTATGCTCCATGATTATTTTTTTACAATTTTTAAAAATTTTTCCAAGATAGAACAGGGAATCACGAAGTCATTCAGAACAAGTCTCACTAAAATTTAAATATCTCATAATATAAAATTTATTTTCCTACTTGGTTTCTTTCATATCAAAACAGACTCAATAAAATTTAATTCTATATCTTATTCACTTTCTAATTCAATTTCTCCTATTTTTGGTGATTTTTCAAAATCACATCACTGCTGCTAACTAAAAACTGTTTCATTTCAAAATATGATTAACTAGTTTATAACCTCCTTACTTCATTTCATTTAAACTCTATACATTAACCATACATATATATATACTAAAACCAAATTAACCAAAAACACAACCAAACATAATCATCAAGCCAAAATATAAATTCCAAGATTTACAAGACGGACAAGCCATTTTTGCATGGCTTATATACATCAACTAAATATCATTCAAACCTTAAGCTAGCCTATACATGCCTTAAGTTCAAACTAGGTTTATAAGTACCAAAAGAGTTGTGGTGTGGTTGACTTCCCGAAGATCCACTTGAGCACTGTAGCTTTAACAAGATCTATAGAACAAACAGGGATACACACAAAGTGAGCTTACTAGCTTCAGTAAGTCTTAAGCAACTTTAATGTAACATTCAAGTATATAAGCTTTTAAAATAAACATTCCTTAACATCAAACGTTCATGACTTAATGTTTAATCTACCAAAACCGAATATCCCATTCCATTATATATAACTACATCGACTTTTACTTCTTTCATGATTTTCAATAACTAATTCACTCATAGTATACATATAATCGAATTCCATCTATCATATGTACATCAATTCGTTTCATCGTTACATTTATTTATCATCATAGCTTATAATCATGATATTAAAGTATACATAATACATACCTTATAGCCGAACTTACCAATTAACTTTCATAAACTTAAGCTTCCATGATTTGTTTTATAACTTTACCATTTCAGTAACTAAATTGAAATAGATAACTTACCAAACATATAACAAGCTACACACTAAATCAAATCACATACACCGGCACCCTGCCTGCTAGACTTGAAGTCTGAGATTTAAAACACCGGCATTTAGCCTGCTAGGCATTAAGCCCGAATTAATCCACCGGCACAAGGCCTGCTAGGCATTAAGCCCAAATTAGATCACCGGCACAAGACCTGCTAGGCATTAAGCCCGAATTAGATCACCGGCACAAGGCCTGCTAGGCTCAAAGCCCGAATTTTTGACATTTTAAACATTCCAACACACATTACTTGATGCTAATAATCACAACTATCTCATTTGCAACATATTACTTTCACATATTAAATCAAACATAATTATTCACAGTATATTCAACAAATAAATTTACTACAAATTCATACCCCTATATTCGGCCAACATATATTTTCATGCCTCAAATTTCCAAATTTATTTTATACTAAGTTCATAAATAATTCTTTGACATAAATTTGCTTAAGGACTTACCTTAGAAGTCGATAGATTCGAAATTTTTGGCTATTCGTTCACCTTAGTTTTTCCCGGTTTAGCTCCTTCTCTTTTGTTCCCGATCTATGAAATATCAAATGAGGTTTGGTTCAAATAATTTCCACTTAATCTAATTCAATTCAATCAAATTGCAAAATTTTACAGTTCTTATTAATTTACTCCTATAAGTTCTCATCCAATTCAAATAAGTCCTAAACATATTATTCATAATATTTTATTTATTTATTTATTATTATTATTATTTTTTAAAAATCCAACTATTTCCTCTAGTAACCGAATCTTAAACTTCATTTCCTAGGTTCATAAAACCATTCGGTCTAGCCACTTAGCTTCCAACCGATTGCTTCCAAAATACCCAAGCCATAACTCAAACTTATTTTCTTTAATCAACATGCTAATACACTAACCAAGATCAAGGTTTCTTTATCAAACATAAATATGGCATATTTATTACTAATAGCCGAATCTAAAGGAAGCTTTAAATTCAAAATTTATACACGAAATTGATAGTGCACAAGCCTACTAACATAATTGTGCAAGAATTATCAAGATTGGAGCTTGCTAACTCACCTTAAGAATGCATGCAAGGTCCGGCCATGGAGGTTTGAATGGTTTTTCTTTTCTTCTTTTCTTGGTTAATAATTTTGCAGATGGAGAAAGAAGATGGAAGGTAATTCTTTTTCTTTCTTATCATCTATTCCTTGTTTTTATTATAATAATCAAAATATAATACCTATGTCATACCACTAACTATAATAAAAGAATTAAATAGGAACCTTAATTATCATGCCGTCCATCATCATTAAAAATGGAGTATTTGACATGCAAGTCCAATCTTTCAAGGAGCAATTCATTTAAACCCTCCTATTTGATACAACTACTTTTTTTACTTTTTTTATATAAAATAAACATCCACTTAGTATTATTTTATTTCACTAACCATCCATCATAAAAATCAAAATGGCTAATTTATCACTTCAATACCTACTTCAAAGAAAACAATTCGATTTGGCTACTAATCTCACAAAAGCTATTATTTTTCCACTTATTCAATTTAATCCTTTCACTTAAGTTAAGCACTCAATCAATAAAATATTTATACGAAACTTTCACATATAATAAATCACATATAATTAGCACCAAAAATAATATTAAAAAATTTTCAGACTCGGATTCGTGGTCCCGAAACCACCGTTCCGATTAGGGTCAAATTCGGACTGTTACAAAGCATATTCGGCCAAGGCCATATTTAGTGATTATGTGAGTGGCTGATTCTAACTTTGACTGTTTAGGGAAGAGTACAATCCGATTCGATAGAAATTTGGATTTCATTGAAAGCGTTAATAATCGGGTGTGTAGCCCTACACTAGTTCTTAAAAGATTTATGGTGTCATTTTAATATATGTGATAATGAAAGTGTAAGAATGTGGCTAAGGTACCATGCAATGGTACAAAGTACCCAGGTACGCTTACCTACTACAACTGTGGTTATATTATTATGAATATCTGTTATGGCATACATGTGAAATTGTAACGAATGTGAAATAAGAGATATGGCATGATTTATGCATATTTGTATGACATGGGGCATATGGGTGATATTTTAAGGGAAGTGATCTGGTGGTTTTACCACAATATCTCGTGACTTAGGTCACATAATCTCGAATGTGGTGACTTATGTCACAAATTACTATCTGGTGACTTTGTCACATTATCCGTGGCTATGCCACAATTTATAAGGGCGATGTGCAAGTCGTCTGCGTATGCCGCCGATGATGTGTAGCGGATGGTGGGTCGATTTAGTAATCCCCACGGTGTGATGGCAGGTACGGGTGATGTGTAGCGGATGGTTAACTAGGTTGGGTTCGGGATTGCATCATTATATGTAATTGCTATATGAATATGTATGATCGACATGCCTAAATCGTTGAGACCTGTGTTGGCTGTTACATACTGAGTCTGTTTGACTCACCCCGTTGTGGGATATCTTTTCAGGTGACACTCAGTAGATGGACCGGGTCGGCGGGAACTTAGTGGTGGCCATGCTCAGATTACAATTATTTTATTTTGAGACTTTATTTTTAAGTTTGGATTTATTTCGGGTTTGCTATTGATGTAATAAGGCCATTATTATTAAAGCATTTTATGTTTCAAATTTTTATTATTATGATACGATTATTATTAAATCGAGGGTTAAATAACTTATCTTGGAAACAATTTTAAATGTTTTGACACCTAACGATTCCTCTTCAAAATGACCACATTTTCCAAATTGACAAACAAGATTTGAAATGTTTTACTCGAGGAACATGCCAGATCCGGTCAGGGCTTGTGGGCCGGGTTTGGGGTGTTTCAATTTGGTATCAGAGCCCAGTTTTAAACTCTCGGCCTTGGGTTTAAATCCCATAACATTTTCAAAATAGAGCCCAAATAAATTTTGTGAAAATTTTGTGAAATAAGCAGGTTTCTCTGGCATGGCACCTAAGTCTCCGACCCGAAGTCCACCAGGTAAATACCCCTAACCGTTGTGTGAATTAATGTATGATTTGTATATGGGTATAACGGGAACATAGATTAGTATATCAAGTTATTGAACCCTAGGATTAGCTTACTTCAACACAGAATTACATAAAACTTTAAGGTCTAACTAAATAAACCTGTGGTTAAGTCGCCGAGTTAGGGTGTGGCAACCATTGTGCGCATGTCTAGGATTGGATTCGGGGAAGAGCACGGTATTTAAGCGATCCTAGTGACTCACCTCCTCTTCACTCGAATCCTACAGTGCGTAGTAACGGTTCACCCTAACCAAGAGGACTCATTCACAAAGCTAAACTCAATAATTAAAACCCGAAAGGGACCTGCTACATTGTTTTATAAATATTAGTTTTAAAATCACCAAATTACCCCTTTGATTTGTAAAAACTATTTTAGACCTTAAAAATAAAATTTTTGAAATATTCCGATTTACAAAATTACCCAAATACCCCTGGTTTGTAAGATTACTAAAATACCCTTGGTTTATAAAGTTACCATATTACCTCGACTTTTATTAAGATATTCCTACTTTACCAAAAATACCCAAAACCCTATTTTTGCAAAATATCAAGATACCTTGATTTGAAAATTTACCAAAATACCCCTATAAGACAAATTATGAAAATACCCACAGGATTAAAACGGACAAAAATGTACAAGTGATGAATGTGTGTAGTAGATACTACTGAATGAAGGTGCATCTTTCTCGAACTAGGATAGAAGACTTGAAACAAAACTACGAAATGATCGAAAGAACTACTACTAAACTTCCTTACATAAAACTTGTTCGTGGATAATCGTGGAACAAAGACTAATGCATAAAACTTTTTAAAAGCAGTTAAATCGCGATCGTAGACATGAGTTCTAGGGGACGTGGTCGTAATGTGGAGGGCGTGGTGGAGGCCGAATGGCCCGTATCGAAACCCGTTAGGTCTGGTCAAGGGTCCGAGAATGAGGTACCACCACCACCACCAGCTGCTGGCGTTGAGCATCAGGATCAAACGGGGGATGATGCAGTATCGCAGGCGATGGTGCGGGTTCTTGAGATGATGGCTAGAGCAGGTGGAGGTGGGGGAGCTCGAAAATCTGTACCCGAGCGGCTCCGACCCAATGGAGCTGAGGTGTTCCGTGGTGTATCCGGTGTGGCGCCCAATACGGCTGAGTATTGGTTGGAGGCAACGGAGTGAATTATGGATGAGTTGGATCTGACTGCTGAGGAGAAACTGAAAGGAGTAGTGTCACTACTTCGCGATGAGTCATATCAATGGTGGCTCACGGTTCGGGATGGTGCTACAGCTGAGGATCTCACTTGGGAGTATTTTAAGGCGGCGTATCAAAAGAAGTATATTGGGACTAGTTATATTGATGCGCAGAGGAAAGCATTTCTGAGGTTGGTGCAAGGGAATAAGTCTGTAGCGGAGTACGAAGCGGAATTCTTAAGGTTGAGCCGATATGCTCAAGGAATCGTGGCTACGGAGGATGAACGATGTGTCCGGTTTGAGGACGGACTGAGGGATGACCTAAGGTTGTTGATAGCTCCACAGCAGGAGCGGGAGTTTACTGTGTTAGTGGAAAAGGCTAAGGTAGCCGAAAGGGTTAAAGAATCTGTAAGGCAGAATACGGATCGGAACAGGCATAAGAGAGGGTTTGGATCATCAGGGTCATCCGGGAATGTTCAAAAGAGGCCTAGAGTTGATGGGCCGCGAGGTTAGCAAGCTGTTACAGGAGGACAGTACCGTACTTGTACTCAGTGTGGAAAGATGCACTTGGGGGAGTGTTGGAAGAAGACAGGGGGATGTTTTAAGTGCGGGTCCAAGGAACACATGATTAAGGACTGTCTTATAAAGATAGACGGGGGCCGACCAACGGGTCAGAGTTTCAATCAGAATGGAAGAGGTGGACCGCAGCCACCGCGGGTCGTGCGTGGTCGATTGGCGAGGTAATGGTTCGGGAAGAGGACGGGAACAGGCGCAGAGGTGTTGGTAATACGGAGGCAAGACAGCCGAGTCTAGTGTATGCAGTTCACCGGAGGGAGGATGGAGACGCACCGGACATCATAATCGGTATGTTCCTTATAGCTGATAAGCCTTACTTTGCTTTAATTGATGTTGGCTCGACCCACTCGTATGTTGCATGTAGAGTAGTCGAAACGCTAGGCATAGCATCTGAACTATCAAGTAGGGAGATGACTGTAGTAAGCCCGTTAGGTCAAACTGTAGTGGTGAATAGGAGATTTTGCAATGTACCTCTAGAGATTCAGGGAGTGGTATTCCCTACCGCCTTGATGGAACTACCCTTCGGAGAATTTGATCTCATTCTTGGCATGGATTGGCTAGTGGAACATCGGGCTAAGTTGGATTGCGCGGCTAAGCGAATGGAGTTAAGGACCCCGGAGGATGAGGAGATAATTATGATAGGAGAAAGAAGAAACTGTTTGTCTAACGTAGTTTTAGCATTAAAGGCTGATAAGATGGTGCAGAAAGGGTGCAAGGCATTTTTGACCTTCGTTAGTGCGTTGGATGCAAAAGAAGAGGGAGTTAGTGGAGTTAGAACAGTAAGGGAATTTGTGGATGTTTTCCCGCAGGAGTTACACGGAATACCCACAGCGGGGAGGTGGAGTTCGGAATTGACTTGTTGCTCGGGCGGCGCCGGTATCTATCGCTCCGTATAGAATGGCACCAAAGGAGTTGGTTGAGCTCAAGGCTCAAATCCGGAGTTCTTTGGATCGTGGATTCATTTGACCCGCAGTGTGTCTCGTGAGGAATCTGGGATTCTGTTGTGAAGAAGAAGGACGGAACTATGCGTATGTACATAGATTATCGTCAGTTGAATAAGCTGACCATCAAGAACAAGTACCCGTTGCCAAGGATAGATGACTTGTTCGATCAGCTTAGGGGGGCCGCGGTATTTTCAAAGATAGATTTACGGTCGGGATATCATCAGCTTAAGGTGAAGGAGGTGGATATCCATAAGACAGCTTTTCGAACAAGATACGGGCATTATGAGTTCATGGTAATGCCGTTCGGATTGACGAATGCCCCAGCCGCGTTCATGGACATGATGAACCAGGTTTTTCAACCTTACTTGGATCGATTCGTCGTTGTGTTCATAGACGACATCCTAGTGTATTCCAAGTCGGAGGAGGAACATGACGAGCATCTCCGGATAGTGTTGCAAGTGTTAAGGGAGAAGAGGCTCTATGCCAAATTCAGCAAGTGTGAATTTTGGCTGAAGGAGGTTGCGTTCTTAGGGCATGTAGTGTCTGCAGAAGGGATAAGGATGGATCCTAGGAAGATTGAGGCAGTGCTAGACTGAAACCACCTAAGTGCGTGGGTGAGTGCACGTAGTTTCTTGGGATTGGCAAAGCTACTACTGAAGGTTTGTGGAAGGGTTCTCATCAATAGCTGCTCCTTTGACGAGGTTGTTGAGAAAGGAGGTATCTTTCGTATGGACAGATAGGCAACAGGAGAGCTTTGAGAAGCTTAAGAGGGTCTTGACTGAAGCCCCAGTCTTGATTGACTGAGCGGGGAAGGATTTTCGTCGTAATCTTGTGATGCTTCCCACGGGGTTAGGATGTGTTTTAATGCAAGATGGGAAAGTAGTCGCTTATGCGTCTCGACAATTAAGGCCACATGAGGTTAACTATCCGACGCATGACTTGGAATTGGCGGCGGTAGTCTTTGCTCTTAAGGTATGGAGGCACTATCTATATGGAGAAAAGTCAGTGATTTACACAGACCACAAGAGCCTTAAGTATCTGTTGACTCAGAAAGAGCTGAATTTGAGACAGCGAAGGTGGGTGGAGTTATTGAAAGACTACGATTGTTCTATAGAATATCATCCGGGCAAGGTGAATGTAGTGGCAGATGCCCTAAGTCAGAAAGTAGTGTCAGATTTGAGAGCGATGTTCACACATCTAAGCTTGTATGACGATGGAAGTTTGCTGGCAGAATTGTAAGTTAAGCCAACGTGGTTGAATGAGGTGAAAGAAGGACAGTTGGCAGACGATGATCTAAGTGCTAAGTTGCGACAAGTGCAGAGTGGGGAGTTAGAGGATTATGGTGTTAACAGCGATGGAGTATTGTGTTTCAAGGGTAAGGTCTGTATGCCTAAGAATAAGGAGTTAAGGCAAAGAATTCTTCAGGAATCGCATAGTAGCCCTTATGCTATGCATCCTGGAGGTAGTAAGATGTACCGAGATCTAAGGGAACAGTTCTGGTTGCTTGGTCTTAAGAGGGAAGTTACTGAATTTGTAGGAAAGTGCTTAACGTGTCAGCAAGTTAAGGCTGAACACTAAGTTCCGTCGGGGTTGCTTCAGCCGATAAAGATTCCGCAGTGGAAGTGGGAGAGAATCACCATGGACTTCGTTGTGGGCTTCCTCTTACGCCTACTAAGAAGGACTCAGTGTGGGTGATAGTGGATCGGTTGACAAAGTCCGCGCATTTCATACCAGTGCGGGTTGACTATTCTTTACAGAAGTTGGCGGAGTTATATGTGGCAGAAATTGTGAGGTTGCATGGAGTGCCAATGTCAATTATCTCAGATAGGGATCCAAGGTTTACGTCTCGGTTCTGGAAAGCACTACATCAAGCTTTGGGGACAAGATTAGACTTCAGTACGGCATTTCATCCACAGTCAGACGGCCAGTCTGAGCGAGTGATCTAAGTGTTAGAGGATATGTTGAGGGGCTGTGTGATAGACTTCAGTGGAAGTTGGGAAGAATATTTGCCTCTAGCAGAATTTGCTTATAATAACAGCTATCAAGCCATTATTCGGATGGCACCGTATGAAGCGCTGTATGGACAGAAGTGTCGCACTCCTAAGTGTTGGACAGAATTGGGAGAACGTCAAGTTTTGGGTCAAGAGATTGTGGCAGAATCTGAAGAAAAGGTTAAGTTGATTCGGGCACGGTTAAAGGAGGCATCTAACAGGCAGAAGTTGTATGTGGATCTTAAGCGAAAGGAAATAGAATTTGCTGTAGGAGATCAGGTGTTTCTTAAGGTTTCGCCTTGGAAGAAGGTGATGAGATTTGGTCGCAAAGGGAAGTTAAGTCCCAGGTTTATAGGACCTTATCGGGTCTTGAAGCGCGAGTTGGACCCGATGGCATACCGATTAGAGTTACCTCGAGTTGAAGCGGATGCACGATGTGTTCCATGTTTCTATGCTACGTTGTTACCGATCGGATCCATCTCATATAGTGCCGGTTGAGGAGGTGGAGCTAAGGCCAGATTTGTCCTACGAGGAGGAGCCGATCCAGATTTTGGAACAGAATGTGAAGGTATTACGAAGGAAATCAGTTCCTTTAGTCAAAGTGTTATGGCGTAATCATGGATCGGAAGAAGCTTCTTGGGAGCCGGAAGAAGCAATGCGACAGCAATACCCTCACCTATTTTAGCCAGGTAATTTCGAGGACGAAATTATTTTAAGAGGGGTAGAACTGTAATATCCAGGATTTTGGGCTTGTGCATTATTGCTTAATTATGTGAAGTAGCATGCCTGTGTGTATTATAAATATGTTTTATGAATCTTGAGAACTTTAGAGTGTAGGAAAAAGCCTTAGAAATTATTTGATTTTAAGTTTTAAAGGGGAGCTAAGCCTGAGAGGCCTTAAGAGAAATTGTAGGGGGAATTGGACATAAGAATCAGCTTGTTAAAGTGGCGAGGAGGCGCCACTTAAGGCATTGGTAAGTGACGCCTCAAGCAGTGGACAAGGTCTTGAGTTCGAGCCACAAGGGAAGCAAAAAGGGAGTTTTTATTTTTCGGCAATACGGAGCAGTAGTGGACGGCCTAGGGACTTTATTTAGGTGAAGATTAGACTTGGTCAATCCCTTTTAAAATTCGGCTAAGATAGAGGATAAATGTTGAATTATTTTAATTATTTTGAATTGATGAAGAAGAGATAAAATAGGAGAAAAGCAAGGAGGAGCTAGAGTTTGTGTGTTGGCCGAATGTATGAGAGGAGTAAGGAGTTAGGAAACATTCGGTTGGAGGAAGGCTTGGTGCCGAAATCTTAAAGCTATCAAAGTGTCTCTTTGGCCATTTTCTTTAGCCGAAATTTAGCTTTGTTCTTCTCTGAATTCTCACCTTTTCTTTTCCACATACGAATCACACCAAAAATGCCTCTCTTTTCCATTTGATAGCCATTTTCGAATTCTCCTAAGCCTCTTCCATTCTCCTTTTCTTTCTTATAACTTCAACTCCATACCTTTTCTTTTGATAGCCGAATATTGCATCATCATTTGAAGCCATAACCGAATCTCAAAGGGGCCTTACTCTCTTTTCTTTGTCGTAAGTCCCAAAAGCCGAAATCAATTGATCAACATCTAGGCCATAGCCGAATATCTCTGTGGGTTCAAGCAAGGGTGCAGTCGAATTCATCATTAGGGGTAAGGATCAACTGATGTTGTTTCTTTCTTTATTTTAGATTAATCGAAACTAGGAATCTAATCCCAATAATGTTCTTGGCCGAAACTTTGAAGGAGGCTTCGGGATTTGGTTGTTGTCGACTACAAGGAGGAAATCATTCGGGATTTCAGGATCTAAGGTAAGCGAATGGGGTCTTAGGCCAAAGGCCACTTATTGTGATTGAATAATAGAATTGGACCTAACATATGCCTATAGTGATTTCAACAGATACCATAACTAGGTATCAATTTCGGGATTTGAGATTTGCAAGGTAAGTGGATAAGCATATTCGGCCAAGGCCATATTTAGTGATTATGTGAGTGGCCGATTCTAACTTTGACTGTTTAGGGAAGAGTACAATCCGATTCGATAGAATTTCAGGATTTCATTGAAAGCGTTAAGTAATCAGGTGTGTAGCCCTACACTAATTCTTAAAAGATTTATGGTGTCATTTTAATATATGCGATAATGAAAGTGTAAGAATGTGGCTAAGGTACCATGCAATGGTACAAAGTACCCAGGTACGCTAACCTACTACAACTGTGGTTATATTATTATGAATATCTGTTATGGCATACATGTGAAATTGTAACGAATGTGAAATAAGAGATATGGCATGATTTATGCATATTTGTATGACATGGGGCATATGGGTGATATTTTAAGGGGAAGTGATCTAGTGGTTTTTACCACAATATCTGGTGACTTAGGTCACATAATCTGAATGTGGTGACTTATGTCACATATTACTATCTAGTGACTTTGTCACATTATCTGGTGGCTATGCCACAATTTATAAGGGCGATGTGCAAGTCGCCCGCAATGACCGCTTCGATGATGTGTAGCGGATGGTGGGTCGATTTAGTAATCCCCACGGTGTGATGGCAGGTACGGGTGATGTGTAGCGGATGGTTAACTAGGTTGGGTTCAGGATTGCATCATTATATGTAATTGCTATATGAATATGTATGATCTGACATGCCTAAATCGTTGAGACCTGTGTTAGCTGTTACATACTGAGTCTGTTTGACTCACCCCGTTGTGGGATATCTTTTCAGGTGACACTCAGTAGATGGACCGGGTCGGCGGGAACTTAGTGGTGGCCATGCTCAGCTTACAGTTATTTTATTTTGAGACTTTATTTTTAAGTTTGGATTTATTTCGGGTTTGCTATTGATGTAATAAGGCCATTATTATTAAACTGATTTATGTTTCAAATTTTTATTATGATACGATTATTATTAAATCGAGGGTTAAATAACTTATCTTGGAAACAATTTTAAATGTTTTGACACCTAATGATTCCTCTTCAAAATGACCACATTTTCCAAATTGACAAACAAGATTTGAAATGTTTTACTCGAGGAACATGCCAGATCCGGTCGGGGCTTGTGGGCCGGGTTTGGGGTGTTTCACTTGCATTAGTGTTGAATACTAAAGAGGTTGGAGTAGAGTTTGAAACAGTGCCAGTGGTATGTGAGTACCCAGATGTATTTCCGGAAGAGTTACTCGGATTACCTCCAGTGAGAGAGGTCAAGTTTGGAATTGAGTTTGTTCCGGGAACGACACCTATTTCGATTGCTCCCTACAGAATGGCACCTGTAGAGTTAAAAGAACTGAAGGTTCAGTTACAAGAGTTGACAGATAAGGGTTTTGCAAGACCGAGCTACTTGCCGTGGGGAGCTCCGGTATTGTTTGTGAAGAAGAAAGATAGGTCTATGAGGTTGTGTATAGACTATAGACAGCTTAACACAGTGACGGTTAAGAATAAGTATCCTTTACCAAGGATTGATGATCTTTTCGATCAACTAAAGGGAGCTACAGTGTTCTCCAAGATAGACTTGAGGTCTGGTTATTATCAGCTTAGATTGAAAGAGCAAGATGTGTTGAAAACTGCGTTTCGGACAAGGTATGGCCATTATGAGTTTTTGGTTATGCCGTTTGGTTTGACAAATGCACCTGCAATTTTTATGGATCTAATGAACCGTATTTTTAGACCATATGTGGACAAGTTTATGGTTGTCTTTATTGACGACAAATTGATCTATTCTCGGGATGAGAACGATCATGAAGAGCACTTGGGAATTGTCTTGCAAACTTTTAGAGATAAGCAGTTGTATGCTAAGTTTAGCAAGAGTGAGTTTTGGCTTCGAGAGGTCGAATTCCTAGGACAAATGGTGTCAGGTGATGGTGTCAGAGTTTACCCGAGTAAGATATCAGCTATTATGGATTGGAAATCGCCGAGGAACGTGCCAAAAATCAGAAGTTTCTTGGGATTAGCGGGATATTACAGACGTTTCATAAAGGGGTTCTCTGTGATTGCTACCCCGATGATGAAACTATTGCATAAAGATGTCAAGTTTGAATGGACTGAGACATGTCAACAGAGCTTCGAGAGACTGAAAACAATGTTGACTGAGACACCGATTTTGGTTCAACCAGAATCGGGGAAGGAGTTCGTGGTTTATAGTGATGTGTCGTTTAATGGTCTCGGTTGCGTGTTGATGCAAGAGGGTAAGGTAATCGCTTACGCCTCGAGGCAGTTAAAATAGCACGAGAAGAATTATCCGACTCACGATTTGGAGTTGGCTACGATTGTGTTTGCGTTAAAGATTTGGCGACATTATTTGTATGGCGAAAAGTGTCGAATCTTTACGGATCACGAGAGTTTAAAGTATTTGATGGATCGGAAGGATCTGAATCTGAGACAGAGACGATGGCTTGAATTGTTGAAAGACTATGAGTTAGTCATTGATTACCACCCGGGAAAAGCGAATGTGGTTGCGGATGCCTTAAGTAGGAAATCCATGTATGCTCTAAGAGTTATGAGAGCGAGTTTAGCATTGTCTGATGATGGTGCTATTTTGGCAGAGTTGAGAGCTAGGCCACTATTTGTTCAACAAATATGTGAGGCTCAGAGAAATGACAGCGGGATGCAAGCTAAGATAGCTAAGTGCGGATCAGAAAGTGATTCTGATTTTCGAGTGGATTTGAATGGTTGTCTGATGTATTGTGACAAAATTTGTGTTCCTAAAAATGAGGAGTTGATTCGAAAGGTTTTGTATGAGGCCCACAGTGGATGCTTGTCAGTACATCCGGGCAGTACGAAAATGTACAACGATTTAAGGAAGTTGTATTGGTGGTAGGGTATGAAAAGAGATATTTGAGTTTGTGGCAAAGTGTCTGATTTGCCAACAAGTGAAAGCTGAGCATCAAGTGCCTTGGGATTGCTTGACCGGTGATGGTTCCCGAATGGAAGTGGGATCGGGTTACCATGGATTTTGTGACGGGGTTGCCGATGACTCAGAGAAGAGAGATGTTGTGTGGGTTGTTGTGGATAGATTGACGAAGTCGACTCACTTTATTCAAAGACGCGTTGATTATTCACTTTGGATAAGTTATTTGAGTTGTGCGTGGCGAGATATAGTGAGATTGCATGGTGTGTACTGTGTCTATTATATCGGATAGAGATCCGAGGTTTACTTCGAGGTTTTGGAAGAAGTTGCAAGAAGCCATGGAGTGCAGATTGAATTTGAAGATGCGTTCCATCCGCAATCCGATGGTCGATCTGAAAGAGTGATTCAAGTTCTTGAAGATATGCTTCGATGTTGTGTGCTAGAATTGAAGGTAGTTGGGAGAGATATCTACCTTTGGTCGAATTTACCTATAACAACGATTATCGATCGAGTATCTGAGATGGCACCGTATGAGACTTTGTATGGCCGTAAGTGTCGGACTCCTTTGTATTGGACCGAGCTTAGTGAGAAGTGAATCCATGGGGTCGATCTAGTAAAAGAGACCGAAGAGAAAGTGAAAGTAATCCGTAATAGTCCGAAAAAGTCGCCGGACCGGCTGTAAGTCGTACACGGATTTGAAAAGAAAAGAGATTGAGTTTGAAGTGGGTGACAAAGTGTTTTTAAAAGTGCCCCCATGAAAGAAAATCATGAGATTTGGACGAATAGGGAAATTGAGTCCAAGGTTCATAGGGCCATATGAGATTACAGATAGAATTGGGCACTGTAGCTTCATGGTTGGCTTTGCTTGAGTAGAGTTGGAAAAGATTCATAACGTGTTCCATGTGTCGATGTTGCGACGGTATCGCTCCGATCCTTCACATGTGATTCCTTCAATGGAAATTGAGATAAGACCGGATATGTCTTATGAAGAGGAGCCAATTAAGATCTTGGCTCGAGAAGTGAAACAGTTGAGAAATAAGAGCATAGTACTAGTGAAAGTGTTATGGCAGAAACATGGTGTGGAAGAGGCTACGTGGGAAACGGAAGAAGCTATGAGAGAGCAACATCCAAACCTCTTTCCTGGTAAGATTTTCGGGGACGAAAATCTCTAAAGGGGGGAGAGTTGTAACATCCCAATTTAGGGCCTAGTCAGAATGGTGGTGTGAGACCACAAATCTGAGGGTTATGAATGAGTTTTTGAGGCTTTTATTATATATGCATGCTAGTGTGAAAATTTCATGAAGCAATTTTGTGAAATTGTGGTTGAATTGTCCAAAAGGACTAAATTGCAAAAGTTGCAAAATGTGTGTTTCTAGAAGCTATATGTGTTAAATAGCTTTAGATTATTAATTAGAGTTCCTTAAATAGTAATTTATCCAAATTCTAATTTTTGGACAAAAATGGGCATGGATGAGTCAAAATTTGAAGTTTATCAAAAAGGGGCATTTTGGTCATTTATCAAATAAGTGATTAAATAGGTGAAAAGATGATAAAAATTCACTCATCTTCTCCCCTACACTGCCGAAAATTAGAGAAGCCATTGTTAGGGCTCTTTCAATTTTTCAAGCTTGCTAGTAAGTGCTCTTAAGCTTGGTTTTTGATATTCTTCGTATTTTTGAAGTCCTAGTAGCATGAGTAAGCTATTTTTAGCTATTTGGTGAGCTATTATGGATGTTCAAAAATGTACATATGTATGACATGCATGTATTTTGTTGTTTAATGGAAGGTTATGAAAGCTTGATGTAGTAGAAACATCTTTAGTTAAGTGATTTTCCATGAAAATGCATGTAGGGACTAGTTTGTGAAAAACTTTAATTTGGTCATACATGTGTGATTTAGTGAGATTTGATGAATGATTTAGTTGAGTAAGTGGTTCGGCTAAGCATGAAAGAGTAGAAAGTTGAATAAAAATCACTTTACGAGCCTTTGGGACTAAAGTTTAAATATGAGAAAGTTTAGGGGCAAAATAGTAATTTTGCTAAAGTATGAGATGTGGGTCAATTTAGTCAATGTGTGTATTGAATAAGCTGATTTATTCATTATAGATCAAGAAAGAAAAAGCCCAGATCAAAACCGAGGCAAAAGCAAGGTGGTGGACTAAATTGCACATTTCAATACTTTTGAGTATCGAGGTAAGTCTATGCATAAACAATGCATTCATACTTACAATTTGTTAATGCTAGCTAGGGTGTAGCATGAATGAGAATGAATGAGAATGATTGGGAACCTATGTGGTTCAAGTACAATGAATGTAATATAGATTTGAATGGATGAATAATTGAGTAAATAGACTTGTGCATGTGTTGTGATAATGCTAGATGGTGGGCTAAGTACGATACCATCCAAATGCATATTGACGATGAGCTAGCTATGTGCGATGCTATCGTTAAGTATATCATTTAGTGGCTATGTGCGAGATCACTATGATTACCTTTGTGGTAGGCTAAGTGCGATACCACCTTATAAATTGATTGTGGTGTGCTAAGTACGAAACCACTGAGATATTGGCTGTGTGGATTAGCTATGTGAGTTAGCTATATGTATGTATTATTGAGCAATAATGATGTGTTGTATATTGTGTAAATGTGATATTGAATGCAGGGGTGCATTTCAATAGTTATGAGCATGTGACTCATGATGTGTTGGTAATATGGTAAGGGATAGAAAGAGTAAGCATAGTTGTATATTATATGTTGGTATAATGCTAATTGTGGTTTGGCTTATACTATGATGCTTAATTGTTTATGTGTAAACTTACTAAGCTCAAAGCTTACCGCCTTTCTTTTCCCTTGTCTTATACATTAAAAGTGGTGAATCGAGATACGAGGATCATTGGAAGATAGCCCACATATCACCACACTTTGGTACATGAAACTTAATGTTTTGTATATGGCATGTAGAGGGGCTAGACAAGTTAGTCAATTTTGTTGTTAATGGATAAGATGTGTTAGCCTTTTTATGGGAAGTGTATTTTGTATAATGCCATAGTTGTTGGCTATTACATTATATGAAAAAGATATAGTTTTCTATGTGAGATTGTATTCAATTTGAGTTGATTATGATTGTGTTGGATGAGTATTTCTTGTGTATGCTAGAAGGGTGAAAAGAACTTGGCACTTAGCTTTGTCCTTGACCATGTGGTTAGACACACAAGCGCGTGTCTAGACCATGTGTGACACATGGTCAGCCCACGAGCGTGTGCTGTGGCCGTACGTCCCCTGCATGTTAATATTTTAAAATAGAATAGACCATGGACTAGCCACACGGGCATGTGCCTAGGGCGTGTGGGATTAATCAGTGTTGGCCATGGGCTAGCCACACGGGCGTTTGTCTAGACTCTAGGCCGTGCGAGGGAAGTCAGTGTTCACCACGGTTGGCGAGCACGGGCGTGCCATGGCTGTTGGGCAATTGGCAGAATGCTTGAGTTTTTAGCATGGCTAGGGAACATGGGCTTGTCTGTCCATGCACTGGCGTGCCTAATCTTGTACGGGCGTGTGAGACCTGTATAAAAGAGAAAACTTTTAAGAATCGTAAAAGTTGCGGATTAGTCTCGAGAGCCCTTGTGTGTATGAGTGAGGCCTCGTAAGTCGAGAATGAGGTTATAGTGAGAAATGACGTTGAGCCTAAGTGGCAATTAAGTGGTTTGAGTTCGGTAACGCCTCGGGCCCGGTTCCCGGCGTAGAACCCGGGTAAGGGGTGTTACAGGTTGCGTCACAACCCATGATCTCAAAATGTTAGTGGAGAATGTGCATGAGCTAAACCCACCTGAACCAAGTGAACCAACATAATCAGAAACTGATGAGTCATCAAATAAAACTGAAACGGAAGCTAACTCAGTTATTGAGACAAAAAAAGTTGAATCTGAGGAAGAACCGAGCAATCCCAAACCGATAAAGGAACCAGAAGTCTCTAAAGCAATAGAAGAGTTGAATGCTGATAAGTCAGTTGAATCAAGTGTTGATCCTAAGTTGACTATTAATATTGTGATGAAATTGGAATTGTCAATTATGATGGATATGATGAAATTTATGCATAACCAACAACAGGCTTATTGGAAATATGCAAAAGTTAGAGATGATTCTGTAAGATACTTTTAAAAGTATCTCTAACAATTTTGTTCCTGAGTTCCATGATTATATCTTCGAGTCATGGAAGGAAGATGAGAATGCAAACGAGGATGAAACATCAAAGGTGGAAGACGAGGACGATAATACAAATAAATAAAAGGGGGAATTTCTTATCTTTAGTTTTTATTTCTTTTTAGGTGTTTATTTTCACTTCCTAATTAGAATTTCTTCTTTCACATAATAAAATAGCAAGTAGTACTAAAATAAGCTCAATGCCTCTTCAAAAGAAAGAAAATAAAGTGATGTGGCAATGGGAATGAGCATGTCTAGGATTGGACTATGAGAAAGACTTGGTACTTAAGCTATCTTTATGACTCACCTCTCTTTTCTTGCAACTCTACCTGGTGTTCAGTTTTCATTCTTTACATTGTTTTCGCAGTGAGGACATTGCTTCCTTTTAAATGGGGGGTAAGGCATTTCGCATGAATTTTGAAGTTTGTTTCAATCTTTTTACTTAAGTATGCTAAAATAAATGAATGTTCAGAAAGAATTTTTGTTCATAATGCAAGAATGATCTCTGATTTTATCTAAGTTATCCGTATGTTATCTTGAGTAATGGAATGCTTGTGTGATCTTAGTCTTATGTAGGATTTGCCATGAAAATTTGATTTCTTTAGAAATAGACATGTATGAAGGTTTAAGTCTTTAGAATTGACTTAGTAACTTTCTTGATGCGAAATCCTAGGAGGTATAAGAATCCAATATGATATAGGCACCCTTTCTTTAGTTGGAGCCTTTCAAGCTGACCTTATGAATTTAACCCTTGAAACTTAATTTTTGAGCTTAATGGACTGTTTATTGCAAAGTACCTACATTATAAGCCACATTATCATCTTTTTTATTCCATCTTATTATTTTGCACCTATCTTTACTAAATTTGTCTTGGTGATCAAAGTTTGATGGAAGATATGAAAAGATGTACATGCTCTTTACATTATTTAAAAAAAAGATTAATGAAAGTTTGAAGAATAAAAATAAAATAAAAGATTGCTCAGAATCTCAAAAATAAATAGCAAAGTTTGTTCAAAGTTCGAGAAAAATAAAAGTGGAGCATAAGTTCGAAATAAGTTTGGGGGTATTCCAAAGACACATTTTTATGAAAGTTGTGACGCCAATGGATCTAAGACAAAGTTAGGGTTAAGATGTTTTGAAGTTAAAAATTACTTCTCTTTATCCCTACATTTAGCCTAGCCCCATTACAACCTAATAAAAGACCTATTGATTAGATGACTATACCGACAACATTACTGAAGAGGAATTACCGAGTTCAACATATGAAGAAACTAATTAAACCTTGGCATTGCTATGTTTAGTTGATAAGGGAAGCATATTGATTGGTTAATGTTATGTATGACTCTAAAAATGCATGCAAACTATTATTCATGTTGACATTATGATGTACTTAGTATAAAGTTTGGAAATAATATTTGTATTCGAGCTACTTATGAATAAAGAATATTTTTTACATGATTTTATTAAAGCATGATTATGTGCAAAGATTGATGCTGCTTTATCATTTTGCAAAATTGTCTTAGCAAAAATTGTGTTATGCATGAACATTACTCGGGGCGAGCAATGGTTTAAGCTTGGGGGTGAGTAAAATCAAAATTATATAGAGTTTTTCTATATGTTTTTAACTCCTTTTTTAGTTAAATATTATGTTTATCTCGAGTAATTATTATTGAAATAAGTTAATTTTACTTAGTTAGTAATTTTAGACATGAGTTTGGAAAGTATGTGAAATTATGCTTAATTACATGATTTTCATGCATATTTTGTATTAATTCATGTTCATGTATTAATGTATGTACTTTTCACTATGTAGGAGGTCCATTGGAGACATGATTTAAATAAATAAAATATGGTCATGCACAAATTATCCAAGTGGATAGCAAGACCATGCAATTTTGGGCATGGGGTTGATTACTTGACGTAGTAAAGAAGGTGATAATAGATGGACATGTATGTTAAGTTATAGGACTAAAAGAACAGTCCAACAAGGGGAACGAAAAGCCCAATTTTGGCACTTGATGTTGGCTGCCCAAAATGTGTTTTGGGATATTGAATTGAAGGTCCCTGCAATTGGAAAATAATCAGAATTCAGCCCAACAACTTCCCTGTTGAAACTGTCCACTCTATAGCTATTTTTAGCTTGAAATTCAAATTCAAATTGAGAAGACTTGGTCATCCTTTTTCCTTGAAGCATGGCCGGTCACATGAGAGTGGGAATTGAGAAAATTTAAACCTATTTTTAGTAAACTCAAACCCTTAACTTCACCTATAAATAACTTGCCATTCCTCACTTTTCCAATTATCCCTTATTTCTCAATGTTTCTCTCTCACTCACTCTAGTTTTCTCTCAATTCTTCTCCTTTTTTTTCCCTTGCATAGTCATCCACCCCCTCTCCCTTCTTTAGCCTCATAAACTTTGTCAAAAGTACTCTTGAGCTGGCTACCTTCTAAACCCATAGTAAAAGAAGCTTCAATCAAAACGGAGGAGCGCTTCAGTCAGAATAGATCCAAAAAATTATTGAACTGAGTCTATTCTTTCCTCTTGATTATCTATTTTACATTGTTTGCTTTGAGTTTTATGCTTTTGGCATCAACTATGAAGTTTTAAATCTTATTTGCTGGGATAATTATATTAAGTTAATGAGATTTATTTAGTTCATGTTAACATGTTTTGTCCTCAGTCGATTATGTTTTCAATTAATATCATGATGCATTTCATTCATACGTGATTGGGTGCACTCAGATTAGCTAAGCGATCCTAACTAGATGACGGCTAGTGGACGCATAATTAAAAAGTGCAATGCTTAATTTAGGTCATTAAAACCGACTAAGTTAAGGTTCAAAATATCTTTAGTTATCTTTATTATCTTGCATGGTTTTTAGATTTATGTAATTAAACTGTTACAAATGTAAATGTCCTTGTGACCTTGCATAAATGCTAAGAAACCCTTAGTTTAATATGATCAGTAACATGCATATTTAATTAAGTAAAAGATCCGATAGGACATAATTTGGTTTCCAAACCCAAAAGAGATCGAGTTGCCATGGAAGTAATTTCGAACTTATTAGCATGATGAAAGTAAGTTGATTTGATTAATATAATTATCCTAGCCCATTTAATGTTGATTCTTTTTGTTGCTAAAGCCTTTATTCATACATTTAGGTAAATTGCATTTAGATTAGAAATTGCATTAGGGATCACTATTGCATTTAATTAATCTAATCAACACTATTCGAATTTTTTGAGTTTTTTTACATCAAATTGTTAATTCTAATTTTTTTACGCCCATGTGTCCAAGCCGTGGCAAAACATGTGATCCCTATGATTTGTCAAGTTTTAAAATTTTATATAAAGAATGATCGAACCTGGAAACTAACTATGACAACGATTTGAGGCAAGCGCACCAATCGAACAGTAGTATAGTTAAGGCAAGACCGGATTGTCGAACCCAATGGAACCAAAAGTACTAATACTAACTTTCTTTCTATTATTTAGCCTAAGAATTGAAGTGAGTTATTGTTTAATTTAAAATTAACTAACTACTAAGCTAAAGACTCTAAGACAAAGAAGAATGAATATGGGGAAATACTCGTGGGAAAAACCAATTGATTAAGACAATACTCGAGGAAGAATCCACCTAGACTTCACTTGTTATTTAACACTGAACCAAACGATTTATTCACTTGACTTGATCCGTAGGACTCCCTAAGTTATATTAATACCTCCGTCGAGGCTACTAACGTCTAACCCTAGGTTGATTAATTGAAATCTCTTTCTAATTAAAACCCCTAGAATTGCATTAACTCGATCTATGGACTCCCATATTAGGTTTCACCCTAATCCAACAAAATCTCATCACCCTATGTCTAGGCGTGCGATCAACTCCGCTTAATTATGCTAGATCTACTCTTAGGCAGGGGCTTTTTCTCCTCCACCTAAGCACATCAAACTTGAATCAATATCCTGGAAATATCAAAACAAGAATTAAGAACACATAATTAAGAACAAATCAAATATTTATCATATAGTTCAGAAAACAATAACAAGATTCATCTTAGGTTTCATCCCCCTCAGGTATCTGAGGAGTTTAGTTCTTAATGATAAAAGAAAACATCTCAGAAGAAAAGATAAAACAAAACATAAGAAAAACCCTAAAACTCCATGAAGGAATTGAAGAGAAGATCCTCCGTCTTGAGTATGACTCCGGCTTCTTGAGATGAATCAACTGGCTTTCCTCGAGTAAATTCCCACAAATCTGCCCTCTTTGGCCTAGCTGGACGCCCCCTAACAAAAGCCTTGGCCTCCCGTCGACTCCCCCTCTTAGGTCATACTTAGGGTGTTTATATAGGCTTCGGAATGTGTTACTTTGCCTCTAAGTATCCTAATCTGAATAGAATTTCTCTTTGCTACGGCAGGGACACGCCCTTGGCACACGCCCGTGTAAGTCGTGGTCAGGCCGTGTTCGAGTCTATCAATGAGGCACGACAGTGTGGTCTTGGGTCCAGGTCATGTCGATTTCGTGATTTGGCCCATTTGGTCCGTTTTAAGCCCGTTTTCTGTTCTTTTCATTCTCCAGTGCTTTCCTGAGTATAAAACATGAAAACAAAGGATTAAGAGCACCAAATTACATAATTCAAGGCTTAAATCATCCAAAAGCATGCTAAATGTGGGCTTAAAATATGTTACTATTGCGGTTTATCAAATACCCCCACACTAAAGCTTTTGCTTGTCCTCAAGCAAAATTCTCAACTTACAATTAAAACAAACTTCCTCGATTCATGATATTCATCAATAATGTTTCATCATAATTCATAGATAATTCATACATGGATAATTCAACTCAAAGAGTCCTAAAGATTCAAACAATCTAAGTCGTACATTTTGTAGCATGAAAACATAGGTGTTTCCCCTTATCTAAATAATTACCCTTGATTTAAAATGGACAAGGATTGACATCCTCACAAAAGATTCACTCAAATCACTCGAGGTGTTTAAGGTTCAAGAAAAAACACTCATAAGTCAAACATGAAAAGTTAATCCCATAGGCTTGCATGAAAATCAAACCTCCACCACTATAATATGTTATGATACACAAATCAAAAGGTCTTTAACAGGGTTGTAACGGGGCTTGGGTTAAAGGTGTGAATAAAGGCTAAATTAGAGGGTTAGAATTGAGACTGACCTAACAAATTACCTAACTAGAAATAATGAACTGAATATAAATAATTATATCAACTAAAAACTTGTAATACTAATATTACGAGCTTTTTCTTCAAGATGTGGAATTTAAATATGTAAGCTTGATCGGTGTGTCACAGTCTTAAAATTTATAATGAGAATGATCAAGCCTAAGAACTAACTATGAAAATGATTGAGGCAAGTGTACCTATCGAACAGTAGTATAGCTTAGTGGCAAGACCGGATTGTCGAACCCAAAGGAACCGAAAGTACTAATACTAACTTTCTTTATATTATTTAGCCTTAAAATTGAAGTGAATCGGTTTAATCTAGAAATTTAACTAACTACTAAGCTAAAGACGATGAGATAGAAAGAATGAAATTGGGGAAATACTTGTGGGAAAAACCAATTGAATAACACAATACCCAAGGAAGAATCACCCTAGACTTCACTTGTTATCTAACTCTGAACCAGACGATTTATTCATTTGACTTGATCCGTAAGATTCCCTAATGTATATTAACCCCTCTCTCGAGGTGACTAACGTCTAACCCTAGGTTGATTAATTGAAATCTCTTTCTAATTAAAACCCCTAGAATTGCATTAACTCGATCTATGGAATCCCATATTAGGTTTCACCCTAATCCGGCAAAATCTCGTCACCCTATCTCTAGGCATGCGATCAACTCCGCTTAATTATGCTAGATCTACTCTTAGGCAGGGACTTTTGCTCCTTCACCTAAGCACATCAAACTTGAATTAATATCCCAAAAATATCAACACAAGAATTAAGAACACATAATTAAGAACAAATCAAATATTTATCATATAGTTCAGCAATCGATAACAAGATTCATCTTAGGTTTCATCCCCCTCAGGTATTTGAGGGTTTAGTTCATAATGATAATAGAATACATCTCAAAAGAAAAGATAAAACAAAACATAAGAAAAACTCTAAAACCCCCAGAAGGAATTGAAGAGAGATCCTCCGTCTTGAGTATAACTCCTGCTTCTTCAGATGAATCAACTGGCTTTCTTCAAGTAATTTCCACAATTCTGATCTTTCTAGCTCGGCTCCTTGGCCTAGCTGGATGCCCCTTGAAAGTTGGCCTCTAGGTTGTTTATATAGGCTTTTGGAATGTGTTTCTTTACCCCTAAGTATCCAAATCCGAGTGAAATTCCTCTTCTCCACGGCAGGGACACGCCCTTGGCACACGCCCGTGTGAATCGTGGCCAGGCCGTGTTCAGGTCTGATTAGGGAGGCACGGCCGTGTTGATTGGGCCCAGGCCATGTTCAGGTCTTATTAGGGAGGCACGGCCGTGTTGCTTGGGCCCAGGCCGTGTCGATTTCGTGATTTGGCCCATTTGGTCTGTTTTAAGCCCGTTTCTCATTCTTTTCATCTTCCGGTGCTTTCCTGAGTATAAAACATGAAAACAAACGATTAAGAGCACCAAATTACACAATTCAAGACTTAAATCACCCAAAAGCATGCTAAATGTGGGTTTAAAATATGTTACTATTTCGGTTTATCAAATACCACCACACTTAAGCTTTTTCTTGTCCTTAAGCAAATTTCTCAACTCATGATTAAAATGAACTTCCTTGATTCATAATACTCATCAATAATGTTTCATCATAATTCAAAGATAATTCATACATGGATAATTCAACTCAAAGAGTCCTAAAGATTCAAACAGTCTAAGTCATACATTTGTAGCACAAAACATAGGTGTTTCCCCTCATCTAAATAATTACCTCTGATTTAAAATTGACAAGGATTGACATCCTCACTAAAGATTCACTCAAATCACTCGAGGTGTTTAAGTTTCAAAAATTAAGCACTCATAAGTCGAACATGAAAAGTTAATCCCATAGGCTTGCATGAGAATCAAATTTCCACCACTATAATATGAGATAATACACAAATCAAAAGGTCTTTAATAGGGTTGTAACGGGGCTTGGGTTAAGGTGTGGATATAGGCTGAATTAGAAGGTTAGAATCGAGATTGACCTGACAAATTACCTAGCCAGAAACAATGAACTGATAATAAACAATTACATCAATTGAGAACTTGTAATAATAATACTATTACTAATACGAGCTTCTTTTTCAACCATTGGGATTTAAACGTATAAGGTCACTTAATCACATAACTAATAATGAATATACTTTGATTTTTTTTAAGAGCAAATCAAATATATATAATAATTGATGAATTTACTATCGAAATCAATGGGAAATCGATCAAACCAAATCTCGATATAAGGGTAGTCAAAAGGAATGGTGATAACAAAAAACAAAGGGTTTTGGGATAATATTAGTGGGTGAGTCAATAAAAAGGGTTGTTAGGATCAACGGGATTCACTAGGGGTTAATAAAATGGGTAGGCTTTTTAGTGGAGTGAGTGGGTTAAAACCTAGGTGCCTTTATCATCTTAGTATATCAAATCAAAGGTGTGGTCTCGACATGTATAATCGATGCAAGTTCTAGAATAACAAATCAATGTTGACATACTTATAATCAATAAAGTGAGCAAGAAAAAGAATATATGCTCTATAAGGCTCAACATCTCACAAAAATTATGGCTTTTTGATGTCAAGCTAGCAAATTTGAAACTTCAAAGTAATATTCAAATTCAGGTAGACAACCTAAAAAAAATTTAATTTTGAAAAATAGACTTATCCTTCTTGGTTCTCTAGTATCTTAAAGTTTAAATTATCAATGCATAATTATCAATGACTTAATCTAAAATATATCAATAAAAATCATAAATCACAGGAAATTTCATTCTAATCATAATATGAGAAACTTACTTAAGAAACAAGACATAATTCAGGATTTGAGAATAATGCAAAAAGTTTGGCACTTTTAAGATTCACCCCCACACTTAAGATGTACATTGCCCTCAATGTACAAAGATAGATAGAAATTCATAAAAGATAGGGAGAGATGAAACTTCCTGAATTATGGATGAAATCCTTGGAGGATGTTCCATGACAAATATGATGACTAGGTAAAAGTGATGTTTTCGTTCCTTGAGTTGTATATTTAATCTAATTAATCTGCGAAAGTCATTAATTAAATAAATAATGAGAGTTGTTAGAGATACTCGAGGGTTAGACAACTAGTTGATAAAAGAAATTAAACTATAAATAAAAGTTTTAAACATGAATTGCAAAAAGTCTTAAAAATAAATATAAAAATAAAAGATGAAAATGGAAAATAAAAAGGAAATAGAAGGACTCAAAGGTCCTCCTCGTCGGCTGGATCGCGAGGTGCTGGCGGTGGTGAGATATGGAAGTGGTGACAGATCTGCTGAAGAGTCGCCTCAACCCGTCAAATCTTTGAGCAATGTTATCGAATTACTGCGTACAGTAGTGCTCGAACTGAGTGAGACGTGCAGAAATGTCTGAGAGGGAGGTAAACGAATGAGCTTGGCGATGGCCCTATTGTGGTGCTTCTTGTGGTATGGGGACATCGTCAGTGACGTCCTCCGGGTCCTCCTCGTCGGTGGTATGTGCCAGCCAATATTGGGGGGATCGGTCCCACGTCGACGTTAAATCATCCTCATATGTAGCATCGTCTGGATGCCCTGTGGGGACATCTGACCTATCAGTGTGAGGGAGGAGATCTGGGCGTCGGTGTTGAGGAGCCCGAAATATCGAGCCAAACGTGTGATGTAGGGACCCATGGATATGACCCCCTTTCGATGGCTCTCCGTCTGATGTTGAATTGCCAAAGCGATGAAGTATGCAAGGTCGAAGACGTGGCCATTTGACATACTCCAGAGGAAGTAGGCGTCATGTGTGTTAACGACACCAGTGCTCTCTCGTCTTCCTGTCAATGTGTGGGCTAAGATGGCATGTAGGTATCTCAAGAATGGGGCGAGGGCTGTCGCTTTGGAGCGACTAGGGTCATAGGTGCCTGCGCTGGGAGCTATATTATACAAACATTGTGCGAGAGATTTATGGATGTGGTGATGAAGTTCTGCAAGATTGTGCTCCCTTCGGAAGTCATCGGTGTATAGGCCTAGAGCGACGCCAAATTCAGGTACACTCATTTTTCAAACTGCGCCTCCTAGACAGAACTGAATAGTGCCCGGATCGTCGTGGTCTGTCATTACTACCTGCAAATGGAAAGTAGAGCAAAGCTCTAATGTTAGTTCGAAGTAAGTAGGTTCGATTATACCGAAAAACGTTCCCAGGGGTCAGTCGTCAGGAGTGCCCGAATATCATCAGCGAGGTGAACATGTTCCAGGGCGTCCCAATCGATACATCGTCCTTGACTGAGAGGTCGTGCTCATAATATTTGGAAAAGTTCATCTTGGGCTCCAGGAGGGAACCGTAGATTTCTCACTTCGGTCGATGCGCTGGCGGATGATGAACCAAGTCCCTTTCATTTTTTGGAACTCAGGACTGCGATTTTCTTACTTCGGGACGATGACATTGTATTCCTGAAATAACATATATTCAACATTTCAAGTGGTGGTTCTAGCCAAGAAATGTCTCATAACAGTTAAGAATCCAACAATGTCAAAGATATAGTAGTGTAATCTCAACAAGAATAGTCTAATATTTTGCATAAATATTAAATAAGGATTTAAATGACTAATCAATCTAATACTGAAAATAACTAATTCTAAGCAATAATGATAAACTAGATAGCAACTTAAAAATATTCTAATGATAAAATTGTTCTAAGAAATGTAAAAATAGGGGTAATCGGTGTGGTGAGTGGAGAGAAATGGCATAGTTGGGAGGGGCACGATCGCTGAATGGCGATACACGGGCGTGTGCTGCGAAGACAAATGGGGTACACGGCTATGTCGCGTCTATGTATGGGCGTGTATCCGGATGGCATGGGCGTGTACTGGTTTTTTGATGTGTATGTGAAAGAGGGAGGGTGATAAATGATAGGGGGATTCAAGAGTTGGGGTGGTGGCTGGAGTGGGGTAGAGGATTTTGATGGAAACGGCTAGGGTTGGGAGTTTGGGAAGAATTTTGGGGAGAATGGGGACTATTTTCTTTAAATAGGGGAAAGGGGCACGGGCAGGTACCAAGCTCGTGCTTCTTCTATGCAGTTCGTATTTTTCGTAGATTCAAAATTTGGGCGCGTTTATGCCGTGTTCCACGCCCGTGTTTTTGGTCACACGCTCGTGCTTTATAAGTCAGTATCGGCCACGATCTTTGGGCACGGGCGTGGCTTATGCCCGTGCCTGGTTACTCAGTGTTCACCACGATTTGGATGCACGGGCGTGTCGCACACCCGTGTCACTTTAGTCAGTATAGACCACGGTCTAACAGCACGGGCGTGTGTCTTTTATCGTAGCTCGTGTTCTTTTGGACAGTTTTGACCACGGCCGAGTCGTACGACCGTGGTGTATAATCAGAGCCCGTGTTTTGGGGAAATTTTTCTTCTTCCTCTCGCACGACTACCTTCACGCCCGTTCTTCGTCCCATGGCGTCCCCACGGGCACGGGCACGCCCGTATGTAAGGCTGTGTGGTTGGTAAGTCTGCGCTTCATTGAATCGGTTAGTTTGGGGTTAGTTGCTAAAAGTAACAAATAAATTGTTATGGAAGTTAGTGCTCGGGTTGCCTCCCGAGAAGCGCTCGTTTAAAGTCTTAAGCTAGACTCACCCTGTTTTCACATCATCAGGGTGGTTTGAGGAGTTGGAAGTCCTTCCTCATGCTATCAGTTTCATTATCATGATAAAGTTCAAGTCGAGATGCACTTATATTGAAAGTACCAAAAATAGGATTACTTACCTCGACTGTTCCGTATGGGAAAACACTGATTACCCTAAAGGGGATTTCTTTGTTTGTGTTAGGGTCAGGAGGAGATATTCTATGGTCTGCTTTACCTATCAATACTTGATCTCCGATTTTGATCTTGTCTGCTTCGTGAATTGGCTCTGGTTTTGCTTCGTGTATCCCTAATTTTTCCTTGAAATGCGTCTTCCACTCATCTAGATCATCGATCTGAATCCTTCGTTCCTCATGAGTTATTTTTTTGTTGGCGCGGGGTCTAGGATCGGGTTCAGTTGTATTCTTTTGTGGTGCTTTCTTAAAAGAAGGGTTAACCGAATGGTTATCAATAGAATTTACTTTCTCACCTTGTTTGCTCGATGTTCTAACCGAATCGAGAGCTTGAAGAGTGACTGTCTATCACCTACACAGAGTATGAGTTCACCTGCGTCGACATCAATTTTAGTCCTGGCAGTTGCTAAAAAGGGCCTTCCTATAATTAATGGGATACTATTGTCCTCATCCATGTCTAAAACAACAAAGTCTACTGGGAATACGAATTTATCAATCTTTACTAGCACATCTTCGATTATACCCCTAGGAATTCTAACAGTTTTATCAGCTAATTGAATGCTCATCCTAGTTTGTTTGGGTTTCCCTAAACCAAGATGTTTAAACATTTTATAAGGCATGAAATTTATGCTTGCCCCTAAATCAGCTAACACATTATCAATAGATAAACTACAAATTAAGCATGGAATTGTAAAACTCCCTGGATCTTTTAATTTTTGTGGTAATTTATTTTGGAGAATTGCTGAGCACTTTGCGTTGAGTTCCACATGCGACTCCTCGTCTAGCTTTTGCTTGTTTGTCAAAAGCTTTTTTAAGAATTTCCTTGAATCTGGCATCTGCGAAAGAGCTTCAAGTAATGGTAAGTTAATATGTAATTTCTTTAAAAGTTTAAGAAACTTACCGAACTGTTCTTTAGTGTCGTCTTTCTTCATCGCTTCGGGGTATGGTATACGATGTTGGTACTCTTTAATTACCGGTTTTGGCTTTTTACTTCCTTCTTCAACCTTACCTTCTTCTACCACATTCTCTTGCCTTAAATTAGGCTCATCTAACCCTACATTATCATGAGTTGATATGGCTTGAATCTGCTCCCTTGGGTTAGTTTCAGTGTTGCTTGGCAATCTACCTTGTGGTCGTTCCGTCAAGATCTTGGTGATTTGCCAATTTTGATCTTTGAGCTCTTGTGTCGATACTTCTTGTTTTTCAAGTTTTGTTTCTATACTTTGGAAACGTGTTTATGTTGCTGCTATATATTTTGTCAGCATCTCCTCAAGGTTCGGCTTCTTTTCCTGTGGGTACTGCTGCTGTTGGAAATTTGGAGGGTGTTGTTGTCTTTGATTTCCTTGACCACCCCATGAAAAATTAGGGTGGTTCTTCCAACCTGGATTGTAAGTATTGTTATAAAGGTTATTTTGATATCTGAAATTATTACTTACATAGTTCATTTGTTCGCCTTCTATGCCATGTCCGTAGGGTGGGTACTCAGGATTCGCCACACCTCCACTTGTTTCGCACTGCATAACGGGTTGTACCTGCAAGGAATTACACAAACCATCAAATTTTTTAGTTAACACATCTACCTGATTCGATAGCATGGTTACTGCGTCGAGGTTGAAAACACTGGCAGCTTTCGTGGGCTTTATACTTGTGACTTGCCACTGATAGTTATTTAGGGACATCTCCTCTATAAATTCGTAAGTCGCTTGTGTGTTTTATTATTGAGTTCCACCATTCTTTGAATCGATCAACTGCCTAGTTGAGGGGTTCACACCGTTGTAAAAAGTTTAGACCTGTAGCCACAAGGGTAATCCATGGTGTAGGCATCTTCTCAATAGATATTTGTATCTCTCCTATGCATCGTAAAGTGTTTCTAAATCCATCTGCACAAAAGAAGAGATATCATTCCTTAATTTGGCCGTTTTGACCGGTGGAAAATATTTTAATAAAAAAATTTCGGTCATTTGTTCCCATGTAGTAATTGATCCTCGGGGAAGAGAATGCAACCACTGTTTAGCTTTATTCCTCAAACAAAAGGGAAATAACCAAAGTCGGATGTCATCATCAAAAACGCCATTAATTTTAAAAGTGTCACAGAATTCCAGAAAATTCACTAAGTGTGTGTTAGGATCCTCATCCTGCAAACCATCAAACTGAACGAACTGTTGTATCATCTGTATAGTGTTAGGTTTCAATTCAAAATTATTTGCAGCAATAGTAGGTCTAACAATACTAGATTCAGTACCAACTAAACTAGGCTTAGCATAATCATACATAGTTCGAGGAGCCTGATTTTCGGCCATCTCTGGAGGTAGCAGATTATTTTCAGCCATCTCTTTGGTGGTATTGATGATGTTTTCTTGCTCTTCTTCCGTGTATTGTAAACTTCGCCTAATTTCTCTCCGGTTTCTGCGAGCAGTTGCTTCGATCTCACTATTGTAAATTAAAGGTCCTTTCGGGTTCCTTCTAGTCATAAACTAGAGGTACCTACAAGGAGCAAAGACTAAAATTTAGAAAGATAAAAATAGAAAAAAAATAAGAGTAAAATTACAGAAAATAAAAATGGCTAAAGTAATAAAAATTGAGTGTTCTTAATATTTCAGTTCCCCGACAACGGCGCCAAAAACTTGATCGGTGTGTCACAGTCTCATAACTTATAATGAGAATGATCGAGCCTAAAAACTAACTATGACAATGATTGAGGCAAGTGTACCTATCGAACAGTAGTATAGCTTAGTGGCAAGACCGGATTGTCGAACCCAAAGGAACCGAAAGTACTAATACTAACTTTCTTTTTATTATTTAGCCTTAAAATTGAAGTGAATCGGTTTAATCTAGAAAATTAACTAACTACTAAGCTAAAGACGATGAGACAAAAAGAATGAAATTGGGGAAATACTTTTGGGAAAAACCAATTGAATAAAACAATACCCAAGGAAGAATCCACCTAGATTTCACTTGTTATCTAACTCTGAACCAGACGATTTATTCATTTGACTTGATCCATAAGATTCCCTAATGTATATTAACCCCTCTCTCGAGGCGACTAACGTCTAACCCTAGGTTGATTAATTGAAATCTCTTTCTAATTAAAACCCCTAGAATTGCATTAACTCGATCTATGGAATCCCATATTAGGTTTCACCCTAATCCGGCAAAATCTCGTCACCCTATCTCTAGGCGTGCGATCAACTACGCTTAATTATGCTAGATCTACTCTTAGGCAGGGACTTTTGCTCCTCCACCTAAGCACATCAAACTTGAATTAATATCCTAGAAATATCAACACAAGAATAAAGAACACACAATTAAGAACAAATCAAATATTTATCATATAGTTCAGCAAACGATAAAAAGATTCATCTGAGGTTTCATCCCCCTCAGGTATTTGAGGGTTTAGTTCATAATGATAATAGAATACATCTCAAAAGAAAAGATAAAACAAAACATAAGAAAAACTCTAAAACCCCCAGAAGGAATTGAAGAGAGATCCTCCGTCTTGAGTATAACTCCTGCTTCTTGAGATGAATCAATTGGCTTTCTTCAAGTAATTTCCACAATTCTGATCTTTCTGGCTCGGCTCCTTGGCCTAGCTGGACGCCCCTTGAAAGTTGGCCTCTAGGGTGTTTATATAGGCTTTTGGAATGTGTTTCTTTACCCCTAAGTATCCAAATCTGAGTGAAATTCCTCTTCTCCACAGCAAGGACACGCCCTTGGCACACGCCCGTGTGAATTGTGGCCAAGCCGTGTTCAGGTCAGATTAGGGAGGCACGGCCATGTTGATTGGGCCCAGGCCATGTTCAGGTCTGATTAGGGAGGCACGTCCGTGTTTCTTGGGCCCAGGCCGTGTCGATTTCGTGATTTGGCCCATTTGGTCTTTTTTAAGCCCGTTTCTTGTTCTTTTCATCCTCTGGTGCTTTCCTGAGTATAAAACATGAAAACAAAGGATTAAGAGCACCAAATTACACAATTCAAGGCTTAAATCACCCAAAAGCATGCTAAATATGGGTTTAAAATATGTTACTATTTTGGTTTATCAAAGCTCGCTTACTAATAAAACTAATAACGAATAAACTTCGTCGTTTTTTTTAAGAACAAATAAAAAAAATACATAATAAATGATGAATTGACTATCAAAATAAATAGGCAATCGATCAAATCAAATCTCGATATAAGGGTAGTAAAAAAGAACGGTGATAACAAAAACAAAAGGTTTCAGGTTAATATTAGTGGGTGAGTCAATAAAAAGGGTTATTAGGATCAACGGGGTTTACTAGGGGTTAATTATGAAGGTAGGCCTTTTAGTGGAGTGAGTGGGTTAAATCCTAGGTTCCTTTATCATCTTAGTATATCAAATCAAAGGTGTGGTCTCGACATGTATAATCGATGCAAGTTCTAGAATAACAAATCAATGTTGACACACTCATAATAAAAAAAATGGAGAAGAAAAAGGATATATGCTCTATAAGGCTCAAAATCTCACAAAAATTATGGGTTTTTGATGTCAACCTCGTAAATTTTAAACTTCAAAGTAAGAATTAGATTCAGGTAGACAACCTAAAAAAAATTTAATTTCTGAAAAATAGACTTATCATGCTTGATTCCCTAGTATCTTAAAGTTTAAATTATCAATGCACAATTAACTATGACTTAATCCAAAGCATATCAATGAAAATCATAAATCAAACAAAGTTTCATTTTAATCGTAATATGAGAAAATTACTCAAGACAAAGATATAATTCAGGGATTTGAGAATAAAACAAAAAGTTAGGCACTTTTAAGATTCACCCCCCACACTTAAGATGTACATTGCCCTCAATGTACGAAGATAGATAAAAACATTATAGTAAGAAGATCAAAAGATAGGGGTAGAAGTGAAACTTCCTGAACTTTGGATGGAATCTTCTAGAGTGAGGCTTGTAGGTATTTGATTTGGAGGTGAAAGATAAGTTGGAGGAGGCATCTTTGGTGGTGGTGTGGTTTCCGCCAACAATTTCTGTGCTAGATGAAGAAATTGGGTAACTCGTGAAGAATTAGCCAGGGAATAATAAGGATAATTCAAATTATACTAATTATATATTTAAAGAAAAGAATAAAAATAAAGAGTTTAAAAAGTGAAATAAAATGAAAAGAAAAGATTAATGGACTGAGAAGTCCTTATTGTTGGATGGTTCGCGAGGTGGGTGTGACGATGAAATGTGAAGGTGCTGACATATCCGTGTGCTTTGTTAATTATGACCCCTTGAACCTAAATTAAATAAATCAAAATATAGTAATATAAATTTAAAGATGAGAAGGAAAAAAGAAAAGAAATTAAAAATTAAAATAAGAGAAAAAGATAAATATAAATGGACTCAAAGGTCCCACAGGCGTGTCGCACGCGCGTGTAGATTTCTCAGTTTCGACCACGGCCGAACCACACGGCCGTGGCATTTTATCACAGCCCATGTTTTGGGATAAGTTTTGTCCTGTTTCCACATGGCCACGGCCACGCCCGTGTGCAAGGCCGTGTGGTAGGGAAACCTGCGCTTAAAAATTTGGTTAGTTTTTAGTTAGATGCTAAAATTCAAAAATATGGACGTTAGTGGGGTTAGTGCTCGGGTTGCCTCCCGAGAAGCGCTCGTTTAAAGTCTTGAGCTAGACTTACCTCTTATTCGCATAATCATGGTGGTTTGAGGAGGTGAAAATCCTTTCTCATGCGATCAATTCGGCTATTGATATATAGTTTAAGTCGAGTAGTGTTTACCTTAAAAGTGCTGACTTTAGGATTAGTTACCTCGACTTTTCCATTTGGGAAGATTTTGAGTACCTGATCTCATATCTTAATCTGGGTTGTCCCATCGTTAAGTTTGTCGTGGAGTTGCCTCGTTTTTGCTTCGTGTGCTTTTAGTTCCTCTTTGAAGTGTGTCTTCCACTCGTCTAGTCCATCGATCCAAAGCCTTAGTTCCTCATGAATTTCTTCTTTATTGACACGAGGTCTAGGATCTGGCTCGGTTGTGTAGTTTTGTGGTGTTTCCTGTACAGATGGTTGAATCAAATAATTATTAATAGAATTTATGTTTTTACCTTGATTACTCGATGTCCTAGACGAGTCAAGAGTGTGAAGAGTGATCATTTCGTCGCCTACATGAAGTGTGAGTTCATTGAATTGTTCCTCTGTGTGGTCTTTCATCATTGCATCGGGATATGGCACACGAGTTTGGTACTCTATAATTGCCGGTTTTGGTATATCATGGCTCACCTCACCCTTACCTTTATCTGCTACGTTTTCTTGCCTTGGTTCTGGTTCATTTAACCCTTCATTATCGTAAATAGTTGTGGCTTGAATTTGCTCTCTAGGGCTAGTTTCAGTGTTGCTTGGCAAGCTTCCTTGTGGTCGTTCTGAGATTAGCTTAGCAAGCTGACCTGATTGATTCTTGATCTCTTGAAGCGATTCTAGCTGACTTTCAAGTGTTGTCTCAGCTTTTTGAAGATGGGTTTCTGAGACTGCTATGAATTTTGTCAGCATCTCCTCAAGGTTCGGCTTCTTTTCCTGTGGGTAGGGCTAATTTTGAAAATTTGGAGGGGGTTGTTGTCTTTGATTACCTTGACCACCCCACGAGAAATTGGGATGGTACCTCCAACCTGCACTATAAGTGTCACTATAAAGATTATTTTGAGGTCTAGAATAGTTACCCATATAGTGAACTTGCTCGTTTTCAGCACTCGGGTTGTAAGGTGGATATTCCATATTGCTCATCCCTCCTCCATTCATATTGCTCTATATTACTGGGTGTACCTACAAGGAACCACATAAACCGTAAATTTTCTTACTTAAAAGCTCTACCTGGTTTGATAGCATGGTTACTGCATCGAGGTTGTAGACACTGGCGGCATCAGTTGGCTTTGTCCTCATGAATTGCCACTGATAGTTATTTAGTGCCATCTCCTCTATAAACTAAAATTACCTGTCAAAAGCAAATAAAAGAAAAGTTAGCAAAGTAGAATAATAAAAATAAAAATAAAAATAAGAATAAAAATAAATTGCGGTAAAATGGCTAAAGTAATAACAATTGAGCGTTCTTAATATTTTAGTTCCCCGGCAACGGCGCCAAAAACTTGATCGCTATGATTTGTCAAAGTTTTAAAAATTTATATAAAGAATGATCGAACCTGGAAACTAACTATGACAACGATTTGAGGCAAGCGCACCTATCGAACAGTAGTATAGTTAAGGCAAGACCGGATTGTCGAACCCAAAGGAACCAAAAGTACTAATACTAACTATCTTTCTATTATTTAGCCTAAGAATTGAAGTGAATTATTGTTTAATTTAAAATTAACTAACTACTAAGCTAAAGACTCTAAGACAAAGAAGAATGAATTTGGGGAAATACTCGCGGGAAAAACCAATTGATTAAGACAATACCCGAGGAAGAATCCACCTAGACTTCACTTGTTATCTAACACTGAACCATACGACTTATTCACTTGACTTGATCCGTAGGACTCTCTAAGTTATATTAATACCTCCGTCGAGGCTACTAACGTCTAACCCTAGGTTGATTAATTGAAATCTATTTCTAATTAAAACCCTTAGAATTGCATTAACTCGATCTATGGACTCCCATATTAGGTTTCACCCTAATCCGGCAAAATCTCATCACCCTATGTCTAGGCGTGCGATCAACTCCGCTTAATTATGCTAGATCTACTCTTAGGCAGGGACTTTTGCTCCTCCACCTAAGCACATCAAACTTGAATCAATATCCCAAAAATATCAAAACAAGAATTAAGAACAGATAATTAAGAACAAATCAAGTATTTATCATATAGTTCAGAAAACAATAACAAGATTCATCTTAGGTTTCATCCCCCTCAGGTATCTGAGGAGTTTAGTTCTTAATGATAAAAGAAAACATCTCAGAAGAAAAGATAAAACAAAACATAAGAAAAACCCTAAAACTCCCTGAAGGAATTCAAGAGAAGATCCTTCGTCTTGAGTATGACTCCGGCTTCTTGAGATGAATCAACTGGCTTTCTTCGAGTAAATTCCCACAAATCTGCCCTCTTTGGCCTAGCTGGATGCCCCCTGACAAAAGCCTTGGGCTCCCGTCGACTCCCCCTCTTAGGTCATACTTAGGGTGCTTATATAGGCTTCGGAATGTGTTACTTCGCCTCTAAGTATCATAATCCGAATAGAATTTCTCTTTGCAACGGCAGGGACACGCCCTTGGCACACGCCCGTGTAAGTCGTGATCAGGCTGTGTTCGAGTCTATCAATGAGGCACGACCGTGTGGTCTTGGGCCTAGGCTGTGTCGATTTCGTGATTTGGCCCATTTGGTCCATTTTAAGCCCGTTTTCCGTTCTTTTCATTCTTCGATGCTTTCCTGAGTATAAAACATGAAAGCAAAGGATTAAAAGCACCAAATTACATAATTCAAGGCTTAAATCATCCAAAAGCATGCTAAATGTGGGCTTAAAATATGTTACTATTGCGGTTTATCAACAGGGCATACCTACTGACTTGTCCACACGGCCTAAGACATGCCCGTGTACCTCACCCGTGGTCGACACTGACTTGCACCACACGGCCAGTCACACGCCCGTGTGTCCAGCCCGTGGTCGAGCCTGACTTGAATCAAATTACAAAATCAAAAGACACGGTCGAGCCACACGCCCGTGTGCTCAACCGTGTCGGCAATTATAAGCCATTTTCAAGGCCAAATTACCATCCACACTTTGCAATCACCTATATGCCACAAACCAATACCAATTCATGCCTGAAATGCAACCAAAACATACCATTTCAAGCATCAAATAATCATCAACTATACCATCTATTCTTATACTCAATTTCTACTCAAATAAGTCTATCCAAGACACTTAATTTCACATTCCCAAAACATATAGATCAAGCATTATACAAACCTTACCACAATTCACATTTAAACCACAATTTTCATCACTCATTTAAGCATGAAACATACCATATTCATCACTCACTTAATCACATATATATATACATACTAACATCATTCAACCTTTAAGCCACATCTCATGACTAGATTTATACAACTCAAAACATGCCACATTCAATAGCCTATACATGCCATATACCACATATATATATACATCTTTCAAAATACCAAAATAGATGGCTGATAGTGTGATTAAATTGCTGACGATTCCCGAATCTGAGCTAGCTTTACTGACACTGTAAAACAGAGAAACACATCACACAGTAAGCTTAAGAGCTTAGTAAGTTCGTAATATAATACATATTACTCAAAAATACTATATCAATACATAAATAAATCATCACTTAGATAGATTCATAACTAAACACATTATCATACTCAACCAAATACTCATACATCCATCTATTTAACCATAAACATTATCATCAACCACATAGGTTCAAAACATACCTTTGCCAACACTTAGTTAACAAATGTTCTTGTTATTCAATGCTCGATATCATAATTAATTCAATATTTGCTATCTCTTTAATTCAATCGCACACTTAGTGCCCCAATTCATAGTCGAAGCTTAATTAACATCGCACACTTAGTGCCATAATGTAAAACCAAACTTAATTCGGTATCGCACACACAGTGCCAATCCAAAAGCCGAAGCTTCTATTATTTCGCACACACAGTGCTAATCATCTCGGTCTCATTTCCAATTACGCACACTTAGTGCCATCTAACTTGATTCCACACATAGCATTACTAATCCAATAATCACATAATTATTCATTTCATAGAATTTAAACATAATTTAAGAACATGTATTATATCCGAACTTACCTCGGACGTCGAAATACCGAAACTAGCCGATCAATCGAGTACTTTGTCTTTGCCTCGATCTCGATCCGAATCTCTCCTTTCTTGGTCTATACATATTCAAATTTAGCTCATTCAATCACCAATTCATTCAATTTAGTCCAAACACACATATTTAGGGCATTTTACAAAATAGCCCTCACATTTTCACATTTTGACACTTTAGTCCCTATTTCATAAAATCATCAAATACAAAAAAATTTACTACACCATGCTTAGGCCGAATTTTCCTTAGTCTCATACAAGCCCATATATTTCATTTATTTCACATTTTTAGTCCCTCAAAATATTATTTTCACAATTTAGCCCAAATTACTCAATTTCACCAAAAATCCAAATACAAACTATGTTAACCCAACATTAAGCTTTCATATTCCACCAACTAACAACACAAAGCTCACATATTTATCAACGACTTATCTCAAAATCTCCATTAATTTCTAAAATTTAAGCATGGGCTAGCTAAAACACTAAGCAACGATCACAAAAATGTAGAAATTATCAAAAACCGAGTAAAAAACATACCTCAATCAAGCTAAGCCCTAGCCAAAAATCACAAAGATTCAATGGCTATTCTTCTTTTCTATTTTTGGTGGAAGAAAGATGAGTAATAGCCATCTAATTTGTTTTATTTTAATTATAACCATATTAATTCATCATTTACTAAATTACCCTTAATGAATTTTAATAATAACAACCAATGCCATGCCATTTTCACCCATTTACTATCAAAATGTTTATTAACAACATAAGAACCTTTCATTTAAGAAGTCATGACAATTAAGAACTTTAACAATCAGGACACAGCTTTTTCATTTTATGCAATTAAGTCTTTTTCTCAAATTAAGCACACAAACGTTAAAATTTTCAAACAGAACTTTCACACATGCTTAATCACATACTGTAAACACCAAAAATAATATTGAAATACTTTTCCAAACTCGTATTTGTGGTCCTGAAACCACTGTTCCGACTAGGGTCTAAACCGGGCTGTTACAACTCTCCCCCCTTAGGGATTTTCGTCCCCAAAAATCTTACCAGTGAATAGATTTCGGTATTGCTATCTCATAACATCTTCAGGCTCCCACGTAGCCTCTTCAACTCCATGTTTGTGCCATAACACTTTCACTAAGGAAATTCTTTTGTTTCTCAATTCTTTCATCTCACGTGCCAGTATTCGAATCGGTTCTTCACTATACGATAAATCTGACTGAATCTCAACCTCGGTAGGAGCAATTATATGTGATGGATTAGATCTATATCGTCGAAGCATCGATACGTGAAATACATTATGAATCTTTTCTAATTCAGGTGGCAACAACAAATTATAAGCAACTGGCCCAATTCGTTCGATGATCTCATACGACCCGATGAACCTCGGACTCAACTTGCCTTTTCGACCAAATCGAAGTATTTTGTTCCACGGAGACACTTTCAAAAATACTTTGTCACCAGCCTCAAATTCAATATCTTTTCGTTTTAAGTCTGCATAGGACTTCTAACGAATGGACGTTGCTTTCAAACTGTCACGGATCACTTTCACTTTATGCTCAATCTCTTTTATTAAATCTACCCCGTGAATCTTATTTTCACTCAACTCAGTCCAATACAATGGAATTCGACATTTTCGACCGTAAAGAGCCTCATATGGTGCCATTTTGATGCTAGATTGAAAACTATTATTGTATGCGAATTCAATCAACGGTAAATGTTTTTCCCACATACTTTCAAATTCAAGAATGCAGCATCTCAACATATCTTCAAGAATCTGAATGATTCGCTCGGATTGTCCATCTGTTTGCGGATGAAATGTAGTACTAAAATGCAACCTTGTGCCTAAAGCTTCTTGCAATTTCTTTCAAAACTGTAATAACCCAAAACTCGACCTAGAAGTTAGGCCCGAGTCTAGAATGTCACATTAAAGGCACACTCCTAAATGATTTTATAATTTAACAATTTAAGGCCCAAAAGCCCAAAACCCTTGTTACTTGTTAAGTTAAGAGGAAAAGCCCACATTTTAGGAAAATGTTCATATGTTAAGTTATTTCGAAAACCACGTTAACTTTAATGATTTTATGAAATTTATTAAGCTGATAGTTGAAACAATAATAATAATAATAAACCCAAAATCTAAAGTCAGTTAGGAGATACATGGCCTTATTACAATTCAATGAAAAACAAAGTATTTAAAATAAATTCATTTGAACAAATTAAAAACATTTTATCAGCTTGTAGTGTGGCCATCTCCGAGTCCTCTGCCAAGTCAAGCCGCTTACTGTGCATCACCTAAAATATTAATTAAAAAAGGTGTGAGTTTCAAAACTCAGTGTGTACAACCCTTGGCAAACAAATCAAATACAAATATTCACATTGGGCCTAAGCCCTATCAAAATCGGTGGTCTTGGGCCTTAGCCCACAATGACCTCATATCATATCATATCATATCATATCGTATCATATACAAACAAGATAATGCAAAACCCATCCCAATAATCCATCCGCTACACACACTATTTCCCTTCCAACCATTACACACCTGTGGGGATTTCTAAATCAACCCACCCATCCTCTACACACCAAAGGTAGCCCGGTTGCGGTACTACCTAACGTTGCAGCAAAGCTACTAATCATATAATGGGCTTAAAGCCTCCGGTGGATCCATGGCCATACGACTATGCGATCCTCAAATCTTCCTCCGTACCATAATTCCCACCCATATGCATCATAAGCAGAATATCATATGAATGCATCAAACATACGAGTAACATCCTGTAACATCCCAAAAATTAGGGGTTTGTCATATTTGTGCAATTGTATGTTATGCTGGTTTTGCGTGATGTTTAAGGGTGTTTAGGGGCTCTAGGGAGGCCAGGGGTCGAGTTGGAGTCCTGGTAAAATTTTGGCTTTTAGGCACTTAAGTGGGGAGAGCTAGTGGTGGTAGGATTTAAGTGTAATTGTGGGTGCTGTGATAACAAAAAGGAGCAGAGTGGCCTAGTGGAGTTGGCATCACTTGTGTAGCAAGGGAAGTGGGGTTCGAATCCCATAGGTGGCACATGGGGAGTTTTATTTTTATGCTCAGGAAAGGAGGAAGCTGAGTGGAGTTCAAACTCTGCAGGATAGATAGAGGACTTGGTCAAGCATTTCAAATGGGTGATGGAGAGTGGATTGTGGAGCAAATCAAGGAGAGAATAGTGGGAGTGGGAGAGTGGAAGTGTTTGGCCGAAAGTGGGAAGGTGCTTAGGGAGCATATTCAGTTTTGGTTAATGGGTGTGTGTGTGTGTCGAATTCTCTTTAGTTTCCTTGGCATTTTAGCATATTCGGTCATAATTGTGTGGGGAGAGTGTCGTTTCTCTAAGAGTTCATTTGAGAAAGCATTTTTATTCTTTCTGCATTTTGGCTAAAAACACTTCGAATCTCTTGGTTGCTTCCATTCTCATTGCCGAAACCTTGATCATATTAGTGACTTCTTCTTCTCATTTCTTTTTCGTTGTAGACACTTTCTTCCCTTGGTAGTTGCCCAACACCTGTAACCGAATCTCTCTCACACCTTGTGTTGTTGTTAATCGTTCCATTTCGACTCCACTCTGCATTCAAATCTTGACTCTTTGGAGTTGCTGCTTGTGCCGAATCTGAGCTAATGATAATTCTTTCTTTATTTTCTTTTCTTTTCCCTCCTGTGTTCACATAGCCGAATGTGCTATTCCTGTTTCTCCAAGTTGTTATCTGACTCTTTCTTTTCTTCTCTCATCGTGGAACACTTATTTCAGTTTAAAACCATAGCCGAATTTGTCCCCATTCAGGTTTTCATTGAGCAAGGTGAAGAGTTCTTTTCTCTGTATTCTTTTCTTCTTTTCTCTTTATCTATTCTCTCTTCTAAACCGAACTTCCACCTTTTTGCCAAGGCTGAATCGGCTTAGTGTTTATTTAGAATCCTTCTCATGTGGAGGAAGTCGAATCCTCTAAGGCCCTCTAGGTGCAAATCACTTTGGTGACCATCTACAATTATTGGTAAGTCTGCATGGCCGGAAAAGGGAAAGTGGGTGGTCGTTCACCATTTCAGGTTCATTCAGGCCGAAAGGCCATTTCCTTGTTATTCTAGAATCTACATTACTAACTCGTGCGCTCCTTTAGGGACTCAATCTCATAACCAGAGGAGTAAACCGAACATTCAGGTGTAGCAAGGAGGGCTGTCATTTTTGGTAAGTATTGTGGGTCGTGTTATCGATTTCCATTGTGGGATCCTTGAACAAGGAGACTAACTGATAGTTTGTTATGCCTTAGGTGCTTCGAAGTGTGTTACAGATCGTATTCCAATCAGGTGCTTCGAAGTGTATTGCAAATGTTGTTTCGCGAATCGGCCAAAAGCTGAAAAGCCAGAAAATAGGCATTTGTGCTACACGAGCGTGTGAGCGCTCATAGTGGTAAATTGGAATATGAGTAAGGACGACAAGTCATGGAGAGTGACGCGAGCACTCTTGCGAAACAGAAGCTGTAACGGGCCTAACCGAGCCGAACGGGCTTAACGGGCCCAATGGGCTTTTTGTCCCATTCGGGCGATATTGTTGGAAAACTACCGAAGGGTAGGTGCAGTTGTGAAATCGGGAATTCTGATACCGAAATCATGATAAATGGGCCACACGAGCGTTTAGCCCGTTTGGGCCTAAAATGGCTTTTAGGCCCAATAGCTCCATAGAGACCCAAAAAGGGTCCCGAGTCGCTCGAGGTGACATTAGGCCTTCGGAAAGGTCAGTAATGGTGAAATTACTAAAATACCCTTGAAGGGTAAAGTACCAAAATGCCCTGGGCTACGAAATTACCAAAATACCCTCGATGGGTTGGATGACCGTTTTACCCTCAATATTGTTTAGTAACGATTATATGTTTACATTATACTTGTATATGTTGATATGTTTATCGCATTTTATCATGTTGCATGGGACGGGTTAACGATTGAAGAGCAGTGTAGCCTGGTGGCATAGCCACAATATATTTATATATACATACATAATTATGACTCTGGTGGCTCAGCCACAAACATTGTGATTAGCAGCTTGGCTGCAATATTTGTGTGATTGGCGGGGTGGGTTGACTTGATCCCCACAGGTGTGATTGGATGGTACGGGGGTGTGCTGGTTGGATTGGGTTGGGTTGCACTAATTCATCTGCACTACTTCATTTACACTACTTCATTTGCGTTACCATGATTATGGGGCTTAGGCCCAGATTGATACCTTTTGGGCTCGGGCCCAGTTGATGTCATTTAGGAGATTACACACTGAGTTCTCATAACTCACGCCTTTTCTTTAACCTCGTAAGTAATCCCCGTCAGTAGAGGGTTTAGAGCCGTGAAGGACTCAGTGGTGGCCATACAACGGAGATCTCTCTCAAACTTTAGAAAATACAGTTTTCTTTACCTTTAAGACTATTTATTTATTTTGGGTTTTTTTTTGTAATAAGGCCATTGGTATATTTTTCTTAAACTTTTCAATTATAACTGTTAAACTTATGAAATCAGGGTTTTCTTAAAACATTAACAATCATTTTCTAAATATCACGTTACTGTAAATATTCAAAATCGATTTTCATAACAAAGGCTTTCAAGTTAATTACAACTTTTCCAAAATGGACACTGAGTAAATCCGGTTTTTATAAACAACCAACGTAACACGAAGTTTTCAAAGGAGATGCAAACATTTCCCAACGAACGCGTAGTTTTAAACAATCCTTCAGTGTGACATGCTGGATCCAGCCATAACGTCTAGGCCGAGTTTGGGGTGTTACATTTTATGGTATCAGAGCCAGGTTGCAAAACTCGGCTGTGGTGTGGGTTAGAAATGTTTTTCAAATTTGGTCTGAAATATGATTTAGAAAAAAAAATGTCTTTATTGGAAGTATGGCATCACGAGTCTCCGGCACCAAATCCGTAAGTTCTCTTATTTTATGATTGTTGATATGATGATGATATGACTGTAGTAAGAAAACTGTAAGAGTTAGTAGTAGTATTTTGGAACTTCTAGCTCTAGAAGTTAAGACTATAGAGACTGAGACAATATGAACTTAGATTCGCGAAAACAACTCTTATATATGTTTTCCATAAAATATTTGTTAATCGATTTTGAAACCATATACTGATTCATAAAAATTCTTAATCAGATTAACTCGATTTAGTAGAATGAGTACCAGAGGACGTGGACGTGGTACACGTGGCCGTGGAAGGGGCCAGAGTGCTGAGGCTGGATCTTAAGTGTCGGGACATGTGCCGGAAGGCGAGGTACCAGCATCGCCAGTGGCGAAAGCAGGGTCTCAAGATTGAACTGGAGGGGATGATGCTCTATCTCAAGCTATGCTGCGAGTGTTGGAGCGGGTTGCTAGAGCAAGTACTGGATCGGTAGCCCAGAAATCTATTCTTGAGCGACTCCAGGCAAATGGGGCCAAGGTATTTAGGGGCATATATGGTGTAGCCCCAAATGTAGCTGAATACTGGTTGGAGGCAGTCGAGCGAAATATGGATGATCTAGACTGCACTGTAGAGGAGAAATTGAGAGGAGCAGTGTCTCTCTTACGAGATGAGGCATACCAGTGGTGGCTCACAGTGAATGAAGGAACCCAAGCGGGTCGTATCACCTGGGAGTTCTTTAAAGCGGCTTTCCAGGGAAAGTATGCCGGGGCGAGTTATGTGGACGCCCAGAGAAAAGAATTTATGAACTTGGTCCAAGGGAATAAATCAGTAGCGGAGTATGAGGCAGAATTCTTACGCTTGAGCCGATACGCACGGGGTATAGTGGCGACTGACTACGAGCGTTGTGTACGGTTCAAGGATGGTCTGCGGGATGAATTACGGGTACTGATAGCTCCACAGCGGGAAAATTTTTTTTTTGTATTGGTGGAAAAAGCTAAGATTGCTGAGGAGGTGAAACGCACTAAGCGTCAGAATCAGGATAAGGATAGAGGCAAGAATAAGAGGGGTTTTGCATCTTTGGGTTCTTCCGGGAGTATTCAAAAGAGGCATAGGTTTGATGGGCCAACTCGAGTGGGAGTTCCAGCTACTACCGGTCAGTTACAGCCTTGTGTGGAGTGTCGAAAATTTCACTCGAGGGTGTGTTGGAAAAGAACCGACGGTTATTTCAAATGCAGGTCTATTGATCATCGGTTCAGGGATTGTCCTCGAGAGCCTATTCGGATACAAGTAGTAGGTCAGAGGTTTGTGCAGCCTGAGAGAGGTGGTCAGCAGCCACCGAGAGGTCGTGGTCTGACCAGAGGTGGAAATGGGGCTGGACGAGGTCGTGGAGCACCAGGCCGAGGTGCGGGTAACACAGATGCAAGACAGTCGGGACTGGTTTATGCGTCTCGACGTCGAGAGGATGGCGACGCACCGGACGTCATAACCGGTATGTTTCTCATAATTGTTGTGCCCTTTGCCGCTTTAATTGATATTGGGTCTACTTATTCATATGTTGTTGCACGGTGTCTGGGACTTTTGGTATAAAATCTGAGGTTGCTGCTAGAGAAATGTCTGTGATTAGCCCTCTAAGAAAATCTGTGGTAGTGAACAAGTTGTTTAGGGATGTGCCTCTAGAATTTTAGGGAGCGGTGTTTCCGACAGATTTGATGGAACTGCCGTTCGGCGAGTTTAACCTTATTTTAGGCATGGACTGGCTAGTTAAGCACCGTACGAATTTGGATTGCGCTACTAAGCGTATGGTCTTAAAGACTCCAGAGGATGAAGAGGTAATTGTGTTAGGAGAGAGAAGAGATTATCTGTCCCATGTGATTTCGGTATTAAAGGCCGAGAAGATGATGCGTAAAGGGTGTGAGGCATTTCTAGTTTTTGTCAGCACATCAGATGTTAAGGAATTATCTGTTGGGGATGTCAGAACCGTGAAAGAGTTCTCGGACGTATTTCTCGAAGAGCTTCTGGGGTTGCCTCCGAATCGCGAGGTGGAATTTGGCATTGAGCTACTTTCGGGAACGGCTCCGGTGTCCATCGCCCCTTATAGGATGGCACCGAAGGAGCTGGCAGAACTAAAAGCTCAGATCCAAGAGCTGTTTGATCGTGGATTTATTCGACCAAGTGTATCTCCGTGGGGAGTGCCAGTATTGTTCGTGAAGAAAAAGGATGGGTCGATGCGTATGTGCATTGACTATCGTCAGTTGAACAAGTTGACTATTAAGAACAAATACCTGCTACCGAGGACAGACGACCTGTTCGATCAGTTGCGAGGAGCTTCAATTTTCTCGAAGATAGATTTAAGATCGGGGTACCATCAGTTTAGGGTTAAGGAGGCGGATATTCATAAGACTGCTTTTCGAACTCGTTATGGGCATTACGAGTTTCTAGTGATGCCGTTCAGATTAACGAACACACCAGCCACATTTATGGACATGATGAACCGGGTCTTCCAACCCTATCTAAACTGGTTCGTGGTGGTATTCATATATGACATCTTGGTGTACTCAAGAACTGAGGAGGAGCATGACGCGCATCTTCGGGTGGTGTTGCAAATATTGAGAGAGAAGCAACTTTACGCGAAATTCAGTAAATGCGAGTTTTGGCTGAAAGAAGTGACCTTTTTAGGGCATGTTGTGTCTGCTGAGGGGATTAGGGTTGATCCTCGGAAGGTGGAAGTGGTATTGGATTGGAAGCCACCGAAGTCAGTATCAGAAATTTGAAGTTTTCTGGGTTTGGCTGCGTACTACAGAAGGTTTGTTGAGGGGTTTTCGTTGATTGCTGCACCCTTAACCAAATTGCTACGAAAGGGAGCACCGTTTGTTTGGGCTGATAAATAGAAGGAAAGCTTTGAAAAGTTGAAGAAAATTCTGACTGAGGCACTAGTGTTGATTCAGCCTAAGGCTGGGAAAGAATTTGTCATCTATTGTGATACATCGCACACCGGTTTAGGTTGTGTGCTAATGCAAGAAGAGAAGGTGGTAGCGTATGCATCTCGTCAATTAAGGCCACATGAGATGAACTACCCCACTCATGATCTGGAACTAGCTGCAGTAGTATTCGCCCTAAAGATATGAAGACACTACCTGTACGGAGAAAAGTTGATTATCTATACGGACCATAAGAGTCTAAAGTATCTCCTTACCCAAAAAGAGCTAAATTTAAGGCAACAGAGGTGGATAGAGTTATTGAAAGACTATGATTTCTCGATCAAATATCACCTGGTAAGGCCAACGTGGTGGCATATGCATTAAGTCGTAAGTTGGTATTGGAATTGAGAGCAATGTTTGCTCACCTCAGTCTTTATGAAGATGGTAGCTTGTTAGTGAAACTTCAGGAGAAACCGACATGGGTAAGTCAGATTAAAGAAAAGCAATTGTTGGATGAATCGTTGGGTTCTCGGCTTCAACAAGTGGAAAGTGGGGAGGCAATGGATTTTGGACTGAACACTGAAGGGGTATTATGTTTCCATGGAAGAGTTTGTATGCCGAAGGACTCTGGGTTGAGACAGATGATTTTGCGAGAGGCGCATAGCAACCCATACGCTATGCATCCCGGTGGAAACAAGATGTACCGGGACCTACGGGAATAGTACTGGTGGTAAGGGTTGAAACGGAAAGTTACCGACTTTGTGAGCAAGTGTTTAACATGTCAGCAAGTGAAGGCAGAACATCAGTTACCTTCGGGATTGCTGCAACCCGTAAAGATTCCACTCTGGAAGTGGGAAAGGATAACTATGGATTTTGTTAGTGGGCTACCCCTAACGCCGACTAAGAAAGATTCAGTGTGGGTAATCATTGACAGGTTGACTAAATCCGCGCACTTCATACCGGTTCGCACTGACTACTCGCTGCAAAAGCTAGCCAAGTTGTATGTGGCAGAATTTGTGAGACTTCATGGGGTACCAGTGTCTATCATATCGGACAGGGACCCTAGATTTACATCTCAATTCTGGAAGGCATTACATGAAGCTTTGGGTACAATGCTAGATTTTAGCACGGCGTTTCATCCACAGACTGATGGTCAGTCCGAAAGGGTAATCCAAATTCTGAAAGACATGTTATGGGGCTGTGTGATTGACTTCAGGGGTAGTTGGGAGGATTATCTACTATTAGCGGAGTTTGCGTACAATAACAGCTACCAATCCAGCATTCAGATGGCACCTTACGAGGCGTTATATGGTCGTAGTGTCGTACCCCTACCTGTTGGACAGAATTAGGCGAGCGACAGTTGTTGGGTCCGGAGTTGATTTTAGAAACTGAGGAAAAGGTGAAGTTGATTCGGGACCGGTTAAAAGAAGCTTCCGATAGACAGAAGTCGTATGCGGATTTGAAGTGTAGGGAGATAGAATTTTCAGTGGGGGATCATGTCTTCTTGAAGGTCTCACCTTGGAAGAAGGTTTTAAGATTTAGACAGAAGGGCAAGTTGAGCCCCAGATTCAACGGGCCTTATCGAGTGTTGAAACGTGTGGGACCAGTTGCTTATCAGCTTGAGTTTCCCCCGGAGTTGAGTCAGATGCATAATGTATTCCATGTTTCGATGCTGAGGCGCTATCGTTCAGATCCATCCCACATAGTGCCGGTAGAAGAAATTGAGGTAAGACCTGATCTGTCTTTTGAAGAAGAACGGGTACAAATTTTAGATTGGGATGTTAAAGTGTTGAGGAGGATGTCCGTTCCACTGGTCAAAGTGTTATGGCGTAATCACGGTTCAAAAGAAGCCACGTGGGAACCAGAGGAGACAATTCGACAGCAATACCCTCACCTCTTTTAACTAGGTAAATTTCGAGGCCGAAATTTCTTTAAGGGGGTAAAACTGTAACATCCCAAAAATTAGGGGTTTGTCATATTTGTGAAATTGTACGTTATGTTGGTTCTGCATGATGTTTAAGGGTGTTCAGGGGCTCTAAGGAGGCCTGGGGTCTAGTTGGAGTCCTAGTAAAATTTTGGCTTTTGGGCACTTAAGTGGGGAGAGCTAGTGGTGGTAGGATTTAAGTGTAATTGCGGGTGTTGTGATAACAAAAAGGAGCAGAGTGGCCTAGTGGAGTTGGCGTCACTTGTGTAGCAAGGGAAGTGGGGTTCGAATCCCACAGGTGGCACATGGGGAGTTTTATTTTTATGCTCAGGATAGAAGGAAGCTGAGTGGAGTTCAAACTCTGTAGGAGAGAGAGAGGACTTGGTCAAGCATTTCAAATGGATGATGGAGAGTGGACTGTAGAGCAAATCAAGGAGAGAATAGTGGGAGTTGGAGAGTGGAAGTGTTTGGCCGAAAGTGGGAAGGTGCTTAGGGAGCATATTCGATTTTGGTTAATGAGTGTGTGTGCCGAACTCTCATTAGTTTCCTAGGCATTTTAGCATATTCGGTCATAATTGTGTGGGGAGAGTGCCGTTTCTCTAAGAGTTCATTTGAGAGAGCATTTTTATTCTTTCTGCATTTTGGCTAAAAACACTTCGAATCTCTTGGTTGCTTCCATTCTCCTTGCCGAAACCTTGATCATATTAGTGACTTCTTCTTCTCATTTCTTTTTCGTTGTAGACACTTTCTTCCCTTAGTAGTCGCCCAACACCTGTAACCGAATCTCTCTCACACCTTGTGTTGTTGTTAATTGTTCCATTTCGACTCCACTCTGCATTCGAATCTTGACTCTTTGGAGTTGCTGCTTGTGCCAAATCTGAGGTAATGATAATTATTTCTTTATTTTCTTTTCTTTTCCCTCCTGTGTTCGCATAGCCGAATATGCTATTCCTGTTTCTCCAAGTTGTTGTCTGACTCTTTCTTTTCTTCTCTCATCGTGGAATACTTATTTCAGTTTAAAGCCATAGCTGAATCTGTCCCCATTCGGGTTTTCATTGAGCAAGGTGAAGAGTTCTTTTCTCTGTATTCTTTTCTTCTTTTCTCTTTATCTATTCTCTCTTCTAAACCAAACTTCCACCTTTTTGCCAAGGCCGAATCGGCTCAGTGTTTATTTATAATCCTTCTCGTGTGGAGGAAGCCAAATCCTCTAAGGCCCTCAAGGTGCAAATCGTTTTGGTGACCATCTACAATTGTTGGTAAGTCTGTATGGCCGAAAAAGGGAAGTGGGTGGTCGTTCACCATTTCAGGTTCATTCAGGCCGAAAGGCCATTTCCTTGTTATTCTAGAATCCCCATTACTAACTCGTGCTCTCCTTTAGGGACGCAATCTCGTAACCAGAGGAGTAAACCGACAATTCAGGCGTAGCAAGGAGGGCTGTCGTTTTGGGTAAGTATTGTGGGTCGTGTTATCGATTTCCATTGTGGGATCCTTGAGCAAGGAGACTAACAGATAGTCTGTTATGCCTTAGGTGCTTCGGAGTGTGTCGCAGTTGGTATTTCAATCAGGTGTGTAATTTCACACCCCTTTGTCTGATTGCAAATGTTGTTTCGCGAATCGGCAAAAAGCCAAAAAGCCAGAAAACTGGCATCTGTGCTACACGAGCGTGCGAGCGCTCGTAGTAGTAAATCGAAATATGAGTAAGGACGGCAAGTCATAGAGAGTGACGCGAGCACTCTCGCGAAACAGAAGCTGTAACGGGCCTAACTGAGCCGAACGGGCTTAACGGGCCCAATGGGCTTTTTGGCCCATTCGGGCGATATTGTTGGAAAACTACCGAAGGGTAGGTGCAGTTGTGAAATTGGGAATTCTGAGACCGAAATCATGAGAAATGGTCCACACGAGCGTTTGGCCCGTTTGGGCCTAAAATAGGTTTTAGGCCCAATAGCTCCATAAAGACCCAAAAAGGGTCCCGAGTCGCTCGAGGCGACATTAGGCCTTCGAAAAGGTCAGTAATGGTGAAATTACTAAAATACCCTTGAAGGGTAAAGTACCGAAATACCCTGGGCTGCAAAATGACCAAAATACCCTCGATGGGTTGGATGACCGTTTTACCCTCAATATTGTTTAGTAACGATTGTATGTTTACATTATACTTGTATATGTTGATATGTTTATCGCATTTTATCATGTTGCATGGGGCAGGTTAACGATTGAAGAGCAGTGTAGCCTGGTGGCATAGCCACAATATATTTATATATATATATACATAATTATGACTTTGGTGGCTCAGCCACAAACATTGTGATTAGCAGCTTGGCTGCAATATTGGTGTGATTGGCGGGGTGGGTTGACTTGATCCCCACAGGTGTGATTGGCTGGTCCGGGGGTGTGCTGGTTGGATTGGGTTGGGTTGCACTACTTCATCTGCACTACTTCATTCCCACTACTTCATCTGCACTACTTCATTTGCACTACTTCATTTGCGTTACCATGATTAAGGGGCTTAGGCCCAGATTGATACCTTTTGGGCTCGGGCCCAGTAGAGGGTTTGAAGCCGTGGAGGACTCAGTGGTGGCCATACAACGGAGATCTCTCTCAAACTTTAGTAAATAAAGTTTTCTTTACCTTTAAGACTATTTATTTATTTTGGGTTGTTTTTTTTTTTTGTAATAAGTCCATTGGTATATTTTTCTTAAACTTTTCAATTATAACTGTTAAACTTATAAAATCGGGGTTTTCTTAAAACATTAACAATCGTTTTCTAAAATATCATGTTGCCGTAAATATTCAAAATTGGTTTTCATAACAAAGGCAATTTTCAAGTTAATTACAACTTTTCCAAAATGGACACTGAGTAAATCGGGTTTTTATAAACAACCAACGTAACACGAAGTTTTCAAAGGAGATACAAAAATTTTCCAACGAACGCGTTGTTTTAAACAACCCTTCAATGTGACATGTTGGATCCGGCCATAACATCTAGGCCGGGTTTGGGGTGTTACATTTTATGGTATCAGAGCTAGGTTGCAAAACTCGGCTGTGGAGTGGGTTAGAAATGTTTTTCAAATTTGGTCTGAAATATGATTTAGAAAAAAAAATATCTTTATTGGAAGTGTGGCATCACGTGTCTCCGGCACCAAATCCGTAAGTTCCCTTATTTTATGATTGTTGACATGATGATGATATGACTGTAGTAAGAAAATTACAAGAGTTAGTAGTAGTATTTTGGAACTTCTAGCTCTAGGAGTTAAGACTATAGAGACTGAGACAATAGGAACTTAGATTCGCGAAAACAACTCTTATATTTGTTTTCCATTAAATATTTGTTAATCGATATTGAAACCATATACTGATTCATAAAAATTTCTTAATCAGATTAACTCGATTTAGTAGAATGAGTACTAGAGGACGTGGATGTGGTGCACGTGGCCGTGGTAGGGCCAGGGTGTTGAGGCTGGATCCTCAGAGTCGGGACATGTGCCGGAAGGCGAGGTGCCAGCATCGCCAGTGGCAGAAGCAGGGTGTCAAGATCGAAATGGAGGGGATGATGCTCTATCTCAAGCTATGCTGCGAGTGTTGGAGCGAGTTGCTGGAGCAAGTACTGGATCGGTAGCCCAGAAATATATCCCTGAGCGACTACGGGTAAATGGGACCGAGGTATTTAGAGGCATATCTGGTGTAGCCCCAAATGTAGCTGAATATTGGTTAGAGGCAGTCGAGCGAATTATGGATGATCTGGACTGCACTGTAGAGGAGAAATTGAGAGGAGCAGTGTCTCTCTTGCGAGATGAGGCATACCAGTGGTGGCTCACAGTGAATGAAGGAACCCAAGCGGGTCGTATCACCTGGGAGTTCTTTAAAGCGGCTTTCCAGGGAAAGTATGTCGGGGCGAGTTATGTGGACGCCCAGAGGAAAGAATTTATGAACTTGGTCCAAGGGAATAAATCAGTAGCGGAGTATGAGGCAGAATTCTTACGCTTGAGCTAATACGCACGGGGTATAGTGGCGACTGACTACGAGTGTTGTGTACGATTCGAGGATGGTCTGCGAGATGAGCTCCGGGTACTGATAGCTCCGCAGCGGGAAAGAAATTTTGTTGTATTGGTGGAAAAAGCCAAGATTGCTGAGGAGGTGAAACGCACTGAGCGTCAGAATCGAGATAAGGATAGAGGCAAGAATAAAAGGGGTTTTGCATATTCGGGTTCTTTTGGGAGTATTCAAAAGAGGCCTAGGTTTGATGGGCCAACTCGAGCGGAAGTTCCAGCTACTACCGGTCAGTTACAGCCTTGTGTAGAGTGTGGAAAATTTCACTCGGGGGTGTGTTGGAAAAGAACTGACGGTTGTTTTAGATGCGGGACTATGGATCATCAGTTCAGGGATTGTCCTCGAGAGCCTGTTCAGACACAGGTAGTAGGTTAGAGGTTTGTGCAGCCTGAGAGAGGTGGTCAGTAGCCACCGAGAGGTCGTGGTCCAACCAGAGGGAGAAATGGGGCTGGACAAGGTCATAGAGCACCGGGCAGAGGTGCGGGTAACACAGATGCAAGACAGCCAGGACTGGTTTATGCGGCTCGACGTCAAGAGGATGGCGATGCACCAGATGTCATAACCGGTACGTTTCTCATATTTACTGTGCCCTTTACAACTTTAATTGATATTGGGTCTACTCATTCATATGTTGCCTTCACTATGTCTGGGACTTTGGGTATAAAATCTGAGATTGCTGCTAGAGAAATGTCTGTGATTAGCCCTCTTGGACAATCTGTGGTAGTGAACAAGTTGTTTAGGGATGTGCCTCTAGAAGTTCAGGGAGTGGTGTTTCCGGCAGATTTGATGGAACTACCGTTCGGTGAGTTTGACCTTATTTTAGGCATGGACTGGCTAGTTAAGCACCGTAAAAATTTGGATTACGCTCCTATGCGTATGGTCTTAAAGACTCCAGAGGATGAAGTGGTAATTATGTTAGGAGAGAGAAGAGATTATCTGTCTCATGTGATTTCGGTATTAAAGGCTAAGAAGATGGTGCGTAAATGGTGTTAGGCGTTTCTAGCTTTTGTCAGTACATCGGATGTTAAGGAATTGTCTGTTGGGGATGTCAGAACCGTGAAGGAGTTCTCGGACGTATTTCCCGAAGAGCTTCTAGGGTTGCCTCCAAATCGCGAGGTGGATTTTGGCATTGAGCTACTTCCGGGAACGGCTCCGGTGTCCATCGCCCCTTATAGGATGGCACTGAAGGAGCTGGCAGAACTAAAAGCTCAGATCCAAGAGTTGTTGGATCGTGGATTTATTCGACCAAGTGTATCTCCGTGGGGAGCACCGGTATTGTTCGTGAAGAAAAAGGATGGGTCGATGCGTATGTGCATTGACTATCTTCAGTTGAACAAGTTGACTATTAAGAACAAATACCCGCTACCGAGGATAGACGACCTATTCGATCAGTTACGAGGGGCTTCAGTTTTCTCGAAGATAGATTTGAGATCAAGGTACCATCAGTTGAGGGTTAAGGAGGCGGACATTCATAAGACTGCTTTTCGAACTCGTTATGGGCATTACGAGTTTCTAGTGATGCCGTTCGAATTAACGAAAGCACCAGCCGCATTACGAGGTTATCTCCTTAACCAAAAAGAGCTGAATTTAAGGCAACGGAAGTGGATAGAGTTACTGAAAGACTACGATTGCTCGATTGAATATCACCCGGGTAATGCAAACGTGGTGGCAGATACATTAAGTCGTAAGGTGGTACCGGAATTGAGAGTAATGTTTGCTCACCTCAGTCTTTATGAAGATGGTAGCTTGTTAGTGGAACTTCAGGTGAAACTGACATGTGTAAGTCAGATTAAAGAAAAGCAATTATTGGATGAATTGTTGGGTTCTCGGCTTCAGCAAGTGGAAAGTGGAGAGGCAGTGGATTTTAGACTGAACAGTGAAGAGGTATTATGTTTTCGTGGAAGAGTTTGTATGCCGAAGGACTCTGGGTTGAGACAGATGATTTTGCGAGAGGCGCATAGCAGCCCATACGCTATGCATCCCGGTGGAAACAAGATGTACCGGGACCTACGGGAACAGTACTGGTGGCCAAGGTTGAAACGGGAAGTTACCGACTTTGTGAGCAAGTGTTTAACATGTCAGCAAGTGAAGGCGGAACATCAGTTACCTTCGGGATTACTGCAACCTGTGAAGATTCCACTCTGGAAGTGGGAAAAGATAACTATGGATTTTGTTAGTGGGCTACCCCTAACGCATACTAAGAAAGATTTGGTGTGGGTAATCGTTGACAGGTTGACTAAATCCACGCACTTCATACCAGTTCGCACTGACTACTCGCTGCAAAAGCTGGCCAAGTTGTATGTGGCAGAAATTGTGAGACTTCATGGGGTACCAGTGTCTATCATATCAGACAGGGACCCTAGATTTACATCTCGATTCTAGAAGGCATTACATGAAGCTTTCGGTACAAGGCTAGATTTTAGCACGGCGTTTCATCCACAGACTGATGGCCAGTCGGAAAGGGTAATCCAAATTCTGGAAGACATGTTAAGAGGCTGTGTGATTGACCTCAGGGGTAGTTGGGAGGATTATCTACCGTTAGCAGAGTTTGCATACAATAACAGCTACCAATCCATCATTCAGATGGCACCTTACGCGGCGTTATATGGTCGTAGGTGTCGTACCCCTACCTGTTGGACAGAATTAGGCGAGCGACAGTTGTTGGGTCCAGAGTTGATTTCAGAAACTGAGGAAAAGGTGAAGTTGATTTGGGACCGGTTAAAAGAAGCTTCTGATAGACAGAAGTCGTATGCGGATTTGAAGCGTAGGGAGATAGAATTTTCAGTGGGGGATCATGTATTCTTGAAGGTCTCACCTTGGAAGAAGGTTTTAAGATTTGGACGGAAGGGCAAGTTGAGCCCCAGATTCATCGGGCCATATCGAGTGTTGAAACGTGTGGGACCAGTTGCTTATCAGCTTGAGTTGCCCTCGGAGTTGAGTCAGATGCATAATGTATTCCATGTTTCGATGCTGAGGCGCTATCGTTCAGCTCTATCCCACATAGTACCGGTGGAAGAAATTAAGGTAAGACCTGATCTGTCTTTTGAAGAAGAACCCGTACAGATTTTAGATTGGGATGTTAAAGTGTTAAGGAGGAAGTCCGTTCCGCTGGACAAAGTGTTATGGCGTAATCACGGTTCAGAAGAAGCCACGTGGGAACCGGAGGAGACAATTCGACAGCAATACCCTCACCTCTTTTAACCAGGTAAATTTTGAGGCCAAAATTTCTTAAGGGGGTAGAACTGTAACATCCCAAAAATTAGGGGTTTGTCAGATTTGTGCAATTGTATGTTATGCTGGTTCTGCGTGATGTTTAAGGGTTTTTAGGGGCTCTAGGGAGCCCTGGGGTCGAGTTGGAGTCCTGGTAAAATTTTGGCTTTTGGGAACTTAAGTGGGGAGAGCTAGTGGTGGCAGGATTTAAGTGTAATTGCGGGTGTTGTGATAACAAAAAAGAGCAGAGTGGCCTAGTGGAGTTGGCGTCACTTGTGTAGCAAGGGAAGTGGGGTTCGAATCCCACAAGTGGCACATGGGGAGTTTTATTTTTATGCTCAGGAAAGGAGGAAGCTGAGTGGAGTTCAAACTCTGCAGGAGAGAGAGAGGACTTGGTAAAACATTTCAAATGGGTGATGGAGAGTGGATTGTGGAGCAAATCAAGGAGAGAATAGTGGGAGTGGGAGAGTGGAAGTGTTTGGCCGAAAGTGGGAAGGTGTTGAGGGAGCATATTCAGTTTTGGTTAATGGGTGTGTGTGTGCCGAATTCTCTTTAGTTTCCTAGGCATTTTAGCATATTAGGTCATAATTGTGTGAGGAGAGTGTCGTTTCTCTACGAGTTCATTTGAGAGAGCATTTTTATTCTTTCTGCATTTTGGCTAAAAACACTTCGAATCTCTTGGTTGCTTCCATTCTCCTTGCCGAAACCTTGATCATATTAGTGACTTCTTCTTCTCATTTCTTTTTCGTTGTAGACACTTTCTTCCCTTGGTAGTCGCCCAACACCTGTAACCGAATCTCTCTCACACCTTGTGTTGTTGTTAATTGTTCCATTTCGACTCCACTCTGCATTCGAATCTTGACTCTTTGGAGTTGCTGCTTGTGCCAAATCTGAGGTAATGATAATTCTTTCTTTATTTTCTTTTCTTTTCCCTCCTGTGTTCGCATAGCCGAATGTGCTATTCCTGTTTCTCCAAGTTGTTGTCTGACTCTTTCTTTTCTTCTCTCATCGTGGAACACTTATTACAGTTTAAAGCCATAGCCGAATCTGTCCCCATTCGGGTTTTCATTGAGCAAGGTGAAGAGTTCTTTTCTCTGTATTCTTTTCTTCTTTTCTCTTTATCTATTCTCTCTTCTAAACCAAACTTCCACCTTTTTGCCAAGGCCGAATCGGCTCAGTGTTTATTTAGAATCCTTCTCGTGTGGAGGAAGCCGAATCCTCTAAGGCCCTCAAGGTGCAAATCGTTTTGGTGACCATCTACAATTGTTGCTAAGTCTGTATGGCTGAAAAAGGGAAAGTGGGTGGTCGTTCACCATTTCAGGTTCATTCAGGCCAAAAGGCCATTTCCTTGTTATTCTAGAATCTACATTACTAACTCGTGCTCTCCTTTAGGGACGCAATCTCGTAACCAGAGGAGTAAACCGAACATTCAGGCGTAGCAAGGAGGGCTGTCGTTTTTGGTAAGTATTGTGGGTTGTGTTATCGATTTCCATTGTCAGATCCTTGAGCAAGGAGACTAACTGATAGTCTATTATGCCTTAGGTACTTCGAAGTGTGTCGCAGTTGGTATTCCAATCAGCTGTGTAATTTCACACCCCTTTGTCTAATTGCAAATGTTGTTTCGCGAATCGGCCAAAAGCCGAAAAGCTAGAAAACTGGCATCTGTGCTACACGAGCGTGTGAGCACTCGTAGTGGTAAATCGGAATATGAGTAAGGATGACAAGTCATGGAGAGTGACGCGAGCACTCTCGCAAAACATAAGCTGTAACGGGCCTAACCGAGCCGAACGGGCTTAACAGGCCCAATAGGCTTTTTGGCCCATTCGGGCGATATTGTTGGAAAACTACCGAAGGGTAGGTGCAGTTGTGAAATCAGGAATTCTGAGACCGAAATCATGAGAAATGGGCCACACGAGCGTTTCGCCCGTTTGGGCCTAAAATGGCTTTTAGGCCCAATAGCTCCATAGAGACCCAAAAAAAGTCTCGAGTCGCTCGAGGCGACATTAGGCCTTCAGAAAGGTCAGTTGGATGACCGTTTTACCCTCAGTATTGTTTAGTAACGATTGTATGTTTACATTATACTTGTATATGTTGATATGTTTATCGCATTTTATCATATTGCATAGGGCGGGTTAATGATTGAAGAGCAGTGTAGCCTGGTGGCATAGCCACAATATATTTATATATATATATATACATAATTATGACTTTGGTGGCTCAACCACAAACATTGTAATTAGCAGCTTGGCTGCAATATTGGTGTGATTGGCGGGTTGGGTTGACCTGATCCCCACAGGTGTGATTGGCTGGTACGGGGGTGTGCTGGTTGGATTGGGTTGGGTTGCACTACTTCATCTGCACTACTTCATTTGCACTACTTCATCTGCACTACTTCATTTGCACTACTTCATTTGCGTTACCATGATTATGGGGCTTAGGCCCAGATTGATACCTTTTGGGCTCGGGCCCAGTTGATGTCATTTAAGGGATTACACACTGAGTTCTCGTAACTCACCCCTTTTCTTTAACCTCGAAGGTAATCCCCGACAGTAGAGGGTTTGAAGCCGTGGAGGACTCAATAGTGGCCATACAATGGAGATCTCTCTCAAACTTTAGTAAATACAGTTTTCTTTACCTTTAAGACTATTTATTTATTTTGGGTTGTTTTTTTTTTTTTGTAATAAGGCCATTGGTATATTTTTCTTAAACTTTTCAATTATAACTTTTAAACTTATGAAATCGGGGTTTTCTTAAAACATTAACAATCATTTTCTAAAATATCACGTTACCGTAAATATTAAAAATCGGTTTTCATAACAAAGGCGAATTTTCAAGTTAATTACAACTTTTCCAAAATGGACACTGAGTAAATCGGGTTTTTATAAACAACCAACGTAACACGGAGTTTTCAAAGGAGATGCGAACATTTCCCAACAAATGCGTAGTTTTAAACAATCCTTCAATGTGACATGCTGGATCCAGCCATAACGTCTAGGTCGGGTTTGGGGTGTTACACATCCACAAACTCATATTCGTCACATAGGGGTATTTCCATCATTTCACTACCCAAGGGTATTTTTGTAATTCTACCCTACAGGGGTATTTTAGTAATTTGGCAAAATAGGGGTATCTTGGTAATTTGCAAAACAAAGGTATTTTGGTACTTTTTCAATATAGGGGTATTTTGGTACTTTTGCAAAATAAGGGTATTTTGGTACTTTTGCAAAACAGGGGTATTTTGGTAATTTAAAAATCTAAGGATATTTTGGTAATTTTCAAATCAGGGGTATTTTATCCCTCTCGGGTTTTAGTTATGAACTTTGGCCCATAAACAAATCCTCGCGGTTAAAGTGAACAAACACTATGCACCAGGTAGGATCTCAGAAAAGAGGAGGTGGGTCACTAGGACCGCTTAAGTACCAAGCTCTCACTAGATCCAATCCTAGACATGCATACGTCGGTTACCACACTCTAACTAATCGACTTGTCCACAGACATGTTTGATTATTAGATTAAGTCTTATGTGATTTAAGAGTTGTTCAGAACTAGGCCTAAAGTCCATTAAACCCTAGCATACTTGTTTACGTCCCCCATAAAACCCATATTACATCCTTACGGCCCATTAGGCCCAAATCTCATTCATATGGCCTACTAGGCCCAAAACAATTCCAAATCATGTAACATGTGTGACTAACTTAATACGTATGACCAAACCAACCAATTTCATCAAACTTAGCCTCAGGGCCCAACGGGCCCGTTAAGCCACTTTCGGCTTTTTGGCTTTTTAGCATTGTCGATATCGTGTGTGTAGTGTTTGTACACACCTGGTAACCTCGCGTGCTGCAAACTCCTTAGTCACGAACCTACAATAGACATTACTAGCGATTAACCAAAGCTTTAACACATACTTATCAAAAACAAAAACCTCATCATACCCTTACTGTGTGCCTCACGTTCTAGTAGCCCTTCCTTTGCTACTATTGGCGATTATCCTCTAGATATGCACCCAAACACCTATATCGTCAAAACCAAGTGACCCATATTGATCATAAATCACCCCTATGAGCCACATTAGATTCGGCCATTTACTAAACCATGACTGGGTCGAGAACACTTACCACCTTGTTAGCAATCTTTACCTACCACGCTTGCGATTGTTGATCCTTTCCCTTGTTAATACAAGGTTAACGATAAGGAGGGGTTAGATAGCCCTTCGACTTTTAATATAACACACTAAAAAGTTCAACTAAGCACTTACCGAAATTCTCCTTTGATCCTGCGGCTTAAATATCTACTGAATAAGATTCGGCTTCCAATCGTGACTAAAAGTAGATAACAGTCGATTGAGGCAAGGGAACAAGAAACAAGGGTTCGGAAAGAGTAGAGATTCGGCTAGGAAGGATGATAGTAATTTCGGCAATGAAGTGAATTGGCTTAGCAAAAATTCGGCAAAAAGAAATCCGACTATAGGAGATTTTGGCTTTCAGAGAAAGAAGAAGAACACAACTCTAATAGGAATTTCGACAAAAAGAATGATGGGTTTTATTTTCGGCAAATGAAAGAATTCGGCTGAGGGGGAGAAAAGGAAGAAATAATAGAACCCAAGGAACCTTTCAATGAATTCGACACCCCCTTAATATAGCCACCAGCTGAACACTCCTTTCCCCACAGTCCCATTCGGCACCAACTCCTCCCTCTCCTCATCTCCTGACTTTTCTCCCTGATAACACCTTAATCTTATCCGAAATTTCCTCCACATCCACATACCTACTTACTTCAAACTCTTCACGGTAAGAGTTCAAAACCAATACAACTCTGGCCGTCCATACTGTAAAATAAACACTCCAAAAACACTTTACCACTACTCGAACCTTGGACCTCCTCAGCTGACAACACGCCACCTCATAGCTCCCAAGTGACGCCACTTGCCACTGGGCCACAAGCCCCATTGTGTCCCATATTCTCTTAATCTGCTTAAGAGGCCTACTAACTGAAGTCATAGTTCCCCTGGGCTAAAACCAAAATTTTTCCTATGCCTTTACTTGATCCCAGGACATCTCCAACACCGCTAGACACTCCCCTCAAAGCCCACATGCCAATTGTCTTTTTCTCGCTCACTTAAAAAAAAATTCTGAAATCCAAAGCCCAAAGCCCAATAGGCCATATTCTTCTAGGTCCAAATTCGGGGCGTTACAAAAACCGCGAGGCAAATCTCGAATCACTGTCAGACACAATAGATAGTGGTACCCCGTGCAATCTCACAATCTCAACAATATACAGTTCAACTAATTTATCAAGTGAATAATATGTTCTCACCAGAACAAAATGAGCTGATTTCGTTAATCTGTCAACTATCACCCAGATTGCATCTTTCTTTCTCGGAGATAAAGGCAATCATGACACAAAGTCCATCGTGATTCTCTCCCATTTCCACTCAGGAATCATAACCGGTTGTAATAAACTGGATGGACCTGATGTTCAGCTTTAACTTGCTGACAAACCAAACATCTCGAAACAAATTCTGAGATATCCCGTTTCATACCATGCCACCAATAAAACTGTTTTAGATCGTTATACATTTTTGTACTGCCCGGATGAACTGTCAAACGACTATTGTTAGCTTCGTTCAAAATCAACTAAATCAACTCTAAATTCCTCGGAACACAATTTCGATCTCTGAATCTCAAACAATCATCGTTATCTACTCGAAATTCTGAATCAGAATTCAAAGCACATTGAGTTTGTTTTGCTATCATCTCATCATCACTTTTCTGGGCATCACAAATCTGACGTATAAACATCGGTCTAACTTTCAACTCAGCCAAAACCGAACCATCATCACATAGATCTATCTGAGTACTCGTTGCTCACAAAACACATATAGACTTTCGACTCAAAGCATCAGCAACAACATTAGCTTTACCCGGATGATAATCTATCACAAGCTCATAGTCTTTCAAAAGCTCTAACCATCTTCTTTGTCGCAGATTCAAATCTTTCTGAGTCATCAAGTATTTCAAGCTCTTGTGATCTGTAAAAATATGACATTTCTCACCAAATAGGTAATGACGCCAAATCTTCAATGCAAATACAATCGCGGCTAATTCAAGATCGTGTGTCGGGTAATTCTTCTCATGCGGCTTTAGCTGCCTCGAAGCGTAAGCGATGACTTTTCCTTCTTGCACCAACACACATCCCAAGCCATTCAACGATGCATCACTGTAAACTATGAATTCTTTACCCGATTCAGGTTGAACTAACACGGGTGCCTTTGTCAACAATGCTTTCAACTGTTCAAAACTCTACTGGCACTTTTTTGACCACTCGAACTTAACATCTTTCTGTAACAACTTCGTTAATGGAGTCGCAATCATTGAGAAACCTTTCACAAACCGCCTATTATATCCCACTAGTCCCAAAAAACTACGGACTTCAGAAACATTTCTCGGAGGCTTCCCTTCTTAAATAGTTGAGATCTTACTCGGATCAACTCGTATTCCCGCAGCTGATACAGTATGCCCCAGAAAACCAACCTCACGTAACCAAAACTCACATTTGCTAAACTTTGCATACTGATAAACCGAAATAGTAACACATTTTAGGCCCACATTTAGTATGCTTTTGGATGAATTATCCTTTGATTTATGTAAAAAGGTGCTCTTAATCCTTTCTTTTCATGTCTTATACCCAAGAAAGCACTCAAGGATAAAAAGAACAAGAAACGGGCTCAAAACGGACCAAAATGGACTAAAGAGGAAATCGACACGGCCTGGACTTGGACCCACACGGCCGTGCCAAGTCAATCATCTAGAACACGGTCTAACCCCGACTCACACGGCCGTGTCTCATTAAAGAAATTTGAACACGGCTTGACCACGATTCACACGGGCGTGTGCCATGGCCATGCCTCTACCGTGGAAAAGAGAAATTTCATTCGGGAAAGGATACTTAGGGAGAAAGAAACGTATTTTAAAAGCCTATAAATACACCCTAAGTATGACCCTGAAAAGGGGAGCCCAAAGCCATCGTCTAGGGGCGTCGTGCTAGGCAGAGAAGGCAGATTTGTGGGGATTCACTCAGGGATAGCCAGTTGATCCATCTCAAGAAGCCGGGATTCTACTCAAGATGGAGGATCTCCTCTTTAATTCCTTCAGGGGGTTTTAGGGATTTCTTATGTTTTGTTTTATCTTTTCTCTTGAGATGTTTTCCTTTATTGTTATGAACTAAACCCTTCAAATACCCGAAGGGGATGAAACCTATGATGAACCTTGTTATTGTTTTTTGAATTATATGATAAATACTTAGTTTGTTCTTAATTATGTGAGCTTAATCCAAATTTAATGTGCTTAGGTGGAGGAGGAATAGACCCTGCCTAAGAGTAGATCCAACATAATTAAGCGGAGTTGATCGCACGCCTAGAGATAGGGTGACGAGATTTGCTTGGGATTAGGGTGAAACCTAATATGGGAATCCATAGATCGATTCATTGCTATTCTAAGGGGTTATTATAAGAGAACGAGAGTTCCACTAATTAACCTAGGGTTAGACGTTATTCGCCTCGAGAGAGGGTTTAATATACGTTAGGGAGTATTGCGGATCAAACTAAGTGAATAAATCGTATGGTTCAGTGTTAGATAACAAGTGAAGTCTAGGTGGATTCTTCCTAGGGTATCGTCTAAATCAACTGAGTTTTTCCCAAGTTATTTTCCAAACTCATTCTTCTTTGTCTTAGAGTCTTTAGTTTAGTAGTTAATTAATTTATATTAATAAACAACTTCACTTATTTTAGGCTAGATAATAAAAAGAAAGTTAGTATTAGTACTTTTAGATCCTTTGGGTTCGATAATCCGGTCTTGCCTAAGCTATACTACTGTTCGATAGGTGCACTTGCCTCAATCGTTGTCGAGTTAGTTTCGTGTTCGATCATTCTTTTTATAAATTTTAAAGCTCTGATTCATAGCGATCAAGTTTTTGGCGCCGTTGCCGGGGAACTAAAATATTAAGAAAGCTCTATTTTTATTACTTTAGACATTATTTTTTTTTGCAATTTATTTTTATCTTTAGTTTTACTTTTAAAATTTGCTAAATTTTCTTTCTTTCTTTTCCTCGCAGGTACCTCTAGTTTATGACTAGAAGGAACCCGAAAGGACCTTTAGAATACGACAGTGATATTGAAGCTACCGCTCGAAGAAATCGTAGAGAAATTAGGCGAGCCCTAAATTACCAATGAGAGCGAGAAGACAGATCCAATCCTACTGAAGGGATGGACGAAAATAAGCTTCCACCACAAGATGTGGGAAAAAATAATGCTCCTCGTACTATGTTTGATTATGCTAAACCTCATTTAACAGGAGCCGAATCTAGTATTGTTAGGCCTGCTATAGCTGCTAATAATTTTGAATTAAAGCCTAACACTATACAAATGATTCAACAGTTTGTTCAATTTGATGGTTTGCAGGACGAAGATCCAAACACTCATATAGCTAATTTTTTAGAGTTTTGTGATACCTTCAAAATAAATGGCGTTTCTGATGATGCCATACGACTTCGGTTATTTCCCTTTTCATTAAAGAATAAAGCTAAACAGTGGTTACACTCGTTACCACGAGGGTCAATCACTACATGGGAACAAATGACCGAAAAAATTTATTAAAATATTTCCCACCGGCCAAAATGGCCAAATTACGTAATGATATCTCTTCTTTTGTGTAGATGGATTTAGAGACATTATACGATGCATGGGAGAGATATAAGGATCTCTTGAGAAGGTGTTGGCACCATGGTTTACCCCTGTGGCTCCAAGTCCAGACTTTCTATAATGGTGTAAACCCCTCAACGAGACAACTAATTAATTCAGCCACCGGTGGAACCTTGAATAATAGAACTCCTGAGGCAGCCTACGAGTTTAATGAAGAGATGTCGCTGAATAACTATTAGTGGCAAGTTACAAGAACAAGGCCAACAAAAATAGCCGGAGTTTACAACCTCGACGCAGTAACCATGCTATCAAATCAGGTAGAGTTGATGAATAAGAGGCTTGATAGTTGGTTTTCTTCGCAGGTACATCCAGTCATGCGATGCGGCGCAAGTGGAAGGCGTGGCGAATCTCGAGTACCCACCCTACCAACCAGCACGCTGAAGCGAACGGATGAACTATATAGGTAACAATTTCAGATCTAATAATAACCCATATAGTAATAATTATAATCCAGGTTGGAGGAACCACCCAAATTTTTCGTGGGGAGGACAAGGAAATCAAGGAAATCAAAGACAACAACCTCCTCAAAATTTCCAAAATCAGCCCTATCCACAAGAAAAGAAGCCAAATCTCGAAGAGACGTTGAACAAATTTATAGCATCCACAGAAGCCCGTCTCAAAAAAATAGAGGTAAAACTCGACACTCAACAAACATCGATCAAAACGATCGAGAACCAAGTTGGAGGACTTACAAAGGTAATCGGGGAAATTACCCAGTCAGTCGGAGAAATTGCAAAGCTATTATCCGAACAACTGCAAGGGCGTCTACCGAGTAATACTGAAATTAATCCAAAGGAGAAAATCCAAGCCATACTAGCTCAAGAAAGTGAAGAAGTAGACGAAACTAGTCCAACACAAGGAAACGAGGTAGAAAAAGGTAAAGTTGAGGTAACACAAGACAAGCCAATACCGGTAATCAAGGAGTACCAACCTCGCGTACCTTACCCTGAGGCATTAAGAAGAGACGACACAGAAGAACAATTCGGTAAGTTTCTTAAACTTTTAAAGAAATTACATATTAACTTACCATTACTTGAAGCTCTTTCGCAGATGCGGATTCTAGGAAATTTTTAAGAGCTTTCGACAAACAAAGCGGAAGTTAGGCGAGAGTCGTCACATGTGGAACTCAATGCAAATTGCTCAGCAATTCTCCAAAATAGACTACCACAAAAGCTAAAAGATCCAGGGAGTTTTACAATTCCATGTTTAATTGGTAGACTAACTATTGATAATGCGTTAGTGATTTAGGGGCAAGCATAAATGTCATGCCTTATAAATTGTTTAAACAACTAGGTCTAGAAACCCAAACAAACTAGGATGAGCATTCAATTAGCTGATAAAAGCTGTTAGAATTCCTAGGGTATTATCGAAGATGTTCTTGTAAAAATTGTGATTCGTTTTCCCATTAGACTTTGTTGTCTTAGACATGGATGAGGATAATTCGATCCCCCTAATTTTAGGAAGACCCTTTTTAGCGACTGCCAGGACTAAAATTGATGTTGATGCAGGAGAACTCATACTTTGTGTAGGTAATGAGACAGTCACCATCAAGGCTCTCGACTCGGCTAGAACATCGAGTAATCAAGGTGAGAACGTAAATTCTACTGATAACCATTCGGTTAACCCTTATTTTCAGGAAGCACCACCAAAGAATGACAATGAACCCGATCCTAAACCCCATGCCAACAAATAAATAACTCATGAAGATCGAGGGATTCAGTTCGATGATCTAGACGAGTGGAAGGCAGACTTCAAGGAGAAATTAGGGATACGACGTTGGCTGGAACCACACAAGATAAAACCGAAGGAGCCCCCAAAAGAGCTAATAGGAACAACAAACCACTTCAAAATAGGGGACCAGGTACTGTTAGATCAGGCAGATCCTCGAATATCTCCTCCGGACTCTAACACAAACAAAGAAATACCTTTTAGGGTAACCAATATTTTCCCATACGGAACAGTCGAGGTAAGTAATCCTATTTTTGGTACTTTTACTATAAACACATCTCGACTTAAATTTTTTCACAAAGACACAAATGATAGCATGAGGAAGGACTTCCAACTCCTCAAACCATGCTGACAAAGCAAATGAGAGGAGAGTCTAGCTTAAGACTATAAACGAGCACTTCTCGGGAGGCAACCCGAGCACTAACACAATTTATTTTTACATCTTGCTTTAAATTTATTTTTCTTTTTCTTCTCTTCTTTACACCTAGCTTTAAACTAACAAGGGGTGCAGAATTCCAGGACACACAGCCTTACACACGGCTATGGCCGTGGCCGTTTGGACCATAAGAATCCCTGTACTAACATAGCAGAGGCCGTGCGAATCAATTCCAACCACTTTTCGACGTCACGGATCCAACCACTACACCACCAGCGCACGAGCAAAAAGGGCACGATCGCGTTCCATGATCGTGTGAAGCTACTGACTTTCCTACCACGGGTAGAACACGCCTGTGCCTTAAACCCGTGCCAACATACTGAATTGTCGAACACAGGCTAGACACGAGCGTGGGGTAACCAACACGCCTAGAAACATGACCGTGCGATGCGGCCGTGTGAATCGACACACCCTCAACCCACGGGCGTGGGAAATTGCCAGACTTCAGATTCTATTTAAACACCATGCCCCTCTCCTTTCTCTTCTTACCTACTCTTCTTCTTCTTTCTTTCTTTCTTTTCTCCTTTTTGTTTTTTTTTCCTATTCCTAATAAATCCTTAGACTCTTGAGCTACAACAAAATCATATCCATGACAAAGAAGCGTAAAAGGCCAATCTCCTCAAAGGAGACCGATTCACATGAGTTCATGCCGACAGCTTCATCCAAACAACAAGCCAAGGGTCTTTGAAACCTTCTTTTATTTTAATCTTCTCCTTTATTTTCCTTATCTTTACCTCTCTTCTGCTTAATTTAGTTTATTTTGTTTTAGTTTCTTGTTTTCAGGTTCGTAAGGCTGCTTGGGAATCACGCCAATTCTGCCACCACCAGCACCTCCACAGTCTTAGAGGTCACACCCACCTCACGAACCGTCTACCAATAAGGATTCTCAAGCCCCTTTATCTTTTAGCATTAGTTTAATTGAATGTTTATTTTCTTTCTCTTTATCTTCATTGTCCTTAAGTATATATTTAGTTTATTTTAAATTTGTCTTAATAAATCCTGTCTAATCCTCCACGAGTTTCCCAATTTCTTCATCTAGCGCAGAACTTGTGGGCAATCGTCACCCAGACTACCCCTCCAACTTATCTTTCACCACGACCCCTGCCAACTCAAGGAGCTCATCCATAATTCAGGGACTTTTACTTATCCCCATATCTTCTGATCTGAAAATTACATTTATATTATCTATCTTTGTACATTGAGGGCAATGTACATCTTAAATGTGGGGGGTGAACAACCTAAAAAGGTGCCTAACTTTTTTCATTATTCTCAAATTTCTGAAATTAGGTACCAAACTTTTTGCATTATTCTCAAAATCCTGAATTTAGTCTTGTTTAAAAGTAATTTCCTCATATTACTAATTAGGATGAAATTTCTGATGATTTATGATTTTTATTGATATGTTTTAGATCAAGTCATTGATAATTGTGCATTGATAATTAAATTTGAAGAATACTAGAGAATCAAGCATGATAAGTCTATTTTTCAGAAATTATATTTTTTTTAGGTTGTCGAACTGAGTTTAAATATTACTTTGAAGTTTGAAATTTACGAGGTTGACATCAAAATACCCATAATTTTTGTGAGTTTTTGAGCCTTATAGAGCATAAATTCTTTTTCTTGCTCACTTTATTGATTATGAGTATGTCAACACTGATTTGTTATTCTAGAACTTGCATCGATTATGCATGTCGAGACCATATTTTTTGATTTGATACACAGAGATGAAAAAGGCACCTAGGATCTAACCCACTAACTCCATTAAAAAGCCTACCTTCACAATTAACCTCTAGTGAACCCCTTTTAATCCTAACAACCCTTTTTATTGACATAATCGCCAATATTAACCCACAACCCTTTTTTTTTGTTATCACCATTCCTTTTGAATACCCTTATATCGAGATTTGATTTGATTAATAGACTAACTATGTTTTTATTTTCAGTTATGTATTTATTAGTTTGTTCTTTAAAAAAAAACTCAAAAGTATATTCATTATTCATTATTAGTTGTGATTAAATGAGCTTATACGCTTGAGTCCCAGATATTGAAGAAGAAGCTCGTATTATTAGTTTTCAATTGATGTAATTATTATTATTAGTTCATTAGTTCTTAATTAGGTAATTTGTCAATTCAATCTCGATTTTAACCCTCTAATTCAGCCTTATTCCACACCTTAACCCTAGCCCCATTACAACCCTAACAAAGACCTTTTGATTTGTGTTTCATTTCATATTTCAGTGGTGGAGATTTGATTTTCATGCAAGCCTATGGGATTAACTCTTCATGTTTGAATTTTGATTGCCTAAATTCTGAACCTTAAACACTTTGAGTGATTTGAGTGAATCTTTTGTGAGGATGTCAATCCTTGTCGATTTCAAATTAAAGGTAATTATCTAGATAAGGGGAGACACCTATGTTTTGTGCTACAAAATCTATGACTTATAATGTTTGAATTTTTAGGACTCTTTGAGTTGAATTATCCATGTATAAATTATCTTTGAATTATGATGAGACACGATCAATGACTATTATGAATTACAGGAAGTTCGTTTTAATTGTAAGTTGAGAATTTTGCTTGAGGACAAGAAAAAGCTTAAGTGTGGGGGTATTTGATAAATCGAAATAGTAACACATTTTAGGCCCACATTTAGTATGCTTTTGGATGAATTATCCTTTGATTTATGTAAAAAGGTGCTCTTAATCCTTTTTTTCATGTCTTATACCCATGAAAGCACCCAAGGATAAAAAGAACGAGAAACAGGCTCAAAACGGACAAAAACGGACTAAAGAGGAAATCGACACGGCCTAGACTTGGACCCACACGGCCGTGCCAAGTCAATCATCTAGAACACGGTCTAACCCTAACTCACACGATCGTGTCTCATTAAAGAAATCCGAACACGGCTTGACCACGATTCACACGGGCGTGTGCCATGGCCGTGCCTCTACCGTGGAAAAGAGAAATTTCATTCGAGAAAGGATACTTAGGGAGAAAGAAACGTATTTCAAAATCCTATAAATACACCCTAAGTATGACCTAAAAAGGGGAGCCCAAAGCCATCGTCTAGGGGCGTCATGCTAGGCCAGAGAAGGCAGATTTGTGGGGATTCACTCAGGGATAGCCAGTTGATCCATCTCAAGAAGCCGGGATTCTACTCAAGACGGAGGATCTCCTCTTCAATTCTTTCAGGGGGTTTTAGGGATTTCTTATGTTTTGTTTTATCTTTTCTCTTGAGATGTTTTCCTTTATTGTTATGAACTAAACCCTTCGGATACCCGAAGGGGATGAAACCTATGATGAACCTTGTTATTATTTTCTGAATTATATGATAAATACTTAGTTTGTTCTTAATTATGTGAGCTTAGTCCAAATTTAATGTGCTTAGGTGGAGGAGGAATAGACCCTGCCTAAGAGTAGATCCAACATAATTAAGCGGAGTTGATCGCACGCCTAGAGATAGGGTGACGAGATTTTGCCGGATTAGGGTGAAACCTAATATGGGAATCCATAGATCAATTTACTGCTATTCTAGGGGGTTATTATAAGAGAACGAGAGTTCCACTAATTAACCTAGGGTTAGATGTTATTCGCCTCGAGAGAGGGTTTAATATACGTTAGGAAGACTTACGGATCAAACTAAGTGAATAAATCGTATGGTTCAGTGTTAGATAACAAGTGAAGTCTAGGTGGATTCTTCCTAGGGTATCGTCTAAATCAACTGAGATTTTCCGTTATTTTCCAAACTCATTCTTCTTTGTCTTAGAGTCTTTAGTTTAGTAGTTAATTATTTTAGATTAATAAACAACTTCACTTATTTTAGGCTAGATAATAAAAAGAAAGTTAGTATTAGTACTTTTAGTTCCATTGGGTTTGATAATTCAGTCTTGCCTAAGCTATACTACTGTTCGATAGGTGCACTTGCCTCAATCGTTGTTAGAGTTAGTTTCCATGTTCGATCATTCTTTTTAAAATTTTTAAAGCTCTGATTCACAACGACCACATACAATTTCTTCTCACGCAAAGTCTGTAACACAATTCTCAAATGCTCGGCATGTTGCGTCTCATCACATGAGTAAATCAAAATATTATCAATTAACACCACAACAAAACGATCCAAATACGGTCTAAATATCCGATTCATCAAATCCATAAACACTGCAGGAGCATATGTTAGTCCAAAAGGCATAACTAAGAATTCATAATGTCCGTACCTCGTTCTGAAAGCAGTCTTCGGTACATCTGATTCTTTAACTCTCAACTGATAGTAACCCGATCTCAAATCTATCTTAGAAAACACTGTAGCTCCTTTCAGCTGGTCAAACAAATCATCAATATGTGGCAAAGGATATTTATTCTTTATCGTCACTTTGTTCAATTGTCGATAATCAATACACATCCTCATAGTGCCATCTTTCTTTTTCACAAACAACACAGGAGCACCCCAGGGTGAGAAACTCGATCGTGCAAATCCTCTATCAGTCAACTCTTGCAACTAAGACTTCAACTCTTTCAATTCCTCGGTGCCATTATATACAGAGCTATCGAGATAGGAGTCGTTCCCGACACTAATTCAATACCAAACTCAACTTCTCATATCGGAGGTAATCCTGGTAGTCCTTCAGGAAACACATCTGGGAACTCACATACTACAGGTACAGATTCAACTTTCTTTTCTGTCACTTTTGTATCAATTACATATGCAAGATAAGCTTCGCAACCCTTTTTCACATACTTCAAAGCTTTCATCGAAGATATAACAGTCGGCAACCCATTCAAATCACTGGATTCAATTCGAACTATTTCACCATTCTGACTTCTCAAATCAATACTCTTTCATTTACAATTCACAATAGCACTATGCAAAGTGAGCCAATCCATACCCAGAATAATATCAAATTCATCAAAAGGTAGCAATTTCAAATTAGTTGGAAAGAAAATATTTCGAAACATCAACGAACAATTCTTACACACTTTATCAACCAAGACACACTTGCCTAAGGGGTTCGATACTCTAATCACGAATTCAGTAGACTCAACAGGTAGAGTCTTACTTGATACTTAATTCACACAAATCTAGGAATGAGTAGATCCTGGATCTATTATTGCAATCACATCAGTATCAAATAGAGTAAAAGTACCAGTAATGACGTATGGAGATGACGCTTCTTCACGAGCGCGAATAGCATAGGCTCGGGCAGGTGCTCTCGCCTCAGATCTTACAGCTGTATCAGTAGTTCCTCTCTAACTTCCACTCACATTTTCGGTGTTTCTGGGTGGTCTACCCCTAGCCATCGTATTACTCGGTCTCACACTCTGAACATTGTCTTTCTCGGCTAACTCTGGGCAATCTCGAATGAAATGGTCTCATGATCAACATTTGTAGCAAGTTCTATTATTGTACTTGCCCCAGCACTCTCCAATGTGTCATCTTCCACACTGTCTACTCTCAGGCTTGTAGCTTTTAACACTACCAACACTTGATTCAATTGGAGCTTGAGTTCTTGGACCAACACTTTATCTCACCCGATCTCTACCCGAATGTCCAAACGAAGCATTTGAACGATTGCTTACATCTTTAAATCTCTTCATCAAAGGTTGGTGTAACACCCCTAACCCGAAACCGTCGCCAGAATAGGGTTAAGAGGCATTACCGATCAATCGGGACATTTCACATCCATTTCACGACACAAAGTCAATCGTTAATCAAACATATTGAAGTACTAGCATATAGTCTCTTATCGAGGTCTACGAGACCTTAAACACGTGTTAGAAAGGCCGGGACTAAATCGAACACTTACGAAAGTTTTCAGAAATATAAACATTCTTCAACTTTCGCAAAGTCACGGGTTCGTGTGGGCGCTGATCGTGTGCCTCACACGACTACCAGACACACCCATGTGTCCAGGTTTGCCCAAACAGAGCATACACACTGACTTGTTCACACGGCCACCAGACACGCTCGTGTGCCTTGGCCGTGTGAAATTAAGCTAGCTACTGACTTGGTCACATGGCCACCATGCACGGCCGTGGGCCACGACCGTGTAACTTGTCCAGACCTACCTAAAAGTGACCCTTAAACCACACGACAGAGACACACGCCCGTGTCTCTTGGCCATATATGCAAAATAGGCCATTTGAAAGGCCAATTTGCCACCCATACAAGGGTCAACCAATAATCTTCAAAGCAATATCAATTCATGCTTCTAAATGCATTCAAACATACCATTTCATTAACCATTAATCATCGTCAATACCATCTACTTCCATACCTAATTTCATTACAAATGAGTCTATTCAAGTAACAATTTTACATCTCAAAACATATATATATATATATATATCAAGCATTACATAATCTATGCCATAATTCATCTTCAAAAAACATCTTTCATCAACCACATAATCATGAAATATACCATATTCATAGCTCATTTATAAATTCTACACCATTTAGCCTCCAAGACAAACCACATGGCAAGGATTAAGCATTTCAACACATGACATAACTTCTAGCCTATACATGCCATATTTCAACTATATACATCTTTACAAAAGTACCAAAATAAATTGTCGATAGTGTGATAGAGATGCTGACGATTCCCCGATCCGAGCTAGCTTTACTGACACTGTAAAACAGAGAAACAAATCACACAGTAAGCTTTCAAAAGCTTAGTAAGTTCGTAACATAATACGTATTGCTCATTAATACCAATACATTATATCAAAAACAAACAGTCACATAGATTAATTCACAACCACATATACCATACCATCCAAAACTAATATGCTCAATTAACCTTCCATAAACTCATTTATAAATTCATCAACCACATAGGTTCTGAACGTACCTTAGCCAACACTTAGTTATCAATTACATATGCTACTCAACACTCATTGTTTCATTTCGATCAACTTTCGTCACTTCTTCAGTTCAATCGCACACTTAGTGCCCAAATCATTAGACGAAGCTTAATTAACATCGCACACTTAGTGCATCTTTATCAAACCGATCTTAAATCGGTATCGCACATACAGTGCCAACCACAAAACCAAAGCTTATATTATTTCACACACACAGTGCTAATCATCTCGGTCACATTTTTGAATACGCACACTTAGTGCAACATAACTCGAGCTCTCACATAGCATTCACAATTCAATAATATCATACCATTCATTTCATGACATTAAACATAGTTAAATACACGTATTATGTCCGAACTTACCTCGGACGTCGAAATATCAAAACGGTCGATTAATTGAGCACTTTGTCTTTGCCTCGATCTCGATCCGAACCTCTCCTTTCTTGGTCTATATACATTCAAATTCAATCCATTCAATCACAATTCATTCAATTTAGTCCACACACACTTATTTAGGGCATTTTGCAAAATAGCCCTCACATTTTCACATTTCGACACTTTAGTCCCTATTTCACAAAATCACAAAATACACCAAATTTGTTTATACCCATGCTTGGCCGAATGTACACTATGATCATATCAATCCATACATTTCATTTATTCCACAATTTAGTCCCTCAAATAATTATTTTCTGAATTACATCCAAAATACTCAAATTCATCAAAACTTCAAAGACAAAACATGTTAACCAATTACATATCTTTCATAATCCATCACCAAACTCCACAAAGCTCATGAATTCATCCATGGCACATTTCATAGTCATCATCAATTCAAAAAATTTTACCATGGGTTTTGAAGTATTCAAAGCAACGATTACAAAAATAAAGAAATTATCAAAAACCGATCAAAAACATACCTTGAATTAAGGCTTGTAATAGACGAATGTAACAAAGCTTTTATTCCTTCTTTTCTTTTGTGTTTTCGGTGGACAAAGATGAGCATATTCATCTTATTTTAAGCTTTTGTTTGTTTAATAATCCTATTATTAATCTATTTACTATATTAACCTTTTACTAAACATATATACATATATACATTAAGGGCATTAATGTCCTTTATCCATCCACTAACTTGTATAGTGGTTTAATTGCCTCATAAGGCCTCCACATTATAAAGACAATAACAATTAAGCACTTAACAATCAACACACAACATTTTACACTTTATACGATTAAGACCTTTTCGCAAAATTTAACACACAATTGATAAAATCTTCACACAGAAATTTCACACAGGCTAAATCTCATACTGTAAACACAGAAATTAATATTAAAACATTTTTCTGACCTCGGATTTGTGGTCTCAAAACCACTATTCCGACTAGGGTCTAAACTGGGCTATTACAACTCTCTCCCTTAGGGATTTTCGTCCTCGAAAATCTTACCAGTGAATAGGTGTGGATATTGCTCTCTCATAATGTTCTCAGGCTCCCACGTAGCCTCTTCTACTCCGTGTTTGTGCCATAACACTTTCACTAAGGATACTCTCTTGTTTCTCAATTCTTTGGTCTCTCGTGCTAAAATTCGAATCGGTTTTTCACTATACGACAAATCTGACTGAATTTCAACTTCAGTAGGAGCAATCACATGAGACGGATCAGACCTGTACCGTCGAAGCATCGACACATGAAACACATTATGAATTTTCTCTAACTCGGGTGGCAACAACAATCTATAAGCAACCAGTCTAACTCGTTCAATAATTCATACGGTCCGATGAACCTCGAACTCAACTTGCCCTTTCGGGCAAATCGAAGTATCTTTTTCCACGGAGATACTTTTAAAAACACTTTGTCACCAACCTCGAATTCAATATCTTTTCGTTTTAGGTCTGCATAAGACTTCTAACGATCTGAGGCCGCTTTCAAATTATCACGAATCACTTTCACTTTCTGCTCAGTCTCTTTTATCAAATCAACCCCGTGAATCTTATTCCTACTCAGCTCAGTCCAATACAATGGAGTTCGACATTTTCGACCATTAAGAGCCTCATACGGTGCAATTTTAATGCTAGATTGAAAACTATTATTGTACGCAAACTCGATCAACGGTAAATGCTTCTCCCACGTACTTTCAAATTCAAGAATACAACACCTCAACATAACTTCGAGAACCTGAATGATCCGCTCGGATTGTCCATCTGTTTGCGGATGAAATGCAGTGCTGAAATGCAATTTTGTGCCAAAAGCCTCTTGCAATTTCTTCCAAAAACGTGAGGTAAATCTCGGATCTCTGTCAGATACAATAGATAGTGGCACCCCGTGCAATCTCACAATCTCAGCAATATACAATTCAGCCAGTTTATCAAGTGTATAATTTGTTCTCACAGAACAAAATGAGCTGATTTCGTTAATCTGTCAACTATCACCCAGATTGCATCTTTCTTTCACGAACATATAGGCAATCCCGACACAAATTCCATCGTGATTCTCTCCCATTTCCACTCAGGAATCATGATCGGCTGTAATAAACCGGATGGAACCTGATGTTCAGCTTTAACTTGCTGACAAACTAAACACTTCGACACAAAGTCAGAAATGTCTCGTTTCATACCGTGCCACCAATAAAACTGCTTCAGATCGTTATACATTTTCGTACTCCCCGAATGCACAGTCAAACGACTGTTGTGAGCTTCATTCGAAATCATCTGAATCAACTCTGAATTCTTCGAAACACAAATCTGATTTCTGAATCTCAAACAATCATCAATATCAACTCGAAATTCTGAATTGGAATTCAAATCACATTGAGCTCATTTAGTCATCATCTCAACATCACTCTTTTGGGCATCACAAATCTGACGTACAAACATCGGTCTCACTTTCAACTCAGCCAAAACTGAACCATCATCACACAGATCTATTTGAGAATTCATAGCTCGTAAAGCACATAAAGACTTCTGACTCAAGGCATCAGCAACAACATTAGCTTTGCCCAGATGATAATCAATCACAAGTTCATAATCTTTCAACAATTCTAACCATCTTCTCTGTCGTAAATTCAATTCTTTCTGAGTCATCAAGTACTTCAAACTCTTATGATCGGTATAAATATGACATTTCTCTCCAAATAGGTAGTGACGCCAAATCTTTAACGCAAACACAATCACGACTAATTCAAGATCATGCGTCAGATAGTTCTTTTCATACGGCTTTAACTGTCTCGAAGCATAAGCAATGACTTTGCCTTCTTGCATCAGCACACAGCCCAAACCATTTAATGATACATCACTATAAACTATGAATTCTTTGCCCGATTCAGGTTGAATTAACACTGGTGCTTCCGTAAACAACGCTTTCAACTGCTCAAAACTCTGATTGCACTCTTCTGACCACTCGAATTTAACATCTTTCTATAGCAACTTCGTTAACGGAGTCACAATCATCGAAAAGTCTTTCACAAACCGTCTATAGTATCCCGCTAGTCCCAAAAAAATACGGACTTCAGACACATTTCTCGGAGGCTTCCCTTCTAAAATAGTTGGGATCTTACTCGGATCAACTCTCCCACAGCTGATACAATATGCCCCAGAAATTCAACCTCACGCAACCAAAACTCACTTTTGCTAAACTTTGCATACAATTGCTTCTCACGCAGAGTCTGTAGAACAATTCTCAAATGTTCGGTATATTGCATCTCATCATAGGAATAAATCAAAATATCATCAATAAACACTACAACAAAGCAATCCAAATAAGGTCTGAATATCTGATTCATTAGATACATAAACACTGCAGGAGCATTCGTTAGTCCGAAAGGCATCACTAAGAATTCATAATGTCCGTACCTCGTTCTGAAAGTAGTTTTCGGCACGTCTGATTCTTTAACTCTCAACTTATAATAGCCCGATCTCAAATCTATTTTCGAAAACATTGTAGCTCCATTCATTTGATCAAACAAATCATCAATACGAGGCAACATATATTTATTCTTTATCGTTACTTTTGTATCAATCACATAAGCCAAATAAGCTTCGCAACCCTTTCTCACATAGTTCAAAGCTTTCATTGCAGATACAACAACTAGTAACCCTTTCAAATCACTGGATTCAATTCGAACTATCTCACCATTCTGACATCTCAATTCAATACTCTTTCTTTTACAATTCACAATGGCATTATGCAAAGTGAGCCAATCCATACCCAGAATTATATCAAACTCATCGAATGGTAGTAACATCAAATTAGCCGGAAAGCATATATCCCGAAACATCAATGGGAAATTCTTGCACACTTTATCCACCAAAACACACTTGCCTAAGGGGTTCGATTCTCTAATTACGAATTCAGTAGACTCAACAGGTAGAGTCTTACTTGATACTAGATTCACACACACATAGGAATGAGTAGATCCTAGATCTATCAATGCAATCACATTAGTATCAAATAGAGTAAAAGTACCAGTAATGACGTCTGGAGATGATGCTTCTTCTCGTGCACGTATAGCATAGGCTCGGGCAGGTGCTCTCGCCTCTGATCTCATAGCTGTATCGGTAGTCCCTCTTTGACTTCCACTTGCATCCCCGACATTTCTGGGTGGTCTACCCCTAGCCATCACATTACTCGATCTCACATTCTGAACATTTTCTTCTTCAGCTAACTTTGGGCAATCTCTAATAAAGTGATCTCGTGATCCAAACTTGTATCAAGTTCTATTGTTATATTTTCCCCAGCATTCTCCCACATGTCGTCTTCCATACTGTCTACACTCAGGTTTGTTGCTTTTAGCACTTCCAAAACTTGATTCAATTGGACCTTGAGTTCATGGACCAATACTTTGTCTCGGATGATCTCTACTTGGATATCCAAACGAAGCATTTGAACGATTGCTTGCATCTCTAAATCTCTTCATCGAAGGTTGAGAAAACTTACTCATCGATCTTTTTCTTTCATCACGAGCTTCAAAATCAGCTTTCCTCTTTTCTTTACTGAGCTCATCGGCTTTACAAGCTCTTTCTACTAACACAACAAATTCATTTACGTCAAGTATGTAACACCCCTATCCCGTATCCGTCGCCGGATTAGGGTTAAAGGTGTTACCGGATAGATCGGAAACTTTAATAGACAATTCGTAAAATAAATCATCAATCACACTCATCAAGTCCCATCTATAGGTCAACGAGACCTTAGTCATGCTTTAAACAGAGTCGGGACTAAACCGAAACACATATAGAAATTCTCAAAAATTTAAAACTTTTCTAAGTTTAAGGGGTTACGCGCCCGTGTGGGCAGGACGTGTTCCTCCCACGACTGCTAGACACACCCATGTGTCTCCCCCGTGGTCGAACCTGACTTAACTCTACGGCCACCAAGCACGCCCGTGTACCTTGGCCGTGGTCGATCCTGACTAAACCACACGGCTATTAGGCAAGACCGTGTGCCATGGCCATGCACTCTTAGCTAAATACTGACTTACACCCACGGTCATCAGGCACGCCCGTGTACCACAACCGTGTGGTAAAACAGGCCATTTGCAAGGCCAAAATGCCACCCACATTAGGGTCATACCTACAAGCAAGTTACCAATACATTTCATGCACATTTGACAACTAAGAACATATCAAATTAATCATCCAATCTCTACATTCCAATCCAATTCCATTCATGCCAATTTACAAGACTAAAACTCATGTATACGCAAGCATAATTCATCCACACACTTACCATAAACTTAACCATTTCATATGCTATCAAACCATACCAAATCATGCATCATTTATCATATTCATTAATGCATATTACCAACACTTAACTAGCCAAATCACATGGCTAAGTTCACATCTCATTCTTAACCAAATATCTAGCCTATACATGCCATATCTAGCTATATACATTTCCAAAAGGTACCAAAATGAGTTTGCTAAGTGTGATGATGATCCTCGATGATCCCCGAGACTTCAGTAGCTATGATAATCTATAAAATAGAGAAAACACACACAGAGTAAGCTTTCAAAACTTAGTAAGCCATATACAAGTAAACTTAGCCTATAAGCATTCAAAACATATAATCAATCTAAGTTCTCTAATGACTCAGTTGCACAATCATAATTCTTCTTAGTACATATACTTAGGCCATACATCTTTCAATCTTGCATATCACTATATACTTTATTAGCTCATAGCTTTTCTATTCATATAACACACTTACATTCTCATATTCAAATGCATAATTCATCTAGGTAAGTTTGAGAAAATACTTACCATCTTATACACACAAAGTGTACTTATCAAACATACCTGAAACATATGTACAATTCACATAATCATTCATTTCTTGAACTTGACCATTGAACCGTTCGGAATCTAATAGAATATGCAGAGTGCCCGGAATAGTTATACAATGCCAACATCCCAGACGTGGTCTTAAATGTAATTGGATATCGATGCCACTGTCCCAAATAAGGTCTTACACGAATTAATACGATGCCAATGTTTCAGACATGGTCTTACACGTAAACAGATATCGATGCCACTGTCCCAAACAGGGCCTTACCCGGATTAATATGATGCCAATGTCCCAGACATGGTCTTACACATAAACAGATATCGATGCCACTGTCCCAGACAGGGTCTTACTCGGATTAATACGATGCCAATGTCCCAGACATGGTCTTACACGTAAATAGATATCGATGCCACTGTCCCAGACAGGGTTTAACTCGGATTAATACAATGCCAATGTCACGGACATGGTCTTACACGTAAATAGATAACGGTGTCACTGTCCCAGACAGGGTCTTACTCGGATTACACAACAGACACCTATGCCATGATATAGTTAATCCTATCTATTCCTAGGTTCAAATGGAACTTATCGGATATTGACACCATACCGATCCTATCTCAGAATTCATGTGCATTCATCATTATCAATAGTCATATGAACATATATAATTCAATTCAAACTCATTTATTTGTATAATGACTTACCTCAAATTTGATTTAATGAAAAGGGAAACGGCTACTCGGTTACTTTTGCTTTCCCGCGATCTAAGTCTGTTTTCCTCAGTTCTTGATCTAAACATATTCAAATTTAACCCTTTTATTAACCAACATATTTATTTCAATCCAAAATCACACATTTAAAGTTATTTGCAGGGTCTCTGAGACCCTATACACCCGCTCGGGACGTCGAGGAACCAAACCGGAACTTTTCAAACACTTATAAAATTTTCATCTAAACAGGGGCCACATGCCCGTGTGAAATGGAACACGCCCGTGTGGGCTGGCCGTGTGGTATCACACGCCCATATTCCTACCCCGTGTGGGATTTATTTTCATTTCAAACCTACAGGGGTTTTCACACGGCCAGACACACGCCCGTGTGCTTGGCCTGTGTGCTCCACACGACCTAGACACGCCTGTGTCCTCGCCCAGGTGTAAAAACTTGGGTATTCTGTTTGTGACGTCAGCAGCCTCATAAGGGTCACACGGCCTAGGCACACGCCCGTGTGTCTAGCCCGTGGTCGACACTGACTTACAACACTAACATGCAGGGGACACACGGCCAAGTCACACACCCATGGGCTGACCGTGTGTCACACACGGCCTAGACACACGCCCGTGTGTCTACCCGTGTGGACCAATTCAAGGCTATTTTCCAAGCCATTTAGCCACCATCACTTGCATACATTCATACACCATCACATAAATTTCACATATCATCAATTATAACTCTTGAATTATCACATTTAATCTATAAAAATGAGGTCTTCATCCCATACATGAGGGAGAACTATTTCTGGTATAATTACAATCGACTTAAGCCATTATCTATGGCTATACACAACCGAACCATAAACTCTCTTAGGCCAACACATTTGGCTATATCAGCTTTAAATACTATCCCTATACATGCCATAACTCATAAGGACTTGAAACCTCATACCAAGTGTCTGCTCGATAGTGTGAAAACGTCTCCAACCCGAGCTAGTTAAGTTAACCTATAAGAGATAGGAAAGGAAGAGGAGTAAGCAATAATGCTTAGTATGTTCATATGCATATAATAATAAACTATTGACATTCACTTATTATACTCAACCACAAGGTATTATAATGACTTTTACTCTTAAACTCATGGTTACCTACTCAATCATTCTTAAGGCTTACTCGTTCCGTCTCATACCACATTCTAACCATACCACAAGCCAAATGCTCATGATAAAATTTATCCATGGAATTAATTAATCATACACAAAGTATTAGGCTTCTTGCCATCTTACTCATACTTTCCCTTGTAGAACACATACCGTGTCACATATCATAAGTGTTCCGTCGTGAATGACTCACGAGTACCTGTATTCACTCATTCACATGGCTTTAATACTAATCTAATTTCTACTTATCCCATTTATCACTAGGGATGCTCAAAGACGCATAATATCGTCATTAATATAATTACGAGGCCAATGCCACATCCCAGAGGTGGTCTCACATGGATTCACCTCCAAGTGCCGATGTTATATCCCGGATATGGTCTTATACGAAGTTTCACATCAAGTATCGTTGCCACATCCCGGATATGGTCTTATCTGATTCTCATATTCAATACCGAAGCCATATCCCAATATGGTTTTATACGAAAATCTCAATTCGATGCCGATGCCATGCCCCGGACATGGTCTTATACGGGACCTTATCCACATACATTTCCCTATTTCAAATGTTCATCCGGGAACATCCTCACACATTATCATTCTTACTTAGATTTGTACAATAATCAACTACTTTCATGCAATACATTTATAATTTCAGCATATGCAATTAGGATGCATCATTTATACATAACTCACCATGGTTTCATCATATATCGAACTCACCCCGAATGAGTTCAGTCACATACTTGTATCACTAATGGTATAATCACATACCTCCTCATTTCAACATGCCTGTTGAATTATTCAATACTAAAGAACATTTTTTAGTTTCATATATATAGAATCTTATCAACATCACACCCTCAATAGGGTCTCACATGAAACACCATATTGATGCCATGTCCCGGACAAGGTCTTATATGAATTCTCACACCGAGGCCATATTCTAAATATGGTCTTACACGGAACCTTAATTACCATCGTATCATGCTATTTGCATTTCCTCTATTCATGGATTAAATCAAGACTTTCATTTCTTGACATCCCATCAAAACGTATTTAACGTATATGATTGTGTCCAAATTAACTATGACAACGAATAAGGCAAGCGCGCCTATCGTTCGATAGTATAGCTATGGCAAGACCGAAAATATCGTATTCTCAAGGACCAAGAGTACTAGTAGTTACTATCTTTTTATTATCTAGCCTAAGTATTAAGGGAATTGATCTTTATCTAACTAATTACTAAACTAAGGATGCCAAGACAAAGAGAGTGAATTAGGAAAATACTTTTGGGAAAAACTAGTTGATTAAGACAATACCCGAGGAAGAATCCACCTAGACTTCACTTTTTATTTAACTCTGAACCAGACGATTTATTCACTTGACTTGATCCGTAGGATTCCCTAATTTATATTAATACCTCTTTCGAGGCTACTAACGTCTAAACCTAGGTTGATTAATTGAAATCTCTTTCTAATTAAAACCACTAGTGTTGTATTAACTCGATCTATGGACTCCCATATTAAGTTTGACCCTAATCCGAAAGATTTTCGTCATCCTATCTCTAGGGTTGCGATCAACTCCGCTTAACTATGCTAGATCTACTCTTAAACAGGGACTTTTGCTCCATTGCCTAAGCACATCAATACTTGAATCAATATCCTGAAATATTAAAACAATAATTAAGAACACATAATTAAGAACAAATCAAGTATTTATCATATAGTTCAGAAAACAATAACAAGATCCGTCTTAGGTTTCATCCCCCTCAGGTATTTGAGGGGTTTAGTTCATGTATAATAAAGAATACATCTCAAAAGAAAGTAAATAACAAAACATAAGAAAAAACCTAAAACCCCCTGAAGGAAATTTAAGGGAAGATCTTCTATCTTGAGCGTGATTCCGGCTTCTGAGATGGATCAACTGGCTTTCTTGGAGTAATCCCCTGTGTTCAGCCCTCTCTGGCTTCGCCCCCGACCAAAGACGCTTTTTAGGTTATACTTAGGACGTTTATATAGGCTTCGGAATGTTTTTCTTGGCCCACAAGTATCCTAGTCTGAATGAAACTCATCTTGGCTATAGCAGGGACACGCCCGTGTGACACGCTCGTGGTCGACTCTCTTGGCCGTGGTCGATCCTGTTTGCCACACACGGCCATGTGATCTAGTCGTGTACGATGTTCTAGGCCGTGTCTCGGTTGTTACTCAAAACACATGGTCGTGGGTGATACTCCAGGCCATGTACGATCTCTAAGGTAAGCCCATTTTGCCCTTTTTTGGCTCGTTTCTCGTTCCTTTCGATTCCCTAAGCTCTCCTGAGTATAAAACATGAAATTAAGAGATTAGGAGCATTGAATTCATCAAATTCAATCAAAATTCATCCAAAAGTAAGCTAAATGTGGGATTAAAATATGTATATATTACGGTTTATCAAATACCCCCACACTTAAGCATTTGCTTGTCCTCAAGTAAAATTCTCAGTTCACAATTAAAATTAACTTCCCTCAATTCATAATCTTCATCAATAATGTTTCCTCATAATTCATGGGTAATTCATACATTGATAATTTAACCAGAAGGTTCCTAAAGATTCAAACAATCAAAGTCATAGTTTTTATAGTACGAAAAATAGGTGTTTCCCCTTACCTAAATAATCACCTTTAATTCAAAATCAACAAAAATTGACAATCCTCGCTAAGGGTTCACTCAAATCACTCAAGGTGTTTAAGGTTCAAAAATAAGCACTCAAGAGTCAAACATGAAAAGTTAATCCCATAGGCTTGCATGAAAATCAAATCTCCACCACTGTAAAATGATATGATACACAAATCAAAAGGTCTTTAAAAAGGGTTGTAATGGGGCTTGGGTTAAAGGTGTGGATAAAGGCTGAATTAGAGGGTTAGTATCGTGACTGAATTGATAAATTACCTAACTAGAAGAGTAACTAAAGCTTAAATAATTACATCAACTGAAAACTTAATACTAATAACATAAGTTTCTTCTCAAAATATAAAATTAACTGCTTAAGCTCCAATAACAAAGAAGTAATACTGAATAGATTCCTAAATTTTTTTTTAAGAACAAATTAAGTACAATAATAATAAGATAGAATTTAACAGCTGAAATAAAGAAAATAGTTAAGTAACCGATCAAATCAAATCTCGATATAAGGGTAGTCAAAAGAAATGGTGATAACAAATACAAAGTGGGTTTTGGGTTAATATTAATGGGTGAGTCAAGAAATGGTTTGTTAGTCTCAAAGGGGTTCACTAGGGGTTAATTATGAAGGTAGGCTTTTTATGGAGTAAGTGGGTTAAAATCTAGGTGCCTTTATCATCTTAGTATATCAAATCAAAGGTGTGGTCTCGACATGTATAAACGAAGCAAGTTCTAGAATAACAAATCAATGTTGACACACTCATAATCAATAAAGTGAGCACGAAAAATGTATGCTCTAAAAGGCTCAAGATCTCACAAAAATTATGGGCTTTTGATGTCAACCTTGTAAATTTCAAACTTCAAGGTAATCATTAGATTCAGGTAGACAACCTAACAAATTTTTAATTCTGAAAATAAACTCATCATGCTTGATTCTCTAGTCTCCTAAAGTTTAAATCATCACTGTACAATTAACTATGACTTAATCCAAAACATATCAATGAAAATCATAAATCAAAAGAAATTTCATTCTAACAGTAATATGAGAACATTCACTTAAGAACAAGATATAATCTAGAGATTTGAGAATAATGCAAAAAGTTAGGCACTTTTCAAGATAAAATTCACCCCCCACACTTAAGATGTACATTGTCCTCAATGTGCAAATAAAGATAATAACCATATAGTAATAGATCATAAGAGAGGGAGAGAGGTGAAACTTCCTGGATTTCGGATGGATTTCTTGAGTTGGAAGTGTGGAAACTTGATTCGGAGGTGAAAGATAAGTTGGAGGAGGCGTTTCTGGTGGTGGTATGGTGGCCGCCAACAATTACTGCACTAGATGAAGAAATTGGGCAACTTGTGAAGAAATAGCCAGGAAATAATAAGAATAATTCAAAATATACTAAATATGTATTTAAAGATAAGAAAGATAAAGAAAAGAAAAATAAAGGAGAAGAGAAAATAAAAAGAAAAAGTAAATGGACTCAAATTTCCTTGGCTTGTCGAGTCGATGAAGCGGCCGACATGAACTTATGTAGATCGGTCTCGCACGGGGAGACTGTGTTAGGGTCCTTTCGCTTCTTCAACATGGGGATGGTGGCGAGGATGGTGAAAAAGAACTATAGTGTTTAGGGTTTAGAGAAAAGTGTTTGGTGGAGAAGATGAATAGTGAGGGGTCTATATAGAAACAGGGGTAAACGGGCGTGTCACACGCCCATGTGAGTCGTTTTGAGTTCGTGTGCTTCAAAAATTAGGGTTTTGGTATGCCTAGGTTCGCAGCCCACGTCCGTGTGTCGTGGGCATGTTCGGTCACACGGCCGTATCACACGGCCATGTGGTGGCTCGTTCGTTTCTCCCACGCCTGTGTAGAGGTTTCCATGCCCATGTATCTTTCTCAGTGTCGGCCACGGCCTCAAAGCATGAGCATGGCTTATACCCGTGTGACTTTTTTAGTGTCTACCACGGTTGTATCGCATAGCTGTGGCATTTTATAGCCGTCCGTGATTTGGGGATTTTTTCATCCTTGGCTCGTACGACCTCTGCCATGCCAGTGTGTAAATCCGTGATGACCACACGACCACGCCCGTGTGCAATGCCGTGTGGTACGAAAACCTATGCTTTATTTAACTTGGTTAGTCTTTAGTTAGGTGCTAAAAATCAAAGATATGAAAATTAAAGGGGTTAGTGCTCGAGTTGCCTCCCGAGAAGTGCTCGTTTAAAGTCTTAAGCTAGACTTACCTCTCATAATCATGATGGTTTGAAGAGTTGAAGCTCCTCATTCTTGCTATCAATACGGTTATCGATATATAGTTTAAGTCGAGTGGTGTTTACCTTAAAAGTGCTGAATTCAGAGTGAGTCACCTCGACCGTTCCGTATGGGAAGACATTAAGTACCTTAAAAGGGATTTCTTTGTTCGTTTTAAGGTCTGAAATGGTGGTTCGAGGGTCTTTCTCATCCAACAATACCTGATCTCCTATTTTGAAGTGATTTGATGTTCCTAGTTTCTCCTTGAAATGTGTCTTCCACTCGTCTAGTTCCTCGACCTGAAGCCTTCGTTCCTCATGAATTACTTCTTTATTGGCACAGGGTCTAGGATCAGGTTAAGTTATATGTTTTCGTGGTGCTTCCTGTAAAGAAGGTTGAACTAATTGGTTATCAATAGAATTTATGTTCTCACCTTTTTCACTTGACGTCCTAGCCGAGTCAAGAGCCTGAAGAGTGATCGTTTCGTCACCTACACAAAGTGTGAGTTTACCTGTACCAACGTCAATTTTAGTTCTAGCAGTTGCTAAAAAAGGTCTTCCTAAAATTAAAGGAACATTGTTGTCCTCATCCATGTCTAAAACGAAAAAGTCTACTGGGAATATAAATTTATCAACTTCCACTAGCACATCTTCGATTATACCCCTAGGAACTCTAATGGTTTTATCAGCTAATTGAATGCTCATCCTAGTTTGTTTGGGTTTCCCTAGACCTAGTTGTTTAAACAGTTTGTAAGGCATAACGTTGATGCTTGCCCCTAAATCAGCTAAAGCATTATCAATAGATAAACTACCAATTGAACAAGGAATCGTAAAACTCCCTGGATCTTTTAATTTCTGTGGTAGTTTGTTTTGTAGAATTGCTGAGCACACTGCGTTTAGCTCCACATGCGACCCCTCGTCTAACCTCCATTTGTTTGTCAGAAGCCCCTTTAAAAATTTCCTTAAATCTGGCATCTGCGAGAGAGCTTCAAGAAACGGTAAGTTAATATGTAATTTCTTTAAAAGTTTAAGAAATTTACGAAATTGTTCCTCTGTGTGGTCTTTCTCCATTGCATTAGGATATGGCACTCGAGGTGTATACTATTTAATGACAGGTTTCTGTGTATCCTGGCTTACCTCAACCTTACCTTTATTTACCACGGGTTCTTGCATTGGCTCAGATTCGGATTCTACTAACCCTTCACTATCGTGATAAGTAATGGCATGAATTTTCTCATTTGGGTTAGCTTTAGTATTGCTTGGCAAGCAACCTTTCGGTCATTCTAAGATTAGCTTAGCTAGCTGACCTAACTGGTTCTCGATCCCTTGAATCAATGCCTGCTGATTTTTTAGCATTGTCTTGTTCTTTTGAAAACGGGTTTCTGACACCGCGATAAATTTTGTTAGCATCTCTTCAAGGTTCGGCTTTTTCTCTCGTGGGATGGGTTGTTGTTGAAAGCCTGGAGGGGGTTGTTGTCTTTGATTTCCTTGACCTCTCCATGAGAAATTTGGATGGTTCCTCCACCCTGGATTATAAGTGTTACTATAAGGGTTATTTTGAGGTCTAGAATTGTTACCCATATAGTTCATCTGTTCATTTTCTATGCCAGGGTTGTAGGGTGGGTATTCTGTATTGTTCGACCCTCCTCCATTTGTATCGCACTGTGTCACTGGATGTACCTACGAGGAACCACACAAACCATCAATTTTCTTACTTAAGAGTTTTACCTGATTTGATAGCATGGTTACTGCGTCGAGGTTGAAAACACTGGTAGCTTTTCTCGGCTTTGTCCTCATAACTTGCAATTGATAGTTATTCAGTGACATCTCTTCAATGAATTCGTAATCCGCTTTAGGGGTTTTGTTATTTAGGGTTCCACCGGCGGCTGCATCAATAAGCTGCCTAGTTGAGGGGTTCACACCGTTATAGAAGGTTTGAACTCAGAGCCATAATGGTAACCCATGATGAGGCGATTCTCAATAAATCCTTGTATCTCTCCCATGCATCGTAAAGTGTCTCTAAATCCATCTGCACAAAAGAAGAGATATCATTCCTCAACTTAGCCGTTTTAGCCGGCGAAAAATATTTTAACAAAAATTTTTCGGTCATTTGCTCCCATGTAGTGATTGATCCTCGTGAAAGAGAATTCAACCACTATTTGGCTTTATTCCTTAAAGAAAAGGGAAATAACCGAAGGCGAATGGCATCATCAGAAACGCCATTAATTTTAAACGTATCGCATAACTCCAAAAAGTTTGCTAAGTGTGTGTTAGGATCCTCATCCTGCAAACCATCAAACTGAACAAATTGTTTTATCATCTGTATTGTGTTAGGTTTCAGTTCAAAATTATTTGCAACGACAGGAGGTCTAAAAATACTTGATTCAGTTCATGTTAAATTAGGTTTAGCATAATCATACATAGTTCGAGGAGGAGGATTTTCGGCAACCACAGGAGGAAGTGGATTATTCTGGGGATCAGCCATCTCTTCCGTGTTATTAGTATCGTCCTCTTTCTCTTCTTGTGTGTATTGTAGGCTTCGCCTAATTTCTCTTTGGTTTCTGCGAACGGTTCCTTCTATAGTACTATCGTAAAGTAGAGGTCCTGACGGGTTTCTTCTAGTCATAAACTAGAATACCTGCCAGAAGCAAGGAAAAAGAAAAATTAGCAAAGTAGAAAAAAGAATAAAAATTAATTGCAAAAATAAAAATGGCTAAAGTAATAAAAATCAAGTGTTCCTAATATCTTAGTCCCCGGCAACGGCGCCAAAAACTTGATCGTGTCCAAACTAACTATGACAATGAATAAGGCAAGTGCGCCTATCGTTTGGTAGTATAGCTATGGCAAGACCAGAAATATCGTATCCTCAAGGACCAAGAGTACTAGTAGTTACTATCTTTTTATTATCTAGCCTAAGTATTAAGGGAATTGATATTTATCTAACTAATTACTATAATAAGGATGCTAAGACAAAGAGAGTGAATTGGGAAAATACTTTTGGGAAAAACCAGTTGATTAAGATAATACCCGAGGAAGAATCCACCTAGACTTCACTTGTTATTTAACTCTGAACCAGACGATTTATTCACTTGACTTTATCCGTAGGATTCCCTAATTTATATTAATACCTCTTTCGAGGCTACTAACATCTAACCCTAGGTTGATTAATTGAAATCTCTTTCTAATTAAAACCCCTAGTGTTGCATTAACTCGATCTATGGACTCCCACATTAGGTTTGACCCTAATCCGGCAGATTTTCGTCATCCTATCTCTAGGGTTGCGATCAACTCCGCTTAACTATGCTAGATCTACTCCTAAACAGGGACTTTTGCTCCACTGCCTAAGCACATCAATACTTGAATCAATATCCTGAAATATTAAAACAATAATTAAGAACACATAATTAAGAACAAATCAAGTATTTATCATATAGTTGAGAAAACAATAACAAGATCCGTCTTAGGTTTCATCCCCTCGGTATTTGAGGGTTTAGTTCATGTATAATAAAGAATACATCTCGAGAAGAAAGTAAATAACAAAACATAAGAAAAACCCTAAAACCCCTGAAGGAAATTGAAGGAAGATCTTCCGTCTTGAGCGTGATTAGGGTTACGAGATGGATCAACCGGCTTTCTTTGAGTAATCCCCTGTGTTCAGCCCTCTCTGGCTTCGCCCCCGACCAAAAACGCTTTTTAGGTTATACTTAGGACGTTTATATAGGCTTTAGAATGTTTTTATTGGCCCACAAGTATCCTATTCTAAATGAAAATAATCTTTGCTATAGCAGGGACACGCCCGTGTGACACGCCCATGGTCGACTCTCTTGGCTGTGGTCGATCCTATTTGCCACACACGACCATGTGATCTGGCCGTGTACGATGTTCTAGGTCGTGTCTCGGTTGTTACTCGAAACGCACAGTCATAGGTGATTGTCTAGGCCGTGTACGATCTCTAAGGTAAGCCCATTTTGCCCCTTTTTGGCCCGTTTCTCATTCCTTTCGATTCCCTAAGCTCTCCTGAGTATAAAACATGAAATTAAGAGATTAGGAGCATCGAATTCATCAAATTCAATCAAAAGTCATCCAAAAGTAAGCTAAATGTGGGATTAAAATATGTATATATTACGGTTTACCAGTATACATGGAGGCAATAAACAATTTATACAACATTGAAATATTAAGATACTTCACTTAGAGTTGCATAATTTAGTACATGAACTTACCTCGATATCGAAAGGGTAGAAAGGGACCTATTTGTCCGTATGTCTTTTTTTCTCCCGTTCTAGGTCCAAATCTCGTTTTCTTTGATCTAGAAAAATATAATTTACTCATTTAATCACTTATTAATCATAATACATCATAATCTACACTTAGGCAAAAAAAAGACTATTTTGCCCTTATACTTTGGCAAAATTACGATTTTGCCCTAGGCTCGTAAATCACTTTTCATCACATTTTCTTATTAAACAAGCCTAGCTGAACATTTAATCCTCTTATAACTATTCACAATTCCAACTATTTCATGCATTAATGAACAAATTATAACATTTGCATCTTAGTCCTAATTAGGTGTTTTCATAACAACACCTTTCACAAAAGTTGTTTCTCATCTTCCCAACATTCATTTTCTTCCATAAAAACTCAGAAACCAACATAAACTCTCTCATGGCAAGTCCCTAGACTTTCAACCATATTACAAATTAGTCCCCTCATTAGCTAGCTTAACCTTTGGGGACTCCAAAAGTACAAAAATTATCAACTAAAACCATCAAAATTACTTACTTGTAGAGAAAATGAGTTCCTGAAATTTTCAAGCTTTCAAAGCCCTCCCTTTGTTGGTATTTTCAGTTGGAGAAGAAAACTAAATGAAAAGATGATAACTTTTGCTTATATCATCTTATTTTATTCATTTTGTCAACTAATATCACCAACTATTGACCAAAAATAAATGCTCTTGTCTCCCTTGTCCACATGGCCGGCCAACCCTTTATTATTGGCCTAAGTGCACTTTAAATACCTCCACTTTAACATTCTATGGCTATTAGGCACCTCTAGCAAATAAAATAGAACTTTCGCACTTTATGCGATTTAGTCCTTTTTAGCGATTAAGCCTGAAATCGCTAAAATTAAAGTACCAAAATTTCCATGCATCCTTATTGACATGTTATAATACATAAAATAACACGAAAATAATTTTCTCTAACCTCGGATTAGTGATCCTGAGATCACTGTTCTGACTAGCCCTTAAATCGGGCTGTTACAATTCTCCCCCTTAGGAATTTTCGTCCCCGAAAATCTTACCAGGAGAAGTTGCTTTCAACATTCATGAAACGATTCCACCGACTTTTCAAAATCGCAAATCGATTTATCCTCAAGTTTCTCTCATCAAAAACCTTTAAGCTGTAATACACAAGGTTGAAGCACGACTTTAAAACCTAGCTTACTCTTTCTCCGGGGGTACACATACTCGTAAATCGACAAGCGTGAACTCTGACTGACGAGCTAAAATGATCCTTGAGATCTTTATTGAATAATCCACTACAATTCAGATGACATCCCCCTCCCTGGGAAATCATGTCAATCCGAATTCGAAATCTATACTATTTTATCACACTTTCTCACTAGGATCCTCACTGACTATAATAGTCCTAGCTTTGACTACTCTAAAAATTCGGCTTTTAGCGGTCGACTACTTCTGATTATAAACTCAATCATATCGTGAAATGTACTCAATCGTCAAAACATTTATGCATATAACTGTACTTTTTCTTACTCTTGCATGAGTAGACATGCTACTACTAAGTCTCATACCAAAACTTCTGCATAAGTTCTGAATTCATCAATCATACAAATTCTATCTCAAGGTAACATCAACAACAGAAATCTTATCTGACCTGAATTTTAACATCTTAAACAAACTCATTCAGAGCTTATCTAAAATATCATTCACTATCTCACTTTTGAACTCCTTTGTTTCGAAAGAAAAACTTGCTCTAGTAATCAACATCGCGGAAACTAGGATATTACCAACTAAGGTCAATCGAGTAACTAACTCGCATTGCTTAAACAAGGATATTCCATCCAGACATTTGTACTATGTCCACTATCTGAGAAGTATTTCAATAACTACACACACCATTGTAATAGTTCAAGCCGTTTTCTCTATCTCACATTCAAATTTTTCTGCAGCACTAGATACTCTAGCTTATCAGGATTCAGAAAACACATGACGTTTTTCCACAAATCATATTATAACATCAGTTCACAACACAGACACAAAAGTGATCGTCTCAGGATCACCAATCCAACAATTCCTTTTGACGTAACTCTAATCACCCAAAAATGTAAACTATTCCTTTACACACTGGTATTAAAACACTTTTCAATTTATTCATTAACGCGTCACTAAAATTCATAAACTCTTTTTCCCCGATTCAACTGAGCTCGATACTAGAATTTTCAATTAATAGTACTTTTATTAGCTTTCAACTTAACCATCACGATTAGAAAGTTTCAATGAGCATACCTCTGTATCATGCTCCCTACTCATGTACACATAGAATTTTATTCTCCTTGTTGATTCATGCGTAAATATACACATAACTCGAATCATATCTCAATACATCAATCTATTCTTTTCTCCACACTGAGAATATATTTTGAACACACTCTCGTTTGAGTTTCTCTTGATATGCTAATCTAAAACCTTTACTATCGTCTTATCTCAAGATAACAGAGACATCTCAATCAAATGCATTAACTCTATTGACTTACAGAAAACCCATCGCGCTGGCGTGAAACTTGTGATTTCACTTCTTATACTAGAATCATCACCAACTTCCTCCTTAAAGTACCCGAATAAGGTTACTGAAGAGATAAAGGAATGTCGATTTCAATTAACTAAATCGACAACGTTTAGTCCGATTTACTGATCACCTAACATTCTCCCACAACCACAATTTCATGAAAAGAACAACCACATTACCCCTGAAGGGAAACAGATATTAATACATAATACTCAAAGAGATCATTATAATCCATACAACTATGGTTGTCATGATCAAACACCATTGCAGTTCGAATATTGCTTCTCTAACCATTTCCGTTGTCATAAATTCCTTGACTATTCCTTTCCTTAGTGAACATCAATACGGGAAGATCTCGATAAGTACACACCTCAGGCTTCCTACTCAATTGAGTCAAATAGCCTAGGCTAACTTTCTCTTTGCTCGTAACATTGTATAATCAGTACAATCTTCAAAGCATTCAGATATTCTTCTCAAAACTGTTTTCACCTTCTAACTACCTTTCTCTCTACATACATTACTAATTGTTTCGCCACTGAACTCTTTCATTCCATACGCATGAACTTACTCAACTTGACTCTCATAAAAAAAATCTCATCATGATTCAATAGTGGTAAGAGGGTGAGGTCGTAGAGTCCCTAACTTGCCTCTCGTGACTACATACATATGATTTAACATTCATCATTAATAGAATATCATCGTAGTCACACAACTCGCTCCAAGCGAGTTTCAAGTTTACTCATGCTACAATTGTTTCTATCACCTATATTTTCGAATAGTGACTTCACTTACTCAAGTTCCACATTAATGTCTACTCGAGTATTCAACATTTAACTCTAATTTCTCTTACCATCCCTTATCAAATTAGGGAATGTCTTACGGTTTTGAGTACGTCGTTTACTTGATTGCCATAGTCCAACTATGGTCTTACTCGTATCACAACATTATATCCCAGCTATAATCTTACATGTCGTCACGGTGCCATAGCCTCGCTATGGTCTTACACAAAATCTTATATCAATACCAATGCCATATCCCCGATACGGTCTTACATTAAAACTCATGTCGATGCTGATGCCATATCCTAGATATGGTCTTGCACAGAATCTTATGTCAATATTGACGCCATATCCCAGATATGGTCGTACACGATTTCATGCCGAAGACAGGTCCCAGACATGGTCTTACACGGAATCACTATTCGATACCGACACCATATCCTAGATATGGTCTTACACGGGATCATATCTCGTTGCCAATGCCATGTCCCAGACATGGTCTTACATGGGATCACATGTACTGCCGTGGTCTAACCATGGTCTTATTTATCAATTTATCATTGAACGACCGTACTCATCTCCTGCATCCCACTCCATTTTAACTTCCCAGTTTAACTCCCACACTATAATATGTGTGGCTTCATAACAGAGTCATAAAAAAAAACATTATACATCCTCTACTTTAACAGCCGCACATGAGATCTAGCTATGTGGACATATTGATCAAACATCATTCAAGCAGTTACACATACACACATATCCCGTTCACTGGGTAAGTTTACTCACTTTATGCCCTTAACCAAACAGGTTGAGTATATAACACCCTATGCATATCGAACCAATATAGATAATCTCATCACTTTATAACTCTCATTTCATACCTTATCACACACATGTCATAAACTTCTATTCATGCCTCTTTGAATTTCATCAATGCATAAGCACATTTCGATTACCTTATTATCACTTACAACCTTATTGAAATTAGCACGGTTGGGGATCATCTCTGTCTTAACAAAACAATTTAGTTAGAGCTGGGAGATATCACACTATCACGGTCCACATATGGCATGTATAGCTAGACTCTTACTCGCGCTAGGTTAGTCCGAGAACCGACTAAACCATAGCTCTGATACCACTAAATGTAACACCCCTCACCCATATTTGACTACGGAACCGGGTACGAGGTATTACTGGACTTGACTTGCTTGATCATTCCACTTTGGGCTATAAAAATTCTTTGCAATTTAAAACTTTTCATTTACTAACGTAACGTCCCTATCAAGGGTCTACGAGACCCTATACACCTATTCGAGATGTCGAGGAACCAAACCGGAACTTTTCAAACACTTATAAAATTTTCACCTAAACAGGGGCCACACGCCCGTGTGGGCAGGCCGTGTGGTATCACACGCCCATGTCCCTACCCCGTGTGGGATTTATTTTTATTTCGAACCTATAGGGGTTTTCACACAGCCAGACACACGCCCGTGTGCTTGGCCCATGTGCTCCACACGGCCTAGACACGCCCGTGACCTTGCCCGTGTGTAAAAACTTGGGTATTCTGTTTGTGACGTCAGCAGCATCATAAGGGTCACACGGCCTAGGCACACACATGTGTGTCTAGCCCATGGTCGACACTGACTTACAACACTAACATGCAGGGGACACACGGCCAAGTCACACACCCATGGGGCTGACCGTGTGTCACACACGGCCTAGACACACGCCAGTGTGTCTACCCGTGTGGACCAATTCAAGGCTATTTTCCAAGCCATTTAGCCACCATCACTTGCATACATTCATACACCATCACATAAGCTTCACATATCATCAATTATATCTCTTGAATTATCACATTTAATCTATAAAAATGAGGTCTTCATCCCATACATGAAGGAGAACTATTTCTGGTATAATTACAATCGACTTAAGCCATCATCTATGGCTATACACAACCGAACCATAAACTCTCCTAGGCCAACACATTTGGCTATATCAAATTTAAATAATATCCCCATACATGCCATAACTCATAAGGACTTGAAGCCTCATACCAAGTGTCTGCTCGATAGTGTGAAAACGTCTCGGGCGGTCTCCAACCTGAGCTAGTTAAGTTAACCTATAAGAGATAGGAAAGGAAGAGGAGTAAGCAATGATGCTTAGTAAGTTCATATGCATATAATAATCAACTATTGACATTCACTGATTATACTCAACCACAAGGTATTATAATGACTTTTACTCTTAAACTCATGGTTACCTACTCAATCATTCTTAAGGCTTACTCATTCAGTCTCATACCACATTCTAACCATACCACAAGAGAAATGCTCATGATAAAATCGATCCATGGCATTAATTAATCATACACAAAGTATTATGCTTCTTGCCATCTTACTCATACTTGCCCTTCTAGAACACATACCGTGTCACATATCGTAAGTGTTCCATCGTGAATGACTCACGAGTACCTGTATTCACTCATTCACATGGCTTTAGTACTAATCTCATTTCTACTTATCCCATTTATCACTAGGCATACTCAAAGACGCATAATATTGTCATTAATATAATTACAAGGCCAATGCCACATCCCAGAGGTGGTCTCACATGGATTCACCTCTAAGTGCCGATGCCATATCCTGGATATGGTCTTATACAATTCTCATATTCAATATCGAAGCCATATCCCAATATGGTCTTATACGGAAATCTCAATTCGGTGCCGATGCCATGCCCTGGACATGGTCTTATACGGGACCTTATCCACATACATTTCCCTATTTCAAATGTTCATCCGGGAACATCCTCACACATTATCATTCTTACTTAGATTTCTACAATAATCAACTGCTTTCATGCAATACATTTATCATTTCAGCATATGCAATTAGGATGCATCATTTATACATAACTCACCATGGTTTCATCATATATCGAACTCACCCCAAATGAGTTCAGTCACATACCTGTATCTCTTATGGTTTAATCACATACCTCCTCATTTCAACATGCCTGTTGAATTATTCAATACTAAAGAACATTTTTGAGTTTCATCTATATAGAATCTTATCAACATCACACCCTCAATAGGGTCTCACATGAAACACCATATCGATGCCATGTCCCGGACATGGTCTTATACGAATTCTCACACCGAGGCCATATTCTAAATATGGTCTTACACGAAACCTTAATTACCATCGTATCATGCTATTTGCATTTCCTCTATTCATGGATTAAATCAAGACTTTCATTTCTTGACATCCCATCAAAACATATTTAACGTATACATGGAGGCAATGAAAAATTTATACAACATCGAAATATTAAGATACTTCACTTAGAGTTGCATAATTTAGTACATGAACTTACCTCGATATCGAAAGGGTAGAAAGGGACATATTTGTCCGTATGTCTTTTTTTCTCCTGTTCTAGGTCCAAATCTCGTTTTCTTTGATCTAGAACAATATAATTTACTCATTTAATCACTTATCAACCATAATACATCATAATCTACACTTAGGCAAAAATGACTATTTTGCCCTTATATTTTGGCAAAATTACGATTTTGCCCCTAGGCTCGTAAATCACTTTTCATCACATTTTCTTATTAAAAAATCCTAGCTGAACATTTAATCCTCTTATAACTATTCACAATTCCAACTATTTCATGCATTAATGAACAAATTACAACATTTGCATCTTAGTCCTAATTAGGTGTTTTCATAACAACACCTTTCACAAAAGTTGTTTCTCATCTTCCCAACATTAATTTTCTTCCATAAAAACTCAGCAATCAACATAAACTCTCTCATGGAAAGTCCCTAGATTTTCAACCATATTGCAAATTAGTCCCCTCATTAGCTAGCTGAAGCTTTGGGGACTCCAAAAGTTCAAAAATTATCAACTAAAACCATCAAAATCACTTACTTGTAGAGAAAATGAGTTGCTGAAATTTTCAAGCTTTCAAAGCCCTCCCTTTTTTGGTATTTTTTGTTGGATAAGAAAACTAAATGAAAAGATGATAACTTTTGCTTATATCATCTTATTTTATTCATGTTATCAACTAATATCACCAACTATTGACCAAAAATAAATGCTCTTGTCTCCCTTGTCCACATGGTCGGCCAACCCTTTATTATTGGCCTAATTGCACTTTAAATACCTCCACTTTAACATTCTATGGCTATTAGGCACCTCTAGCAAATAAAATAGAACTTTCGCACTTTATACGATTTAGTCCTTTTTAGCGATTAAGCCTGAAATCGCTAAAATTAAAGTGCCAAAATTTCCATGCATCCTTATTGACATGTCATAACACATAAAATAACATGAAAATAATTTTCTCTAACCTCAGATTAGTGATCTCGAGATCACTATTCCGACTAGCCCCTAAATTGGGCTGTTACAGATGTAGTTGTTTCTATTGTTCCAGTAGTTCCATAAAATCCCCATGAGGTCAGCCATAGCTCTCTTTTCAAGCACTCTCATTATGCCTTCCAACCAGTCAATACATTGGTCATACTTCTTTGAAATAGTGCTCTTAGACCATCCACCTAAAGAGAGAACTCCACGAGATGTTGGGCAATCTTTTAACGCATGTAACAGAGTTTCGGCCTCAGCTCCACACCTTGGGCTTCCCTTGTCAAATCCGCGTCTAATAGAAGTAATTTTTTCATTCATCGGGAGAATATCATGCCCCACACACCAAGTAAACACACGAATCTTTGGTAATGTGTCCAACTTCTAGAGAGCTTTCCAAAAAATTTGTTAGGGCCATACCCCATTTCATTCAACAGCAACTATGAGTAAGCAGACTTCGAGGTAAAGCACCCATGAGGGTTGTGAAACCAAATTATTTTATCACCTTGGCCCTCATCCCCTATAGGCACATTGCAAATCTTATCACCCCAATCTTGCCCATACACATTTTTAACTTTATTAACATTCCAGCTTCTCCTATCCGCAAGCCAAAGGTCTTTCACGCTCATCTCATTTGGGTTGAGACTATCCCTTCTCATGGCATCCTCATTAAGACCTTCCATTCCCCAGTTGTTAGCCCGGATATTTATTAAACTGCCTCCCAAATTTGTCTTTAAGAGCTTCTGCCACTGCCGCAATGCTTGACCAGGTAAAGGAAGCTTTGTCCACTTTTTTGGCATTAAAAATATTACCATCAGGGAAATATTTCGAAGGCAGCACTTTAAAACATAGAGAATCTTTGTTGTTTATAAGCCTCGATGCTTGACGCCCTAATAGAGCCAAATTGAAGAGTCGAACATCTCTAATTCCAAGACCTCCCATGCCCTTCGGTTTACACAAAGTCTTCCAAGGGATCATTGTCCAGAATCTGCCTTTGTCTTTTCCCGCCCACCACATTTTGCTTAGTTTAGCTTGGATATCCTCGATCACTCCTTTGGGAGCTAAGAAAATTGACAGTGCATACGTTGGTATAGATTGGATAACCGCTTTGATGAAGACTTCTTTGCCACCAAAAGAGAGCAGCCTCTTGGTCCAGCTGTTGATCCTGCAAGATAATCTATTATTAATATCTTTGAAAGCCGTTATTTCCTTCTTACCAATTGGAATGGAAAGGCCAAGGTGTAACAGACCGATTTAGGGCCTAGTCGGGATAGTGGTTGCGAGACCACAAATCTGCAGTAGAAATATGTGTTTTATGATTTTTATGAAGCTTATGATGTGGTTGCATGATTGTGTGAAAATTTCATGAGGAAATTTTATTAATTAGTGATCAATTGGTCCATTAGGACTAAATTGCAAAGAATAGAAAACATGAGATTCTAGAAGATTCAAGTATGAAATAGAATTATAAAAATTACTAGAGGTCCTTATTTAGCAATTAGACCATTCTATGTTTAGATGGACAAAAATAGACATAGGAAGGAAAAATCTCAAGAAAGGACCATTAAGGGCATTTTTGTTATTTGGTAAATAAAAGATTAAAAAGGGAAAAAGAAGTCAAAATTGTGTCCATCTTCTTCTCCCATGGCCGAAATTTACTAAGGAGCCATAGCTAGGGTTTCTTCAACTTCCAAGCTTGATAGTAAGTGCATCCTAGCCCCGTTTTTAATGTTCTTCGTATTTTTAAGATCCTCATAGCTCGGTTTAACTATTTCTAGCTATATTTTGAGCTAGGGTTTATATTCAAAAATTTACCCATGTATGACATGCATGTATTTTGATGTTTTATGGAAGAATATGAAAGTTTGATGCATGATAAACATCTTTTTCTAAGTGATTTTCATGAGAAATGCATAAAAGGACCAAATTGTAAAAGTTAAGAAAATGATTCGGCTAAGCTTAAAATGCAAGAAAGTTGAATAAAAATCATTTTACGAGTCTAGGGGAAAAAGTGTAATTATGTGAAAGTTTAGAGGTAAAATTGTAATTTTTCCAAAGTATGATTCATGAGTCAATTTAGTCAATGTGAGTATTAAACAAGTGAAATTGTTATTATAGATCAAGAAACACGAAGTCCGAACCGAAATCGAGGCAAGAACAAGGTGTTGGACTAAATTGAACATCTACGCACATTTTGAGTACCGAGGTAAGTTTGTATGAAATTAAAGCTATACAATGTTATTCTACTTGTAATTACATTATTTCATGAGAAACATATATAAACTCCATGAAGTTAATTTATGATGCTTTGATGAGATTGAAATGAGGATGTATTAAGTTTACGTCCCGGTTGAAGATTCGGTTTAACGAGGATACCTATGTGACGACATGAGATAAGGAAGGTCCCGTATAAGACCATGTCGGGACATGGCATCGGCACCGAATGTAGGTCCCATATAAGACCATATCTGGGATATGGCATCGGCACCGAACATAGATTCCGTATAAGACCTTGTTTGGGACATGGCATCGATATCGAATAAGAAAGGTCCCGTATAAGACCATGTCTGGGACATGGCATCGGCACCGAATGTGGGTCCCGTATAAGACCATATCTAGGATATGGCATCGGCACCGAACGTAGATTTTGTATAAGACCTTGTCTGGGACATGGCATCGGCATCGAATAAGGAAGGTCCCGTATAAGACCATATCTGGGATATGGCATCGACACCAAATAAGGAAGGTCCCGTATAAAACCATGTCTGGGACATGGCCTCGACACCAAAGGAAGATCTCGTGTAAGACCATATCTGGGATATGGCATCGACATCTATGTACGATCTCGTGTAAGACCATGTCTGGGACATGGCATCGACATCGAGCTAAGAGATCCCGTGTAAGACCATATCTGGGATATGGCATCGGCATCAAGAGGTGATCCCATGTAAGACATATCTAGGATATGGCATTGGCATCGTAATATATGTGTGTGATGAGATTGAGTATCCTCCGATATTCCGAGTAATTCAACGGGCAAAAGAGCTAAGTATGCAAAGATGGTAAGAGCTAAGCTATATAAAGATGACAAAGAGTTACATTTAAGTGAAAGATGATTACGATTTAAGTTTATATATATGAAAGCATAAGTGCTACATTATGTGATGAAGTGATATAGGTACCATGAGTAAAATATGAGTTATGATACCCTAATGTGATATGTAATGGGTAAGCTTAAGTATGAGTAAGTATTTCAAAGTACTTGATAACTTATGTTATTATTGTTCTATGAGATGAATGAATTTTGCCATGAGCATTTATGTTGCTATTTTAATTCATGCAAACTTACTAAGCTATATGTTTACCCCTCTCTTTTCCTTTTTCCTTGTAGTATCGCCAAGCTAGCTCGGGGATCGTAAGACGTCGGAGCTCAGATCACACTATCAACTAATCTTTGGTATAGTAAAGTTGATTCATTTTGAGTATGACATGTATAAGAACTTGGTCATTTTGTGCTATGTCATGTTTGAAAGCCAAAGTGTTGGCTATTAATGTTATACACCCATTTTGTAAATGGCCATTAGTATTTGGCCAATAAATGTAAAGTTTATTATTTTAATGATGATGAGTTTCATGAAGTAAATATTCATGCAATAGATGGAGTAAAATGTGAGATGTATGAATGATGAATAGGGATTCTTCCTAGTATATTATTGCCATGTTATATGTTGCTTGAGTTGGCATATATGTGTCTATGTTTCAGGGTGGCAATTGGCTTGGTAAATAGCCTTCTAATTGTCCACACAGGTAGACACACGGGCTTGTGTCTAGGCCGTGTGTGACACACGGCCAACCCTATGGGTGTGTTTACAGGCCGTGTGTCCCCTGCATCAAATTTGCGAGAATTTGATTCGCCACACGGGCCAGCACACGGGCGTGTGCCTAGGCCATGTGTACTTAAAGGATTGCTGATGTCATAAACAAAATCCAAGGGTTTTCTCACACGGGTGAGGACACGGGTGTGTCTAGGCCGTGTGGAGGACATGGGCCACAGACACGGGCGTGTGTCCGGCCGTGTGAAAACCCCTGTAGGTTCGAAATAAAAAATAAATTCCACACGGGCTAGGAACATAGGCATGTGTGACCACACGGCCTACCCACACGGGCATGTTGCATTTCACACGGGCGTGTAACCCTGTTTTGAGAAAAAAAAAATTCTAAGTGCGTAAATGTTTCCGGATTGGTTCCGAACTATTTCGATCGTATGTTTAGGGCCTCGTAGGCTCATGATAGGGTAGTATTGTGCACGAATCAAAAGTTTTAAATTGAAACGAAATTTTACAGTCCAATGTCGTATGTTAAAGAAAGTAAAGTACAGTAATGCCTCGTATCCGGTTCCGGCATGGAATACGGGTAAGGGGTGTTACACAAGGTAGTTGTCCAAATTCTCCACCACCGTCATGCCTAGAATATCACTGAAGTTGTTTCTTTGAGCTCTAGAAGTGTTGGGACTAAAGAAAACCATTGACTTTTCAAAATTAATCTCTTGTCCTAAAATGTTAGAAAACGTATTAAGCATGTTAACCAAAATTTCAACATCACTCTTTTTATTTCTCACGAAGAGAAGCGCGTCGTCAGCAAAGAATAAGTTATTTATCCTAGGGCCATTTATACTGGCCCAGATGCCTCTTAAGATGTTATTATCCTGAGCTTGGATGACCGTTCTCGAGAACGCTTCCATGCAGAACAAGAATAAATAAGGGGAGAGAAGATCCCCTTGACGGAGACCCCTCTCGGGGATAATAATATCCGATAAAATATCATTACATTTGACTGTATATTTAACTGAGCGAACGCAATTCATAATTTTTTTCTATCTACTTCTCATAGAATCCCATCTTCATCATAATTGTTTCAATGAAGTCCCACTCCACGCGGTCGTACGCTTTGCTCATATTAAGCTTGACAACGAACCCTTTGTTAGGTCTATTTTTAGAGCTTTGAAGATAGTGAAGGAGCTCATGCGCAATTAGAATATTATCATGTATCATCCTCCCCGGCACGAAGGCGCTTTGATTTTGGCTGATGCAGCTAGAAAGAACAACTTTTAGGCAATTGGCATAAACCTTTGAGATGATCTTGTAGACAAACCTACATAAACTGATAGGAATTAAAATACAGCTCACATGGATCTCTAATTTTAGGAATTAAAATGATCATAGTTTCATTAAGGTTAGAAATATTTTTGTTCCCATTAAGGACATCCAAGCAGAAATTAATAGTGTCGCTTCCCACAATCTCCTAATGATGTTTGAAGAAATTCCCCGAGAGGCCGTCAATCCCAGGAGCTTTATTTGGGTCCATCTGCTTAATGGCCTGAAGGACCTCATTCTCTGTATAGTCCCTAGTAATTCTTTAACCATCCAATAGCTTTAGCATGGAAATACCTAGTATTCTAATCCCCCTCCCTGAGCCATTTTGATCGAGACCTTTGAGCCCAGTAGCTTTCTTCCCTAGCATAAAGAAAGTCAAGCCTTTTACGAGTTTCCTTCAAAGTCTTCACACTGTCCCCTCTACTGGTAGAGTCAATAGTTAGGTCGATATTTTTCTCAAGTCTTCGCATGTCACTCTTCATTTTTCCATATTTCTTACGCTGCCAAGGACCAAGAACCGACCTAACCCTTTCAAGCTTATCCCCATATTCTGTGTCACCCCTGTTCCACGCACTACCAATAAAATTTTTTACTTCCCTATCACCAGCCCAGCACAAATCGAATTTGAAACACAATCTATGGTCATTAGGGTAATCTTTTGGTTTACGACCCCATAAATCTAAGAGAATCGCGTCATGATCAGACTGAGTTTGCCTCACCACTTTTGTAGCAATAAATGGGGAATTTTCAACCAATGAAACCGAGCTAAGGAATCTATCAATCCTTTCCTTTATCAAACCGACCCCACTCCTATTATTGACCCAAGTAAACCATCCACTGTTGGGTTTGATATCCAGAAGAGCCAAGTCATCCATAACCTCTTTGAAGTCATTCATATGCGCCCTTACCCCATGCGACTGCCTTCTTTCTCAACGTCATTTAAAATTGCCTTAAAGTCTCCCCCAACAACCCAATCCTCCCTAACTGAACCCCCAAACCTATGCAATATATCCCATGAACTGCTTCTAAGGTTTGGATTTGCATGCACGTAGAAGCCCATAACTCGCATGTTTTTGTTGTTCTCTAGATTAACAATGGATTCAATGTGGTGCTTGGAGTAACTTTGAATAGAGACATTCGTTCCATCCCTCCACATTAGCGCAAGGCCCCCACCCCGACCCTCAAAATTCACAGCTAAGCCATTTTGCATTTTGCATTTATTTTGAACACTACGAAAATCATTACCATTCATTTTAGTTTCACTAAGAAAAATAAGATTAGGGTTGTTTGCAATGAGAAGTTGCTTAAGCTCCCTAATTTTCACGGGGTTCCCCGGTCCGCTACAGTTCCAGCACATGAACTTCATTGGTTGTGCGCGACCCACGTATCTTTTTCCTTTAACACGCTAAACTCACCAGGACAGTGATGAAGCTTTTGCCTTTTTGACTCCCTCAATGCATCAAGAAAAGTGACAAGATATGGGGGAGAACACGAACCGAGCCAACTGGAATCGGGCAGCTTTCCAGAACAAGGAGTCTGCAAAGGAAAAACAGCAAAGAGGAAAACGAACACAGTAGCAGTCCAAAAAGAAATGAGACTGTCACCTAATCTTTCCATTAAACTCATCCTCCATTAAAACCCCCCATCCCCGCTTCAAGAAGGAGAGCACAATCAAGAGAAACAAGAAAATGATGTTGAAAAACAAAAATCATAAAAACCGAGAAAACCTAACTGTTTCTTGAAAGTAAAACGAAAGAAAACTTAGAAATCAGATGAATACATTTGAAAACTCATAGTATGCATGCTTTTAAAGCCTATTAAAATGACAGAAACCCTACAAGAAAATCTCGTTGAAAAGTCAAAGAATAATCAAATCTGCCATTAATGGTTTTCATGCAACATGATACAAACCATGCAAAAGACGTACAAGACTCATTCACCTTTCCAGATAAATAAGGAAAACGATAAAAGATTAAAAGAAAAATGACAAAACCTTGATACTTGCGATGAATCATCCAATCAAAATAAGGTCTGATCATGCTAGAAAGAAAGAAAAATGTGTCGAAACCACAAAAAGTCACTCGTACACCCTCTATTGACCAGCCACTACAAGACATGCAAAACATAAACCATGCACGATAAAGACCATAAACATTAACATTCAATGACGTCGTAGACATGCAAAACATAAAAAAGTTAAACGAAAGAGACAAAAACTCTGTCAAAACAAGAAACCCTTCAAGAAGTCCCCATTACAACAGCAGCCTTTGACAGAGACCCTTCACGTCAGTACCCCGGCTCCGTACACCACCGATAGACTCCTCAATAGTAAAGCAGAAACAACCGCAATCATCATGTAACACACTCAACACCTCAATACTGCCATAATATTCAACGAAATAAAAGGCAGACACACGAACGAAAAATCAAGAATAGAAATCGCTTGAATCTTGGAGAAAATCACAAAAACGCTGCTACAATCTACCCGTAGACATTCATATCTCTGAAATAGGGACACTTTTTTTAGCCTGACGCTTTTGCACCAACAGGTGCCCATGTTTCCGATGGTGCCCGACGCTCCCACACATCCGAAGCTCCAAGGTGCTAATGCTACCCCATGCTGTTGCACAATGAAGGTGCCCAATGACCCCGCACCACGGGATGGCTTATGTTACCAATGGTGTACGAGCCTACCGTATGACCAAGGGCCCCAGGTGTCGGAAGCTCTTGGTGCAAAAGAGCAGGGACCATCGGATACTGCCCGATGCTTCTACACAACCAAGGGCCTATGTTGCCGATGGTGTACAAGGCTACCGCACGACCAAGGGCCCAAGGTGCCAGAGGCTCTTCTTCCAAAAGGGGAGGGATCGGGACTAGGACGATATCTGAATTCTAGCTTTGGGATTGGGGAGGGACTCGTTGCATCATTTTTATATTCCGGGATGCCTCACCAAATGTGCATGTAACACCCCTCACCCGTGTCTAACTCTGGGACAGGGTTCGAGGCGTTACCGGACTTAAACATTCACAATCATACAAATCGGGTTACAAAATTTCGCCCAAAATTAAAACTTTTCAAACACATGCATTTGACCTTGTCATCTATTTAATCACTTATACCACATAACAAGACATTAACACATACCATGGACAAATAGGCTTACAAGCCAAAATCATCATAAGCCACATCTCATGGCTATAATCAACAAATCAATATAAGCCAATACATTTGACTAATCACAACAACATCCATCATAGAAAAACTAAGTCCCTATACATGCCACTCACTTGAAAACAATTAACATAAACATGTCAATACTCCAAGGATAATGGCTCGATAGTGTGATGCTGCCTCCGACGATCTCCAACCCTGAGCTGACCTGACAAAGATAAAAGAAATGGAAAGGAGGGAGTAAGCTTTACGCTTAGTAAGCTCGCATGAAAATAATATGCAATGCGATAACATGCTATTTTCATATTCTTTCTATTTATTCAAATTCCAGTTAAGCTGTTTTCTTGAGTCACAGTCATTAAATTATTTATATCTGGAGCTACGGAACTCCAAATTAATATCCGTTAATTTTCCCTGAAACTAGACTCATTTATCTTCTTACCATAAACTTTCCAGAATTTTTGGCTTAGCCAATTAGTACAGTTTATTCATTAAATTTTCCCCTATTTTACTGTTCGACTATTCTGACCTCTCTTCACTACAAATCAATTTTATCCTCGTACAGAGTTCATATGACCTTATTATTTAGTTCATTTGAAAATAGACTCATTCAGTATTTTATGCATATAAATTATATCCCATAATTATTATTTGAAAATTTTTAATGATTTTTCCAAGGCAGAACAGGGTACTGCGTAATCATTCTAAACCAGTCTCACAGAAATTCAAATATCTCAAAATATATAAAGAATTTATTTGCTATGTTTCTTTTATATGAAAATATACTCAATAAGATTTAAATAAATATCTCATCCAACTTATAATTAAATTTTTACTATTTTTGGTGATTTTTTCAAATTCACGTCACTGCTATTGTCCAAAGCAGTTCTATTGTAAATTTTTGCTCTCTCTCACTTTAGTTGTGTTCATCACTTGGCTATACCAATCTTTCCACTTTTCGATTACATATCGAGCATATTGTTCATACATACATTTTCCACATTTCTCAATTGGTCACATTCACACTTGCACTTATTCATAACATGATCGTATTCAATTACACTTAGTCGTTACACAATCACGTGTATTTTCACTTAGTCAATTTCCGTTGAACTCATCGGAATAATAATGAGATACACGATGGCCTGCACATAGTACCACCTTTGTAGCGAAGCTATCTCGGTGCACATAGTAGCTTTGCACTTAGTACTACACATGTGACCAAAACCATCACTTACACATAGTGGCTGCACTTAGTACCACACATGTGATCGAAACTATCTCGGTGCGCATAGTAGCTTTGCACTTAGTACTACACATGCGACCTATCCGTCTGTACACGTAGTAGCTTTGCACTTAGTACTACACACGTGACCTAAAACCATCTCGTAGCTCTCTTGTACACATAGTGGCCTGCTACCTCATTCGTATCTTTTCTATTCCGAAGGTTCAACTGGGAATTCTCACTTTTCAACATTTTACCAATTCATAAATTTTCATGCCATCATTTTATACAACTATCATACATTCATAAAACATGCATTTAGGCATATTATGGGTTCACTTTAGGTTGTTCGAACTTATTTGTCGAAATCTCGTCAGGTACAATCGTGTAGCAACTCATACAACCCATGTAATATTAATTTAACATTCAATTCATGTAACATTAATTTGTCATTCAATTTCTCATAACACAACAAACATCACATTTTCCATACCATACATACCATCCATCAACTTCTTCTAAACATATTAAATCATACAATTTATGCCATATCAATAGAGAATTACAATTCAAGCATGATGTTGCATTATTATTAACACACGAACTTACCTCGGACACGAAAATGACAAATTTCCCAATTCGGTCCACAACCTCGATCTAAGACCGAACCTCATTTTCCATGATCTATAATATCACAATTAGCTCATTTATTAGTCACATTATTCAATGTGACCCAAAAATCATATATTTTACAATTTGCACTTTGACCCCTAAACTTCCACATATTTGCACTTTTGCCCCAATACTCGAAAATTAAACTTCAGCCCTTATTCTTATGTTTTATAACATGCTGATCATTTTTCCCTCCTATGGCAACATCAAACTCTTACTCTAACATACACTTATGAACAATAATAATTTTTACCGATTATGTTGTTTCACTCGTTTTTACTGAAAATCGCTTATCAAAAGTCGTTTAACATAATTCTAAGCTTCATATTTTGTCATAAAACATCAAAATACACACTTTTCACCTATGGGTAATTTTCCAAATATAAACCCTAGCTCGAATTAACGGTAGAATTAGCTTAATCGAGTTCACAGGGATTCAAAAACGTAAAGAACATGAAAACGGGACTAGAACGGACTTACTATGAAGCTTGGAAGATGAACAAACCCTAGCCATGGTGTTCCCTTGCTACATTCGGCCATGGAGAAAAAAAAAATGAAGAAGATGATAGCTTATTTCATGTTATTTTGTCTTTATTCATTAATTAAGGCATTTTACCAAAATGCCATTAAATACCTTACTTACTAACCATGTCTATTTTTGTCCATCAAACTTTAATGGTCTAATTACTATTTAAGGACCTCTACTTTAAACCCCCATTTCAATTATGTACTTTATGAACTAGAGCACATATTTTGTAATTTATTCAATTTAGTCCTTAAAGTCTAATCGAGCACCTTAGACATATAATTTCTTCATGAAATTTTTACACAAGCATATAAACATATCATAGACCTTATAATAATCATAAAATGATTATTTCTACTTCAGATTTGTGGTCTCGGAACCACTGTTTCGACTAGGCCCTAATTCGGGATGTTACAGTGCTAGAGGCTCTTGTTCCAATAGGGGAGGGATCGGGACGATATTTGAATTCTAGCTTTGGGATCAGGGAATGACTCATTGCAACATTTTTTTATATTCCGGGATACCTCATCGGAACACCAATGGAATGGCTCATCGGAGCATCGCCAGAATTGCTCGTCGGAGTACTGCTGGGAACCTAATCGACGGTGGGGGGCACCAACGTTCGAGCATTCATGGGCGTAGGAGGTGCCCTCGACAACCCCTGGTCGCTCAATATAACTTCCCAACTAAAGAGCTAAAAAGCTTTATAGAATTGCTACCAGTAAACATTCCTTTTTTTTTACAAAAAAGGACCCAAAGGTCACTATCTCAAATTAAATTGCATCCAAAATAACAATGTTATTGATATCGCTAAGATAATCCATGTCAAAATTCAAATTACAGAGCATTAAAATAGACCAATTACAAAGAGAATCGACTAATTTGTTACAACCCCGGTTTATCCATTTGATTTCAGCGAACACAAAAGAGTCAAGCAATTTGCGAGCTTCCTTGATCCGGTACCCAAGGATTGTGATGTCCTCCTTGTGATCACAAAAGCGGTTGACGATGCTAGCACAACCCGATTCAAAAATGATCATATCAACATTGAGAAGGTGAGCAAACTAAAAGCCATCAATGAGGGCATCTAACTCTGCCCACTCGAGGTTAACCTTCTTATTGGTGAAGGACACTTTCCCGCTTGAAAAAAAAGTCGTAGGAGTCTCTAGTAATGATGCCCAAGCTCGTGCCACAAGAGTTCACAGCAGCATCAACATTAACTTTGATCACCCCTTTTGGGGGCTTTTCCCATTTACAACATCTAGGGACCCGAGGTAAGATCGGTTGAGAAGAAAGATTGTTAATCCTAAAGTCATTTTTGAGCTTACGAGAACGCTCCCAAATCCCATTTACTTATTCCTCATTGCATCTAAAGATGGCATTGTTTCTACTATTCCATATGTTCCACAAGGTAGAAATGAAGTCTTCGAAAGCTTTTTTGTCCAAAATCCTCATGGAATCTTCAATCCAATCGATACTAAAGTCATATGAATTGGTCAGCAACCGATTATCAAAACCACCCGCAATGAGAACCTCACGAACTTTGGGACAATCTCTTCAAGAATGAAGAAGCGTCTCATCCCTATTCCTACATCTTGAGCAAACTGGGTCCACATGACTCTTGATAGACGAAAGCTTAGCATTAGTAGGGAGCAAACCATGACCAATGCGTCAAGCGAAGACCCAGATCTTAGGGAGGATTCTGAGCTTCCAAATTAACTTCCAAAAGAAACGATACGGCCCGTAACCAACTTTGTTAAGAAGCATTCAAGAATAACCCGATTTATTCGTGTAGGATTTATGGATGTTGTGAAACCAAACAACTCTGTCGTTCAGACTGTTATGCAAAATCGGAATGTCACAGATACGGCTAGCCAAGTAGTCCCCGAAAAGGTCGTGAACATGGCCCACATTCCACCCCTCATGATTCGACAGCTATAGATCACGAATCCCCAAGTGTCCCTATCAATCTAAATGTTGCGGCCGTCCCCCACTTGCCACCAAAACCTTTTTCAAGGGCTTTGGCTGCCATCAAGATGCTAGACCAAATGAATGAGGGTTTTTCAACCTTCTTTGGATGAAAAAGATTCTCGTTCGGAAAGTATTTCGAACTAAGGAATTTGAAGCACAAGGTCTCACTCTACGAGATAAGCCTAAAGTTGTCGCCCGATTAGGGCCAAATTGAAGAGCTACAAGTCTCTAAAGCCCATACCGCCCATACCCTGCTACCAGTAGACATTCTTTTTTTTTTTTTGAAAAAATTACCACAAGGGTCAAACTTATTATATAGCATCACAAATAACAGATTCCTGGATTTCCAAAGGGTAATCCATGTCAAAAAACCAATTACAAGCATACGAGCACATTTTTTACTAATTAAATCAGCCACCATGTTACAACACCGACTGGCCCAAACTAACTTTGCTGCCTTAAAATTTTCAAAAGCTTTAAGACTTTCTTTGATTCGCGCACCAATGACAGTGACGTCCGTACAGTGGTGGTTCACTCTATTGACTAGGATAGCATTATCTGTTTCGAATATCACATATGTTTTAATGTATAGCTTACACGCAATCTTAATGCGTTCATCAAAAGCGTAACTTTTAGCCTTTTCCACCAACATCGTCTCGTCTTTGAAGCCCCTGCCACTGCCCATAACAAAATCATCTTCATCCCTTGCTATAACCTCATAGCCAACTCTATTGTTCCTTACAGAAGCATAAAAGTTAATTTTCACGTGACCTCTAGGAGGTTTTTCCCACCTTTTAACAGCAGGGTTAGCAAGTAACAACGGGTCATTCAAAAGGTTACAAATGCAGAAGTCTTGACTCAGTGTTCTAGCCTTGTCCCAAACAACTTGCACCTCTTTTTTCGTCCCTCAGAGAATGAAATTGTTCCTATTGTTCCAGCTGTTCCAAAGGGTAGTCATGAGGTCGGCTATAGCTCTCTTGTCCAAAACTTTCATCATGTCTTCCAACCAATCTATGCAGCAATGGTACTCTTTCGAAATGATGCTATTGTCCAGGCCACCAATTGAAAGGATCGCCCTTGATGTTGGACAGTATTTAAGGGCATCAATAAGGGTTTCTTTTTCAGCCCCACACCTAGGGCATTCCTGCCTAAAACCATGTCGAATAGAGGCAATCTTCACTTTAGTGAGAAGGATCTCATGCCCCATCCGCCAAGTGAAAACCCAAATTTTAGGGATGGTGTCGAGATTCCAAATAGCTTTACAAAAGAGTCGATGAGGGCTAAGACCCATTTGCTTCAACAACAACCAGGAGTAAGCTGACTTAGTCGTGAACAAACCAAGAGGGTTATGGAACCACACCACTCTATTGCTTTGGCTTTCATCACCAATCGATAAATTGCAAATTTGATCCCCCAAATCTTGCCTGTACAACTCGCACACTCTAGCATTATTCCATCTCCTACTATTTTTATCCATAAATTTTTCACACTACTCTCATTAGGGTTCAAAATGTTAGAGTTAACAGCCTCACCATTTAAACCTTCCAACCCCCAGTTACCGGTCCGAATATTGATACAATCACCACTTCCAATCTGCCAACCGAAGCCATCCTTTAGAGCTTTAGCCGCTTCAGAAATGCTCAACCAAGTGAACGAAGCTTTGTCCACTCTTTTAGGATGAAAAATATCACCTTCAGGGAAATATTTTGAGCTCAACACTTTATAACATAAGGTATCTTTGCTATTTAAAAGGCCTCCACACTTGACACCCAGGGAGTCCCAAATTGAAAAGCCGAATGTCCCTAAAGCCGAGCCCTTTCATGCCCTTTGGATGGCACAAGCTCTTACGAGGCAACATCATCCACAATCTGCCCCTTTCCTTGCCCGTCCACCATGTCCTACAAATCTTGGCTTGCATGTGTTTTATAACACCCCTAGGAGCCAGAAAAATTGAAAAGGCATAAGTTGGAAGAGATTGAAGAACAACTTTGATAAAGATTTCTTTACCACCGAAGGAGAGAAGTCTCTTTGAAGAACTGTTTATCCTACAAGAAAATCAATTAGTGATCTCTTGAAAAGCCAAAGTTTTATTCTTGCCAACCAGGAGAGGTAATCCGAGGTAGTTGTCCAATTTATCCACCACCTTCATACCAAGTAAATCACCAAAAATTTATCTTTGCACTCTTGGAGTATTTGGGCTAAAAGGAATCGTAGACTTTTCAATATTAATTTCTTGACCAGAAACATTAGCAAAATCCTTGAGAATATTAAGAAGGGCATCAACATTACATTTCTTATTCCTCACAAAAAGAAGGGCATCATCGGCGAAAAAGAGATGGTTAATCCGAGGACCATTTATACTGGCCCGGATCCCTATCAAACAATTATTACCCTGTGCATGGATGAGCATCCTCCAGAGTGCCTCCGTATAAAAAAAATAAGGGGAGAGGGGATCCCCCTAATGAAGTCCCCTCTTGGGAATAATAACTTCTGAAAGAATCGTATTGCAATTAACAACGTATCTTACAAATCGAACGCAGCTCATAATTTTGCTGATCCAATTATCAATGAACCCCATCTTCTTCATGACTTCCTCAATAAAGTTCCACTCCACACTATCATACGCCTTGCTCATATCGAGCTTAATGAAAAGCCTTTATTAGGGCCATTTTTAGAACTTTGGAGGTAGTGCATTAGTTCGTAGGCGATCAAAATATTGGTGTGTATCATTCTCCCCGGGATGAAAGCACTTTGGATTTGACTAATGCAACCCTCCTTTGAGTCAGTTAGTAAGTAATTTGGAAATGATCTTATAAATGAACCTGGATAAACTAATTGGACGGATATTAGTCATATAACTCGAGTCTTTAATTTTTGGAATAAGAATAATCATGGTGTCATTTAGACAAGAAATATATTTTCTCTCATTAAGAACATCTAAGCAAAATAGAATAATATCACTGCCCACAGTCTCCCAATTATTTTTGAAAAAACTCCCCTAGAGGCCGTCAACCCCAGGAGCTTTTTTGGGGTCCATATGTTTGATGTCTTGAGTAATTTCTTGCAAGCGAATCATTGATCACTTTGGTAACACACTCTTGAATGTAACTCATATCATGGTTCCCAACACAAGAGGTATTTGACCGAAACAGACTATTAAAGTACTCTCTCTCCACATTACAAATATCTTTAGTTTCGATAACCCATCTCCAATTCGAGTCTTTAAGCTTAACAATGTTGTTCATCTTAAGGCGACAAGTGGCCCTCATGTGAAAGTAACGCGTATTTCTGTCACCCTCCTTTAACCACTTGATACGGGACCTTTGAGCCCAATATTTTTCTTCTTTAGCATAGAGATGACTGAGTTTAAAGCGGGCCTCCTTTAAAGCAACAACACTATTGTCCCTTTGAGAAGTATTAATAACCTTGTCGATCTTCCACTCAAGATTTCAGATTTCTTTTTTTCATTTTGCTATATTTTTCACGTTGCCACAGGCCAAGCACCGATCTCACTCTTTCAACCTTATCAATGGTATTCAAATTACCCCTGTTCCAAGCACTATTAATAATATCCTTCGCCTCCCTGTCTTTAGCCCAGCAATCGTCATACTTAAAGCACAGCCTTGGGTCTTTTAGTTGCTCTTTCGATTTGCGCCCACATATGTCCAATAAGATCACATCATGGTCAGACTTTGTTTGACGCACAATATTAGTGGCCATATAAGGAAAGTTTTCAATCACTGACACCGACGTTAAAAACTTGTCCAGCCTTTCTTTTATCATGCTACTACCCTCCCTATTGTTGACTCAGGTGAACCACCCTTTGTCAGGTTTAAGATCCACAAGAGCCATCTCATCCATGATGTCCTTGAAGTTCTTCATATGCGTCCGCGCCTTTCTATGACCACCTTCTTTTTTAGTGTCGTTTAAAATGGTGTTAAAGTCACCCCCAACCACCCAGTCCTCCCTAATTGAGCCCCCAACCCATCTCAACATGTCCCACGAGCTGATTCTTAGATTAGAGCCCGCATGACCGTAAAATCCTATAAATCTTAAGTTGATATGATTCTCGAACTGAACCAAAGAGTCTATGTAGTGCTTTGAATAGTTTTAAATAGCAACATCCACCCCCTCTCCAAATCAAAGCAAGACCACCACTTCGACCCTCAGAACTCATAGCCAAACTACCTTTCATCCTACAAAAGTTTTGAATACGAGGGAAACCATTAGCATTCATCTTCGTTTCACTAAGAAATATAATATCAGGGTTATTAGCAACGAGGACTTGCTTAAGCTCCCGAACTATTGCAGGGTTCCCCAACCCATGACAGTTCCAACATAGGAGCTTCATTATTCTTGTCGGGGCTGCTCCCATGTCCAAACCAAGGGAAACGGTCCACCAACTAAGAACAACTATGCACCACCACCCATAGAATCAAGAAAGAGCTCTTAGTCTTTGAATCCTTACTATGATCGAACCTGGTAAGTATCCTCGTGTTGGGTCAAATTAAGCTGCAGGCTCCACTCCTGGTGGTGCCCTTCCATCAATTCCTTTAAGTTTTAGCATTGTGACCATATTCCCCCTAGAACCCAAAGACTTTCATTTCTCATAAGATGTCGACGGAGTCCTAAAAGAAAAATCTGTCGATCCCTAGTCGGCATCGTTTATAGTTGAGATTAGGACGGTATCTGATCGTCTTCGAGCCCCCAACTTTCGTTCTTGATTAATGACAACATCATTTGTAAGTGCTTTCGCAGTTGTTCGTATTTCATAAATCCAAGAATTTCACCCCGGACTATGAAATATGAATGCCCTTGACTATCCTTGTTAATCATTACTCTGATCTTGAAGGCCAACAAAATAGGATCAAAATCCTATTATGGTATCCCATGCTAATGTATACAAGCATAGGCCTGTTTAAGCATTCTAATTTCTTCAAAGTAAAAACGTCGGAGGAATGACTCGGCCAATTAAGGCCAGGAGCGCATCGCTGGTAATAGGAACGAGCAGACCGGTGCTCATCGTGAGGCGGATCGACTGACCCACCTCTAAGTCCAACTATGAGCTTTTTAACTGCAACATCTTAAATATACGCTATTGAAGCTGGAATTACCATGGCTACTGGCAAAAGACTTGCCCTCCAATGGATCCTCGTTAAGGGATTTAGATTGTACTCATTCTAATTACCAGCCTCACAAAGCTTGGTATTATTATTAATTGTCACTACCTCTCCGTGTCAGGATTGGGAAATTTGCGGGCCTACTGCCTTCCTTAGATGTGGTAGCCGTTTCTTAGGATCTCTCTCCGGAATTAAACCCTAATTCTTCGTCACCGTCACCACCATAGTGCCACTATCCTACCATTGAAAGTTTATAGGGCAGAAATTTTAATGATGCATCACGGCACAAAGGTCGTGCAATCTGTCAAGTTATCATGAATCACCAGAGCAACGGGAAAAGCTCATGTTGACATTTTATCTAATAAATGCATCCCTTCCAAAAGTCGGGGTTTGTTGCACGTATAAGAAAATACCCTCAAACAAACTTTAACTAATTTAATGATCCATTTGCAGTTTCACTGTCTGAATTTGTTCATACTTACACATGTCTGACTTAATATTTGAGACAAGCATATGACTACTAGCAGGATCAATCAGGTAGCATTCCTCCGCAACGTCAGCACTTCATGGTCCTCAACATGCCGCATGATCAACAAAGAGGTCATAACAGAGCGCGAGCATCGTCCGTGTCAAAAGACAAAATGCATAGGTATCGAGAGATAAAGGCCTAAACCCTGCTCTACAAAATATTTTCCGCATCCGAAAGCACGATTGAGAACCAGTGCATCGACGCGACCACGCCAGTTTAAAGGGGCACATGCGGTACACAAGGCACGATTTAGGTCCACCACGCACCCTAAAGGGCACAAGATGGAGAAAGGACGACAACACATCCATTATTCCATCTGCCTAGGTACGCAACACAGGATTCTGATCGCACCCCTTGAGTTCATTTAGAACAAAGGAAGATAATGAAAAGGATTGAAACTTGAAAGTTTGATTCGAGTAGCATGGAGCCTTCCAATACACACAAACAAAACACCGCTCATATGCCCATTGCGTACTAGTAGTAGCATCCTCGCACACTGGCCAACAACCTACCCAGCCAATGTTTTGGTAGGGGAGTGGAAGGAACAATGAATAAGGGCACATCACAACTGCTTGGCATGATAACTACGAGGGGAAAATCTAGTTGGGAATTGGTCGAGCCAAGATCGAACCTACAAACTAAGCTTACACTCCCAGTGAGCCGACTGCATCGTGTGGTTACCGACTTTGGAGGAACAAGGCATCCCTAATATGACGGTGGGAATGGGCAAGCTAAGATCGAGCCCAAAGAAGTGCATAAGCCACCCCAAGATATCTTTTTCAAATATAGAGAACTTGGTCCTGGAGTCGTTGGCTACATTTCTGTGGGCACAGGCTTGACCGACCAAAAAATCATCGCCCCTGCCCAAGTGTCAGTGATCCACTTGCCACCATTGATGGGTCATTGTGGAACATCCCAACCCTCATAGGGGGGAGGGACGCACCCTAGCTTGAGAGGGGCCGTCGAGGGACGGCAAATGCATACCCCTTAAAGAGTTAAAAAATTATATAATGGAACTATCGATCGACGTTCATACGTCTTAAACGGGGACACTTTTCTTCAGCCTGATGCTTTCGCAACAACAGGGGCCCAAGTTGCCGATGGTGCCTCATGCTCTCGCACATCTAAGGCACCAAGGTGCCGACGGTGCTCGAGGCCCAATTTGTCGATGGTCCTCAATGCTCCCCACCACCAGGGGCCTAAGTTGCCAATGGTGCCTGATGGTCCCACACATCTGAGGCACTAAGGTGCCGATGCTGCCTATTGCTCCCGTACATCCAAGGAACCAAGGTGTAACGACCCGATACCCAAGTCCTAAACTGAGACTGGATACGAGACATTACTATACTTGAACTTACTAAAACATGTACTTTCGGGCTGTAAAATTTTTTTTTGAATTAGAACTTCTCTTTCTTAGTCAAATCATACATTTCATGGGCCTACGAGGCCTTAAACTCACGTCCGGAAACTTCCGGAGTTCAACTGAAAACTTTTACTCACTTAGTAAACTTTTCCTCAAAATAGGGGTCACACACCCGTGTGACTTGGGACACGCCCGTGTACCCCTAAGACATGCCCGTGTCTTCCATCCGTGGTCGACACTGACTAAATGCACACGGCCTTGACACGCCCATGGCCCTGGCCCGTGTGCCAAACCTTGGCATTCTGACTTATCCACACGGTCCATACACACGCCCGTGTCTCTACTCCTGTGGGAGATTAGAAGGCTATCTACCAAGCTTTTTTTTTCCACTCTGAAATCAAGATCAATTTAATACCCTATTCAACAACTCAAGTACTACATGAAAACATGAACAATGATGCATAATCATCAACATTGGTATAAATAAACTTGGCAAATATTGGCCAATCTCTTTAGGCATATACAAAAGAATACTAAACTTGATAGTCAACACTTTGGCTCTTCTTAAAACATAACTCAAAATGAAATGCTTCCTATACATGCCATACTTAATATAAACAACTTGGCTATACCAAAATAGCAATTGATAGTGTGCTCCGAGCTCCGACGTCAATGATCCACGAGTTAGCTTGGAGGGACTACATGGAAAGAAAGAATTAAAGACGTAAGCATTTAGCTTAGTAAGTTTGCATGTAGTGCATATAGCAACATATTTGCTTAACATAACTCATTCATCATAAATAAAGGCATTGCTGAACTCATATGCTTGAGCTCACTGACTCTTAATAATTCTTACATATCACATGGTACTTACTAGTCTCATGCTTGTAAGGTAAACAAGGTACCCGTATCAATTAATCACATAGATTAGCATACTTTGCTATGGTAAGCATAATCTTAACTTCATCATTCATAACATGAATAATACTTTTAGTTAACTTTAACTAGCATATTTTGATGATAGTTTTACTTGCTTAACTTTCTTGCTTTCTCATTTATTCTTTACTCTTTTGCCCGATGAATTACTATGAATAACCGAGGATACTGAATCTCATCTCACATATATCTCGATGCCAAAGCCATATCCTAGATATGGTCTTACATGGGATCTCTCAACTTGGTATCGATGCCATGTCTTGACATGGACTTGCACGAAGTCTTCCTTGTGTGTTCCCTTGGGAACTTACCATTTCCATGTCTTGACATGGTCGTACTTGGTATCTTTACTCATGAACTGGTCAATGCCGAGCCTTGGTTTGGACTTACATGAAATCTTCCTTGTTACTCACCAATGCCATGCCTTGGCTTGCACTTACATGGGATCTCTATCTCATGATAGCTTTTCAATGCCAAGACTTGTCTTAGACTCACATGACATCTTTGCTTGGAGACTCACCAATGCCATGCATTGGCTTGGGCTTATATGGGTCTTCATCTCATAATAACTCTTCAATGCTAAGACTTGTCTTGGTCTTACATGATAACTTGCTTGATTGCCGATGCCTTGCCCTGGCTTGGTCTTATACGGGCTTTCTTGTCTCATGTGATAGATCGAGTATCCTAAGTAATTCAACCTCAATCGAGACTTTCTCATGCTTAATCTCATTGATTTCTTTGTTTAACATAGCATTAAAAAATCTCATGGAATTAAGATATGTTCAACATCATACTAAGCAATTCAATGATATTAATCATAAAGCTTAGAAATCATACAAACTTACCTCAATATACAAAATGTATGTAGATATGCAATTTAGTCCTCGACTTTGTTCTTGCCTCGGTTTCGATCCGGGCTTCGTTTTTCTTGATCTATAGTAATAATTTAGCTCATTTAATACTCATGTTGACTAAATTGACTCATAACTCATACTTTGGCAAAATTACCATTTTGCCTCTAAACTTTCTCATAATTACACTTTTGCCCCTAGGCTCGTAAAGTGATTTTTATTCAACTTTCATGAACTTCATGCTTAGTTGATTCATTCTCTCAACTATAGCAACAATCAATTCCCACTATTTCTATTATGTATGACCAATTTCATAATTATTACAAATTAGTCCATACTAACATTTTTCATGAAATTCACTTAGGGAAAGATGTTTATCTAACATCAAACTCTCATAATCTTCCATAAAACATCATTTTACATGCATGTCATACATGGGTATATTTATGGACATGAATTCTAGCTCAACTTATAGCTAAAAATAGCTAATTCATGCTACAAGGACTCTAAAAATACGAAGAATATTAAAAACAGGGCTAGGATGCACTTACTAGCAAGCTTCAAAAATTGAAGAACCCTAGCTATGGAGTCTCTCTAATTTTCGGCACAAGGGGAAGAAGATGAATAAGATTTTTGTCATCTTTTTCCCTTTTTAATCATTTAATTGATAAATGACCAAAATGCCCTTCTCACTAAACTTTCAAAATTTCTAACTCATGTCCATTTTTGTCCAAAAATTATAATTTGGGAAAATTGCTATTTAAGGACTTCTAATTAATATTCCAAAGCTATTTCATACTAAAAGCTCCTAGAATCTCATATTTTGTAACTTTTGCAATTTAGTCCTAATGGACCATTCAATGGTAATTTCATAAAATTTCTACATGAAACTTTCATAATATCATGCAAACATATCTTAAACCTCAAAACTCATTTTACTACTTCGAATTTGTGGTCTCGCACCACTGTTCAGACTAGGCCCTAAATCGGGATGTTACACAAGGTACCAATGGTGCTTGATGCTCCCACACCAACAACGGCCTAGGTTGTCAATGGTGTCCGAGGCTCCCATACGTCTAAGCAACAAGGTGCCAATGTTGTCTAATGCTCTCGCACAACCAATGGCCTATGTTGCCGATGGTGTCCGAGGCTACCGCACGTCCAAGCACCAAGGTGTCAATGCTACCCTATGCTCCTACAAAACTAAGGGCATGTGTTGTCGGTGGTGTACGAGGCTACCATACGAAAAAGGTCCCAAGGTGTTGCAGGCTCTTAATCCAAAAGAGGAGGGATCGGAACGATATCCAAATTCTAGCTTTACGAATGGGGAGTGACTCGTTGCATCATTTTTTATATTTCAGGATGACTCGCCGGATGTGTCGGAGGCTCTTGTTCCGAAAGGAGGGACGGGGAAAATATCTAAATTCTAGCTTTGGGATTGGGAAATGACTCATTGCATCCTTTTTTATATTCTAGGATGCCTCACCAAAGTCTCGCCGAAAAGGCTTTTCAAAGCACCACCAGAATGGCTTGCCGTAGCACTGCCGAGAACCTAAACGGCGGTAAGGGAACATTGACGTTCAGGCATTCATAGGCGTGGGAGGTGCCTTCAACATCCCCTAGTCGCTCAATAACACTTCCCCACTAAAGAGCTAAAAAAATTTATAGAAATGCTTCCAGCAGACATTCTTTTTTTTTGAACAAAAACGACCACAAGGGTCAACTCAATTTATTAAGTAACATCACAAATTACAGCATCATGGATTTCCGACGGATAATCCATTTAAAAAAAAAACAATTTTTGGCCTCACTATACATTTTTTTATAAAGTAAATGGGCTACATTATTACAAGACCGTTCGGTCCAAATTAACTTGGCTGATTTAAAATTGTTGAAAGCTGCTGTGCATTCCTTAATCCGCACGCCTATTATGGTGACGTCATTGGCTATATTTCTTAGCCTGTTGACCAGCCCAATGTTGTCAGTCTCAAAAAGAACATGTTCATATATTTTTAATTGGCTCGCCACTTTAGTGCTTTCTTCAAAGGCCACGCATTCAGCCTCTTCCACCGATAGCCTTACCTATTTAAAGCCCCCACCGCCTCCTAAAATAAAACCTTCTTCATCTCTTATGATCGTCCCATGCCCGATTCTATTTTCACCAACTGTAGCATCAAAATTTATTTTAATGAAGCCATTTGGAGGTTTTTCCCACTTTTTCTCCACGATATTTTGTGAATGTAATGGTTCATTCAGCATGTTACATATTCAGAATTCCTTGTTCAGGTTGCTTGCTCTTTCCCATATTAGCTGAGCCTCTTCTTCTTTTCCCCTGAAGATGTAGTTATTTCTATTATTTCAGCAGTTCCATAATGTTATCATTAGGTCGGCCATGGCTCTCTTATTAAGGACGCCCATCAAGTCTTCCAGCCAATCAATACAATGGTCGTAGTTCTTAAAAATAAAGCTCATGGACCATCCTCCTAATGAAAGAACTGCACTCGATGTTGGGCAGTCTTTTAATGCATGTAACAACGTTTCGGTCTCGGCTCCACATCTTGGGCATCCCCTGTCAAAGCCCTGACTGATGGAAGCGATTTTACCATTCGTCAAGAGAATTTCATGTCCCACGCGCCAAGTAAATACACGGATCTTCGGTGAGGTGTCGAGCTTCCATAGAGCTTTCCAAAAAAATCTGTGAGGGCCATATCCCATCTCATTCAATAGCAACCATGAGTAGGCAGACTTCAAAGTAAAGCAGCCATGAGGTTTGTGGAACCATATTATTTTATCTCATTCATATGTCTGAAATAGTGACACTTTTTTTTAGCCAGACGTTTTCACACCAAGAGGGGCCCAAGTTGCTGATGGTGTTCGAAGCTCCCGTACATACGAGGCACCAAGGTGCCAATGCTATCTGACAGTCCTGCACATTGAAGATGCCTGATGCACCCCCACCAAAGGATGGCCTACGTTGCCAATGGTGTACGAGGCTACCACATGACCAAGGGCCCAAGGTGTCGAAGGCTCTTGTTGCAAAATTGGAGGGACCATCGGATGCTGCCCGATGCTCCCGCACAACCAAAGGCTTCTTTTGCCGATGGTGTACGAGGCTACCGTACGACCAAGGGCCCAAGGTGTCGGAGGCTCTTATTCTAAAAGGGGAGGGACTGGGACGATATCTGAATTCTAGCTTTGGGATTAGGGAGGGACTCGTTGCATCACTTTTATATTCCAGGATGCCTTGCCGGATGTGCCCGAGGCTCTTGTTGAAAAAGGGGAGGAACCGGGATGATATTCGAATTATAGCTATGGGATTACGGAGTGACTTGTTGCACCGTCTTTTATATCCTGGGATGCCTCGCCAGATCACCGCCATAATGGCTCACCGGAGAACCGCTAGGAACCTAACTAGTAGTGGGAGCACCAACGTTCGGTCATGAATGGACGTGGGATGTGCCCTCGACAACCCCTGGTCACTCAATATCACTTCCCCCTAAAGAGCTAAACAAACTTTAGAGAATTGCTACCAGCAGACATTTCTTTTTATACAAAAGACCCAAAAGGTCAAAAAACTCAATTAATAGAATCACCAAGTACAAGATCATGGATTTCCTTAGGATAATCCATACCAAAGGTCCAATTACAAGTATTAGTAACAAAGTTTTTGCAAATAAAATCCGCAACCTTATTACAGCTACAATTGGCCCAAATTACAGTAACGAAATTAAAGAAGTCCATATTTTAAAGGGCCTTATCAATTCGATAGCCCATAATAGAAATATCCTTTCCACATTTTTTCACCCTGTTCACCAAACTGGCACAGTCAGTTTCGAATATGGCTTTTTTAATATTAAGGGACCATGCAATTTTCAGACTTTCCTCAAAGGCATAAAGCTTCCCCATTCAGCCAACATGTTTTCATCTTTGAACCCCCTCCCCTTCCAAGAACGAAACCATCAGAGTCACGGATGATCACACCATAACCAGTTTTATTGTTAAAAACAGTAGCGTCAAAGTTTAATTTTGTAAAACCACAAGGTGGCTTTCCCCAGTTTTTAAAAGCATGGGTAATAGGTAGCACCGGTTTGTTGACCAGATTACGGATCCGGAAGTCCTGGTAAAGACTTTTAGCTCTATCCCAGATGACTCTTGCTTCTTCCTCCTTTCCACGAAAAATAAAGTTGTTGCAGTTGTTCCAGCTATTCCACAGCGTCGTTATAAAGTCAGTTACAACTTTCTTATCCAAAAAACACATGACATCTTCGATCCATTCAATACAGCAGGAATAATCTCTAACGAAAAGCCTATCATCGAGACCACCGAGAGTAAGGATGGCCCGAGCAGTAGGATAGTCTTTGAGGTCGTGGATGAGGATTTCTACATTTGCATTACACCTAGGGCACTCTTTTCTAAAGTCTTGGTGAATAGAAGAGATCTTGACATTCGTGGGAAGGAGCTCATGTCCCATACGCCAAATAAAAACACGAATTTTTAGGAGGGTTTTGAGCTTCCAGATTGTTTTCCAAAAGAATCTATGAGGACCGAAGCCCATCTGCTTTAGAAGAAGCCACGAGTAAGCAGACTTGGAGGTGTAGAAGCCATGAAGGTTATGGAACCAAACCCAACTATCGTTCGGACCATTGGAAAAAATAGGTAAATTATAGATTTGGTCCCCCACAAAGTAGCCATATCAATCACACACCTTCTCTTTGTTCCAGCACGTGTGATTATTGGTCTATAAGTCGTTTTCTTTACTTTCATGAACAGACAAAGTAGTGGAGCTTAGCAAAGCCCCGTTTAAACCTTCAAGCCTGAAGCCGGCCTTGTGTCCAAAAAGAGGGGTCGTGCTCCGCCTCCAATTCATGAAATAAGTAAAATAATGTTAAAAGTGGTGGTATTTCAATTTCACCCAAGAGCTCCAACTTATCCTACACTTATCAAGTCATTTCACAAAGTCTGACTAGAGTCAAGCTCAATAGGGTCTTCTTTCCCCACTAATTCTGCCAAGCCCGTTCCCTTGGCTTTGGTTTCGTTGGATAGTAGACAGGGAAAGTGGGAATCTCGTTAATCCATTCAGAGAACTGGGAAAAAATCACATTGCGTGAGCATCCGTAGGGACCATAACAATACTTTCTTTTAATTAACCTATCAGATTCCCCTTATCCGTATCAGTTTTGAATTGACAGTTCGTTGCCCGAGGAAGGCCCCTAAGGGAGTCGTTCCCAGTTCATCCTCCAGCCAGCACGTGGCAACCCATTCTCGCCGTGGGAGTACTCGACCAATACACCAGCAACCGACGGGTTCGGGACTAGGACCCCTTTAACCAGCCCTCAGAGCCAATCCTTTTCCCGAGGTTACGGATCCATTTTGCCGACTTCCCTTGCATACATTGTTCCATTGACCAGAGGCTTTTACCTTGGAGACCTGATGCAGTTATGAGTACGACCAAACACGGACAGTACTCGGTCTTTTAGATTTTCAAGGGCTGCTGAGGGCACACCGGACACCATGCAACGTGCGGTGCTCTTCCGACCGCTAGACCCTACCTCCAACTGAGCCATTTCCAGAGTGGCAGGCTGTTAAATAGAAAAGATAACTCTTCTCAAGGCCTCCATCGACGTCTTCAGACTCCCTAACATTAACGTCAGCAGCTGCGTCCTAGTTAAGGAATTTTAACCCAATTCTCTTTCGAAGCTCGCGCTAGACGTGCTATTAGACGAGCTTCTCTCGTCTTTTAAGATTGACTAACCCATGTGCAAGTGTCATTCACATGAAGCCTTTCCCCTCTTTAGCCTTCAAAGTTCTCATTTGAATATTTGCTACCACCAACAAGATCTGCACCGATGGCCACTCCGCCCGGGCTCGCACCTCGAGTTTTTTGGCGACTTTTGCGCCCTCATACTCAACGGGACCTGGCATTTGACCTGACGGCTGGGTATAGGTCGTGCACTTAAGCGTCATCCATTTTTGGGGCTAGTTGATTCGGCAGGTGAGTTGTTAAATACTCCTTACCAACACCCTTTGTGGATTATAGGTTAGCACACAATTGGGCACTGTAACTCAACTTCCGGTTCATCCCGCATTGCCATTTTTGCTTACCAAAAATTGCCCACTTGGAGCTCTCAATTACACGGCATGGCTCAACGAAGCAGCTACGCTTTCCTAACTATTTAAAGTTTGAGCATAGGTCGAGGGCGTTGCGCCCCCAATGCCTCTAATCATTGGCTTTACCTGATAGAACTCAATAAGGGCTCCAACATCCTGAGGCAAACTTCAGAGGGAACCAGCTACTAGACGGTTTGATTAGTCTTTAACCCCTATACCCAAGTCAAACGAATGATTTACACATCAATATCACTATCAGCCTCCACCAGAGTTTCCTCTGGCTTCGCCCCACTCAAGCATAGTTCACCATCTTTCGTGTCCTGACAGGCATGCTCTCACTCCAACCCTTCTCAAAAGATCAAGGTCGATCGACAATGAACCCGCGAGGGATCCCACCAATTAGCTTCCTTGCACCTTACGAGTTTTCTAGCCCGTTGACTCGCACACAAGTCAGAATCCTTGATCCGTGTTTCAAGACGGGCAGAATGGGGAGCCCGCAGGCTGTCACCCAAAACTTGTCTAGAGAAAAATAACTTGGCTAGAGCTTGTCTACATAATGCCAGTAAGCGCAACAAGAAGGGGGTGGATTAGAATCAAAGGGATGTGCAATTTTAGGTTGGTAATTTAGTCCTTGCTAAACTACTCTTGTTTTGCGACATAATGGTTTGCACAAGGGGCTTGTGCGATGGTATGAGGGACCCTTTCGAATTGTGAAGACAGTAAGCAGGGTGGCCTACAAGCTTGAGTTGCCAACAAAACTCAAAGTCCAAACAATGTTTCACGTGATGCTTAAGCCTTTTCATGAGGATCAAGAGGATCCAAATCTAGGCAAGTTTGAATGGGCACCGATGAGGGTAAAGGTCTCCTACGATTGTGAAGTTGAAAGCATAAAGGCAGACTATATAGTCAGATGAAAGTACTATCGGCTGCGACATGAAGACTTAGTTCGATGGAAGGGACTTCCCGACAGTTCCAAGGAAAGATATACCAGTTCCATGAGGAGGACGCGACGAGGATGTCGCTGGAACAAGTGGGGGAGAATGTCATGGATTGTGCATGGGAGCCTGTAACCATAGCGCACTTGTGTGATCCATCATGTTCAAATGAGGTCATTTGGCCCAACCGGACTTGCCCGTTTCTTGGAGAGATTGAAGGCCCATTTACAAAGCTTGGAAAATACGGAACGTGATCTTCAAATATATGTAATCTTAGATATGATATGTAATCTTTAGGAGATACGATTCTGTAATCTTAGAGACTTGATTTGTAGATAGCTTTTAATCTTAGCCATTGATGTACTTTAATATGTACCATTCATTTTTGGGAGGTTTAACTATAAATAAAGGCTTCTCCCCATCATTGTAAATCATTCAGTGAGTAATAGAATTCTTGAGAGCATTCACTCAAACATTCTCTCTAGTGTTCTTGCTTTTCTGTGGCTTTTTTCATCTTTCAAGTTCTTTAAATTTTCGTTCTTCCGCTTGTTCTTCGTGGGTCCTGACAAACCGTAAAAGTAACATATTTTAATCCCACATTTAGTATGCTTTTGGATGAATTATCCCTTATTTTATATAATTTGGTGCTCTTAATCCTTTCTTTTCATGTCTTATACTCAGGAAAGCACCCAAGAATAAAAAGAACGAGAAACGGGCTCAAAACGGACCAAAATGGGCCAAAGCATGAAATCGACACAGCCTGGACTAAAGCCCACATGGCCGTGCCTCCTCAATATACTAGAACACGGCCTAATCACGATCTACACGGGCGTGTCCTCATTAGAAGTCCGAACACGGCTTGACCACAATTTACACGGGCGTGTGCCATGGTCGTGCCTCTGCCGTGGAGAAGAGCAATTTCACTCGGAAAAGGATACTTTGGGGAAAAGAAACACATTCCAAAAGCCTATAAATACACTCTAAGTATAACCTAAAAGGGGGAGTCGACGGGCGGTCAGCTAGGCCAAGGAGCCAAGCCGAAAAGGTCAGATTTGTGGGAAACTCTCAAGGGATAGCCAGTTGATCCATCTCAAGAAGCCGGAATTGTACTCAAGACGGAGGATCTCCTCTTCAATTCCTTCAGGGGGTTTTAGGGATTTCTTATGTTTTGTTTTATCTTTTCTTCTGAGAGGTTTTTCTTTACTATTATGAACTAAACCCTTCAGATACCTGAGGGGGATGAAACCTAGATTAATCTTGTTATTGTTTTCTGAACTATATGATAAATACTTGATTTGTTCTTAATTGTGTGTCCTTAATTCTTGTGTTGATATTTCGCGAATATTAATTCAAGTCGAATGTGCTTAGGTGGTGGAGCAAAAGTCCCTGCTTAAGAGTAGATCTAGCATATTTAAGCGGAGTTGATCGCACGCCTAGAGATAGGGTGACGAGATTTTGCCGAATTAGGGTGAAACCTAATATGGGATGTCCATAGATCGATTTTATCGCTATTCTAGGGGTTATTATTCGAGAAAGAGATTTTTGTTAATTAACCTAGGGTTAGACGTTATTCGCCTCGAGAGAGGGTTTAATATACGTTAGGGAGTCCTACGGATCAAGTCAAGTGAATAAATCGCCTGGTTCAGTGTTAGATAACAAGTGAAGTCTAGGTGGATTCTTCCTAAGGGTATCGTCTTAATCAACTGAGTTTTTCCCAAGTATTTCCCCAATTCATTCTTTTTGTCTTTACGTCTTTAGCTTAGTAATTAGTTAATTTAGATTAATAAAAAACTTCACTTATTTTAGGCTAAATAATAGAAAGAAAGTTAGTATTAGTACTTTTAGTTCCTTTGGGTTCGACAATCCGGTCTTGCCTAAGCTATACTACTGTTCGATAGGTGCACTTGCCTCAATCATTGTCATAGTTAGTTTCCAGGTTTGATCATTACCTTTATAAATTTTAAAACTCTGACTTCACAGCGATCAAGTTTTTGGCGCTGTTGCCGGGGAACTAAAATATTAAGAAAGCTCTATTTTTATTACTTTAGCCATTATTTTTTTATTTTCTGCAATTTAATTTTATTTTTAGTTTTAATTTTAACTTTGCTAATTTTTCTTTCTTTTTTTTTCTAGCGGGTACCTCTAGTTTATGACTAGAAGGAACCCGAGAGGACCACCAGTATACGACAGTGATATTGAAGCTACCGCTCGAAGAAATCGCAGAGAAATTAGGCGAGTCCAAAATTACCAAGAAGAAGAGCGAGAAAACAGATCCAATCCTACTAAAGGGATGGACGAAAATAATCCACCACCACAATATGTGGCAGAAAATAATACTCCGCGTACTATGTATGATTATGCTAAACCTCATTTAACAGGAGCAGAATCTAGTATTGTTAGGCCTGCTATAGCTGCTAATAATTTTGAATTAAAGCCTAACACTATACAAATGATTCAACAATTTGTTCAATTTTATGGTTTGCAGGACGAAGACCCAAACACTTATATAGCTAATTTTTAGAGTTCGTGATACCTTCAAAATAAATGGCGTTTACGATGATGCCATAAGGCTTGGTTATTTCCCTTTTCATTAAGGAATAAAGCCAAGCAGTGGTTAAACTTCGTTACCACGAGGGTCAATCACTACATGGGATCAAATGACCAGAAAATTTTTACTAAAATATTTCCCACCGACCAAAATAGCCAAATTACGGAATGATATCTCTTCTTTTGTGCGAGATGGATTTAGAGACATTATATGACGCATGGGAGAGATATAAGGATCTCTTGAGAAGGTGTCCGCACCATGGTTTACCCTTGTGGCTCCAAGTACAAACTTTCTATAACGGTGTAAACCCCTCAACGAGGCAACTAATTGATTCGATCGCGGTGGAACCCCGAACAATGAGAACTCACAGGCGACCTACGAGTTTATTGAAGAGATGTCACTGAATAACTATCAGTGGTAAGTTACAAGGACCAAACCAACAAAATCAGTCGGAGTTTTCATCATGGATGCAGTAACCATGCTATCAACACAGGTAAAGATGATGAATAAAAAGCTTGACAGTTTGTGTTCTTCGCAGGTACATCCAGCAATGCAGTGCGATGCAAGTGGAACCGTGGCGAATCCTGAGTACCCACCCTACCAACCGAGCACAGAGAACGAACAGATGAACTATATAGGTAACAATTTCAGATCTAATAATAACCCATATAGTAATAATTATAATTCAGGTTAGAGGAACCACCCAAATTTTTCGTGGAGAGGTCAAGAAAATCAAGGAAATCAGAGACAACAACCTCCTCAAAATTTCCAAAATCAGCCCTATCCACAGGAGAAGAAGCCGAACCTTGAAGAGATGTTGACAAGATTCATGGCATCCATAGAAAACCATCTCCAAGACACTGAAACCACCCTTAAGACCCAACAAGCATCAATCAAAGGGATCGAGAGCCAAGTTAGGGAAGTCACTAAGTCAGTTGAGGAAGTTTCTAAGACAGTGGGACAACTTACTAACACAGTTGGACAGCTTGCAAAGATAATTTCCGAAAGACCGCAAGGGCGTCTACCAAGCAACACTGAGATCAATCCAAAGGAGCAAATCCAAGCCATAACAGCTCAAGAAAGTGAAGGATTAGACAAACCCAGTCCAATACAAAGAAACGAGGTAGAAGAAGGTAAAGTTGAGGTAACATAAGAGAAACTGAAATCGGTAATCAAGGAGTACCAACCTCGCATACCATATCCCGAAGCATTAACGAGAGACGACACAGAGGAATAGTTCGGCAAGTTTCTTAAACTTTTAAAGAAATTACATATTAACTTACCGTTACTTGAAGCTCTTTCACAGATGCCAGATTCTAGAAAATTCTTAAGAGAACTTTTGACGAACAAGCGAAGGATAGACGAGGCATCACACGTGGAACTAAACGCAATGTGCTCAGCAATCTTTCAAAATAAACTACCACGAAAATTAAAAGATCCAGGGAGTTTTACAATTCCATGCTTAATTGGTAGTTTATCTATTGATAATGCGTTAGCTAATTTAGGGGCAAGCATAAATGTCATGCCGTATAAATTGTTTAAACAATTAGGTCTAGGGAAACCCAAAGAAACTAGGATGAGCATTCAATTAGCTGATAAAACTGTTAGAATTCCTAGGGGTATTATCGAAGATGTTCTTGTAAAAATTGACAAATTCGTTTTCCCAATAGACTTTGTTGTCTTAGACATGGATGAGGATAATTCGATTCCCTTAATATTAGGAAGACCCTTTTTAGAAACTACTAGAACTAAAATTGATATTGATGCAGGAGAACTCATACTTCGTGTAGGTAACGAGACAGTCACCCTCAAGGCTCTCGACTCAGCCAGAACATCGAGTAATCAAGGTGAGAACGTAAATTCTACTAATAACCATTCGGTTAACCCTTATTTTTAGAAAGCACCACAAAAGAATACAAATGAACTCGATCCTAAACCCCATGCCAACAAGGAAGTAGTTCAACAAGGGATTCAGATTGATGATCTAGACGAGTGGAAGACGCACTTCAAGGAAAAATTAGGGTTACACGATGAAGAACCGGAACCACACAAGGTAAAACCGAAGGAGCCCCTAGAAGAGCTCATAGGGACAACAAACTACTTCAAAATAACATACCAGGTATTGTTAGATAAGGCATATCCTCGAATATCTCCTCCGGACCCTAACACAAACAAAGAAATACCTTTTAGGGTAACTAGTGTTTTCCCATATGGAACAGTTGAGGTAAGTAATCCTATTTTTGCTACTTTTACTATAAACACATCTCGACTTAAACTTTTTCACGAGGATAAAACTGATAGCATGAGGAAAGACTTCCAACTCCTCAAACCACCCTGAAGATGCAAACGAGAGGAAAGTCTAGCTTAAGACTATAAACGAGCGCTTATCGGGAGGCAACCCGAGCACTAACCCCATTAAATTTTACATTTTTATTTTTTTTATTTTACCCTTTCTTTATAGTATTTAGCTTTAAACTAACCAAAAAGTGTAGATTTCCAGGCCACACGGTCGTGGCCGTGGCCGTGTGGATGCCCCGGATCACCGTACTGACATGGCAGGGGTGGTACGAGTCAGAGAGAATCAAATCCTCGAAGTCATAGACTCCAACCACCGCCCCACGGGCACCGACAGAATGCCACGACTGTGCGACGCGGCCGTGGACGACACTGACTTATCACCAACGGGCGTGGAAATCTGTAAAACGGGTGTGGGTGAACCAACACACCTAAACACACGGTCGTACGAGTCGGTCGTGTAAATCGACACGCCTAAGGAGCACGAGCGTGGGATGGTACCAGGTTTGAAAATCTATTTAACCCCTCCCTCCCTTCCCTCTTCTCCTACTAACTTTCAACATTCAAATATTCATTTTCTTTTTCTCTATACCCTTGAGCTACACCAAAACAATGCCAAAGAAGCAGAAGAAGCCAATCACAGTCTCCCTCACGGAGACCGATCTACATAAAGTTCATGCTGACCGCTTCAATCACTCGCCAAGCCAAGGGTCTTTGAGACCAATTATCTGTTCTTTTATTTTTATCTTCTCCTTTATTTTCCTTCTCTTTAACACTCTTATGCTTAATTTAGTTTATTTTATCTTAATTTCTTAATTTTAGGTTCTAAAGGCTGCTAAGAAATCACGTCAATTCCACCACGACCAGCACCTTCGCAGCCTTAGAGGTCACACCCACCTCGCGAACCATCCAACAATAAGGACCCCTCGGTCCATCCATCTTTTCTTTTTACTTTATTTTACTTTCTGTTTACTTTCTCTTTATTTTCCTTGTCCTTAATTATATATTTAGTTTATTTTAATTGTGTCTTAATAATCCCTGGCTAATCCTGCATGAGCTACCCAATTTCTTCATCTAGCACAGGATCGCCACCCAGAACGACCCCTTCAACATATTGTTCATCCAACTCAAGGAGCTCATCCATAATTCAGGGAGTTTCACTTATCCCCATATCTTCTGATCTGAACATTACATTTATATTATCTAACTTTGTACATTGAGGGCAATGTACATCTTAAGTGTGGGGGGTGAACAACCTAAAAAGGCACCTAAATATTTTCATTATTCTCAAATTTCTGAAATTAGGTGCCAAACTTTTTGCATTATTCTCTAAATCCTGAACTTAGTCTTGTTTTTAAGTAAATTTCTCATATTACCAATTAGGATGAAATTTCTAATGATTTATGATTTTTATTGATATGTTTTAGATCAAGTCATTGATAATTGTGCATTGATAATTAAATTCTAAGATTACTAGAGAATCAAGCATGATAAGTCTATTTTTCAGAAATTAAAAGTTTTCTAGGTTGTCGAACTGAGTTTAAATATTACTTTGAAGTTTGAAATTTACAAGGTTGATGTCAAAATACCCATAATTTTTGTGATATTTTGAGCCGTATAGAGCATATATTCTTTTTCATGCTTACTTTATTGATTATGAGTATGTCAACATTGATTTGTTATTCTAGAACTTGCCTCGTTTATACATATCAAGACCACACCTATGATTTGATATACAGAGATGATTAAGGCACCTAGGTTTTAACCCACTAACTCCATAAAAGCCTACCTTCACAATTAACCCCTAGTGAACCCCTTTTAATCCTAACAACCCTTTTTATTGACATAATCGCTAATATTAACCCAAAACCCTTTGTTTTTGTTATCACCATTCCTTTTGACGACCCTTATATCGAGATTTGATTTGATTAATAGCCTAACTATGTTTTTATTTCAGTAATTTATCCTTTGTTATATATTACTTGATTTGTTCTTTAAAAAAATCAATCGAAGTATAGTCATTTTTGTGATTAAGTGAGCTTATACGTGTGAATTCCAAATATTGAAGAAGAAGCTCACATTATTAGTATTATTAGCTTTCAGTTGATGTAATTACTTTTATTCAGTTTATTATTCTAGTTAGGTATTTTATCAATTCAGTCTCGATTCTAACTTTCTAATTCAGCCTGTATCCACACCTTAACCCTAGCCCCGTTACAACCCTTTCAAAGACCTTTTGATTTGTGCATCATCTCATATTATAGTGGTGGAGATTTGATTTTCAGGCAAGCCTATGGGATTAACTTTTCATGTTCGACTTTTGAGCGCTTTTTCCTGAACCTTAAACACTTTGAGTGATTTGAGTGAATCCCTAGTGAGGATGTCAATCCTTGTCGGTTTTGAATTAAATGTAATTATTTAGATAAGGGGAGACGCCTATATTTTCGAGCTACAAATCTATGACTTAGATCGCTTGAATCCTTAGGACTCTTTGAATTGAATTATCCATGTATAAATTATCTATGAATTATGATAAGACATTGTTGATAGGAATTATGAATTATAGAAAGTTCGTTTTAATTGTAAGTTGAGAATTTTGCTTGAGGATAAGCAAAAGCTTAAGTGTGGGGGTATTTGATAAACCGTAAAAGTAACATATTTTAATCCCACATTTAGTATGCTTTTGGATGAATTATCCCTTATTTTATATAATTTGGTGCTCTTAATCCTTTCTTTTCATGTCTTATACTCAGGAAAGCACCCAAGAATAAAAAGAACGAGAAACGGGCTCAAAACGGACCAAAATGGGCCAAAGCATGAAATCGACACGGCCTGGACTAAAGCCCACACGGCCGTGCCTCCTCAATATACTAGAACACGGCCTAATCACGATCTACACGGGCGTATCCTCATTAGAATTCCGAACACGGCTTGACCACGATTCACACGGGCGTGTGCCATGGCCGTGCCTCTGTCGTGGAGAAGAGCAATTTCACTCGGAAAAGGATACTTTGGGGCAAAGAAACACATTCCAAAAGCCTATAAATACACCCTAAGTATAACCTAAAAGGGGGAGTCGACGGGCGGTCAGCTAGGCCAAGGAGCCGAGTCGAAAAGGTCAGATTTGTGGGAAACTCTCAAGGGATAGCCAGTTGATCCATCTCAAGAAGCCGGAATTCTACTCAAGACGAAGGATCTCCTCTTCAATTCCTTCAGGGGGTTTTAGGGATTTCTTATGTTTTGTCTTATCTTTTCTTCTGAGATGTTTTTCTTTACTATTATGAACTAAACCCCTCAGATACCTGAGGGGGATGAAACCTAGATGAATCTTGTTATTGTTTTCTGAACTATATGATAAATACTTCATTTGTTCTTAATTATGTGTGCTTAATTCTTGTGTTGATATTTCGCGAATATTAATTCAAGTCGAATGTGCTTAGGTGGTGGAGCAAAAGTCCCTGCTTAAGAGTAGATCTAGCATAATTAAGCGGAGTTGATCGCACGCCTAGAGATAGGGTGACAAGATTTTGTCGGATTAGGGTGAAACCTAATATGGGATGTCCATAGATCAATTTGTTGCTATTCTAGAGGGTTATTATTCGAGAAAGAGATTTCCGTTAATTAACCTACGGTTAGACGTTATTCGCCTCGAGAGAGGGTTTAATATACGTTAGGGAGTCCTACGGATCAAGTCAAGTGAATAAATCGTCTGGTTCAATGTTAGATAACAAGTGAAGTCTAGGTGGATTCTTCCTAAGGGTATCGTCTTAATCAACTGAGTTTTTCCCAAGTATTTTCCCAATTCATTCTTTTTTTCTTTGCGTCTTTAGCTTAGTAATTAGTTAATTTATATTAATAAACAACTTCACTTATTTTAGGCTAAATAATAGAAAGAAAGTTAGTATTAGTACTTTTAGTTCCTTTGGGTTCGACAATCCGGTCTTGCTTAAGCTATACTACTGTTCGATAGGTGCACTTGCCTCAATCATTTTCATAGTTAGTTTCCAGGTTCGATCATTATCTTTATAAATTTTAAAACTCTGACTTCACAGCGATCAGGTCCCTTAGAGGAATTCTGTTGAATCCTCAATTATTGGGAGTTAGGCTGACTTAGGCCTTTTTAGAGCGAAGAAACTACCTAAGGCCACATGGATTGTGTGGGAAAATCTAATTCCGTGACACTTATACATGCATGGCTTAATCTTTGAGACAAGCATATCACTTCTGGCAGGATCAACTAGGTAGCATTTCTCCGTGACGTTAGCACTGCATGGTCCTCAACATGCCATGTAAGCAATGAAGAGGTCATAACAAAGTGCGAGCATCATCCGTGTCAAGAGACAAAATACATAGGCATCGAGAGATAAGGGCTTGATCGAGCACTGAAAGCATCCGAAAGCATCCGAAAATATTTTTCGCATTCGAAAGCATGATGGAGCACCAGTGCACCGATGCGGCCACGTCGATTTAAGGGGGCACACGCAAGAGACAAGGCGCGATTTAGGTCCACCACGCACACCAAAAGGCACAAGATGGAGAAGGGACATCAATATATCCATAATTCCATCTGCTTAGGTACGCAACACAGGATCCCGATCACACCCCTAAAGTTCATTTAGGACAAGGGGAGATAATGAAGAGGAATACGGCTCAATAGTTTGATGCGAGTAGTATGGAGCCAGCCAATACACACAACCAAAACACCACTTATATACCCATTGTGTACTAGTAGTAGCATCCACGCACACCAGCCGACAACCCACCCAACTGTATTGGTAGGGGAGCGGAAGGAAAAATGAACAAGGGCACACCACAACTACTTGCCATGATAACTATGAGGGAAAAATCCCACCGGGACTTGGTCGAGCCAATACCGACCCATAAACTCAACTTACGCCCCCAGTAAGCCATTGCCGTCAAAGGGACTTGGTACTGGGGTCACAGGCAACTTTAACTGCCGGCACCGGCTTAGGAAGGCCACGGCATCGTGTGGTTGCCGACTTAGGAGGCACAAGGCATCCCTAATATGACAGGGGGAATAGGCAAGCCAAGCTCGAGCCCAAAGAAATGCATAAGCCCCCCAAGAAATCTTTTCCCAATATAAGGAACTTGGTCCTGGAGTCGTTGGCTACATTTCTATGGGCACGGGCTTGACCGACTGGAAAATTATCACCCTGGCCACCGGTATCGGTGATCCACTTACCACCATTCATGAGTCATAGCGGAACATCCTGACCCCCATATGGAGAGGGACACAGGGGGCCATCGGAGGGTGGCGAATGCCTACCCTTTTAAGAGCTAAAAAACTTTATAATGGTTCTACCAGTTGACATTTGTACGTCTTAAATGGGGACACTTTTCTTCAGCTTGATGCTTTCACAACAACAGGGGCCCAATTTTCCAATGGTGCCCGATGCTCCCACACATCCAAGGCACCAAGGTGCCGACGATGCTCGAGGCTTAATTTCTTGATAGACCTCAACGCTCCCGTACCACCAGGGGCCCAAGTTGCCGATTTTGCCCGATAGTCACACACATCCGAGGCACCAAGGTGTCGATGCTACCCGATGCTCCCACACAACCACAGCCAAGGGCTTGTGTTGTCGGTGGTGTACGAGGGTACCACACGATCGAGGGCCCAAGGTGCCAGAGGCTCCTATTCCAAAAGGGAAGGGACCAGGATGATATCCAAATTCTTGCTTTAGGATTGGGTAGGGACTCGTTGCATCATTTTTTATATTCTAGGATGCCTTGGTGGATATGCTGGAGGCTCTTGTTCCAAAAGGAGAGGGATTGGGATGATATCCAAATTCTAGCTTTGGGATTGGAGAGGGATTCATTGCATCGTTAATTATATTTCGGGATGCCTCGCCGGAGCATCGCCAAAATGGCTCGTCAGAGCACTGCTGGAATGGCTCATCGGAGCACCGATGGGAACCTATTTTAGCCCGACGCTTCTATACCAACAGGGTTCCAAGTTGCCTATGGTGGTCGACGCTCCCACACATCCGAGGCACCAAGGTGCCAATGCTAGTCGGTGCTCACGCACATTAAATGTAACATCCTGATTTAGGGCCTAGTCAGAATAGTGGTGCGAGACCACAAATCCGAGGTTTATGAATGAGTTTTTGAATTTTATGCTATGTTTGCATGCTAGTGTGAAAGTTTCATGAAGCAATTTTGTGAAATTTCAGTTGAATTGTCCAAAAGGACTAAATTGCAAAAGTTGCAAAATGTGAGATTCTAGAAGCTATTTGTGTGAAATAGCTTTAGAATATTAATTAGAGGTCCTTAAATAGAAATTTTCCCAATTTCTGATTTTTGGACAAAATTGGGCATGGATGAGTTAAAATAGAAAGTTTGTCAAAAAGGGCATTTTGGTCATTTGAAAATTAAATGTTTTAAATGGGAAAAGATGATAGAAATTCATTCATCTTCTTCTCCAAGGCTGCTGAAAATTCAAGGAGCCATTGTTAGGGTTCTTCAAATTTTTCAATCTTACTTGTAAGTGCAACCAAGCCCCGTTTTTTATATTCTTCATATTTTTGAAGTCCTAGTAGCATGAGAAAGCTATTTTTAGCTATATGTTGAGCTAAGATTGTAACAGTCCGATTTATACCCTAGTCGAAACAGTAGTTTTGGGACCACAAATCCAAGTTCGAATAATATTTTAATAGTATTTTTTGTGTCTCTGATAAGTGATTATGCATGTGCTAAAGTTTAAAAAGTTAATTTGTTCGTTTGTGTGTTTAATTTGACAAAAAGATTGAATTGCATTAAATGTGAAATTTGCATGTTATATGTTAAATGGTTATATTGAGATGGCTTTTGTTTGTAAGGGCCTTATGTGGCAATTAGTCAATTACTATAGATAGTGGACGGTTATGGTCCATATTAACCTTTGAAGATATGTTTTATAAGTTTATATTATAAGGTTAATTATGTCATTCATGTATTAAGTATATTATGTTTTAACAAATGCATGAAATTGGCCATTTCTCATCTTTGTGCCGAAAATTCAAAGAAAAGAAAAGAAAAAGAACAAGCTTTATTCGGCTAGGTTTAAGCTTGATTCAAGGTTAGTTTTTGTTCGGTTTTTGATAATTTCTACGTTTTTGTAATCGTTGCTTCTAATACTTCATAACCCATGTCTTAATTTTGTGAATTGATGATGATTTTGAAATGTGCCATTGATGATTTTGTAAGCTTTGTGATGTTAGTTGATGAAATATGTAATATATGTGTTAGATTAACATATTTTGTCTTTGGATTTTTGATGAAATTGACTAATTAGGGCTAAATTGAGAAAATAGTAATTTGAAGGACTAAATTGCAAATTTGATGGAAAATATGGACTTGTATGTTATATATATACATTCAGCTAAGCTAGGATGTATGATGATTTTGTGAATTTGATGTTTTGAGAAAAATGGACTAAATTGATAAATTGTGCAAATGTGATGGTTAATTTGCAAATAGCCCTAAATGTGTGTCCTTGGACTGAATTGAATGAATTAGTGAATAAAATAGTTAATTCTGAATATGTATAGAACAAGAACCGAGGAAAACAGACTTAGATCACGGGAAAGCGAAAGTAACCGAGTAGCCGATTCCATTTCCGATAAATCGAATCTGAGGTAAGTCATATTGCTAATAAATGTAATTGTATTGAATTGAGCATATACATATGACTATTGATGATAATGAATGCTTATGAGATGTTATGTATATGAATTCCGAGATAAGGTCGAGATAGTGATAAGTCTGAGAAATTTCGTATGAACTTAGGAATACAAAGGTATCTATTCTTTTTTATCATGTAAGACCACGTCCGGGACGTTGGCGTTGATTTGATATTCGTGTAAGACCACGTCTGGGACGTCGGCATCGATAAGAGCTTTACGTGTAAGACCATGTCTGGGACATCCGCATCGTATTGATATGTATAAGACCACGTCTGGGACGTTGGCATCGATATGAGCTTTATGTGTAAGACCATGTCTAGGACATCGGCATCGTATTGATTCGTGTAAGACCCTGTCTGGGACAGTGGCATCGATATCCGATTACATGTAAGACCTTGTCTGGGACGTTGGCATTGTACGATTATTCTGAGTTTTCGAGTATCCTATTAGATTCTGAACAGTTCAATGAGCAAATCCAAGCTATGAACAATTACGTGAATGTATATTCATTTCAGGTACGTTTGGTATGTACACTAAGTGTGTATAAAAGGTAAGTACCTATATGACTTTGATTTGAAGAAAAGTATGATTGAATATGAGAACGAGAATGAGATGCAAGAATGATTATGAAAGAGTTATGTATATATATACATGATTCTTGAATGGATGAATGTGGCAATTGTGGACAAGTATATAAACCAAAGAAAATATGTGATAGTTTGATAAGTAAATGTTATGTGCCAATGTACCTTATGCATATATGCCTTTTATGTTAAGTTTATTTGTATTATGACTTATTAAGCTTTTGGAAAGCTTACTCTGTGTGTGTGTTTTCTCTATTTTATAGGTCGTCAAAGCTATTGAAGGCTCGGGACCGTCAAGGATCATCATCACACAACTAAACTCATTTTGGTACACTTTGGATATGTATATAGCTAGATATGGCATGTATAGGCTAGTATTTGATATGAGTTTGTTATACGAACTTAGCCATGTGATTTGGCTAGTTATGAGTTGAGAATTTGTTTGAATGAATGTGATATATGAAGTACGTTTTTGGCATAGTTATTTGATACATGAAATGGTCAAGTTTTGATTAAGCAAATGAATGAATTATGCTTGTGATGAGATGAGTTTTAGTCTTGTAATTTGGATGGTTATTTTGGTATGTTCTTGGTTGTCAAATAGGCATGAGATGTCTTGATGATTTTGCTTGTAGGTAAGACCCATTGGGTGGCATTTTGGCCTTGCAAATGGCCTATAATGTAACACGGTTGTGGCACACGGGCGTGCCTAGTGACCGTGGGGCTAAGTCAGTAGCTAGCCTAGGAACACACGGCCAAGACACACGGGCGTGTCTAGTAGCCATGTGAAAAAGTCAGTATATGGCCTTAGGGTACACGGCCTTAGCACACGGGGTGTTTGGTGGTCGTGGATGTAAAGTCAGATTCGACCACGGCCAAGGTACACGGGCGTGCTTGGTGGCCGTGGATGTGAATTTAGATTCGACTACGGCCAAGGTACACATGCGTGCTTGGTGGCCGTGGAGTAAAGTCAGATTCAACCACGGAGAGGACACACGGGGGCGTCCAGCAGCCGTGGGAGGCACACGGCCTACCTATACGGGCGTGTAACCCCTAAAATTTAGAAAAGTTTTAAATTTCCGAGAATGTCTGTATGTGATTCGGTTTAGTCCCGACCCTGTTTATAAGTATGTTTTAGGTCTCGTTGACCGTATTAAGGGACATTATGTTTGAGATTGATGGATGAATGTATGAATTTTTGAAAATGTTTTTGATCTGTCCGATAATGCCTTTAACCCTAATCCGGCGACGGATACAGGTTAGGGGTGTTACATTTGGTTGGTATCAGAGCTACGGTTTAGCCGATTCTCGGACTAACGTAGCGTGTCAGAGTCTAGCTATACATGCCATATTTACGAATTTTGATAGTGTGATGAATCTTGGCGTATAAATGTGATTTTTGTATAGTAATGGATCCCGAAAGAGCCGTGGCGGCGGCGACGTGAAAGTAATGCGCTGCTCCGTGCAGGGGCGGCGCCCTCGATCCGAGATCGGCTCACTGGCGATCATGAGGAGAAGCTAAACAAGCTTTCTTCCGGATGATGAGTGAATGGTTCACTCAATTCGTAAAGAATAACTCGACTATTTCACAACCCCCGGCCCCGGTTAATCCCCCTTAGACTACAGTTGTGCCACCGGTTATGCATCCGAGTCTGTTGAATAAGCCTCTGGTTGACAAAATCTGTAAGTATGGGGCTGAAGAGTTTCGGGCTACTAATGATGATGATGCCGAGAAGGGAGAGTTTTGGTTAGAAAACACGATCCGGGTATTCGATGAGATGTCTTTGACTCCGGAAGAATGCATAAAGTGTGTTGTATCTTTGCTCCGAGATGCAGCCTATCAATGGTGGAAAACTTTGATCTCTGTTGTTCCAAAGGAACGGGTGACATGCGATTTCTTTCAAATTGAGTTCCAAAAAAAATATATTAGTGAGAGGTTCATCGATCAGAAACGAAAGGAATTTCTAGAATTGAAACAAGGCCATATGACTGTTGCGGAATATGAACGAGAGTTTGTCAGACTGAGTCAATATGCTCGTGAATGTGTATCATCTGAAGCAATAATGTGCAAAAGGTTCGAAGATGGGCTTAATGAAGACATCCGTTTATTAGTCGGGATTTTAGAGATAAAAGAGTTCGTTGTACTCGTTGATTAAGCGTGCAAAGCTGAAACACTCGGGAAAGATGAAAAGAAAGTCGAGTCTGAAGTTAGAGATATGAGAAAGAGATTTCAGAATAGATCGTTTCAGTCCGCTTCAAAGAAGTTTAAAGATGATCAAAGCTGTTCGAGAGTTAATATGGGATATTCAAATAGAAATCTAGATAGATCACAAATGAGCTCCAAAGCTCCAGTAACTTCAGTGGCAAGTGTTGGAAATGTACGATTCGAGAAACCAGAATGTAAGCATTATGGGAAAAGACATCCGGGAAGCTGTAGATTGAATGACAGAGCTTGTTTTAGATGTGGATCACTTGATCATTTTATCCGTGATTGCCACAGTGCATCGAACTGGAGACTATTCAGAATCTGAGATCTGATAATGCACCTGTGAGAGGTAGACCTTCGAAGAATGTAAGAAACGTCAATGGTAGTCAGAGAACTACGAGAGAGACTGCTGCGAGATTCGAAGCTAGAGTGCCTGCCAGAGCGTATGCTATTCGATCTCGTGAGGAAGCTTCATCACCAGGTGTTATAACGGGTACTTTTACACTTTCTGATACTTCTGTGATTGCATTGATAGACCCTGGTTCTACGCATTCGTATATATGCATGAATTTAGCATTCAGTAAGACTTTGCTTGTAGAGTCTACTGAGTTTGTTATAAAAGTATCGAACCCCTTAGGTAAAAGTGTCTTTGTTGACAAAGTATGCAAGAATTGTCCGTTAATGTTTCAAGATATTTGTTTCCCCGCTGATTTGATGCTTTTTCCATTTGATGAGTTCGATATCATTCTGGGTATGGACTGGTTGACATTGCATGACGCGGTTGTAAATTGTAAAAGAAAGATTATTGATTTGAGATGTCTGAATGATGAAATTGTACGGATTGAATCTAATGATTTGAATAGTTTGCCTACTGTGATGTCTGTGTTAAAAGCTCAAAAGTATGTGAAAAAGGGGTATGAGTCAAATTTTGCTTATGTAATTGATTCGAAAGTATCTGAAAAGAAAGTTGAATCAGTACCTATTGTTTGTGAGTTTTCTGACGTATTTCCTAAAGAATTACCGGGTTTGCCTCTGATTCGTGAAGTTGAATTTGGTATTAAATTGCTGCCTGGTACCACACCTATTTCGATAGCTCCGTATAGAATGGCACCAACAGAGTTGAAAGAATTAAAGTTCTGATTGCAAGAGTTGGTAGCGGAGGGTTTGCTAGACCGAGTTTCTCACCTTGGGGTGCTCCCGTTCTATTTGTGAAAAAGAAAGATGACACGATGAGAATGTGCATTGACTACCGTCAGTTGAACAAAGTGACCATAAAGAACAAATATCCGTTGCCCAGGATTGACGATTTGTTTGATCAGTTAAAAGGAGCTACTGTGTTTTTGAAGATAGATCTGAGATTGGGTTACTATCAGTTGAGAGTGAAAGATTCAGATATACCGAAAACTGCTTTCAGAACGAGGTATGGGCATTATGAGTTTTTAGTTATGCCATTTGGACTAACCAATGCTCTTGCTATTTTTATGGATCTGATGAACAGAATTTTCAGACCGTACCTAGATCGATTTGGTGTTGTATTCATTGATGACATTTTGATTTATTCGCGTGATGAGGCTGAACATGTTGAGCATCTGAGAATTGTATTGCAAACTCTACGAGAAAAGAAACTGTATGCGAAATTTAGCAAATGTAAATTCTAGTTGCGTGAAGTTAGTTTTCTGGGACATATTGTGTCAGCTTCTGGGATTCGAATTGATCCGAGCAAGATTTCACCTATATTGGATTGGAAACCTCCAAAGAATGTATCTGAAATTCATAGTTTTCTGGGACTTGCTGGTTATTACCGTAGATTTGTAAAAGGCTTTTCGACGATAGCTACTCTATTGACTAGATTACTTCAGAAAGATGTTAGATTTGAATGGTCTGATAAATGTCAGAAAAGCTTTGATCAGTTGAAAACTCTGTTGACTGAAGCTCCGGTTCTAGTACAGCCAGAATCGGGTAAAGAATTCGTGGTATATAGTGATGCTTCATTGAATGGTCTGGGATGTGTATTGATGCAGGAAGGCAAAGTAATAGCTTATGCCTCGAGACAACTTAAGCAACATGAGAAGAACTATCCGACGCATGACCTTGAGTTAGCTGCGATTGTGTTCGCACTAAAGATTTGGCGTCATTATCTGTTCGGTGAGAAATGTCACGTGTTTTCAGATCATAAAAGTCTAAAATATCTAATGACTTAGAAAGATTTGAACCTGCGTCAAAAAAGATGGCTAGAGCTGTTAAAAGATTATGAACTTGTGATAGATTATCATCCGGGTAAAGCAAACATTGTTCTTTGATGTATTGAGTAGAAAATCATTGTTTGCACTATGTGCTTTGAATTCTCGATTAGATTTGTCGATGATAGCTCTGTGATGATATTTGAATTAAAAGCGAAACCATTGTTTATAAAGCAAATATGTGGTGCTCAGAAATCTGATAATGAGTTATTAGCGAAACGAGCTCAGTGTGATTCGAATTATGAATCTGAATTTTGAGTGGTTGATGATTGTTTGAGATTCCGAGTTCAGTATCGTGTTCAGAAATCCGGAATTGATTCAGTTGATTTTGAGTGAAGCACATAATAGTCATCTATCTGTTCATCCGGGGATTACTAAAATGTACCATGATTTGAGGCGACATTATTGATGGTCTGGTATGAAGAGTGATATTTCTGACTTTGTTTTAAAATGTTTAATCTGGCCGACAAGTCAAAAATTTGAACATCAAGTTTAAATCGGGGTTGCTACAACCGATTCTGATTCCTGAGTGGAAATGGGATAGAGTGACAATGGATTTTGTTTCTGGTTTACCTCAGACTCCGAGAAAGAAATATGCGATATGGGTCATAGTTGATCGATTGACGAAATCTGCCCATTTTATTTCGGTAAGATCTAACTATTCATTTGATAGATTAGCCGAGCTTTATATTTCTGAGATTGTTAGATTGCACGGGGTGCCACTATCTATTGTGTCAGATAGGGACCCGAGGTTTACATTGAGGTTCTGGAAGAAATTGTAAGAAGCTTTGGGCATGAAACTGCATTTCAGTACAGCTTTTCATCTGCAAATAGATGGTCAATCTGAGCGGATTATTCAGATTCTTGAAGATATGTTAAGATGTTGTATACTTGAGTTTAATGGTTCGTGAGAACAGTATTTGCCATTGATTGAATTTGCATACAATAATAGTTTTCAGTCGAGCATCAAAATGGCACCATATAAAGCTTTGTACGGTCGTAAATGTCGTACACCTCTGTATTGGACTGAGCTCAATGAAAGTAAGCTGCATGGGGTCGATTTGGTAAAAGATTCAGAACAGAAAGTGAAATTGATCCGAGATTGTTTGAAAGCAGCATTTAATCGTCAGAAGTCTTATGAGGACTTAAAACGAAAAGATATAGAATTTAAGATCGGTGACAAAGTATTTCTGAAAGTGTCACCATGGAAGAAAGTACTTCATTTCGGATGTAAAGGCAAGTTGAGTCCGAGATTCATCGGGCCGTATGAAATCATTGAACGAGTTGGACCTGTTGCATATCGATTGTTGTTGCCGTCCGAGCTTGAAAAGATACATAATGTATTCCATGTCTCAATGCTCCGTAGATATCGATCTGATCCGTCGCATGTGATTACCCCATCTGAAATTGAAATTCGATCTGATATGTCATACGAAGAGGAACCGATCCGTATCTTAGCTCGTGAAGTAAAAGAGTTGAGAAATAAGAAAATTTTGTTAGTGAAAGTATTATGGAATCGACACGGAATTGAAGAGGCAACGTGGAAGTCGGAAGATTCAATGAGACAGCAATATCTGACTTTGTTTAACGGTAAGATTTTCGGGGACGAAAATCCCTAAGGGGGAGAATTGTAACAGTCTGGTTTATACCCTAGTTGGAACAGTGGTTTCGGGACCACAAATCCGAGTTCGAATAATATTTTAATAGTATTTTCTGTGTCTCTGATAAGTGATTATGCATGTGCTAAAGTTTAAAAAGTTAATTTGTCCGTTTGTGTGTTTAATTTGACAAAAATATTGAATTGCATTAAATGTGAAATTTGCATGTTATATGTTAAATGGTTATATTGAGATGGCTTTTGTTTGTAAAGGCCTTATGTGGCAATTAGTCAATTACTATAGATAGTGGACGGTTATGGTCCATATTAACCTTTAAAGATATGTTTTATAAGTTTATATTGTAAGGTTAATTATGTCATTCATGTATTAAGTATATTATGTTTTAACAAATGCATGAAATTGGCCATTTCTTATCATCTTTGTGCCGAAAATTCAAAGAAAAGAAAAGAAAAAGAACAAGCTTTATTTGGCTAGGTTTAAGCTTGATTCAAGGTTAGTTTTTGTTCAGTTTTTGACAATTTCTACGTTTTTGTAATCGTTGCTTCTAATACTTCATAACCCATGTCTTAATTTTGTGAATTGATGATGATTTTGAAATGTGCCATTGATGATTTTGTAAGCTTTGTGATGTTAGTTGATGAAATATGTAATATATGTGTTAGATTAACATATTTTGTCTTTGGATTTTTGATGAAATTGACTAATTAGGGCTAAATTGAGAAAATAGTAATTTGAAGGACTAAATTGCAAATTTGATGGAAAATATGGACTTGTATGTTATATATATACATTCGGCTAAGCTAGGATGTATGATGATTTTGTTAATTTGATGTTTTGAGAAAAATGGACTAAATTGATAAATTGTGCAAATGTGAGGGTTAATTTGCAAATAGCCCTAAATGTGTGTCCTTGGACTGAATTGAATGAATTAGTGAATAAAAGAGTTAATTCTAAATATGTATAGATCAAGAACCGAGGAAAATAGACTTAGATCGCCGGAAAGCGAAAGTAACCGAGTAGTCGTTTCCATTTTCGATAAATCGAATATGAGGTAAGTCATATTGCTAATAAATGCAATTGTATTGAATTGAGCATATACATATGACTATTGATGATAATGAATTCTTAGGAGATGTTATGTATATGAATTCCGAGATAAGGTCGAGATAGTGATAAGTCTGAGAAATTTCGTATGAGCTTAGGAATACAAAGGTATCTATTCTGTTTTATCATGTAAGACCACGTCCGGGATGTTGGCGTTGATTTGATATTCATGTAAGACCACGTCTGGGACGTCGGCATTGATATGAGCTTTACGTGTAAGACCATGTCTGGGACATCGGCATCGTATTGATTCATGTAAGATCACGTCTGGGACGTTGGCATCGATATGAGCTTTATGTGTAAGACCATATCTTGGACATCGGCATTGTATTGATTCGTGTAAGACCCTGTCTAGGACAGTGGCATCGATATCCGATTACATGTAAGACCTCATTTGGGACGTTAGCATTGTACGATTATTCTGAGTTTTCGAGTATCCTATTAGATTCTGAATGGTTTAATGAGAAAATTCGAGCTATGAATAATTACGTGAATGTATATTCATTTCAGGTATGTTTTGTAACAACCCGAACCCGGCCCAAACATTACGACCGAATTTGGTTTGTTACGGAGAAAAACTTTTTAATACCATTTTAAAACCAGTTTAGGTTTTGTTGAAAACTTCTCGTTTTTGGTTATCTTGCCGAAACTATGCTTAGATTTAATTTGGAAATTTAATTGAGTCCGGTTATTATACAAATTCAAATGTGCCCGATGGCACGATAAAACCTTTTCGTGTTAATTTTAAGAAAACATGTGATTTTAATTTAATTTTAACAATATAGTTTAAACAAAGTGTCCAACATGTGAGAAATAACAAAAGTAAAGTATATGGAGGCCTTATTACATCCAAAATAAACATAACCAATAATAAAATAAAATAGCTAAGTTTAAAGTTCAATTTATTCAAGTCCTTTGCATGGCCACCTCGAGTCCAACCGGCTCCTCAACCGCCATCTACGAGTCACCTGAAAAATGTTAAAGGAGAAGGTGAGTCACCAAGACTCAGTATGTAACCCTTCCCCCGTTTTAAAAAAACAACATTTCCATACACAACATATAACAGTTAATATGCGAGAATATTATGTGCCCCAACCTAGCCAACCAAACGCCTTTGTCTACCCCATGTGGTACCAAACCCTTTGGTGACCGTAGTCACAATGTGTTACCAAAAAACCTTTGGTGGTGCCAAACCACTGGTGACATATAGTCACGATGTGTTACCAAAACACTGGTGTCCGTAGACACAAATCGGGTGATGGGGCCAACCCATCGTGTGATACCAAATCACTGGCAGACGATCCCATATCTCAAGTGGGGCCACCCCGCGGTGGTGTTAACCACGGGGACGAGTCGCTATGAGGTACCAAACCTCTGGAGGTACCAAACCTCACGGTGGCCAGTAGTCACGGTGTGTTACCAAAACAACGGTGCTCGTCAAAGACAAAATATCATTGCCCCCTCCACTCATTTAACCCACAATAGTCAAATAATCATGAATAGATCTCATACATTTATCACATGTAACATATGAACCATGCTTCCCAAAAGCATAATAATCTCAGATAACAGAGACTTACGGAATCCTCGCTTGTACCCTTGAGGTACTAGATCCGTATCTAAATCAAGCAGATTTACAGGCAACATATATTTAACACAAACATTAACTGCTATAAGTGTGTATGTACACACCTGTCACCCTTGGATGTTCTAAATCCCGAAAAGAAACGTTGGCCACCCTAGATCTACTTGTCCTATATTCGGCCAAATTCATGGGTTAGTCTTAGGACCTATTCGGCCAAATTAAACCATTAGCAGGGGTTCCTTATGAACCCGGTTTCTTACCTTTCCTCGCTTTGGCTACTACCCACGGCACTCGTTACTCGAATCTGCTTTTCCAAAATAATCGATTAGTCACTCTTACTCATAACCAAAGCTTTCGGCTTTTGAATACTAACATAGGCCTTACCCATACTTACCAACTTCGGTGGACAGAGGATGGAGGCTTAGATCGAATACCTTAAAATCCCGGCACCTCGCAGAATCGATTAATTAGCCACCATGATAATTCGGCTTTTCCCTTTTTACCAAGTCGACATAGGGAGATAATAAGATGAAAGATTTCCGGCATACTTACCCCTTGCTAATCGGTCTGAAGAAGAAATCCCGAGGAACCCTTATGACTTCCTGATATTCGGCCAAAGTGAGTCTTAACAGGAGAAGAGGATTTCGGCAACAGAGGAATGGATATTCGGTCAAAAGAATAGAGGAGAAATAATGGTAGAAAACTAATGGAGAGGAGAAGATGGTGAGAGTTTTCGGCTAGCAGTGTTTGCAAGAGAGAAAAGAAAAAAATAGATGGGAGGTTTGAGAATTTCGGCAGTTTGCCAAGATGGAGAAAAAAAACAAAACGAGTGCTAGGCTGATGCTATTTATAAGCATTGGCCCCCCTCCTTAAGCTTGTAGTCCACCCTTGGCAACAAGGAGTTCAAAATCCATTTAATCTCCTTAAATTATTCTTGGCCACTTGTTTAATTAATTCAAATAATTTGAATTATTCCTAAATAATAAATCAATAACCCCTTAATAATCCAATTAATATCCTTATTTCCTTAGAATAAAATCCCTTTAAAATAACTCATTTTATCCTATTATCTAAATAGATAATTAAAAAAAAAGAATTTAAGGAGAGAATTTCTCTCCCCTTGTGCCGTCCAAATAAAGAGCCAAAAAGGAGATTTCTGTGACTCGAACCAAGGTTCTTCCTTGCTCCTTGGTGGCGTCACATGCTAGCTCTTAAGTGGCCTCACTTTTTCCACTTTGCCAAGGCCTTACTAGTGTCAAATTACACCCATTTATTCTTATAACACCCCTCTTGCTAAGGCTCCCTTCCTTTAAAATTAAAAACTGAAATTTTTACCAAACCGAACCTACTCAAGGCCTTAGATTAGCCCATATATTCCCATAAATAATATCACAGCAGTTCCAACATACCAAATAATTATTCAATCACCAATAGCCCCTAATTCAGGATGTTACAGTTCTACCCCCCTTAAAATAAATTTCGTCCTCGAAATTACAGTTAAAAGAGGTGGGGTATTATTTGCGCATCACATCCTCGGGTTCCCACGTAGCTTCTTCCACACCATGGTTCCGCCAAAGCACTTTCACTAAGGGCGCGACTTCCTACGTAGAACCTTCACATCTCGATCTAAGATCTGAACCGGTTCTTCTTCAAAAGATAAATCCGAGTTCACCTCAATCGCTCTGCGGCACAACGTCGCGAAGGATCGACCGATATCGTCTCAAAGCATTGATACATGAAATACGTCATGAATCGATTCGATTCTGCGGCGGACTCTAGCCGATAAGCTACGGTCCTACTCGCTTTACAATCGTATATGGCCCGATGAATCTTGGGCTTAGCTTCCCTTTTCGTCCAAATCTCAACACCTTTTTCCAAGGCGACACTTTCAGAAAGACTTTGTCTCCCACAGCATACTCCATTTCCTTGCGTTTGAGATCGGCATAAGACTTCTGCCTATCTGATGCTTCTTTGAGACGAGACCGAATCACCTTGACTTTGTCTTCCGTCTCCGCTACCAATTCTGGACCCAGAACTTGTCGTTCCCCCAACTCCGTCCAACATGTAGGAGTACGGCATTTTCGTCCATATAGGGCCTCATATGGAGCCATTTGAATACTCGCTTGATAACTATTGTTATAAGCGAATTCCGCTAATGGTAGGTACTCCTCCCAACTACCACTAAAATCCAAGACACAACCTCTTAACATGTCTTCTAAAATCAGTATCACCTTTCCGATTGTCCGTCAGATTGTGGATGGAAAGTCGCATTGAAATCTAATCGTGTACCCAAAGCTTGATGCAACGCTTTCCAAAACCTTGACGTGAATGGGATCCCTATCCGAGATAATCGATCATTGGCACACCATGCAACCTCACTATTTCACCCACATACAACTTCGCTAGCTTCGGAGTGAGTAATCCATTCTCACCGGCATGAAGTGAGTGATTTAGTCAAAGCGATCCACAATTACCCAAATCGCATCCTTCTTGTTGGGCGTAAGGGTAGCCCACTAACAAAATCCATGGTGATCCTCTCCCATTTCCATTGAGGGATTTTTATCGGTTGAAGTAGTCCCGATGGTAACTGATGCTCAGCCTTAACTTGCTGGCACGTCAGACACTTCCCTACGAACTCAGTTATCTCATGCTTCAACCCCGGCCACCAGAACTATTTTCGCAAATCTCCATACATCTTGCTTCCTCCCGGATGCATGGCATATGGGCTGCTATGTGCATCATGGAGAATTTTTCGCCTCAACTCCTTATCCTTCGGCATGCATGCTCGCCCTTGAAAACATAGCACTCCATCCCTAGACAGACCGTACCCTTCCAAACCACCATCCTGAACTTGTACCCTCTTAGCGCTCAAGCCTTCATCCACTAACTGCTTTTCCTTAATCTCCTCAATCCAAGTCGGCTTTACTTGGAGTTCCGCCAAAAGACTCCCATCATCATATAGACTCAACCGAGCAAACATTGCTCTTAAGTCCGTCACCACCTTAGGCTCAATGCGTCGGCTACCACATTAGCCTTACCGGATGGTACTCGATTGAACAATCGTAGTCCTTGATAGTTCAATCCACCGACGCTGTCTCGATTCGGATCCTTTTGAGTCGAAGATACCTCAAGCTTTTGTGATCCGTGTAGACTATCGACTTCTCCCCCATGGTAATGTCTCCATATCTTGAGTAAAGACGATCGCCGCTAACTCCAAGTCGTGCGTTGGGTAGTTAACCTCATGCGGTCTTAAGCGACGGGATGCATAGGCTACTACCTTCCCATCCTGCATTAACACACATCCCAAACCGGTGTGAGATGCATCACAATAAATCGTGAATAACTTTCCCGCTTCAGTGTGTACTCAAAACCGAGCTTAGTCAAAATTTTCCTTAACTTATCAAAGCTTCCTTTGTCGCTTCTCCGTCCATACAAATGGAACACCTTTCCTTAGTAACTTGGTTAATGGCGCTGCTATTAGAGAGAATCCTTCCACGAATCTCCGATAGTACCGCTAAACCAGAAAACTCAGATTTCACCCACCGACCTAGGTGGTTTCCAATCCAATCTTTGCTTCAATCTTGCGAGGGTCTACTCTAATTCCTTGGTGATACTACATGACCTAAGAAAGCCACTTCCCTCGGCCAAAATTCGCATTTCTTGAATTTGGCATATAATTGTTTCTCCTTCAATACTTGCGTAACTATCCGTAAATGCTTGTCATGCTCTTCCTCTGTCTTTGAATAAACCAATATGTCGTCTATGAACACCACGACGAATTGGTCCAAGTAATCGTTGAAATACCCTATTCATTAAGTCCATAAATGCCGCGGTGCATTGGTCAACCCGAATGGCATCACCAAGAACTCGAAGTGCCCATACCGAGTTCGAATGCCATCTTGTGAACATCACCGCCTTTACCCTTAATTGATGATAACGACCTAAGGTCAATCTTTGAGAATACCGACGCACCTTTCGGTTGGTCAAACAAATCATCGATCCGAGGCAACGGGTACTTGTTTTTGATCGTTAACTTGTTTAATCGACGGTAGTCGATGCACATCCGCATAGAACCGTCCTTCTTCTTGACAAACAACACAGTGCTCCCCACGGAGATATACTTGGTCGAATAAACCCTCTATCCAAGAGCTCCACGAATTTGAGCCTTTAGCTCCACCAATTCCTTTGGTGCCATTCGGTATGGTGCTATAGACACACAGTGCCGTTCTGTAGCAAGTCTATACCGAATTCGACTTCCCGATCCGGAGGCAAACTCGAAGCTCTTCCGGGAATACATCAGCCAAATTCCCCAACCGTTCGGACCTTTCCAACTACTACCCCTTAGCTTCCAAAGCACGATTTGAACCAAATACGCCTCACAACCCTTCTTGACCATCTTCTCAACCTTCAAGGCGGACACCACGTTGGATAGGTAATTCCTCCTATCACCTATCATACCTACTTCATCACCTTCAACCATCTTAAGAACCATGCGCTTAGTAGCGCAATCCAAATTCGCTTGATACTTAACCACCAGTCCATTCCAAGGATCAAATCGAACTCCCCAAACGGTAGTTCCATCGGATCGACTACAAATACTACCCCTTGAAGTTCTAGGAGTACGCCTCTATAAAGTTTGTCTACTATTACAGAGTGACCTAAAGGGCTAACTACACGTCATCTCCCTAGAAGCGCTTTTGAGTTTAAGTCCATAGTTCCTACCACACTACTAGCAATGTACGAGTGCGCCGAGCCCACATCAATCAATGCAACATAAGGAAAACCAAAAATTAGAAACGCGTCGGTTATGACATCCGGTGCGTCACCTTCCTCGCGACACCTCATTGCGTAAACTAAGCCAGTGCCGCCTAGCCTCGTGTTGCTGAACCTCTCGCCCGAGTTCCACGACCTCGATTAGGACCGTTGTTTCTCTCGCCATTACCACGACCCTCCGTGGTCCCACACTTCTATCTCGAGTACGATTACGCCTCCGGTGATTCTTAGCTAGTTTCGGGGACAATCTCGACACGATGCTCCAAAGACCCACACTCAAAACATCCTTTATCACCGGTCCAACAACCTCCCCAATGGGTCTTTCCACAGTTACACCGAGTCGGCCTTTGATTAGTAGTCGTGGGTCTTGCACTGATTTGGCCCACTCGGCCTAGCCTTTTTCTCGAGCACTACCGCTTGATCCGGTGACCCAAACCCTCTCTTTCGATTATTCCTACTATAGCTTTGCTTCACACCTCCTTGATCCCTTCGGCTACCTTAGCCTTTTCCACTAAAGATGAGAACTCACGAACCTTCGGGGCAATCAGAACCTCAAATCATCTCTGAGTCCGTCCTCAAAGCGGACACGGCGCTCATGTTCGGTGAGCCACGATGCCTCTAGCATACCTACTCGGCCTTAAAAATTCCGCCTCATATTCCGACACACGGACTTAGTTCCTTGCACTAATCCCGTAAAAGCCTTTCTCTCAGCGTCGGTGTAGCTGGTACCCACATACTTCTTCCGATAGGTGGTTGAAATACTCCCAAGTCGATCATCTCGAGCCCCATCTCGAACCGTAAGCCACCACCGTCACGCTTCATCCTTTAGAAGCGACATCGCCTCTTTCGCCTTTTTCTTCCTCGCCAAAGTCAAGGTCATCCATAATTCTTTTCTGGGATTGACTCTAGCCAAAGATTCTCGCAGACTTGGGTGCCACTCCTAACACACCTCGAAATACCTCCGCTCCGTTAGATCGGAGTCGCTCGAGGGACGATTTCCGAGCTCCCACATTTCCACCACCCCCGACCACCATCTCCAAGACTCACACAAAAGCGACTTGCGACACGCCTCACCACCGGTCCGATCCGGCTCCTCGGCTCTAAAAGTAGGAGGTGGTGGTGGCGATGGGTACCTCATTTTCGAACCTTGCCCGACGACTGACGGGTTGACATAATCATCCTACCCTACCACGCCCACGGCGCCCACGTCCTCTAGAACTCATTCTATCTACCGCGCTTTTAACTCGATTAAGAAAAATTTTATGCGTTAGCATTTGTTTCACTTTATTACTCGCGAAGAAATTTTATGGATAAGGTTTAATCGAGAGATTCTTTCGAGCAAACAATGTTTGATCTTCTTTCCTAGTTCACACAAAGAAGTTCATGCATCCATTCCTTAATACTTTCCATACTTATTCGCTCATCGGACATTTCTCCGCCCATTTCTATCCTGTGGGTATTTTCGCTTTTTTCCTACTGTGGGTATTTTTGTAATTTTCCGTAACCAAAATATTTTCTTTGATGATTTCCAAAGCTAAGTTGTTGAATATTTGTAAAATAGTTGAAATTTTTGAGCAATACCATTGAACTGATATTTTATGAACCGAGGGCATTTTAGTAATTTTACCCCCTAAGGGCATTTCTGTAATTTTCCACCATTAAGTTTTTCGAGAAATAACGTTGTAAAAATAAAGTTCTTGGATTTGAAAAAAAAAGTTATTGGACAAGTTTTGAAAACATTAGAGTTTGTTGTTTCATTCTTTTTCGAAAACATGGCTAATTCTCTTTTCGGGTTTTAATCATTGTGTTTAGCCTATGACCGAGCCCCCGGGTCGTAGTGAACCAAAGCTACGCACCAGGCAGAATTCGAGTGAAGAGGAGGTGGGTCACGCGGACCGCTTAAATACCAAGCTCTCACCAAACCTTTCTAGACATGCGCACAGAGGTTACCACACCACTGAGCCCTCTGAGTTAGGGTGAACCGAAGCTACGCACCAGGTAGGATACCTGTGAAGAGGAGGTGAGTCACGAGGACTGCTTAAATACCAGGCTCTTCCGGATCCAATCCTAGACATGCGTACAGGGGTTACCACACCCTAGCTCATTGACTAAGTCATAGGTTGGTTTAGTTCATTAAGTCTTATGTTCCGTTTGTGTTTGAGTAATCTAACCTTAGGGTCCAAGTCCTATAAGTCTATCTACGTTCCATGCTTCCTACCCTTCTACAGAATATAATTCACAAAGAGGTTTAGATGTACTTACCTGGGCGGATTGGTGCCGGAGACTCGGGCCATGCTGTTCAAAAACCAAAAATCATTCCATAATGCCTACCAAAACATTTTTGGGCCTTGGGCCCCCACAGCCGAGCTTTGAACTGGGCTCTGATACCAAATTTTGTAACAACCCGAACCCGGCCCAAACATTACGACCGAATTTGGTTTGTTACGGAGAAAAACTTTTTAATACCATTTTAAAACCAGTTTAGGTTTTGTTGAAAACTTCTCGTTTTTGGTTATCTTGCCGAAACTATGCTTAGATTTAATTTGGAAATTTAATTGAGTCCGGTTATTATACAAATTCAAATGTGCCCGATGGCACGATAAAACCTTTTCGTGTTAATTTTAAGAAAACATGTGATTTTAATTTAATTTTAACAATATAGTTTAAACAAAGTGTCCAACATGTGAGAAATAACAAAAGTAAAGTATATGGAGGCCTTATTACATCCAAAATAAACATAACCAATAATAAAATAAAATAGCTAAGTTTAAAGTTCAATTTATTCAAGTCCACTGCATGGCCACCTCGAGTCCAACCGGCTCCTCAACCGCCATCTACGAGTCACCTGAAAAATGTTAAAGGAGAAGGTGAGTCACCAAGACTCAGTATGTAACCCTTCCCCTGTTTTAAAAAAACAACATTTCCATACACAACATATAACAGTTAATATGCAGAATATTATGTGCCCCAACCTAGCCAACCAAACGCCTTTGTCTACCCCATGTGGTACCAAACCACTGGTGACCGTAGTCACAATGTGTTACCAAAACACTGGTGGTGCCAAACCACTGGTGACATATAGTCACGATGTGTTACCAAAACACTGGTGTCCGTAGACACAAATCGGGTGATGGGGCCAACCCATCGTGTGATACCAAATCACTGGCAGACGATCCCATATCTCAAGTGGGGCCAACCCACGGTGGTGTTAACCACAGGGACGAGTCGCTATGAGGTACCAAACCTCTGGAGGTACCAAACCTCGTGACCGTAGTCACAAGCAGTGTTACCAAAACACTGGTGCTCGTCAAGACAAAATATCATCGCCCCTCCACTCATTTAACCCACAATAGTCAAATAATCATGAATAGATCTCATACATTTATCACATGTAACATATGAACCATGCTTCCCAAAAGCATAATAATCTCAGATAACAGAGACTTACGGAATCCTCGCTTGTACCCTTGAGGTACTAGATCCGTATCTAAATCAAGCGATTTTACAGGCAACATATATTTAACACAAACATTAACTGCTATAAGTGTGTATGTACACACCTGTCACCCTTGGATGTTCTAAATCCCGAAAAGAAACGTTGGCCACCCTAGATCTACTTGTCCTATATTCGGCCAAATTCATGGGTTAGTCTTAGGACCTATTCGGCCAAATTAAACCATTAGCAGGGGTTCCTTATGAACCCGGTTTCTTACCTTTCCTCGCTTTGGCTACTACCCACGGCACTCGTTACTCGAATCGCTTTTTCCAAAATAATCGATTAGTCACTCTTACTCATAACCAAAGCTTTCGGCTTTTGAATACTAACATAGGCCTTACCCATACTTACCAACTTCGGTGGACAGAGGATGGAGGCTTAGATCGAATACCTTAAAATCCCGGCACCTAAACAGAATCGATTAATTAGCCACCATGATAATTCGGCTTTTCCCTTTTACCAAGTCGACATAGGAGATAATAAGATGAAAGATTTCCGGCATACTTACCCCCTTGCTAATCTGGCTCAAGAAGAAATCCCGAGGAACCCTTATGACTTCTCGATATTCGACCAAAGTGAGTCTTAACAGAGAAGAGGATTTCTAAGCAAACAGAGGAATGGATATTCGGTCAAAAGAATAGAGGAGAAATAATGGTAGAAAACTAATGGAGAGGAGAAGATGGTGAGAGTTTTCGGCTAGCAGTGTTTGCAAGAGAGAAAAGAAAAAAATAGATGGGAGGTTTGAGAATTTCGGCAGTTTGCCAAGATGGAGAAAAAAAACAAAACGAGTGCTAGGCTGATGCTATTTATAAGCATTCGGCCCCCCCTCCTTAAGCTTGTCGTCCACCCTTGGCAACAAGGAGTTCAAAATCCATTTAATCTCCTTAAATTATTCTTGGCCACTTGTTTAATTAATTCAAATAATTTGAATTAATCCTAAATAATAAATCAATAACCCCTTAATAATCCAATTAATATCCTTATTTCCTTAGAATAAAATCCCTTTAAAATAACTCATTTTATCCTATTATCTAAATAGATAATTAAAAAAAAAGAATTTAAGGAGAGAATTTCTCTCCCCTTGTGCCGTCCAAATAAAGAGCCAAAAAGGAGATTTCTGTGACTCGAACCAAGGTTCTTCCTTGCTCCTTGGTGGCGTCACATGCTAGCTCTTAAGTGGACTCACTTTTGCCACTTTGCCAAGGCCTTACTAGTGTCAAATTACACCCATTTATTCTTATAACACCCCTCTTGCTAAGGCTCCCTTCCTTTAAAATTAAAAACTGAAATTTTTACCAAACCGAACCTACTCAAGGCCTTAGATTAGCCCATATATTCCCATAAATAATATCACAGCAGTTCCAACATACCAAATAATTATTCAATCACCAATAGCCCCTAATTCAGGATGTTACATGTTTGGTATGTACACTAAGTGTGTATAAAAGGTAAGTACCTATATGACTTTGATTTGAAGAAAAGTATGATTGAATATGAGAACGAGAATGAGATGCAAGAATGATTATGAAAGAGGTATGTATATATATACTTGATTGTTGAATGGATGAATGTGGCAATTGTGGCCAAGTATATAAACCAAAGCAAATATGTGATAGTTTGATAAGTAAATGTTATGTGCCAATGTACCTTATGCATATATGCCATTTATGTTAAGTTTATTTGTATTATGACTTATTAAGCTTTTGGAAAGCTTACTCCGTGTGTGTGTTTTCTCTGTTTTATAGGTCGTCAAAGCTACTGAAGGCTCGGGACCGTCAAGGATCGTCATCACACTACTAAACTCATTTTGGTACACTTTGGATATGTATATAGCTAGATATGGCATGTATAGGCTAGTATTTGATATGAGTTTGTTATATGAACTTAGCCATGTGATTTGGCTAGTTATGAGTTGAGAATTTGTTTGAATGAATGTGATATATGAAGTACATTTTTGGCATAGTTATTTGATACATGAAATGGTCAAGTTTTGATTAAGCAAATGAATGAATTATGCTTGTGATGAGATGAGTTTTAGTCTTGTAATTTGGATGGTTATTTTGGTATGTTATTTGTTGTCAAATAGGCATGAGATGTGTTGATGATTTTGCTTGTAGGTAAGACCCATTGGGTGGCATTTTGGCCTTGCAAATGGCCTATAATGTCACACGGTTGTGGCACACGGGCGTGCCTAGTGACCGTGGGGCTAAGTCAGTAGCTAGCCTAGGAACACACGGCCAAGACACACGGGCATGTCTAGTAGCCGTGTGAAAAAGTCAGTATATGTCCTTAGAGTACACGGCCTTAGCACAGAGGGTGTTTGGTGGCCGTGGATGTGAAGTCAGATTCAACCACGGCCAAGGTACACGGGCGTGCTTGGTGACCGTGGATGTGAAGTCAGATTCGACTACGGCCAAGGTACACGGGCGTTCTTGGTGGCCGTGGAGTAAAGTCAGATTCAACTACGGGGAGGACACACGGGGGTGTCCAACAGCCGTGGGAGGCACACGGCCTGCCTACACGGGCGTGTAAGCCCTGAAATTTAGAAAAGTTTTAAATTTATGAGAATGTCTGTATGTGATTCGGTTTAGTACCGACCCGGTTTATAAGTATGCTTTAGGTCTCGTTGACCGTATTAAGGGACATTATGTTTGAGATTGATGGATGAATGTATGAATTTCTGAAAATATTTCTGATCTGTCCGGTAATGCCTTTAACCCTAATCCGGCGACGGATACGGGTTAGGGGTGTTACAAAGATGGATGTTCAAAAATGTACCAATGTATGACATGCATGTATTTTGATGTTTTATGGAAGAATATGAAAGCTTGATGTAGTAGAAACATCTTTTGCTAAGTGATTTTCCATGAAAATGCATGTAGGGACTTGTGTGTGAAAGTCTTGAGATTGGTCATACATGTATGATTTAGTGAGAATTGATGATAGCTTTAGTTGAGTAAATGGTTCGGCTAAGCATGAAAGGCTAGAAAGTTGAATAAAAATTACTTTACGAGCCTTGGGGCAAAAGTGTGAAAATGATAAAGTTAGGGGCAAAATAGTAATTTGTCTAAAGTATGAGATATGGTTCAATTTAATCAAAGTGTGTATTGAATAAGTTGATTTATTCATTATAGATCAAGAAAGACGAAGCCCGGATCGAAACCGAGGCAAGAGCAAGGTGGTGGACTAAATTGCACATCTCTATACTTTTGAGTGCCGAGGTAAGTTTATGCGTAAACAATGCATTCATACTTACAATTTTTATTAATGCTAGCTAGTGTGTAGCATGATTGAGAATGATTAAGAACCTTTGTGGAATGAATGTGGTAAAAATTGTGAATGGATGTATGATTGAGTAAGTAGATATGTAGATGTGTAGTGATAATGCTAAATGGTGGGCTAAGTGCGATACCATCCTAAGGCATAACGACGATGAGCTGGCTAGGTGCGATGCTATCGTTAATTATATTGTCTAGTGGGCTATGTGCGAAACCACTACGATTACCTTTGTGGTAGGCTAAGTGCAATACTACCTTATTATTTGATTGTGGTGGGCTAACTGCGAAACCATCGAGACATTAGCTCTGTAGATTAGCTGTGTGGATTAGCTGTTTGGATTAGCTGTGTGGATGTATTATCGAGAAATAATGATATGTTGTATATTGTGTAAATGTGATATTGAATGCAGGGATACATATCAATGGTTATGAGTTGTGACTCATGATGTGTTGAAAAGGTGGTAAGGGATAGAAAGAGTAAGCATAGTTGTACATTATATGTTAGTATAATGCTAATTGTTGTTTAGCTTATACTATGATGCTAAATTGTTTATGTGTAAACTTACTAAGCTCAAAGCTTACTCCCCTTCTTTTCCCTTGTCTTATAGAGCAAAAGTGTTGAATCGAGATACGTGGATCAATTGGAAGATCGCCCACATTATCAGCACACTCTGGTACATGAGACTCAATGTTTTGTAAATGGCATGTATAGGGGCTAGATGAATTAGTGAATTTTGTTGTAAATGGCTAAGACGTGTTGGCTTTTAGATGGATAATCTATTTTGTATAATGCCATAGTTGTTGGCTACTTTATTATATGAAAAGATGTAGTTATCCATGTGAGATTGTAAGATTATGAGTTGGTTATGGATTTGTTGAATGAGTACTCGTTGTGTATGATTGAGGAGTGAAAAGAACTTGACAAATAGTTTTGTTCTTGTCCATGTGGGTTGACACACGGGCGTGTGTCTAGGCCATGTGTGACACACGGTCAGCCCATGGGCGTGTGACTTGGCCGTGTGTCCCCTGCATGTTAGAATTTTAAGTCAGAATAGACCACGGACTAGCCACACGGGTGTGTGCCTAGAACGTGTGTGTTAATCAGTGTTGGCCACGGGCTAGCCACACGGGCGTGTGTCTAGACTCTAGGCCGTGTTAAGGTAGTCAGTGTGCACCATGGGTGGAGAGCACGGGCGTGTGCCCTAACCATGGGCATTGGCGGAATGCTTGAGTTTTCATGCACAGGTAGTGACCATGGGCGTGTGTGACCTCCACGGACGTACCAAATCTTACACGGGTGTGTGAGCCCTGTATAGATGGAAAAGTTTTAAAAATCGTAGAAGTTTTGATATGGTCTCGAGAGCCCTCGTGAGTATGAGTGAGGCCTCGTAAGTCGAGAATGAGGTTGTTGAGGTGACTTAAGGGAGTAGTCACAATGAGCCTAAGTGGCGATCTTGAGGTTTTTTTATGGTAACGCCTCGGGCCTGGTTTCGGCGTAGAACCCGAGTAAGGGGTGTTACATTTAGTGGTATCAAAGCTATGGTTTAGTCGGTTCTAGGACTACCGTAGCGGGTGTAAGAGTCTAGCTATACATGTCATAAGTGTACAATGATAGTGTGGTGGCTTCTGATGATTTTAAATCTTGTTTTATATAGAATATGGAATCCAATCCATTGACTGCTGATGAAGCAGCTAGTAATGCGTCGGCTCCTACGCAAGGAACCGTGCCTGTTCAAAGTGGACCCGAGGCTAGGGGTCAAGGGGAAGAGGCACGGGAAGCCTTTCTCCAGATGATGAGTAATTGGTACTCAGATTACGTCCGAGCGAACCCTAATGCTCAACCTCCTCCACCTCCTCCCATACCTCAGCCAATTCCAGTGGCTCCTCAAGGTATTGATTTAGTGAGGATATCGAAACCTCAGGTGGATAAGATTAGGAAACACGGGGCTGATCAGTTTAGAGCTAAGGTAGATGATGACCCCAAAAGGGCAGAGTTCTGGTTAGAGAACTCAATGAGAGTATTCGATGAACTCTCTTGTACACCTGAAGAGAGCTTGAAGTGTACCGTGTCTTTGATGAGGGACTCGGCATACCATTGGTGGAAGACGTTGACGTCAGTGGTCCAGAGAGAGCGGGTGACGTGGGACTTCTTTCTGGAAGAGTTCCGGAAGAAGTATATAAGCCAGAGGTTTACTGATCGAAAAAGGAAGGAATTCCTTGAGTTGAATCAAGGAAGAATGTCAGTAGCAGAATATGAGCGCGAGTTTGTTAGGCTTAGCAAATACGCTCAAGAATGTGTGTCGAAAGAGACCATCTTTTGTAAGAGGTTCGAAGATGGACTGAATGAGGATATCAAACTTCTAGTTGGTATTTTAGAGTTGAAAGAGTTTGTTGTGTTGGTCGAGAGGGCAAGTAAGGCCGAAGAGTTGGGAAAAGAAAACAGAAGGGCTATGAATGAAGCCCGAGATGCGAGGAAGAGGCCGATGGGCAAGTCGTACCAAGCCCAGTCGAAAAGATCCAAGGAAGTGAATCCTCGGACGACAGCATCAGTGAGTTATTCGCATCGAAACTTGGACAACACTCGTTCGAGTTCGAGAGTCCAAGCCACTTCGATGGAAAGTGTGGGCAATCCGAAGAACAAACCGGAGTGTCCAAGTTGTGGTAGATATCAGGCCGGAGAGTGTTGGGGTAACAGTCGAAACTGTTATAAGTGTGGTTCCCCCGACCATTATATCCAAAATTTCCCCGAGAGGGATGATAAGGAAGAGAAGCAAGAGATGAGATCTGGCGATGTGTCTGCAAGGGGTAGACCACCAAGGAACCCGAGAGGTGGGGCTAGTGGTAGAGGTGTGTCCAGAGACTCTACTGTGAGACCGGAGGGTTGGGTACCTACGAGGACGTATGCCATTCGCGCTCGCGAAGAGGCGTCCTCCCCTGATGTGATAACGGGTACTTTTTCTCTCTTTGACACCTTTGTTATTGCTTTAATAGATCCAGGGTCTACTCATTCTTATATCTGCATGAGACTGGCATCTAGTTTGAGTATGACCGTTGTGCCTACGGACTTTGTGGTTAAGGTGTCAAACCCGTTAGGAAAGCATGTGTTAGTGGACAAAATGTGTAAGAATTGTCCTTTGATGTTTGAGAGTCAATGTTTTCCGGCAAATCTTATGTTGTTGCCGTTTGATGAGTTTGACTTAATTATTGGCATGGATTGGTTGACTACCCATAGTGTCTTAGTGAACTGTGGTAGTAAGTATGTCGAATTGAAATGTGAGAGTGGAGATATTGTTCGGGTTGAATCAGGTGGATCGGATAGTCTACTAGTGATGATTTCTTCCCTAGTGGCTGAGAAATGTTTGAGAAAAGGGTGTGAGTCCTATCTTGCTTTTGTGTTGAATACTCGAGAGGTTGGAGTAGAGTTTGAAACAGTGCCAGTGGTATGTGAGTATCCAGATGTATTCCCGAAAGAGTTACCCGGATTGCCTCCAGTGAGAAAGGTTGAGTTTGGGATTGAGTTAGTTCCAAGAACAGTACCTATTTCGATTGCTCCGTACAGATTGGCACCTTTAGAGTTGAAAGAACTGAAGGTTCAGTTGCAAGAGTTGACAAATAAGGGTTTTGCAAGACCAAGCTACTCACGGCGGGGTGCTCCGGTATTATTTGTAAAGAAGAAAGATGGGTCTATGAGGTTGTGTATAGACTATAGACAGCTTAACAAAGTGACAGTTAAGAATAAGTATCCTTTACTAAGGGTTGATGATCTTTTGATCAGCTCAAGGGAGCTACTGATGTTCTCAAAGATAGACTTGAGGTCCAAGTTATTATCGCTGAGAGTGAAGGAGCAGGATGTGTTGAAAACTACATTTCGGACAAGGTATGGCCATTATGAGTTTTTGGTTATGCCATTTGGTTTGACGAATGCACCGGTGATTTTTATGGATTTGATGAACCGTGTCTTTCGACCGTATGTGGATAAGTTTGTGATTGTCTTCATTAATGATATATTGATCTATTCTCGGGATGAGAACGATCATGAAGAACATTTGAGAATTGTCTTGCAAAATTTAAGAGATAAGTGTATGCTAAGTTTAGCAAGAGTGAGTTTTGGCTCCGAGAGGTCGGATTCCTAGGACACATTGTGTCAGGTGATGGTGTCAGAGTTGACCCGAGTATGGTATCGGCTGTTGTGGATTGGAAACAATCGAGTTAGAAGCTTCTTGGGATTAGCGGGATATTACAGATGTTTCGTAAAGGGGTTCTCTGTGATTGCTACCCCGATGACGAAATTGTTGCATAAGGATGTCAAGTTTGATTGGACTGGGGCATATCAACAAAGTTTTGAGAGATTGAAAACATTGTAGACTGAGGCGCCGGTTTTGGTTCAACCAGAATCGGGGAAAGAATTTGTGGTTTACAGTGACAAATCATTTAATGGTCTCGGTTGCGTGTTGATGGAAGAGGGTAAGGTAGTCGCTTACGCCTCGAGGCAACTAAAACCGCACGAGAAAAATTATCCAACTCATGATTTGGAGTTGGCTGCGATTCTTTTCGCGTTAAATATTTGACGACATTACTTATATGGTGAGAAGTGCCGAATCTTTACGGATCACAAGAGTTTGAAGTATTTGATGGATCAGAAGGATCTGAATTTGAGACAGAGGCGGTGGATTGAGTTATTGAAAGACTATGAGTTAGTCATTGATTACCACCCGGGAAAAGCGAATGTGGTTGCAGATGCCCTGAGTAGGAAATCCTTGTATGCTCTAAGAGTTATGAGGACGAAGTTTAGCATTGTCCGATGATGGTGCTATTCGCGCAGAGTTGAGAGCTAAGCCACTATTTGTTCAATGGAGATATGTGAGGCTCGGAGAAATGACAAAGTGAGATGCTAGCTAAGAGAGCTAAGTGCGGATCGTAAAGTGATTCTCGATTTTCGAGTGGGCTCGAATGGATGTTTGTTGTACTGTGAATGTAATTTGTGTACCCAGAGATGAAGAGTTAATCCGAAAGGTTTTGCACGAGGCACATAGTGGTTATTTGTCAAGACATCCGGCAAGATTAAATGTACAATGACTTGAAGAAGTCTTATTGGTGGCGGGTATAAAGAGAGATATCTCCGAATTTGTGGCAAGGTGTCTGATTTGTCAACAAGTGAAAGTTGAGCATCAAGTACCTTCGGGATTGCTCCAGCCAGTGATGGTTCCCGAATGGAAGTGGGATCGGGTTACCATGGACTTTGTGATGGGGTTGCCTATGACTCCAAAAAAGAGAGATGTTGTGTGGGTTGTTGTGGATAGATTGACGAAGTTGGCTCACTTTATTCCAGTACGTGTTAATTATTCACTGGATAAGTTAGCTGGATTGTATGTTGCAGAGATAGTGAGGTTACATGGTATACCTATGTCTATTATATCGGATAGAGATCCTAGGTTTACTTCGAGGTTTTGGAAGAAGTTACAAGAGGCTTTGAGAACAAAGTTGAATTTCAGTACTGCGTTCCATCCACAAACAGATGGTCAGTCTGAAAGAGTGATTCAAGTTCTCGAAGATATGCTTCGATGCTGTGTGTTAGAATTCGAGGGTAGTTGGGAGAGGTTTCTACCTTTGGTCGAGTTTGCCTACAACAACAGTTATCAGTCGAGTATACAGATGGCACCGTATGAAGCTTTGTATGGTCGTAAGTGTCGGACTCCATTGTATTGGATCGAGCTTAGTGAAAAACGGATCCATGGAGTCGATCTAGTGAAAGAGATTGAGGAGAAAGTGAAAGTAATCCGTAATAGTCTGAAAGCTGCTTTGGACCGACAGAAGTCGTACGTGGATTTGAAAAGAAAAGAAATTGAGTTTAAGGTGGGTGACAAAGTGTTTTGGAAAGTGTCCCCATGGAAGAAGATTATGAGATTTGGATGAAAAGGGAAATTAAGTCTAAGATTCATAGGACCGTATGAGATTACAGACAGAGTTGGGCCAGTAGCTTACCGGTTGGCTTTGCCGGTAGAGTTGGAAAAGATACATAATGTGTTCCATGTGTCGATGTTACGACGGTATCGCTCCGGTCCTTCACATGTGATTCCTTCAATAGAAATTGAGATAAGACCGGATATGTCTTATGAAGAGGAGCCGATTAAGATCTTGGCTCAAGAAGTGAAACAGTTGAGAAATAAGAGCATAACACTAGTGAAAGTGTTATGGTAGAAACACAGTGTTGAAGAGGCTAAGTGGGAAACGGAAGAAGCTATGAGAGAGCAACATCCAAACCTCTTTACTGGTAAGATTTTCGGGGGCAAAAATCTCTAAAGGGAGGAGAGTTGTAACATCCTGATTTAGGGCCTAGTCAGAATAGTGGTACGAGACCACAAATCCGAGGTTTATGAATGAGTTTTTGAAGTTTATTCTATGTTTGCATGCTAGTGTGAAAGTTTCATGAAGCAATTTTGTGAAATTTCGGTTGAATTGTCCAAAAGGACTAAATTGCAAAAGTTGCAAAATGTGAGATTCTAGAAGCTATTTGTGTGAAATAGCTTTAGAATATTAATTAGAGGTCCTTAAATAGCAATTTTCCCAATTTCTAATTTTTGGACAAAATTGGGCATGGATGAGTTAAAATAGAAAGTTTGTCAAAAAGGGCATTTTGGTCATTTGATAATTAAATTTTTTAAATGGGAAAAGATGATAGAAATTCATTCATCTTCTTCTCCAAGGCTGCCGAAAATTCAAGGAGCCATTGTTAGGGTTCTTCAAATTTTTCAATCTTGCTTGTAAGTGCAACCAAGCCCCGTTTTTTATATTCTTCGTATTTTTGAAGTCCTAATAGATGAAAAAGCTATTTTTAACTATATTTTGAGCTAAGATGGATGTTCAAAAATGTACCCATGTATGACATACATGTATTTTGATGTTTTATGGAAGAATATGAAAGCTTGATGTAGTAGAAACATCTTTTGCTAAGTGATTTTCCATGAAAATGTATGTAGGGACTTGTGTGTGAAAGTCTTGAGATTGGTCATACATGTATGATTTACTGAGAATTGATGATAGCTTTAGTTGAGTAAATGGTTCGGCTAAGCATGAAAGGCTAGAAAGTTGAATAAAAATCACTTCACGAGCCTTGGGGCAAAAGTGTGAATATGAGAAAGTTAGAGGCAAAATAGTAATTTTGCTAAAGTATGAGATAAGGGTCAGTTTAGTCAAAGTGTGTATTGAATAAGTTGATTTATTCATTATAGATCAATAAAGACGAAGTTGGGATCGAAACCGAGGCAAGAGCAAGGTGGTGGACTAAATTGCACATCTCTATACTTTTGAGTGCCGAGGTAAGTTTATGCGTAAACAATGCATTCATACTTACAATTTTGTTAATGCTAGCTAGTCTGTAGCATGATTGAGAATGATTAAGAACCTATGTGGAATGAATGTGGTAGAAATTGTGAATGGATGTATGATTGAGTAAGTAGATATGTGGATGTGTAGTGATAATGCTAAATGGTGGGCTAAGTGCGATACCATCCTAAGGCATAACGACGATGAGCTGGCTAGGTGCGATGCTATCATTAAGTATATTGTCTAGTGGGCTATGTGCGAAACCACTACGATTACCTTTGTGGTAGGCTAAGTGTGATACTACCTTATTATTTGATTGTGGTGGGCTAACTGCAAAACCATCGAGACATCAGCTGTGTAGATTAGCTGTGTGGATTAGCTGTGTGGATGTATTATCGAGAAATAATGATATGTTGTATATTGTGTAAAAGTGATATTGAATGCAGGGATGCATGTCAATGGTTATGAGTATGTGACTCATGATGTGTTGAAAAGGTGGTAAGGGATAGAAAGAGTAAGCATAGTTGTACATTATATGTTAGTATAATGCTAATTGTTGTTTAGCTTATACCATGATGCTTAATTGTTTATGTGTAAACTTACTAAGCTCAAAGCTTACTCCCCTTCTTTTCCCTTGTCTTATAGAGCAAAAGTGTTGAATCGAGATACGTGGATCAATTGGAAGATCGCCACATTATCGCAGACACTGGTACATGAGACTCAATGTTTTGTGAATGGCATGTATAGGGGCTAGACGAATTAGTGAATTTTGTTGTAAATGGCTAAGACGTGTTGGCTTTTAGATGGATAATCTATTTTGTATAATGCCATAGTTGTTGGCTACTTTATTATATGAAAAGATGTAGTTATCCATGTGAGATTGTATGATTATGAGTTGGTTATGGATGTGTTGAATGAGTACTCGTTGTGTATGATTGAGGAGTGAAAAGAACTTGACAAATAGTTTTGTTCTTGTCCATGTGGGTAGACACACGTGCATGTGTCTAGGCCATGTGTGGCACACGGTCAGCCCATGGGCGTGTGACTTGGCCGTGTGTCCCCTTCATGTTAGTATTTTAAGTCAGAATAGACCACGGACTAGCCACACGGGCGTGTGCCTAGAACGTGTGTGTTAATCAGTGTTGGCCACGGGCTAGCCACACGGGCATGTGTCTAAACTCTAGGCCGTGTTAAGGTAGTCAGTGTGCACCACGGGTGGAGAGCACGGGCGTGTGCCCTAACCGTGGGGCATTGGCAGAATGCTTGAGTTTTCATGCATGGGTAGTGACCATGGGCGTGTGTGACCTCCACGGGCGTGCCAAATCTTACACGGGCGTGTGAGCCCTGTATAGATACAAAAATTTTAAAAATCGTAGAAGTTTTGATATGGTCTCGAGAGCTCTCGTGAGTATGAGTGAGGCCTCGTAAATCTAGAATGAGGTTGTTGAGGTGACTTAAGAGAGTAGTCACAATGAGCCTAAGTGGCGATCTTGAGGTTTTTTTAGGGTAACGCCTCGGGCCTGGTTCTGGCGTAGAACCCGAGTAAGGGGTGTTACATTGAAGGTGCCCGATGCCCCTGCACCATGGGATTGCCTACGTTGTCGATGGTGAACGAGGCTACCGCACGACCAAGGGCCTAAGGTGTCGGAGATTCTTGTTGCAAAAGGGGAAGGACCGCCGGATGTTCACTGGAGCACTGCCGAGAACCTAACCGGCAAAGGGGGGCACTGATGTTTAGGCATGCGATAGGCGTAGATAGTGCGCTAAATAACCCTTGGTCACTCAAGATCATTTCCCCCCTAAAGTACTAATAAAACTTCATTGTCTTGCTACTAGCAGACTTTTTTTTTTTTTTGAAAGAAAATGACCACAAGGGTCAATTCAATTAAATTACATCACTGATAACAAGTTCAGGATTTCCAAAGGGTAATCCATGTCAAAAAAACCAATTACAAGAATCAAAACTCACTTTTTTACAAATGAAATCTGCCACCGTGTTACAACATCTATTGGCCCAACATAATGTTGTTGATTTAAAATTTTCCAAGGCTTTAATACTATCTTTGACTCGCGCACCAATGATAGTGACATCCGTACTGTGATGCTTCACTCTATTAATGAGGCTTGCGTTGTCAATCTCAAACACCACAGCTGTCTTGATATTAAGAGCACACGCCATCTTTATGCTTTCTTCAAAAGCGTAAATTTCAGCCCATTCTGCTGACATCATCTCGTTTTTGAACCCCTTGCCACCGCCTATAATGAAACCTTCATCATCCCTAGCAATAACCCCAAAGCTAGTTCAATTGCTATTTACAGAAGCATCAAAGTATATTTTCATGTGACCCCTCAGAGGTTTCTCCCACCTTTTAACAAAAAGGTTATCAGGTAACAAGGGTCGTTAATCAAGTTAAAAATACGAAAGTCCTGACTGAGTGTTCTAGCTTTTTCCCACACAACATGCACCTCTTCTTCCTTCCCACAAAAGATGAAGTTGTTCCTATTGTTCCAGCTATTCCATAAGGTGGTCATGAGATCGGCAGTAGCTCTCTTGTCCAACACCCACATCACCTCTTCCAACCAGTCTATGCAATAATGATAGTCTTTCGTAATGAGGCTATTGTCAAGTGTGTTACTAAAATAACTCAAAGTAGGACCTTTGAGCCCAATATTTTTCTTCTTTTGCGTAGAGGTGGTGAGTTTAAAATGGGCCTCCTTCAATGCAGCCGCATTATGGTCCCTTTGAGAGGTATCAATAACCTTGTCGATCTTTCACTCAAGCTTACGATTTTTTTTTTCATTTTACTATATTTTTCGCGTTGCCACGGGCCAAGCATCGATCTCACTCTCTTTACTTTTTCAATGATGTTCAAATCACTCCTGTTCCACGCATTATTAATAATCTCATTAGCCACCCTATCTTTAGCCCAGCACTCATCATAATTAAAACATAGCCTTGGATCTTTGAGTTGATATTTTGGTTTGCGCCCCCACATGTCCAACAGAATAGCATCATGGTCAGACTTCATTTGTCTCACTACACTGGTAGCCATATAAGGAAAGTTTTAAATCGCTGTCACCGACATGAGGAACCTGTCCAGCCTTTCTTTGATCATATTGTAACCCTCTCTATTGTTGACCCACATGAACCACCCTTTGTCAGGTTTTATATCAACAAGAGCCATTTCATCCAAGATATCCTTGAAGTCTTGCATATGAACCCTCACCTTCCTAAGACCACCTTTTTTTTCTGCGTCGTTTAAAATGGCGTTAAAGTCTCCCCCCACCACCCAGCCCTCCCTAACTGAGCCACCCACCCTTCTCAACATATCCCACGAGCTATTTCTCAAGTTAGGGTCTGCATGACCATAGAAGCCTGTAAATCTCAAGTTGCTTTGATTTTCCATCCGAATTAATAAGTCAATGTGATGCTTTGAATAGTTTTGTATTGCAACGTCCACCTCCTCTCTCTACATCAATGCAAGACCACCACTTCGACCCTCAGAACTCATAGCCAAGCCACTGTTCATCCTACATAAAATTTGAATTTGAAAGAAGTTATTAGCATTCATTTTCGTTTCACAAAGAAAAATAATATCAGGGTTATAAGCAACGAGGAGTTGCTTCAGCTCCTAAACTGTCGTAGGATTCCTCAACCCGCGACAGTTCTAACAGAGGAGCTTTATTGTTCTTGGTGGGGCTGGTTGCCAGACACCACCTTGTAAGGTGAGAGATAGTCTACAAGCTTCCTTCGAACGAGTCTATTGGGGCTCTCTTCGGTTAGCTCTTCATTACTCCATTTCATCCTCTTTCTTTTACATCTCATTTTTCCTACTCCTTCACGATTTATTTTTATTAGACGTTTTCCCATTGGAGAGCATGATTCGGAATCTTCCTCATTGTTTATTATTTTGTCTTTGCCTTTCGACCCTGTAGATTCATTCACCTCCCTATTTCCCTATTTCTCTCTGTTGGGATCACTGTCCATCTCTTTCTTTCCTATAATACCCTCAATACCATTTCTCCAATTACCACGGTTTTGATTTGGCCCTCCTATTTGAGCTCTAAGCCAGCTTATGTAGCAGCCTGTTTTTTAGTGGTGTCAGAAAAAGTGATTTCGAGGCTACCAAATCTGACGAGTAAGTTCGTAAATATTATTATTTAACATTTACGAGTCAAATGTGATTTAAAAAAAGTTTTTGATTTGATAATTTATGTTATATAAGTGATTTATTAAGTTCAAGTGGTTTTAGAAAATAATGTACCGGGACCTTATTTTTATAAACTGAGCCGTAAATATTTTTATAAATATTTACGGAGTGTCATTAAGGTGGTATTAATGTTTCGTTAAGAAATTTTAATGTTTCGATAATTAATTAATTAAAAAGGTCCAAATTAAAAAAAAGTGCATTCCCGGGACTCCGTTACTGTAAATAAGACTCGTAAATATTTTTAATAAATATTTATGAAGCTAGTTGTGTAGTTGATTAGGTTTTGGTTAAGTTAATTTGCATGAATTAAAAGTAATTAGGTATAAGGACTAAATTACATATAGGGTGAAAGTTGAATTATAGATTAAAAAAATTAAAGGGACTAAAGAAGCAATTATGCCAATGGTCATAAATGAGGCGGCATAAGATAGATATTTATAAAAGGACTAGAGAAGCAATTATGCCAATGGTCATAAATGAGGCGGCATAAGATAGATATTTATAAAACTTTAAGTTAATATATATATTATAATATTTACTTAAGTATTAAGTATTAAGTATATATATTATATTATATTATATTATATTATATTATAATAAAATAATAATGTATAATAAAACAAATAAATGAAAGAAAAAGAAATAGAAAGTGAAACAAAACAGAAGGGAAAAAGAAAGAAAAACTAAGGGTTTCAATTGTTCAAAGCTTAATTGGTTAGTCAATTTAGTCACTTTTCTTGTAATTTTTATATTTTTAGAATCCTGGTATTAAGTACTACCTGACCCATGTCAAAATTTTAAAAATTATTGAGTTTTTAAATGTTGTTAATGTTGACTAATTTTAGTATTAGGGACTAAATTGATAGATTTTCAAGTTAGAAATGAAAAAGGACTGAATTGTAGAATAAATTTTAAATTTTGAGTAATAGGGACTAAATTGAGAAAATTTCAAAATTTAGGGATTTAAGTGAAATTAGAGAGTTAAATCTAGTTTAAAGTGGAAATTGAATAAAAATATAGAATTCATTGTGAAGAAATAAAATTAGTCTCGGTTTAGGGACTAAATTGGAATTTAGACAAATGTTGAGTAAAAAGTTGAAATATTCAATATGAAATTTAAATTGTATTGTATTGATAAATTTTAATTGTTTTAATTCCGTAGCTAACATCGTATTAGAACCCTCGACTAAAAAGGAAAAAGATAAAGTCGACGTAGAATAGCTCGGAATTCCTGGCTTGTATTTCTATAATCCGAATTTAGTTGTTAATTGTTATAATTCAATTTAATGTATATGGTAACTGTTGAGGTGAGAATTATTGTGTTTTGCAATTGAAATGGATTGATTTAGTATGTGATGAATTTATTGAATTTATATTGATTGAATTGGTATATAAATATATTGAATATATTGATTATTTGAATTGAAATGAATATTGGTTGTATTTGAAAAGTGAATTGAAACCCTATTATGTATCAGGCTGAATCAGATATAGATGGCATGCCATAGGACTAGAAGAGTTCAAGGATTTCTTCGACTTCGAGTTGATGAGACACTGGGTGTCAATTTACTATTTCGGATTAATTCAATGAGGCACTGGGTGCCAATTTACTTCGATTTAGCGATGAGAAACTGGGTGTCAATTTATTACTTTGAATTATCCGATGAGGCACTGGGTGCCAAACTGGTGTGTTTTGGTTGGATCCGTGTATCCGTCCGAGTCCGAGTTGTGTTAATAGGGGTAAATGAATAATAAAGTTCTATAATTGATATTGAAATGGTATGGTATGAGAAATGAAAGTGAAATAGTGAATTGAAAATAGAATGTGAAATATGTTGCAAATATATGGAATATATGAGTTATATACTCATGAAATGACTATGGAATGGATATTGCAATTGTATAATGAAATGTGAAATAAATTGTGAAAAGCTATTTGTATAGTAAGTATGAGAATTGAGATATTTGTGAAACAAATGAAATATGATATGGTTGTTGTAATAATTAATATTAATATATGTTTATATTTCAATTGTATATTTGTAATTTCTTATCTTTAAATATTCGGATTATAGAAATACCATTGAGTTTATACTCAGTGTACGGTTTTGTTTCTCGTGCCAAGGTTAGGTACATAACTTTTGATCGCCGATTCAGCATCCAACAACGATCCCGAACTCAAATGTGGTGATGTTTATCATTTGTGTCGGCATGTACCTAGGGTTTCTAAATAATAGTTATTTTGTGGTTTGATTGTAAGTGAGGTTATAAGTTTAATTTTGGTTGGTTTTATACATATAAATATGTGTTTATTTTTGAAGCCATATTATGGCATGGTAAATTGAACTAAATCTAGATAGGTGCATGTGAATTTAATTTTATGTTTAAGTGCTCATGAACTAGGAAAAATTGATTTGGATTTGATATGTTTATAATTTGGATTAAAATGATGCTTTGATGACTTGTTGTGATGATATGAAATGTTTGAAATTTCTGTCTGTTTGATCTGTAAACTCCGGTAATGCTCCGTAACCCGGTTCCGGTGAGGGATACGAGTTGAGGGTGTTACAATTTATTGGTATCAGAGCTTTGCAGGTTTAGCCGATTCTTGAACTAAATCGAGTTCGGAATTAAGTCTAGAGGTACATGCCATAATTGAGTCGAATTGAGTCGGGATTTGGATGCTGATATATTTGTTTTTGTTTTATAGTTGAAAATGTCGAATGATTATACTGATTATGTTGATGATAAATGTTATGTTATACGTATGTATATATGAGAGTCAAATTTTGAGGCTTTACGACCTTTACCCCCTCACCTGTACAGTCTTATACAATGGAATTTACAATATTTATATTCATTAAACTTACAAGTGTGAAACTGAAGAGTTCAATAGATGAATGAATAATAATGCGGCTAGAGCCGAGGATGGGTTAGCAAGTAAAGAGAGTTCTAGAAGAGATATCAGATTTTTCTGAAGATTATTCGGGATACGCAATGTCACTATTAAGGAAGAAGTTATTCACGAGTAATCGACTTATTCAGGTATAGTATTCAAAGAATGGGTTAACCAGAATTTCTTCTGAATTGATTTCTTTAGTGATTGGAATAATGTGGGATCATTGATGACTATAGTAGTCAGTGGGATAGTGTTGAAATTGAAAAGATATCTGAATGCAGCTGTTATAATCGAGTATCTTATAGTGATCTCTTCTGGGTATTCTATATGTTCATTTATTCTAAGAGGTATATGTAATAATTCATCTTCAGAGGTGATTCTTATCGTAAGATAACGTTAGCTAATCATAATGTTAGACGAAATTATTATTAGTCTGGTTGATTCATGATCGGCATTGCTCTATCTTTCTTTGGTTTTCTAATCTATTATGTTAGATAGAAGACTTGATGATAAGACTCATATGAAGCTATTTTCTACTTCTACTGGTTGATGTTCTGAATTACATATATGCAATTTACATTATCTCTATCACAACTGTTTCTAGTGTGTATGAGCGATATTCTTCTTCTGGACTTTCTCTGGGATATCATCGATCTCTTTATCATTCAATGTGGTTTTTATTCTCGAAAATTCAGTATAGCTTCACATCTTGGATTTCATTATCTCGATTATTTTATCATTTTATTGTTTAATTTATCAAACATGATTCCATCTGTAAAAGATATTCATTGGCCAGAGGTAATTATATTTATTACTGTTATAAATCCTGGTTCGATCATGGGAGCTCGGTAATATGGATCTCAGATTATAGAAGTTGATTACTGCACTGATTGTTATTGGGACTACTTTCGGTTTTCCTCTTCTATTTTGGAGTGCACTATTGATGTTGAGGTATTGTTCTATCTATACAGTTGAAACATCGGTCCTATTATAGCACTATGGTTTTTAATCTATCTGATGGTTGTGGCTTCGGTATAGTTCAAAGCTTCGATGTTAATAATTGAAATAGCTTTATTATATATAATCCCTTTCTAGCTTTCGTGAAAGGGTTGACATCGGCAAAAGAGTAGACGGTGGAAGATTGAGCTCAAACTTGTATATTGGTTTTCATTCCTTAGGTAATCTTGATTAATGTCAACAAGTTAAAACGAGATGTTATGTTTCGTTTAAGTTAATGCAGTTTTTAAGGATCTTTTATTAGTATTTTGAGGGAATTGTGATAGATTGTATGTCTGGGTTGTCTTGACAACAAAAAGAAGGGATTATTCTGAAATGTTATTATCTGATAGATAAAATCGACTCAGTTGTTTTAATCAAAGTGGGTTATTCATTGAAAACTTAATTGAGTTATATGCATTTGAGTCTATCCTCACATCCAGGAATAAATTTTGTGCATTCGTGGGTAAATAGACGGACAGTCTGAATGAGAAATTTAAATTTTGGAAGACTTGATATAGAAATATATCTATTAGGTCAGTTCTAATCGGGAAATGTTATTATGGGTTAAAGTCATCTCGATTGTTGAAGTTATCGTACTTGTGTAAAATGATATTGCTTGACGCTTTCCTGGAAAAAGGGGAACAAATATCAGTTGAAAGTTATAGATGCAACCATGTCAGAAACATCAGTCAGAGTTTAATAATCCAGGTTTCTCGGTTATGTTTCGACAGATGATTACTGGGAATTTCTCGGTAGTTATACTACTAATGATAAAGTGATGACAGGAGAACATCAGAGCTACTCAGTTAAGTTCAGGTAAGAAATTTTGAGGACGAAATTTTTGTAAGGGGGAAGAGTTGTAACAGCCCGTTTTTCAATGGTGTCGGAAACAGTGGTTTCGGGGCCACCAAATCCGACGAGTAAGTTCGTAAATATTATTATTTAATATTTACGAGTCAAATGTGATTTTTTTAAAAAAAAATTGATTTGATAATTTATGTTATATAAGTGATTTATTAAGTTTAAGTGGTTTTAGAAAATAAGGTATCGGGACCTTATTTTTATAAACTGAGCCGTAAATATTTTTATAAATATTTACGGAGTGTCAGGTGGTATTAAAGTTTTGTTAAGAAATTTTAACGTTTCGATAGTTAATTAATTAAAAAGGACCAAATTAAAAAAAGTGCATTCTTGAGACTCCGTTACCGTAAATCGGACTCATAAATATTTTTAATAATTATTTATGAAGCTAGTTGTGTAGTTAATTAGGCTTTGGTTAAGTAAGTTTGCATGAATTAAAAGTAATTAGGTATAAAGACTAAATTGCATATAGGGTGAAAGTTGAATTATAAATTAAAGAAAAATTAAAGGGACTAAAGAAGCAATTATGCCAATTGTCATAAATAAGGCTGCATAAGATAGTTATTTATAAAACCTTAAGTTAATATATATTATAATATTTACTTAAGTATTAAGTATTAAGTATTAAGTATATATATTATATTATATTATAATAATATAATAATATAATATAATATAATAATGTATAATGAAACAAATAAATGAAAGAAAAAGAAATAGAAAGGGAAGCGAAACAAAAGGGAAAAAGAAAGAAGAAAAAAGAAAGAAAGAAAAGGTAAGGGTTTCAATTGTTCAAAGCTTAATTGGTTAGTTAATTTAGTCTTTTTTCTTGTAATTTTTATATTTTTAGAATCCTGGTATTAAGTACTACCCGACCCATGTCAAAATTTTAGAAATTATTGAGTTTTTAAATGTTGTTAATGTTGAATAATTTTAGTATTAGGGACTAAATTGATAGATTTTTAAGTTAGAAATGAAAAAGGGCTGAATTGTAGAATAAATTGTAAATTTTGAGTAATAGGGACTAAATTGTGTAAATTTCAAAATTTATGAATTTAAGTGAAATTAGAGAGTTAAATCTAGTTTAAAGTGGAAATTGAATAAAAATATAGAATTTATTGTGAAGAAATAAAATTAGTCTCAGTTTAGGGACTAAATTAGAATTTAGACAAATGTTGAGTAAAAAGTTGAAATATTCAATATGAAATTTAAATTGTATTGTATTGATAAATTTTAATTATTTTAATTCCGTAGCTAACGTCGTACAGGAACCCTCGACTAAAAAGGGGAAAGATAAAGTCGACGTGGAATAGCTCGGAATTCCTAGCTTGTATTTCTATAATCCGAATTAGTTGTTAATTGTTATAATTCAATTTAATGTATATGGCAAGTGTTGAGGTGAGAATTATTGTGTTTTGCAATTGAAATGGATTGATTTAGTATGTGATGAATTTATTGAATTTATATTTATTGAATTGGTATATAAATATATTGAATATATTGATTATTTGAATTGAAATGAATATTGTTTGTATTTGAAAAGTGAATTGAAACCCTATTAACTGTATCGGGCTGAGTCGGATATAGATGGCATGCCATAGGACTGGAAGAGTTCAGGAATTTCTTCGACTTCAATTCGATGAGACACTGGGTGTCAATTTACTACTTCGGATTAATTCGATGAGGCACTGGTTGCCAATTTACTTTGGTTTAGCCGATAAGACACTGGGTGTCAATTTATTACTTCGAATTATCCGATGAGGCACTGGGTGTCAAAATGGTGTGTTTTTTGTTGGATCCGTGTATCCGTGTATCCGTCCGAGTCCGAGTTGTGTTAATAGGGGTAAATGAATAATAAAGTTCTATAATTGATATTGAAATGGTATGGTATGAGAAATGAAAGTGAAATAGTGAATTGAAAATAGAATGTGAAATATGTTGCAAATATATGGAATATATGAGTTATATACTCATGAAATGACTATGGAATGGATATTGCAATTGTATAATGAAATGTGAAATAAATTGTGAAAAGCTATTTGTATAGCAAGTATGAGAATTGATATATTTGTGAAACAAATGAAATATGATATGGTTGTTGTAATAATTAAATATTAATATGTGTTTATATTTCAATTGTATATTTGTAATTTCTTATCTTTAAATATTCGGATTATAGAAATACCACTGAGTTTATACTCAGTGTACGGTTTTGTTCTCGTGCGTAGGTTAGGTACATAACTTTTGATCGCCGATTCAGCATCCAACAACGATCACGAACTCAAATGTGGTGATGTTTATCTTTTGTGTCGGCATGTACTTAGGGTGTCTAAATAATAGTTATTTTTTGGTTTGATTGTAAATGAGGTTATAAGTTTAATTTTGGTTGGTTTTATACAAATAAATATGTGTTTGTTTTTGAAGCCATATTATGGCATGGTAAATTGAACTAAATCTAGATAGGTGCATGTGAATTTAATTCTATGTTTAAGTGCTCATGAACTAGGCAAAATTGATTTGGATTTGATATGTTTATAATTTGGATTGAAATGATACTTTGATGACTTGCTTTGATGATATGAAATGTTTGAAATTTCTGTCTTTTTGATCTGTAAACTCCGGTAATGCTCCGTAACCCGGTTCCGGCGAGGGATACGGGTTGGGAGTATTAAAGCTTCCATATTGGAAGCTTATGTTATTAGACTCGATATGTTCTTCTTTCCTATGGCACTTTTGGGTTGAATGGTTGATGAGATCGCAAATGTAACAGAATGTAGGCAATCTTTCATATTTGATGGCACAAACAATCTCTGTACCGTCACCACCCGCAAGATGTGTAAAATAGCTCAAGACAGAACCAAAAAACGAACAACTATTTATTAGCTATGCAGTGAGGGCTTGTGGAGAAAAATAACTTGTTAAAAAAAACTTTTTATTTTTACTTCTTTCTTCTCTATATTATATCAATTGCTTACAAAATATTTATAGGCTATAGTCTGCCCTTCAAAAACTGAAAGTCTTAAAATCTAATAATAGCCATAAACCAAAAGTAAAACTCACTAAAAACAAGACTCTTGACCTTTCATTCTCCTAAAAAACTGCTAAATTAAACCCATTAAAATAAGACTCTTGACCTTTCATTCTCCTAAAAAAACGCTAAATTAAACCCATTAAAACAAGACTCTTGACCTTTCATTCTCCTAAAAAACTGACATTTCACGTTTATTCAACAAAACTCCCCCGTAAACTTAAATGCTTCTGCCATCCTTCATGCCGATTAATTTCTTGCAGTTGTCGAGAAGTACCATCGATAGTGGTTTCGTGAAGATATTTGCGACTTGGTCCCGGCTTGCCACGTGCACTAATTTCACACTTCCTTCCTTTACATGATCTCGGATGAAGTGAAAGCGAATGTCAATGTGTTTGCTTCTCTCATGATTCACCGGGTTCTTTGCCAACTCAATTGCTGATTTATTGTCAACTCACATCTCAGTCGCACTGAGTTGTGGTTGCTCCAACTCGCCCAATAAATTTCTGAGCCATATAGCATGACACACACACCAAGACGCTGCCATATATTCAGCTTCACATGTCGAGCGCCACGATTGGTGCTTGCTTCTTTGAAAGCCAAGTAAACGCCATGTTACCCATAAAGAACACATATCCCGATGTACTTTTTCGATCGTCTAAGTCTCTGCACCAATCACTGTAGGAGTACCCAATCAACTTGTAATCTTCCACATTTGAATAGAATAACCCAAGTGACACCGTTCCTTGGATGTACCGCAGGATTCGCTTCAACGCCTTCCAATATGAATAAACCAGCTCCTCCATGAACCGACTTACAATGCCAACACTTAGCGAAAAGTCAGGCCTTGTGCAAGTGAGATAAAAAAAAACTTTTTATTTTTACTTCTTTCTTCTCTATATTATATCAATTGCTTACAAACTATTTATAAGCTATAGTCTGCCCTTCAAAAACTAAAAGTATTAAAATCTAATAATAGCCATAAACCAAAATTAAAACTCACTAAACACAAGACTCTTGACCTTTCATTCTCCTAAAAAACTGCTAAATTAAACCCATTAAAATAAGACTCTTGACCTTTCATTCTCCTAAAAAACTGCTAAATTAAACCCATTAAAACAAGACTCTTGACCTTTCATTCTCCTAAAAAACTGACATTTAACGTTTATTCAACAAAACTCCCCCGTAAACTTAAATGCTTCTGCCATCCTTCATGCCGATTAATTTCTTGCAGTTGTCGAGAAGTACCATCGGCAGTGGTTTCGTGAAGATATTCGCGACATGGTCCCAGCTTGCCACGTGCACTAATTTCACACTTCTTTCCTTTACATGATCTCGGATGAAGTGAAAGCGAATGTCAATGTGTTTGCTTCTCTCATGATTCACCGGGTTCTTTGCCAACTCAATTGCTGATTTATTGTCAACTCGTATCTCAGTCGCACTGAGTTGTGGTTGCTCCAACTCGCCCAATAAATTTCTGAGCCATATAGCATGACACACACACCAAGACGCTGCCATATATTCAGCTTCACATGTCGAGAGTGTCACGATTGGTTGCTTCTTTGAAAGCCAAGTAAACGCCATGTTACCCATAAAGAACACATATCCCGATGTACTTTTTCGATCGTCTAAGTCTCTGCACCAATCACTGTAGGAGTACCCAATCAACTTGTAACCTTCCACATTTGAATAGAATAACCCGAGTGACACCGTTCCTTGGATGTACCGCAGGATTTGCTTTAACGCCTTCCAATGTGAATAAACCAGCTCCTCCATGAACCGACTTACAATGCCAACACTTAGCGAAAAGTCAGGCCTTGTGCAAGTGAGATAAAAAAAACTTTTTATTTTTACTTCTTTCCTCTCTATATTATATCAATTGCTTACAAACTATTTATAAGCTATAGTCTGCCCTTCAAAAACTAAAAGTATTAAAATCTAATAATAGCCATAAACCAAAATTAAAACTCACTAAAAACAAGACTCTTGACCTTTCGTTCTCCTAAAAAATTGCTAAATTAAACCCATTAAAATAAGACTCTTGACCTTTCATTCTCCTAAAAAACTGCTAAATTAAACCCATTAAAACAAGACTCTTGACCTTTCATTCTCCTAAAAAATTGACATTTAACGTTTATTCAACAAAACTCCCCCGTAAACTTAAATGCTTCTGCCATCCTTCATGCCGATTAATTTCTTGCAGTTGTCGAGAAGTACCATCGGTAGTGGTTTCGTGAAGATATTCGCGACTTGGTCCCGGCTTGCCACGTGCACTAATTTCACACTTCCTTCCTTTACATGATCTAGGATGAAGTGAAAGTGAATGTCAATGTGTTTGCTTCTCTCATGATTCACCGGGTTCTTTGCCAACTCAATTGCTGATTTATTGTCAACTCGTATCTCAATCGCACTGAGTTGTGGTTGCTCCAACTCGCCCAATAAATTTCTGAGCCACATAGCATGACACACACACCAAGACGCTGCCATATATTCAGCTTCACATGTCGAGAGCGTCACGATTGGTTGCTTCTTTGAAAGCCAAGTAAACGCCATGTTACCCATAAAGAACACATATCCCGGTGTACTTTTTCGATCGTCTAAGTCTCTGCACCAATCACTGTCGGAGTACCCAATCAACTTGTAATCTTCCACATTTGAATAGAATAACCCAAGTGACACCGTTCCTTGGATGTACCGCAGGATTCGCTTCAACGCCTTCCAATATGAATAAACCAGCTCCTCCATGAACCAACTTACAATGCCAACACTTAGCGAAAAGTCAGGCCTTGTGCAAGTGAGATAAAAAAAACTTTTTATTTTTACTTCTTTCTTCTCTATATTATATCAATTGCTTACAAACTATTTATAAGCTATAGTCTGCCCTTCAAAAACTAAAAGTATTAAAATCTAATAATAGCCATAACCCAAAATTAAAACTCACTAAAAACAAGACTCTTGTCCTTTCATTCTCCTAAAAAACTGCTAAATTAAACCCATTAAAACAAGACTTTTGACCTTTCATTCTCATAAAAAACTGACATTTAACGTTTATTCAACAAAACTCCCCCGTAAACTTAAATGCTTCTACCATCCTTCATGCCGATTAATTTCTTGCAGTTATCAAGAAGTACCATCGGTAGTGGTTTCATGAAGATATCTGCGACTTGGTCCCGACTTGCCACGTGCACTAATTTCACACTTCCTTCCTTTACATGATCTCGGATGAAGTGAAAGCGAATGTCAATGTGTTTGCTTCTCTCATGATTCACTGGGTCCTTTGCCAACTCAATTGATGATTTATTGTCAACCCGTATCTCAGTCGCACCGAGTTGTGGTTGCTCCAACTCGCCCAATAAATTTCCGAGCCATATAGCATGACACACACACCAAGACGCTGCCACATATTCAGCTTCACATGTTGAGAGCGTCACGATTGGTTGCTTCTTTGAAAGCCAAGTAAACGTCGTGTTACCCATAAAGAACACATATCTCGATGTACTTTTCCGATCGTCTAAGTCTCCGTACCAATCACTGTCGGAGTACCCAATCAACTTGTAATCTCCCACATTTGAATAGAATAACCCTAGTGACACTGTTCCTTGGATGTACCGTAGGATTTGCTTCAACGCTTTCCAATGTGAATAAACCGGCTCCTCCATGAACCGACTTACAATGCCAACACTTAACGAAAGGTCAGGCCATGTGCAAGTGAGATACCAAAGGCTTCCCACCAAAATCCGGTATTTGCTCGCGTCGACTCATTCTCCTCCATCGAATTTTGAGAGTTTTACACCTGGTTCCATTGTTGTTGATACCAGGTTGCAATATGCCATTTTGTACTTCTTCAAAATTTCCTTTGCATATGCCTCTTGTGACACAAAAATACTTGTCTCTTCTTGTCTTACCTCCAAACCAAGGAAAAACTTCATCAAACCCAAATCCGTCATCTCGAATTCCTGTGTCATTGTGCTCTTAAAATCTTGTATCATCTCACCATTGTTCCCCATAAAAATGAGGTCATCAACATAAAGAATAACAAATAGCATATTACCTCCATTCTTCTTCACGTAAAGGGCATGTTCATAGGGACATTGTTCGAACCCGTTCTCCTTGAAGTATGTATCGATACGAGTATTCAATGCCTGCGGTGCTTGCTTCAACCCGTAAAGTGCCTTCTTTAATTTCAGCACCTTCTTCTCTTCTCCACTTTTCATGTACCGGGTGGTTGTTCGATGTAGACTTCTTCTTCGAGCACACCATTCAAGAATGCCGACCAGACATCCATTTGAAATATCGGCCATTTGAATTGAGCCGCTTGTGAAAAGAGCAATCGGATTGTCTCCATTCTTGCAACGGGAGCAAACACCTCGTCATAATCGATTCCCTTCTTTTGCTTGTATCCCTTTTTAACAAGTCGCGCCTTGTACCGTTCTATCTCGCCTTGAGCATTCATCTTCTTCTTGAACACCCACTTCACACCAATGGACCGACTTTCTTTTAGTAACTCCGTTAACTCCCATGTGTTGTTGCGGTCAATTGCTTTAATCTCCTTGTCCATGGCAGTTTGCCACTTCTTGTCTCGCACTGCCTCTTCAAAACTTATATTCTCGGAATCTGCCAAAAGACATACAATGTGTACCTCATTTGTTGAATCATTTAAATCTTGCAAACTTCATTTTAGGTTGTTGCGGTTCATCTTCATCATCGGTAGTTTCAAGATTTGCCAGTGTGATTGTTGGTGTAGCGGTTGATGATCCTCCATCTTTGATGTTAACCTCCGTTGAGTTATTCCAATCCCACTCGCTTGCTTTATTAACTCGTACATCACGACTCACCACGACCTTCTTGCTTATCGGGTCGAGTAGCTTGTATCCTTTTGTTTTCTCATCATACCCAATAAAAATAAACCTTTTGCTTTTGTCTTCGAGCTTCGTTCTTCGCTGATCCGGCACGTGTGCATAGGCCTCACTACCAAATACTTTGAGATGAGAAACTGTCAGTTTTTATAACACCCCTATTTAGCAACTTTTGCAAACAAGTCCTAATAGGCAATTTAAGCATGAAATCAATAAAATTTATTATCGATACTCTAACACATGTATTTAATCACTCGGTAAATCATAATAATTAATCGTAATAAACTTTTCTATCTCAGACTCGTGGTTTCGTAACCACTGTTCCGTTTAGGCCCTATTTCGGGATGTTACAGTTTTTGTCTGCTCCATGCCTCTTGTGGTGTTTGATCATCTAACTTTTCATATGGACACCGATTTTGCACATAGATGGCACATTGCACGGCTTCCGCCCAAAATTCCTTTGGCATCTTCTTGCTCTTGAGCATTGACCGAACCATGTCGAGAATAGTCCGGTTCTTCCTTTTGGCCACACCGTTTTGTTGGGGAGAGTACGGTGCGGTTAGGAATCGTCTTATGCCTTGCTCCTCACAATACTCCATGAAAGCCGTCGAAGTATACTCGCCACCTCTATCGGATCGTACAGATTTGATGTGTCTACCGATTGCCTTTTTCACCATCACTTTGAACTTTTTGAACACCTCGAACGCCTCAGATTTTTCCTTCAGAAAATAAACCCAAGTTTTTCGTGAGAAATCATCAATAAAGGAAATGAAATACCTTTTACCGCTAAAATATTCGGGGGTGATTGGTCCACATATGTCGGTATGAATCAATTCGAGAGGTTGCTTAGCCCGATATTTTGCCTTCTTTTGAAACGAAGTTCTCGTATGCTTGTCAAACACACATTCTTTACAAAATTTTCCCTCATAGTCCATGTCCGGTAGCCCGTGCACCATGTTCTTCTTCGCCAGCTCGTTTAGACCTCTATAATGTAGGTGACCAAAATGGAGATGCCACAGCGACGCCTTGTCTTCTACGTCGACTCGCAAACATTTTTCTCGAACGCTTCTCAAATTCAACTTGTACATGCGATTTCTCCCCATTTCAACTCGAGCGACCAAACTCCCTTGCTTATCTTTCAAGTGTAACACCCGGTCTTTCATAAGTACCAAATAACCTTTTTCCATGAGTTGCCCTATACTCAAAATGTTGCTCTTGAAGTCTGGTACATAATACACATCTTGGATTGACCCAACTAACCCATCCTTTTGTAAATAACAAACGGTACCTTGGCCTTTTACCTCAACTTTTGACGCATCTCCAAACGACAAATGTCCCGTTTCAACCTTTCGCATCTCTTTGAATAGGTGCTTGTGCCCGCACATATGGTTGCTTGCACCCGTGTCAAGGTACCACACCATGTTGTTGTTGGTGTTGACTTTGTTGTGTGCCATCAAGAGAAAACCTTTTTTCGCCTCCTCATCTTCCGTGGTTAAGTTGGTTGTCTCTTCCACCTTTTTCAAGATGCGACATTCTTTCACGAAATGCCCCACCTTGCCACAATTGTAACACTTATCAGAGTTGCAATCTTTCGCATAGTGACCATATTTGCCACACTTGTAGCACTCGATGTTGAAATAATTAGACCGACCGCCTCTTCCACGACCGCGTCCTCTTCCACGCCAATTTTGTTGGTTTGATTGCTCCTTCTCCTCATAATGCCCTTCTTGACCGCAGCCTCTTCCACCGCAACCATTTCCTCGACCTCCACGGCCACGCCCTCTACCTCAAAATTTTTTAGAATAGAGAACCTTTTCGTCTTTGATTGATGCCTTGGTTTGAAGTGCTTGCTCGAGTGTCTCCTCTTTCTTCTTCTTCTTAAGTTGTTCATGTGCCTCGAGAGAATCGGCGAGCTCGTCGACTGTGAGCGTTGCTAGATCCTTTGACTCTTCTATCGCACATACGACATTCTCGAAATTGTCAGTTAACGACCTCAAAATCTTCTCCACAACTCGTGCATCGGTTAACACTTCTCCGTTTCGGTTGAGTTGGTTCACCACGGTTTGAACACGCATGATGTAGTCGGAGACATCTTCCGGTTCCTTCATCTTCATGCCTTCCAACTCGCCGCGAAGAGTTTGAAGGCGGACTTGTTTAACTCGGTCGGCTCCTTTGTACACCTTCGCCAAAATGTCCAACGCTTCTTTTGAAGTTGTCGCACTCGCAATCTTCTCAAAGCCCGACTCGTCAATAGCTCGGAACAACATGTACAATGCCGCCTTATCTTTCGATCGCATCTCTTTCAATGTCTTGTTTTTGAGCAGATATCCGCGGTAGTTGCTTGGTTCTCTGAAACCTTCTTGGACCACCTCCCAACCATCTTGAGACCCGAGAAGATCTTTCATTTGGATGCTCCAATTCTCGTAGTTCGCCTTCGTTAGTTGAGGCAGCGGCACATTACTGTCATACTCTCCATAGCTTTGATACCAATTTGTTAAAAGCGCTCAAGATAGAACCAAAACACGAATAACTATTTATTAGCTATACAGTGAGGGCTTGTGGAGAAAAACAACTTGTTAAAAAAAACTTTTTATTTTTACTTCTTTCTTCTCTATATTATATCAATTGCTTACAAACTATTTATAGGCTATAGTCCGCCCTTCAAAAACTGAAAGTATTAAAATCTAATAATAGCCATAAACCAAAATAATAACTCACTAAAAACAAGACTCTTGACCTTTCATTCTCCTAAAAAACTGACATTTATCGTTTATTCAACAAGATGGACCACCCTTCGCAACGGTTTGAAACATCGATCATAACCTTGATTCTAATATACTCAGTCCATCCTCCATCTCTATCGCGCCAATCTATGGCCACAACTTTCCCAGTCGCTTTGCCCACATCCATAGCCACTTGTCGATCCATATACTCAAAGGGAATACTCAAGATTCTTAACCAAAAGGGCATGAGGTTGAAAGCATAAGCATCCACGTCTTGGTCTTTAACAAAGCGTGTATGACATGGCAAAGAGACACTAGTTGAAAAACCATAAGAATAGATTCAGTATCCTCTTTCTATCTTCCATGTTGCCAAACTTCACCAGAATAACACCTTCTTTTAAAGCCACGAAATTGCCTTTCTCTTTAGTAAACCATAGAGACGATACATTACGTCTCTATTAACCTTCTCCCCTGACATTATTTTCCCAACAGCCCACACCTCAAAACCCTGGGACTTGTTTGAACCCATGTTTGAGCTAATAACCCTTGTAGATTCCTCTTCTAAAAAGTTAAGTCGTTCTAATAGCTTATCAATATCTTCCGCCATTTTGACGTACAGTAAAACAACCAAAGGACAGTGGTAAATCAACCCACAACCCAGTTAGTCAGATGAGCCCACTATGGATATCAAGAAAGTTACGGAGCACACACAAAAAAGAAGCAACGGCGGTAAGACTTCCAAAGAAAAGCAGTATTAACGATAAACCAAGAAAATTTAATGGGGACAGTAGTGAACGCCACGAGGTAGAGGGGAATCAATGGAAGCAGAAAATACAAAGGCACACAGACCTACTAGGAGCACAGTCAAGAAACCCCAAAAAATAAGGTGCAAGCACCCAGAAACAACGATAGCCACTGCGAACTCTTCCCTACAACAAAAACAAGAAGAAAATACCCCAAAAACACAAAACAGAAAGTTGCAGGCAGTTTTACGAACAAGAATATAGAAAACTGAAGAAAAGCTTAAAACCCTACCTAATCTACGAATCAAGAACAGTCAGAAACAATTAAAAATAGAAAAGAAAACATGTGTAATAAAAGCAACCTATTTAAAAATTAAGAAAACAGAGCAGATTATCATTTTTGTAGAAAAGTCAAAAAAAAATGTACCATTAAAAGCATGCCATGCATAAACGGAGGAGAAACATGCAAAATAGACGTAGAAACCATGCAAACATATGTACCATTTAGAAAGAAATTAATGATGGTAGAAATGACAAAAACCATTTCAAGAAGACATCCTTTCCCATCATTCAGTCCCAAACACAGCCTATGATGCGCAGGACCAACCACGTAGTTTCTTTCGTACACCCTCGAAAAACACGTCGCCGAGCCAATTGACAACCCTACCGCTAAGCAGGGACAACCCACAACCACAACCGTTCAATTATTCTTTTAACAAAGAATACAGACATCCACATTAAGGAACCAAGAACAGAATGCTTCAAAATCTTGGAGAAAATTTTTCATACGCGCGCTCTTTTCCCTACCAGTAGACGCTACTAGCAAATTTTTTAAAAAAAAAACGACCACAAGGGTCAACCAATTTATTAAGTTGCATCACAGATTACAGCATCGTGGATATCCATAGGATAGTCCATGTCAAAAAACCAAGTGCTAGCCTCCTTACACATTTTCTTACAAATAAAATCAGCGACTACATTACAAGACCGACTAGTCCAAATTAAATCAACTGACTTAAAATTTATGAAGGCTTCTTTGTACGCCTTAATCCGTGCGCCATTGATTGTGACGTCTATGCGATGGTTCTTCAACTAACACCCCATCTTGATACTTGCTTCAAAAGCATGTCACTCGGCTTCTTCCACCGACATTGTCTTCTCCGCCCCTCAGCACAAAGTCATCATCATCCCTTGCAATCACTCCATAACCAATTCTGTTATCACCCACTGTTGCGTCGAAATTTATTTTTACAAAACCCTTGGATGTTTTTCCCATTTTTTAACAGCGAGGTTAGGGGACAGCAACAGCTCATTCAACAGGTTACAAATGTGAAAATCTTGGCTAAGGGTACTGGCCCTATCCCAAATGACCTGCGCCTCATCTTTTTTTCCCCTAAAGATGAAATTGTTTCTATTATTCCAGCAATTCCACAATGTAGTCATAAGGTTAGTCATAGCTCTTTTATCAAGCACTCTTATCATATCTTCCAGCCAATCAATACAGTTTTTATACTCCTTTGAAATGGTGTTTTCATTCCAACCACCAATAGAGAGGGTCGCCCGAGAAGTAGGGTGGTCTTTTAGTGCATAAATGAGGGGCTCGTACTCAGCCCCGCACCTAGGACACCCCTGCCCAAAGCCACGCTGAATGGATGCAATTTTAACGTTAGTAGGGAGGATATCGTGTCCCACACGCCACGTAAACACCCGAACCTTGGGGATAGTGTCGAGCTTCCATAAAGCTTTCCAAAAGAACCTATGAGAACCAAGCCCCATTTCCTTCAATAATAACCAAGAATAAGCTGACTTCAAAGTGAAACAAACATGAGGGTTATGAAACCACACAGTTCTACCGCACTGGCCCTCACCCCCAATTAGTAAGTTACAAATTTTGTCACCCAAATCTTGCCCATATAGCTCATGAACTTTACCAATGTTCCAGCTTCTACAATCCCCGAACCAAAGGTATTTCACACTACACTCGTTAGGGTTAAGCATATTAGAATTAAGAACCCAGCCATTTAAACCTTCCAACCCCCTACTGTCAATCCAAATGTTGATCCGAATGCCACTCACGACCTGCCAACCGAAACCATCCTTAAAAGCTTTCGCCGCAGCCGCAATGCTGGACCAAGTAAAAGAGGCTTTTTCAACTCTTTTGGGATGAAAGATATCACCATCGGGAAAGTATTTTGAAGACAACATTTTAAAACATAGGGTATCTTTGTTGTTTATAAACCTCCACACTTGATGCCCAAGAAAAGCCAAATTGAGCAGCTAAATATCCCTAATGCCGAGACCTCCCATGCCCTTAGGGTGACATAAGGTCTTCCAAGGAAGCATCGTCCAGAATCTGCCCTTCTCCTTACCCGACCACCACGTTCTACTTATCTTTGCTTGTATGTCTTCAATCACACCTTTGGGGGCCAAAAAAAACCTACAATGCGTACATTGGAATAAATTGAAGGACAGCTTTGATGAAGACTTCTTTGCCACCAAGGGATAGTAGTCTCTTAGTCCAACTGTTTATCCTGCACGACAACCTATTAGTAGTCTCTTGGAAAGCTAATGTTTTCTTCTTACCTACCAGAAGAGGAAGGCCTAGGTAGTTGTCCCATTTTTCCACCACCTTCATGCCAAGTAGATCGCCAAAAGTTTCTCTTTGCACTCTTAGAGTGTTAGGACTAAAAAGAACCATGGACTTATCAAAATTAATCTCTTGACTTAAAGCATTACCAAAGACCTTTAGAATATTAACAAGACTCTCAACATCACTATTTTTTTATTTCTCACAAAAAGTAGGGCATCATCGGCGAAAAAAAGGTGATTTATCTTAGGGTCATTTATACTAGCCCAGATCCCTCATAAAATATTATTACCTTATGCATTAGTAAGCATCCTCGAAAATGCTTCCATGCAAAATAAGAACAAATAAGGGGAGAGGGGATCCCCTTAACGAAGTCCCCTCTCGGGAATAATAACATCCGACAAAATATTATTGCATTTAACCAAATATCTTACAAAACTAATGCAACCCATTATTTTATCAATCCACTTCTCAACGAAGCCCATTTTCTTCATGACCTTCTCGATAAAATTCTATTCCTTACAATCGTATGCCTTGCTCATGTCGAGCTTGATAACAAACCCTTTATTAGGGTCATTTTTAGAGCTTTGAAGGTAGTGTAAAAGTTCGTGAGCGATCAATATATTATCATGTATCATTCACCCCGGGACGAAAGCGCTTTGATTTTGACTGATAAAACTAGGGAGAGCGACTTTGAGCCGATTTGCGAGAACATTAGAGATGATCTTGTAGATAAACCTACATAAACTAATAGGGCAGAAATTAGTAATATCACAAGGGTCCCAAATTTTAGGAATAAGAATGATTATAGTATCATTAAGGATAGAGATATCTTTATTTCCATTGGGAACATCCAAGCAGAACCGAATAGTATCATTTCCCACGGTCTCCTAATTATATTTGAAGAAGCTCCCCGGGAGGCCATCAATGACAGGGGCTTTTCTCGGATCCATTTGTTTGATAGCTTGAGTAACCTCACTCTCCGTGTAGTCCATAATAAGCCACTCGTTTGTCTCTTTAGTGACACACTCCTGTATATAATCCATTTCATAGTTGTCCACTCTTTGACTGTTTGATCGAAACAGCCTACGAAAATAGTCTTTAGCCACATTGCAAATGTCTTTATTGTCAGTCACCCAATTCCCATTCAAGTATTTAAGCTTGTCAATGTTATTCTTCTTGAAACGGCCAGTGGCTCTCGCATGATAATACTGCGTATTTCTATCTCCCTCTTTAAGCCATTGAGACCGAGACCTTTGAGCCCAATATTTCTCTTCTTTAGCATAGAGATGGCCAAGCCTACACTGAGTCTCCTTCAAGGGATTTGCACTATCAACCCTTTGAGAAGAATCTATAAACATGTCAATCTTTTGCTCAAGCTTACGAATCTCTCTTTTCATTTTTCCATATTTATCACGTTGCCATGGGCCAAGAACCGAGCAAATACTATCAATCTTTTCAACATAGATCAAAACGCCCCTGTTCCAAGCACTACTAATAAAGTTTTTAGCCTCCCTGTCTGTAGCCCAGCAGTCATCAAACTTGAAACACAACCTAAGGTCTTTGGAATATTCTTTTGGCTTACGGCCCTACATGTCCGGAATAATAGCATCATGGTTAGACTTAGTTTGACGCACCATACTAGTAGCCATAAAAGGGAAATTCTCAATCACGGACACCGAACATAAAAACCTACCTAACCTTTCCTTTACCATGCTTCCACCACTCCTATTGTTAACCCAAGTGAACCACCCTTTCTCGGGTTTAATGTCTACAAGAGCCAACTCATCCATGATGTCTTTGAACTCATTCATCTGCACCCGCGCCTTCCTCCAACCGCTATCCTTTTCAGCTTCATTCAAAATAGCATTAAAGTCTCCCCCAACCACCCAATCTTCCCTAACTGAGCCACCAACCATTCTCAACATGACCCATGAGTTACTTCTAAAGTTAGGATTCGCATACCCGTAAAAGCACGTAACTCTAATATAGCTATGATTCTCCAACCGAACTAAAGAGTCAATACAGTGCTTAGAATAGCTTTGAATGGCAACGTCCACTCCTTCCCTCCACATCAACGCAAGACCACCACTACGTCCCTCAGAGCTCACAGCTAAACCACTCTGCATCCTGCATTTGTTTTGAACACTACGGAAATCATTAACACTCATCTTTGTTTCATTAAGAAAGATAATAACAGGTTTGTTAGCAACAAGGAGTTGCTTAAGTTCCCTAATAGTCGCGAGGTTCCCCAACCCATGACAGTTCCAACATAGGAGCTTCATTGTACAAAGAACCCCAACCCTTGTAGCTTCTCCCTCTGAGGAAATAAATCGCTCCAAGGGTTTGTTGAAAACCTCGACAAACGGCCCCCATAGAAACACCAAGAAGTGATTGTAAACACGGACTAGACCAACAGATCGAAAGCAACTGCACAGGAATCAAGAAATATGCGAAGAAGCATAAAACAAAGGAAACAAAACACAGCAGAAAACCCGAAAACCCAAGAAAATAATAATAGAGAACAGAGGCTAGAAAACTCAAAAAACAATAATGGAGAACACGGACTATGACGAGGAAGAGGACACAAGAAAAAGAAAAAAGCAAGACACCCTAACAAAACACAACCAAATAGCCAAGATGCAAAGAAACTCACACGAAAAACCATAAAACCCCAAAACTCTCTCCCAACCAACTAAGGCAAGAAAAACCCAAAAGACCCCAACCCCAGCAGCATTTAACATAAGCAAAAATGTAACAAGAAAAACGATGCAAAGAATCACATGCAGAAAACTACCAAACCCTACCTATCTAGAGAAAACAAGAAGTGATAGAAAACCTAATGTGAGAACAAGAAAACACGTAAATTAAACACAATATATAAACAAGCTGTAACAGGATGATCATATTTAACATTATCGTGGAAAAGTCAACGGAAAATTTACCATTAATGGCAAGCCATGCAACATCGATTCAAAGAAACATGCATGATAAACGTCACGAAGCCATGCACCCCTACGTAACCTTTAGGAAAAATATAATGATGGAATAAAACGACAAAACCTTTACGAGAAAATACTATCTTTTCTAACGAAGGTGAGCCTACTTCAGCTATAAAGTTCGGGACCAAACACGTATATAGCGACCGTACCTCCTCGGGCGACACGCCACCATATCCAAAACAAATCCCACCAAATTTGGGACAACCCACCTCACTCAAACATCCAATTATTCTTTTAGAAAGAATAAAGATGGACACCGCACCCACAAAAAAAATAAACAGTAAAGCTTCACAATCTTGGAGAAAACACGCTTTTCTTTGCTCCCTACCAAGATTTCAAGCGACGCTACTAGCGTACATTCTTTTTGAGTAAAAATGACCACAAGGGTCAAAAATAATTTATTCAATAGCATCACAAATTAAGTCCATATCGAAAACCAATTACATGCTTCCGCACACATTTTCTTACAAATAAAATCAGCCACTAAATTCCAATCCGGGTAGTCCAAACATAAATGGCATATTTAAATTATAAAAGCCTTAACATTATCATTGATCCGCCGCACCTATGATTGTCAAGTCTCTTTGCTAATCATTTACTTTGTTGACCGGACTGCGCCATCGGACTCAAAAATCATGTTTCCTTTAATATTGAGGCGACACGCAAGCTTTATGCTCGTCAAACGCGTACCACTCGGCCTCCTCAACCGAGCAATTTGCATGTCCTTGAAGCCCCTACCTCCTCCAAAAATGAAACCATCTTCATCCCTCATAATTACTCCATACTCGATTCTGTTATAACTAGTTGACGTATCAAAATTAATTTTAATATGGTTCTTAGGAGGTTTTCCCCATTTTTTATCAACGAGCTGGGAGGATATCATCGGCACATTTAACAGGTTACAGATGCGGAACTCTTTACTAAACATGCTGGCCCTATACCGAATAACATTCGCCTCTTCTTCTTTTCCCCTAAATAAGCAATTGTTTCTGTTATTCCAACAATTCCACAAAATTGTTATAAGGTTAACCATCACTCTTTTATCCAAAACTTTCAACATATCTTCCAACAGTTGATACATCTATAGTACTCCTTTGAGATAATGTTGTTGTCCAGACCACCTATCATAAGAGTGGCCCTCGAAGTAGGATAATCTTTGAAGGCATGTATAAGAGTTTCATATTCGGTACCGCACCTGGGACAAGCTTGACCAAAACCACAACGACTAGAGGTTATCTTGATGTTGGTTGGAAGAATCTCGTTACCCATAAGCCAGGTGAACACACGAATCTTGGGGAGGGTGTCGAGTTTCCATATCGCTTTCCAAAAGAACCTATGGGGGTCAAAACCCATTTGCTTCAACAACATCCACGAGTAAGCTAACTTCGAAGTGTAATAGCCTAAAGAATTATGGAACCACACCATTCTGTCGTTGTGATTCTTGTCCCCAATCGGTAAATTACAAATTTTCTCCCCCAAATCTTGCCCATAAACCTCACGGACCCTACAGGTATCCCAACCTCTACTCTCATAAAGCCACAGGTCTCTAACACTATATTCATTGTAATTCAATAGGTTCGACTTAATAGCTTCACTATTTAAACCTTCCAGCCCCCAATTATCTGTACGAATGTTAATGCGGTCACTACGACCAACTTGCTACCCGAACCCAACCTTTGAGAGCTTTGAATTACAAGAAAGCAATGCTATTCCAAGTAAACAAGGCTTTGTCAATTCTTTTAAAGTGGAAGATACTCCCATCGGGAAAATACTTGGAGCTAAGAACTTTATAACATAACGTCTCTTTGTTATTAATAAGCCTCCACACTTGACGTCCGAGAAGAGCCAAATTAAAGAGTCGGATATCCCTAAAGCTGAGCCCTCCCATGCCCTTCGGGTGACACAACTTCTTCCAAGGAAGCATCGTCCAGAATTTACCCCATGCTTTGCCAGTCCACCAAACTCTATTAATCTTTGTTTGTATGTCATCAACAACACCTTTGGGAGCTAGGAAAACTGACATTGCCTATGTTGGTATAGACTGAAGAATCGCCTTGATGAAAATCTCTTTGCCTCCGAACGATAAAAGCCTCTTGGTTCAGCTATTAATCCTGCAAGACAACCGATTGTTAATCTCTTGAAAAGCCAAAGATTTTTTCTCACTGATTGGAAGGGGGGACCAAGATAATTATCCTATTTTTCCACCACTTTCATCCTTAGTAAGTAACCAAATCTTTGTCTATGCATTCTGGAAGTGTTATGACTAAAGAGACATTTGTAAAGTCCTTAAGAATATTAAGGAGAGCATCAACATCACTTTTTTTTTTATTTCTAACAAAAATAAGGGCATCATCTGCGAAAAAGAGGTGGTTAATTTGAGGGCCATTGATGCTAGCTCAGATTCCTCTTAATAAATTATTGCTTTGCGCATGGAGAAGCATTCTCGAGAGTGCTTCCATGAAAAATAAGAACAAATAAGGGGAGAGGGAATCTCCTTGACGAAGTCCCCTCTCGGCATAATAACATCCGGCAGAATATTGTTGCACTTCACCACATATCTCACGGAACAAACGCAATTCATGATTTTATTAATCCAATTGTCAACGAAGCCCATCTTCAACATGACCGCCTCCAAGAAGTCCAATTCCACCAGGTCATACACCTTGCTCATATCAAGCTTAACAACGAGGCCTCTATTGGGACCATTTTTGGAACTTTGAAGATAGTGTATTAATTCGTGGGTGATCAAAATATTGTCATCTATCATTATCCCCGAAACAAACGCACTCTAGTTTGGACTTATACAACCGGGAGGACAATTTTGAGTAGGTTAGCAAGAACCTTGGAGATGACCTTGTATATGAACTCGCATAAGCTAATCGACGAAAATTAGTCTTGTCACATAGATCACGAATTTTAGGAATCAGAATAATCATAGTTTCATTTAAACATGAGATATATTTATTTCCATTAAGGACATCAAGACAAAATCGAATAGTATCCCTGCCAACAATCTCTCAATTTTGTTTGAAGAAACTCCCCGAAAGGCCATCAACTCCAAGAGCCTTCCTAGGATCCATTTGCTTTATGGCTTGGAAGACTTCACTCTCCATGTACTTTTCTTCAAGCCACTTGTTGGTTTCTTTAGTGACACAGTCTTGGATATAATTATAACATGGTTGTCATCAATTTGATTATTGGACCGAAATAGATTACAAAAATAATTTTTAGCAACATTGCAAATATCTCTGTTGTCAGTCACCCAATTGCCAATCAAATCTTTAAGCTTCTCAATATTGTTTTTCTTTAGCCGACAAGTAGCTCTCGCATGGAAATATCGCGTATTCCTATCACCCTCATTTAACCAATGGGACCGTGATCTTTAGGACCAATATTTCTCTTCCTTGACATAGAGATGACTCGAGCCTCTTGTGGGTCTCTTTTCAACATCAGATCGTTAACACCTTGAGTCAAGTCAATGACCATATCAATCTTGTGCTCAAGCTTTCGAATATCTTTTTTCATTTTGTTGTATTTACCACGTTGCCAAGGACCCAGCACCAAGCACACATTATCAAGCTTATCCACAAAGTTTGTATCACTGTTATACCACGTACTTTTAATAATGTTTTTAGCCTCATTGTTAGTAGCCCAGCACTCATCAAACTTGAAGCTAAGCCTAGGACCTTTATTCTGCATTTTAGGCTTGCGACCCCACATATCCAAAATAATAGCATCATGGTCAAACTTTGTTTGACGGACCACACAAGTAGCTATAAAAGGGAAATTTTCAATAACAGACACCGAACTTAGGAATCTATCCGATCTCTCCTTAATCATGCTATCCCTACCCCTGTTGTTAACCTAAGTAAACCATCCTTTATCGGGTTTGATATCTAAAAGAGCCAGCTCATCCACAAGATCCTTGAACTTATTCATCGACGAGTGAGCCTTCCTACGCCCACCCTCTTTCTCAGCATCATTCAAAATAGCATTAAAATCCCCACGACCACCCAATCCTCTCTAACTGACCCACCAATCCTTCTTAACATATCCCATGAACTATTTCGAAGGCTAAGACTAGCATTACCATAAAAGCTAGTAAAACGAACATTCTTGTTATTCTCATATCGAACCAGGGAATCAATATGGAACTTGGAGTAGTTTTTAATGGTAACATCAACACCATCTCTCCACATCAATGCGAGACCTCACTTCTACCCTCGAAACTCACAAACCAATCCGTTTTCTGACTGCACTTATTTTGAACACGTTAAAAATCATTAGCGTTTATCTTTGTTTCACTAAGAAAAATAATATCGGGGTTATTAGCAACTAAGAGTTGCTCAAGCTCCTAAATTGTCGTGGGGTTCCCCAATCCACGACAGTTCCAACATAGGAACTTCATTGATCTTAGCTGGGTGATTGCGATCGCGCGCCTTTAAAGGTGATAATCCATCCATGAGATTTCTACGAACAATTCTACTAGGGATTTCTTCAGTCAACTCTCCACTACTACCTCTTGCCCTCTTTTTTTTTCCTCATCTTCCCACATGCTTCACAAGACAGCTTGATGGGGCATTTTTCCATTTGTGAGCTCGATCCGAATCTTCTTCAATTTGTTTAAGTTTTTCTTTTCCTTTGGTTCGACAGATTCGTTTAGCTCTGTATTTCCTTGTGTCTCCTATTCAATTCACTTTCCATGGCTTTTTAGCTTTAATGACTTCAACCCTATTTCTCCAGTTGTTCTGTTCACGATTTGGCATGCCTATAGGAGCTCTTAACCGATTTCCATATTGGAAACTAGTATTGATAGATTTGCTTAGGTCAACCTTCTTGTCGCATTTTCGAGTTGAGTGGCTTATAAGACGCACATGTAAATGCAGAATATAGGCAATCTCTCGTATTTATAGCACAAAATGTAAACGACACCCTCACTATTAACAAATTGAACCACCCTACGCAACAATTTGGAAGTATCTATTATAACTCTAAGCCAAATATATTCTGTCCATCCGCCATCTCTATCGCATGAGTCAATGGTAATAACTTCCCCAATAGCACCGCCCACATCCATAGCTACTTGTCCTGTCCATGCATTCTAGGGGTATATTAAAAATTCTTACCCAAAATGGAGTTAAGTTGAAGGAATAGGTTTCCACTTCTTGACCTTTGACATAAGGTAACATAGCAAATAAACTTTGGTCAAACAACTAGGGGATAGATTCAGGATCCTCTTCACCTGTCGTCCACATTGCCGAACTTAACCAAGATGACACATTCTTTTATGGCCACAAAGTTAACCTCTCTTTTTCGTGAACAGATTGACTTGAATACCCGATACATTGCATCACGATTAACCTTTTCAACGGATATTATTTTTCCTGTAGCCCAAGCCTCAAAGCCCTGAGAATTGTTAGATCCCGATTTAGTACAAACGATCTTTGTGGCTTCTTCCTCTGAGAATTTTAAATTCTCCAACAGTTTATTAATATCATCTACAATTCTGCCATTCATATGTCTAAAATAGAGACTTTTTTTTAGCCCGACGCTTCCACACAACAGTGGCCCAAGTCGCTGATGGTGCTTGACGCTCCCGCACATCTAAGGCACCAAAGTGCCGGCGGTGCCCAATGACCCCACACCACGAGATGGCCTACGTTGCCGATAGTGTACGAAGCTTCCCCACGACCAAGGGTCCATGGTACTAGAGGCTCTTGTTGCAAAATGGGAGGGATTTAGACGATTGATTCATTAGGTACCGAACATGTAACAATATTCGAATTCTAGCTTTTGGATGGGGGAAGGACTCATTGAATCCTTTTTATATTTTGAGATGTCTTGCTTAGGAATCGCTCACGCGAGCAATCTGCTAACCTAATCGGCCGTGGGGGCATCAATGTTCAGGCAAGCAATGGGCGTGAGCTATAACCCCTGGTCGCTCAATATCTCTTCCCCTAAAGAGCTAAAAAACTTTATAGAATTGCTACCAGTTGACATTTTTTTATTTTATAAAAAAGTCCCAAAAAGGTCAAACACAATTAATTGAATCACCAATTACAAGATCATGGATTTCTTTAAGATAATCCATACCAAAAGTCCAAATACAATAATTAGCAATAGATTTTTTGCAAATAAAATCTGCCACCTTATTACAACTACGGTTGGCCCAAATTATATCAGTCGAATTCAAGTTGTCCATGATTTCATAAATCTCGTTTATGCGATAGCCCACAATGGTGATGTCCTTTCCACAATTCTTCACCCTATTCACTAGGCTGGCGCAGTCTGTCTCAAAAATGGCTTTTGTAATATTAAGAGAACATGCAATTTTCAAACTTTCTTCAAATGCGTAAAGCTCCGCCCATTCAGCTGACAAAACTTCATCCTTGAAGCCCCCACCCCCACCAAGGACGAAACCATCATCAGAACGGACAATCACACCATAACTTGTTTTATTATTAGTGACAATAGCATCGAAATTTATTTTCGCAAAACCGCAGGGTGCCTTTTCCCAATTTTTGCAAGCAGGGATAACAGGAAGCAAAAGTTTGTTAACCAGGTTGTGGATCCGAAAGTCCTGGCAAAGGGTTTGGGCTCTATCCCAGACGACTTTCGCTTCTTCCTCCTTGCCCCAAAAAACAAAGTTGTTGTGGTTGTTCCAAATATTCCACAACATCGTAATAAAGTCGGCAGTAGCTTTCTTGTCCAACACACGCATGACGTCCTCGATCCAATCAATGCAGCAAGATTAATCCCTAACAAGAAGTCTGTTATCAAGACCACCTATAGTAAGAATGGCCCGAGCTGTTGGACAGTCTTTGAGGGCGTGGATGAGGGTTTCTACACTCCCACCACACCTACGGCAATCCGTTCTAAAGTCTTGACGAATAGAGGCGATTTTTGCATTCGTAGGAAGGATCTCATGTCCCACACGCCAGGTGAAGACACGAATTTTTGGAAGGGTTTTGAGCTTCCAGATTGTTTTCCAAAAGAATCTGTGAGGGTCGAACCCCACCTGCTTGAGAAGGAGCCAAGAGTACGCAGACTTGGAAGTGTAGAAACCATGAGTAGAAACCATGAGGGTTGTGAAACCATCCATTCTGTCCCTTGGGCCATTAGAAACAATCGATAAATTACATATTTGGTCCCACATAAAATTGCCATATAACTCACTCACCCTATCTTTGTTCCAACTCCTTTGATTGTCGATCCATAAGTCGTTCACCTTTCTTTCATGAAAAGTCAGTGTAGTCGGGTACATCGAGTCATCGTTTAAACCTTCAAAGCCCCAATTGTCTTTGCGAATGTTGATGTTGTTTCTGTCACCAACTTGCCAACCAAAACCATTTTCGAGGTCCTTAGCAGCAGCAGGGATACTGGACCAAGTGTAAGACAGTTTGTCAACAGCTAGGGAAGTACTTCGAACTAAGCACTTGAAAGCACAACGTATCTTTATAGGTGAGGAGTCTCCAAACTTGTCTGCCAAGGAGAGCCAAGTTAAAGAGGTGAAGATCATGAAAGCATAGACCTCTCATTCCCTTGGGATGACAAACTCTCTCCCATGCAAGCATTGACCAGCCCCTACCATTCTCTTTGCTAGCCCACCACATACGGCATATCTTGGATTGCATGTCTTCCAAAATGCCCCTAAGAGCAAGAAAAATCGAAAATGCATAAGTTGGGAGTGATTGTAAGATAGCCTTAATGAAAATCTCTTTACCACAGTAGGAGAGGAGCCTCTTTAACCAGCTACTAATCCTACAAGAGAAACGGTTAATAATGCCATGAAAAGCCGAAGACTTCTTTTTAACAACAGGGAGGGGTAAGCCAAGATAGTTATCCAGCTTGACAACAACTCTCATCCTAAGTAAGTCACCATAATCTTGACGCTGGACCATAGCAGTATTCGGACTAAAGAATACCATTGATTTGTCAAGGTTTATTTTCTGACCTGAGACTTACGCAAACTCCCTAATAATATTCAAAAAGGCATCGACTTCACTTTTTTTTGTTCCTAACAAAGAAAAGGGCATCGTCAACGAAGAACAAATGATTAATATGAAGGCAGTTTTGGGCCTTGGCTAAGCCCGAATGCCCCTAATAATATTAGTGCTTTGACCATTGAAAAGCATTCTAGAAAATGCCTCCATGCAAAACAAAATGAGATAAGGGGAGAGGGGTCCCCCTTGTCGAAGACCCGTCTCGGGAACAATAACCTCCGAGAGTACCATATTACACTTAACCATGTATCTCACCGACCAAATACACCGCATAATCTTATTGACCCAAGCATCCTCAAAACCAAACTTCTTTATGAATTCCTCAAGAAAATTCCACTCAATGCGGTCATAAACCTTGCTCATGTCGAGCTTCATGACGAAGCCTTTATTAGGGCCATTCTTCGAGATCTGAAGGTAGTGCATCAACTCATGATCGATAATAATATTATTGTGAATCATACGGTCCTAGACGAACGTGCTTTGGTTCTGGCTAATGCAAAAGGGAAGGACAGCTTTGAGTCGATTAGCAAAGACTTTTGATATAACTTTGTAAAACACCCTACACAAGCTAATAGGACGAAAGTTAGACATGACATTAGGATCCTTAATCTTAGGAATAAGGATCATCATCGTATCATTTAATCAAGAATTGTCCTTATTTCCATTCAACACATCATGACAAAAATTAATAACCTCTTTACTCACCGCCTCCCAGTTCTTTTTAAAGAAAATACCCGAAAGACTATCAATCCCAAGGGCTTTGCAAGGGTCCATCTGCTTGAATGCTTCAAGAATCTCACCGTCCGTAAAGTCCCTAACTAGCATATTGTAAATAACCTGGGTGATGTTCTTTTGTATGTAACCCAAGTTAAGCTCACCATGAGGGAAGCTTCCGACTTAAACTGGCTATGAAAGTACTCTCACACGACCCTACAAATATCGTTAGTATCATTCGTCCAAGTACCATTTGAATCCTTAAGTCTGCAAAATTTTGTTTTTCTTCAATCTACTGGTGGCACGGACATGAAAAAAATGTGTGTTTCTATCCCCTTCTTTGAGCCACTTAATGCGTGATCTCTAAGCCCAATAACACTCCTCTTTTGCATAAAGGTGTCCAAGCTTAAGTCGGGCAGCTTTTAACATCTCTGCACTATTCTCCCGATGAGGACCATCAATAATCTTGTCAATCCTCATCACCAGCTCACAGATTTGATTTTTCATCCTTTTATAACGACCATGTTGCCACGGGCCAAGCTCCACACGCACTTTCTCAAGCTTCTCGATGATATTTGTATCATTATTATTCCAAGTTCTCTTAATAATGTCTTTGGCATCCTTCTCTTTCGCCCAGCACGCATCATATTTAAAGAAAAGCCTCGGATCTTTAAAGTTCCTCTCTAGGTTTGCGCCCCAACGTATCCATCACAATCGCATCATGGTCGGAGTTTGTTTGTCTCACCACTGTAGTTGCAAGAAAAGGGAATTTATCAATAGCGTTAGCAGAAATAAGGAACCTATCCAACCTCTCTTTGACCATGTTATTCCCATCACGATTATTGACCCACGTGAACCAGCCTTTGTTAGTTTTTATGTTAACGAGAGACAACTCCTCCATAACATCTTTAAAATCCTCCATGGTTACCCTAGGTTTCCTCCGTCCCCCCTCTTTTTCAGCCTCGTTTATGATGGCATTAAAATAACCACCCACAACCCAATCCTCCCTAGCCGAGCTGCCTACATTTCTTAGGATATCCCAAGACCGTTCTCTCAAGTTTGGATCCGCATGGCCATAGAAACCAACGAACCTAGTGCTGTTATGGTTCTCCATTCGAACAAGCAAATCAATGTGGTGTCTGGAATAGTTTTGTATGGACACATCGACCCCATCTTTCCATAGCAACACTAACCCTACACTCCAACCTTCCGAGTTCACAGCTAAGCAACCAGCCATCCTGCAAATATTACGAATACGAAAAAAGTTATTAGAGTGCATTTTCATTTCGCATAAGAAGACAATGTCAGGGTTATTAGAAACGAGAAGTTGTTTAAGTTCCCGAACTATCGTAGGGTTCCCAAGCTCGCGACAGTTCCAGCAAAGAAGCTTCATTGTTCCTGGCAGGGCTGGTCTCTAGCCACCGCCTTGCAAGGTGAAAGGCTATCTGTTAACTTCCTTCGTACCAGGGGCGAAGCCAGGATAATTTTTTAGGGGGAGCCGGATGAAATTTTAATTTTTTATAGTTTATATATTTATAATTTGTAAAGGATTAAATCGAATTTTTATAATTTTAGGGGGGGCAAAGTGCAATTTTACCTTTACTAATTTAAAATTTTTTAAAAATTTTAAGGGAAATATTACATTTTAGGGGGGGCGCGGCCCATGCCAGCCCCCCCTGGCTTCGCCTCTGCTTCGTACTTGTCTGGTAGGACTCTCCTCGTTATTTTCCCCATTACTTCCTTTCATTCTTTTTCGTTTGCATTTCATTTTACCCATTCCATCCCTTGTTGTTTTCGTTAGTTGTTTCTCCATGGGTGAGCAGGATTTAGGCTCCTCTTCCACAACTCTAGCTTTGTCTTTTCCTTTTGGCATTGTGAGATCATTTTCTTCCCCATTCCCATCCTTATTACCATTGGTCTCTTCCCTCGGATTTATCTTCTTTTCCAGAATTTCGATCCCATTTCTCTAGTTACCTCTAGCTTGGGTTGGCCCTCCTAACTGAGGTCTAAGCCAACTCCCATATTGGAAGTTGAGATTGTTCGTTTCAAGGTGCTCTTCTTTTCTATTACATTTTTGAGTAATGTGTCTAATAAGGCCGTATATGTAACAGAAGGCCGGTAGCCTTTCATATTTGATCGCACAGACAGTCTCGGTGCCTTCACTGCCAACTAAATGGACCACCCTTCGAAGGGATCTTAGCTCATCTATCTTAACCCTAATTCTGATGTACTCAGTCCACCCCCATCTCTATCATGCCAGTCAATAGCCCCGATCCCCTTTCCCACGTCGATGGCCACCTGTCTATCCATTTGCTCAAAGGGGATATTATAAATCCTAATCCATAAAGGCGTGATATTAAACTCATAGTCGTCCATTTCTTGACCCTTAACAAAAGGAAACAACGCAAACAGACTTTGATCAAAAAGCCATGGGGTCAAGTTTAGGATTCTCGTTCGATCTTCGATGTTGCCAAATTTAACAAGTATCGCTCCATCGTTTAAAGCTACAAAGTTAACTTCTTCCTTTGTGAACCATAAGGATTTAAGGACACGATACATAGCTTCTCTGTTGACTTTTTCACCAGACATAATCATACCAACAGCCCACGCCTCTTACCCCTGCATATTTGTTGACTTCTTATTCGTGCTGATAACCCTTTTTGATTCTTCTTCGGAGAAATTTAGTCTTTCCAACAACTCATTTATATCCTCGGCCATTCTTGAGGTCATAGATGCACTCGAAGAAGGAGAAAATACTTTCGCTAAAATCCCAGGTAGACACAGATCCTTCACCGCGATTAAAATAAAAGACAAACTACAAAACCACGAAAATGAAAAGAAACAGCAAGAAATTCCAAGAAAACGAAAACAAGAAAAACAAACGAATAAAATGATAACTGAAACAGCAAGAAAGCACCTGTAAAAGTGAAAAATTAAGAACCAAAGGAGGGAAGACGTCGCACAAAACAAAATAAGAAAAAACGCACAAACCTACGTTGTGACTCACATGACCAAAACCACAAAGAAGAAATGCACAGGAGCTCTAAGAGAAAAAAGAGTTTAAACGACCAGACAGAAAATTCGTTTATCCAGAATAAAGAGAAAAATGAAAAGAAAATAAAAGGAAAGCTACCAAGAAACCCTAAAATGTAAAAGCTACGTACCAAAAAAGATAAAGACCTAAAGCTATGATAAGAAAATACATCGTGATAAATGCAAATTATAGAAAACCGAGAAAACTCATGCATGCGATAAAACTCGTAGGGAAAGTCAACGTACCTGATTGCAAAGCATGCAAAAAAACAGAAACCATGCAAGAACACGTAAATTTCATGCAAGAAAATGTAAACAGTAAGAGAAGAAAGCAAATACAGAGAAAAGATGACAACATCGAATCACCGAACAAGACTACCACCAAATCCCCAGCGCACCCCCACCGCAAAATGGACGCTTCTTCTCCTTCCACGTAGGAACCACCGTACAAGTCTCGAAGAACTCACAAATGAAAGCCTTGGGAAACCCCACTAAGCAGGGACGCAAAAAATACCGCCCAATTATTCAAAAGAAGAACAAAGACGGACACCAAAACCAAAAAAAAAGACACATGGAGGAAAATCGTACAAATCTTGGAGCAAATTTTACACGCGTTATTGCTACCAACGGACATTTTTTATGTTTTTTTTTTATAAAAAGACTCAAAAGGTCAAACTTAAATTTATTGTATCATTCATGACTAAATCATGGATATCCATGAGATAATCCAAATTAAAAGTTAAATTACAATTTTTGTCCATGGCCATTTTACAAAGATGATCCGCAATCCTATTACAACTTCTATTGGCCCACATTATTTTGGGCGAATTAAAGTACTCCAACAGCTTACAAATACCATTTATGCGGTGGCCCAACAAAGTAATATCATGACCTCTTTTATTTGTCTGTATCAATGACGCCAACACCCCCTCCCAAAACCCATCTTCTTCATCAATACAGTGGCATCAAAATTAATCTTCACAGTACCATAAGGGGGTTTCATCCATTTATTTTCAGCAGTAATCACAGGCAACAAAGGCTTGTTCAGCAGGTTATGAATACGAAAATCATGGCATAAGGTCGCAGCTCTTTCCCAAACCACCCTGGCTTCCTCCTCCTTACCCCGGAAAATAAAATTATTTCTATTGTTCCAACTGTTCCAAAGGGTGGTGATGAAGTCGGAGGCAACTTTTTGATCCAGTACCCTCATTATGTCTTCAACCCAGTCAATACACTGTGTATAATCACCAATGAGAAGGTTATTGTTTACGCCTCCTAAAACAAGGATTTCGCGAGCAGTGGGGCAGTCTTTCAATGCATGGATAAGAGTCTCATTGCAAGCACCACATCTAGGGCATTCACTCTTGAACTCTCGACGAATGGTGGATATTTTCTCATAGGTGGGCAAGATGTCATGCCCCACTCTCCAGCAGAAGATGCAGATTTTAAGTGACTTTTGCAGCTTCCAAATAGTTCTTCAGAAGATGTAGTGAGGGCCATAGCCAACTTGCTTAAGGAGCATCCATGAGTACATTGACTTTGAAGTATAAAATCCATGAGGGTTGTGAAACCATACTCTTCGATCGTTAGGGCCATTAGCAATAATGGGAATTTTATAAATCTGCTCCCCCATGTTTTTGCCATAAATCTCATTGACCTTATTTTCGTTCCAGCCCACATTATTAATGTTCCAAAGATTACGCTCTTTTTGTTCATGAATAGGCAGCCTCCTCGGGCAGATTGAATCACCGGACAACCCCTCAAAGCCCCAATTATCTCTCTGAATATCAATGCTATTCCCATCACCCACCATCAAACCGAAGCCATTTTTTAACATTCTAGCAACCGTGGCAATGCTTTTCCAAGTGTATAAAGGCTTATCAATACACTTGGGTTGAAAGATGTCACCATTAGGAAAATATTTAGCACTCAACACGTGGAAACACAATGTGTCTTTACATGTGTTTAGTCGCCACACCTGTCTACCTAAGAGGGACAAATTAAACAGATGTAGGTTCCTAAACCCAAGACCCCCCATACCTTTTGGGAAACAAATCCTCTCCCAAGCAAGCATTGACCAGCTTTGACTCTTATCATTCCCCCTCCACCACATGTGACTAATTTTAGATTGAATGTCCTCAATGATGCCTTTAGGAGCAAGAAACACCGAGAAAGCATAGGTCGAGATAGATTGGAGAATGGATTTAATAAAGATTTCTTTTCCCCGTAAGATAAGAGCCTCTTCGACCAGCTATTAATTCTACACGAAATGCGGTTAGAAATACTTTAAAAAGCAATAGATTTTTTCTTCCCGACGGGGAGTGAAAGGCCAAGATAGTTATTAAGCTTGTCCACCACTTTCAAGTTGAGTAAGCCACCCAAGTAATGACATTGGGACATCGGGGTGTTAGGGCTAAAAAAAACCATGGACTTGTCAATGTTGATGCTTTGACCCGAAATTTTTTCAAACGTACCAAGAATATTCATGAAAGCCTCCACTTCACTTTTTTTGTTCCTAACAAAAAAAAAGGGCATCGTCAGCAAAGAAGAGATGTTAATGCTAGGGCCATTTTTGCTTGCACGAATGCCTTTGATAGTATTAGCATGTTGAGCATGAATTAACATACTTGAGAAAATTTCCATGCAAAAAAAGAAAAGATAAGGGGAGGGAGGGTCCCCTTGTCGAAGACCCCTTTCCGGAATAATAATATCAGATAGAGTCATATTGCATTTAACCATGTAATGAACAGAACGCACACACCACATGATTTTCTCAACCCAATTGAGCTTAAAACCCAATTTAATCATCACTTTCTCGAGAAGATTCCACTCGACATGGTCATAGGCCTTACTCATGTCGAGCTTAATAATAAAACCTTTCTTCAGTCTGTTTTTCAAACTTTGAAGGTAATGCATCAACTCGTGCACAATTATAATATTGTCATGAATCATGCGACCCGGGACAAAGGCACTCTGGTTCTAACTAATACACCACAGGAGGACTTTTTTAAAACGGTTTGCCAAGACTTTAGATATAATTTTATAAACAACCCTACACAAACTAATGGGACAAAAATAGTTATATCAAAGGGTCCTTAATTTTTGGAATCAAGACAAGAAAAGTATCATTAAGGCACGCAACATCTTTGATGCCATTTAGCACTTCGTGACACAAATTTATAATATCTTTACCAACCACTTCCCAATGTTCTTTAAAGAAGCAACCCAAAAAGGCCATCAATCCCCAGTGCTTTGTGAGGCCATCAAATGTCTGAAACAGGGACACTTCCTTTTTCCCCGACGCTTCCGCACCAACAGGGGCCTAGGTTGCCAATGGTGCTCGATGCTCTCGCACATGCGAGGCACCAAGGTGCTGATACACATTGAAGGTGCTGGTGGTGCACAATGAGCCCGCACCAGAGGATGGCCTTCGATGGTGCCCGAGGATCCCGCACATATTTAAAGTGGGGACATTTTTATAGGCCACTTCCACTTTGTATATTTAACTAAAAATTTTAATGTTGACCCAAAAAAAGTATAAGAAGCACACGTTCGTTGCCTTTGGGTCCCGAATTACCGGGTGGAGAAATAAGAGAATTCGCGGATCGCGCAAGTATTGAGATAAATTGATAGATTTAAGGTACGAATTAGATGAGCGCGAAAAGCTTCCTGGAATGATGGCATGATGGCAGGACAGAAAATTGAACAAGTACCTAGAGACGACTGTTGGTGGGAGCTCGCACCCGCACCACTGGGGTCGCCGTTGTGTTATGTTTCTAAAGGGGGCGGCACAACCGAGTGTTAACTTTGCACACCAAGTTCCCCACCTAGAGACCCTAGGGTCGGGTCGTGCAAAAGAACAAGAGGGGCTTGGATTGGCAAGGGGCGAGAGGAATCGAAGCAAAAAAGGGCTGAGTCTTAGTAGATCGTGGTAGCAATGCCACTCTCCCTCTTACAATAACCCGTCGCGTATTTAAGTAATCTTTAAAAGATTCTACCCACCGCTTGGTGGGAATTATGCTCCAAGGAGGTGCCCGCGACTTGTCCGCCACGGTCGATGCACCTATGACATGTGCCCTTGGGGGCCAATGGCCCCTACTGCGGGTCGGCAATCGGGCGATGAGAACGTGCGTTGCTTCTAGCCCGAATTTTTACTTAGAGGCATTGGTCATTATCCGATTGCACGGTAGCCGTGCCACGCGGCTTTTCAACCAAGTGCGATGACCAATTGTGCGAATCAATGATTCTTCTCGTACTAGGTTGAATTACTATTTCGACGCGGCCATCAGTAGGGTAAAACTAACCTATCTTATGACGGTCTAAACCCAGTTCACATTTCCTATTAGTGGGTGCACAATCCAACACTTGGTGAGTTCTACTTCACAATGATAGGAAGAGCTGACATCGAAGGATCAAAAAGCAATATCACTATGAACGCTTGGCTGCCACAAGCTAGTTATCCCTGTAGTAACTTTTCTGACACCTCTAGCTTCAAATTCTGAAGGTCTTAAGGATCGATATGCCACCCTTTCACGGTTCGTATTCGTACTGGAAATCAGAACCAAACGAGCTTTTATCCTTTTGTTCCACCCGAGATTTCTGTTCTCGTTGAGCTCATCTTAGGACACATGCGCTATCTTTTAACAAATGTGCCACCCCAGCCAAACTCCCCACCTGACATTGTCTTCCGTCCGGGTCGGTCGGCCGAAGCCAACCTTGGGTCCAAAAAGAGGGGATGTGTCCCACCTCCGATTCGCGGAATAAATAAAATATTGTTAAAAGTAGAAGGATTTCAATTTCTCCCGGGAGCTCCCACTTATCCTGCACCTCTCAAGTCATTTCACAAAGTCGGACTAGAGTCAAGCTCAACAGGGTCTTCTTTCCCTGCTGATTCTGCCAAGCTCATTCCCTTAGTTGTGCTTTCACTGGATAATAGACAGGGACAATGGGAATCCTTTTAACCCATTCATACGTGTCACTAATTAGATGATGAAGCATTTGGCTACCTTAAGAGAGTCATAGTTACTCTCGTCGCTTACCCGCGCTTGGTTGAATTTCTTCACTTTGACATTTAGAGGGCTGGGCAGAAATCACATTGTGTGAGCATCCGTAGGGACCATCGCAATGCTTTGTTTTAATTAAACAGTCGAATTCCCATTGTCCATACCAATTCTAAGTCGAATGTTAGTCCCCTGAGGGAGTCGTTCCCCATCCATCCCCTGGCCGACAGACAACAACCTGCAGCTTAAGTAGGGCACCAACAGTCGACGGGTTTAGGATTGGGACCCCAGTGCCCAGCCCTTAGAGCCAATCCTTTTCCCGAGGTTGCGGATCCATTTTGTCGACTTCCTTTACCTACATGGTTCCATTGACCAGATGTTGTTCACCTTGTAGACCAAATACGGTTATGAGTACGACCAGACGCGGACAACACTCGACCCTACAGATTTTCAAGGGCAGGTTAGGTACATAACTTTTGATCACCGATTCAGCATCCAACAACGATCACAAACTCAAATGTGGTGATGTTTATCATTTGTGTCGGCATGTACTTAGGGTGTCTAAATAATAGTTATTTTTTGGTTTGATTGTAAATGAGTTTATAAGTTTAATTTTGGTTGGTTTTATACAAATAAATATGTGTTTGTTTTTGAAGCCATATTATGGCATGGTAAATTGAACTAAATCTAGATAGGTGCATGTGAATTTAATTCTATGTTTAAGTGCTCATGAACTAGGCAAAATTGATTTGGATTTGATATGTTTATAATTTGGATTGAAATGATACTTTGATGACTTGTTTTGATGATATGAAATGTTTGAAATTTCTGTCTGTTTGATCTGTAAACTCCGGTAATGCTCCGTAACCCAGTTCCAGCGAGGGATACGGGTTGGGAGTATTAAAGCTTCCATATTGGAAGCTTATGTTATTAGACTTGATATGTTCTTCTTTCCTATGGCACTTTTGGGTTGAATGGTTGATGAGATCGCAAATGTAACAGAATGTAGGCAATCTTTCATATTTGATGGCACAAACAATCTCTGTACCGTCACCACCCACAAGATATGTAAAATAGCTCAAGACAGAACCAAAAAATGAACAACTATTTATTAGCTATGCAGTGAGGGCTTGTGGAGAAAAAAACTTGTTAAAAAAAACTTTTTATTTTTACTTCTTTCTTCTCTATATTATATCAATTGCTTACAAAATATTTATAGGCTATAGTCTGCCCTTCAAAAACTGAAAGTATTAAAATCTAGTAATAGCCATAAACCAAAATTAAAACTCACTAAAAATAAGACTCTTGACCTTTCATTCTCCTAAAAAACTGCTAAATTAAACCCATTAAAATAAGACTCTTGACCTTTCATTCTCCTAAAAAATTGCTAAATTAAACCCATTAAAACAAGACTCTTGACCTTTCATTCTCCTAAAAAACTGACATTTAACGCTTATTCAACAAAACTCCCCCGCAAACTTAAATGCTTCTGCCATCCTTCATGCCGATTAATTTCTTGCAGTTGTCGAGAAGTACCATCGGTAGTGGTTTCGTGAAGATATCTGCGACTTGGTCCCGGCTTGCCACGTGCACTAATTTCACACTTCCTTCCTTTACATGATCTCGGATGAAGTGAAAGCGAATGTCAATGTGTTTGTTTCTCTCATGATTCACCGGGTTCTTTGCCAACTCAATTGCTGATTTATTGTCAACTCGTATCTCAGTCGCACTGAGTTGTGGTTGCTCCAACTCGCCCAATAAATTTCTGAGCCATATAGCATGACACACACACCTAGACGCTGCCATATATTCAGCTTCACATGTCGAGAGCGTCACGATTGGTTGCTTCTTTGAAAGCCAAGTAAACGCCGTGTTACCCATAAAGAACACATATCCCGATGTACTTTTTCAATCGTCTAAGTCTCTGCACCAATCACTGTCGGAGTACCCAATCAACTTGTAATCTTCCACATTTGAATAGAATAACCCGAGTGACACCGTTCCTTGGATGTACCGCAGGATTCCCTTCAACGCCTTCCAATGTGAATAAACCAGCTCCTCCATGAACCGACTTACAATGCCAACACTTAGCGAAAAGTCAGGCCTTGTGCAAGTGAGATAAAAAAAACTTTTTATTTTTACTTCTTTCTTCTCTATATTATATCAATTGCTTACAAACTATTTATAAGCTATAGTCTGCCCTTCAAAAACTAAAAGTATTAAAATCTAATAATAGCCATAAACCAAAATTAAAACTCACTAAAAACAAGACTCTTGACCTTTCATTCTTCTAAAAAACTGCTAAATTAAACCCATTAAAACAAGACTCTTGACCTTTCATTCTCCCAAAAAACTGACATTTAACGTTTATTCAACAAAACTCCCCCGTAAACTTAAATGCTTCTACCATCCTTCATGCCGATTAATTTCTTGCAGTTGTCGAGAAGTATCATCGGTAGTGGTTTCATGAAGATATTTGCGACTTGGTCCCGACTTGCCACGTGCACTAATTTTACACTTCCTTCCTTTACAAGATCTCGGATGAAGTGAAAGCGAATGTCAATGTGTTTGCTTCTCTCATGATTCACTGGGTCCTTTGCCAACTCAATTGATGATTTATTGTCAACTCGTATCTTAGTCGCACCGAGTTGTGGTTGCTCCAACTCGCCCAATAAATTTCTGAGCCATATAGCATGACACACACACCAAGACGCTGCCACATATTCAGCTTCACATGTCGAGAGTGTCATGATTGGTTGCTTCTTTGAAAGCCAAGTAAACGTCGTGTTACCCATAAAGAACACATATCCCGATGTACTTTTCCGATCGTCTAAGTCTCCGTACCAATCACTGTCGGAGTACCCAATCAACTTGTAATCTCCCACATTTTAATAGAATAACCCTAGTGACATTGTTCCTTGGATGTACCGTAGGATTCGCTTCAACGCCTTCCAATGTGAATAAACCGGCTCCTCCATGAACCGACTTACAATGCCAACACTTAGCGAAAGGTCAGGCCATGTGCAAGTGAGATAGCGAAGGCTTCCCACCAAACTCTGGCATTTGCTCGCGTCGACTCGTTCTCCTCCATCGAATTTCGAGAGTTTTACACCGGGTTCCATTGTTGTTGATACCAGGTTGCAATATGCCATTTTGTACTTCTTCAAAATTTCCTTTGCATATGCCTCCTATGACACAAAAATACTTGTCTCTTCTTGTCTTACCTCCAAACCAAGGAAAAACTTCATCAAACTAAAATCCGTCATCTCGAATTCCTGTGTCATTGTGCTCTTAAAATCTTGTATCATCTCACCATTGTTCCCCATAAAAATGAGGTCATCAACATAAAGAATAACAAATAGCATATTACCTCCATTCTTCTTCACGTAAAGGGCATGTTCATAGGGACATTGTTTGAACCCGTTCTCCTTGAAGTATGTATCAATACGAGTATTCCATGCCCGCGGTGCTTGCTTCAACCCGTAAAGTGCCTTCTTCAATTTCAGCACCTTCTTCTCTTCTCCACTTTTCATGTACTGGGTGGTTGTTCGATGTAGACTTCTTCTTCGAGCACACCATTCAAGAATGCCGACTTGACATCCATTTGAAATATCGGCCATTTGAATTGAGCCGCTTGTGAAAAAAGTAATCGGATTGTCTCCATTCTTGCAACGGGAGAAAACACCTCGTCATAATTGATTCCCTCCTTTTGCTTGTATCCCTTTGCAACAAGTCGCGCCTTGTACCGTTCTATCTCGCCTTGAGCATTCATCTTCTTCTTGAACACCCACTTCACACCAATGGACCGACTTTCTTTCGGTAACTCCGTTAACTCCCATGTGTTGTTGCGGTCAATTGCTTTAATCTCCTCGTCCATGGCAGTTTGCCACTTCTTGTCTCGCACTGCCTCTTCAAAACTTATATTCTCGGAATCTGCCAAAAGACATACAATGTGTACCTCATTTGTTGAATCATTTAAATCTTGCAAACTTCATTTTAGGTTGTTGCGGTTCATCATCATCATCGGTAGTTTCAGGATTTGTCGGTGTGATTGTTGGTGTAGCGGTTGATGATCCTCCATCTTTGATGTTAACCTCCGTTGAGTTATTCCAATCCCACTCGCTTGCTTCATTAACTCGTACATCACGACTCACCACGACCTTCTTGCTTATCGGGTCGAGTAGCTTGTATCCTTTTGTTTTCTCATCATACCCAATAAAAATAAACCTTTTGCTTTTGTCTTCGAGCTTCGTTCTTCGCTGATCCGACACGTGTGCATAGGCCTCACTACCAAATACATTGAGATGAGAAACTGTCGGTTTTTGTAACACCTCTATTTAGCAACTTCTGCAAACAAGTCCTAATAGGCAATTTAAGCATGAAATCAATAAAATTTCTTATCGATACTCTAACACATGTATTTAATCACTCGGTAAATCATAATAATTAATCGTAATAAACTTTTCTATCTCAGACTCGTGGTTTCGCAACCACTGTTCTGTTTAGGCCCTATTCTGGGATGTTACAGTTTTTGTCTGCTCCATGCCTCTTGTGGTGTTTGATCATCTAACTTCGCATATGGACACCGATTTTGCACATAGATGGCACATTGCACGGCTTCCGCCCAAAATTCCTTCGGCATCTTCTTGCTCTTGAGCATTGACCGAACCATGTCGAGAATAGTCCGGTTCTTCCTCTTGGCCACACCATTTTGTTGGGGAGAGTACGGTGCGGTTAGGAATCATCTTATGCCTTGCTCCTCACAATACTCCATGAAAGCCGTCGAAGTATACTCGCCACCTCTATCAGATCGTACAAATTTGATGTGCCTACTGATTGCCTTTTTCACCATCACTTTGAACTTTTTGAACACCTCGAACGCCTCAGATTTTTCCTTCAGAAAATAAACCCAAGTTTTTCGAGAGAAATCATCGATAAAGGAAATGAAATACCTTTTACCGCTAAAATATTCGGGGGTGATTGGTCCACATATGTCGGTATGAATCAATTCGAGAGGTTGCTTAGCCCGATATTCTGCCTTCTTTTGAAACGAAGTTCTTGCATGCTTGTCGAACACACATTCTTTACAAAAATTTTCCTCGTAGTCCATGTCCGGTAGCCCGTTCACCATGTTCTTCTTTGCCAACTCGTTTAGACCTCTATAATGTAGGTGACCAAAATGGAGATGCCACAGCGACGCCTTGTCTTCTACGTCGACTCGCAAACATTTTTCTCGAACGCTTCTCAAATTCAACTTGTACATACGATTTCTCCCCATTTCAACTCGAGCGACCAAGCGCCCTTGCTTATCTTTCAAGTATAACACCCGGTGTTTCATAAGTACCGAATAACCTTTTCCAAGAGTTGCCCCATACTCAAAACGTTGCTCTTGAGGTCTGGTACATAATACACATCTTGGATTGACCCAACTAACCCATCCTTTTGTAAATAAAAAACGGTACCTTGGCCTTTTGCCTCAACCTTCGACGCATCTCCAAACGACACATGTCCCGTTTGAACCTTTCGCATCTCTTTGAATAGGTGCTTGTGCCCGCACATATGGTTGCTTGCACCCGTGTCAAGGTACCACACCATGTTGTTGTTGGTGTTGACTTCGTTGTGTGCCATCAAGAGAAAACCTTTTTTCGCCTCCTCATCTTCCGTGGTTAGGTTGGTTGTCTCTTCTACCTTTTTCAAGATGCGACATTCTTTCGCGAAATGCCCCACCTTGCCACAATTGTAACACTTATCAGAGTTGCAATCTTTCGCATAGTGACCATATTTGCCACACTTGTAGCACTCGATGTTGAAATAATTCGACCGACCGCCTCTTCCACGACCGCGTCCTCTTCCACGCCAATTTTGTTGGTTTGATTGCTTCTTCTCCTCATAATGCCCTTCTTGACCGCGGCCTCTTCCACCGCAACCATTTCCTCGACCTCCACGGCCACGCCCTCTACCTTGAAATTTTTTAGAATAGAGAACCTTTTTGTCTTTGATTGATGCCTTGGTTTGAAGTGCTTGCTCGAGTGTCTCCTCTTTCTTCTTCTTCTTAAGTTGTTTATGTGCCTCGAGAGAACCGGTAAGCTCATCGACTGTGAGCGTTGCTAGATCCTTTGACTCTTCTATGGCACATACGACATTCTCGAAATTGTCAGTTAACGACCTCAAAATCTTCTCCAGAACTCGTGCATCGGTTAACACTTCTCCATTTCGGTTGAGTTGGTTCACCATGGTTTGAACACGCGTGATGTAGTCGGAGACACCTTCCGATTCCTTCATCTTCATGCCTTCCAACTCACCGCGAAGAGTTTGAAGGCGGACTTGTTTAACTCGGTCGGCTCCTTTGTACACCTTCGCCAAAATGTCCAACGCTTCTTTTGAAGTTGTCGCACTCGCAATCTTCTCAAAGCCCGACTAAATCAAGTGACTCGGAACAACATGTACAATGCCGCCTTATCTTTCGATCGTATCTCTTTCAACGTCTTGTTTTGAGCCGCCGTATATCTCGCGGTAGTTGCCGGTTCTACGAAACCTTCTTGGACCACCTCCCAACCATCTTGAGACCCAAGAAGATCTTTCATTTGGATGCTCCAATTCTCGTAGTTCGCCTTCGTTAGTCGAGGCAGCGACACATTACTGGTCACACTCTCCATAGCTCTTGATACCAATTTGTTAAAAGCGCTCAAGACAGAACCAAAACACGAACAACTATTTATTAGCTATGCTGTGAGGGCTTGTGAAGAAAAACAACTTGTTAAAAAAACTTTTTATTTTTACTTTTTTCTTCTCTGTATTATATCAATTGCTTACAAACTATTTATAGGCTATAGTCTGCCCTTCAAAAACTGAAAGTATTAAAATATAATAATAGCCATAAACCAAAATAATAGCTCACTAAAAACAAGACTCTTGACCTTTCATTCTCCTAAAAAACTGACATTTATCGTTTATTCAACAAGATGGACCACCCTTCGCAACGGTTTGAAACATCGATCATAACCTTGATTCTAATATACTCAGTCTATCCTCTATCTCTATCGCGCCAGTCTATGGCCACAACTTCCCCAATCGCTTTGCCCACATCCATAGCCACTTGTCGATCCATATACTCAAAGGGAATACTGAAGATTCTTAACCAAAAGGGCGTGAGGTTGAAAGCATAAGCATCCACGTCTTGGTCTTTAACAAAGCGTGCATGACATGGCAAAGAGACACTAGTTGAAAAACCATGGGGATAGATTCATTATCCTCTTTCTATCTTCCATGTTGCCAAACTTCACTAGAATAACACCTTCTTTTAAAGCCACGAAATTGACTTTCTCTTTAGTAAACCATAGAGACGATACATTACGTCTCTATTAACCTTCTCCCCTGACATTATTTTCCCAACAGCCCACGCCTCAAAACCCTGGGAATTGTTTGAACCCATGTTTGAGCTAATAACCCTTGTAGATTCCTCTTCTGAAAAGTTAAGTCGTTCCAATAGCTTATCAATGTCTTCCGCCATTTTGACGCACAGTAAAACAACCAAAGGATAGTGGTAAATCAACCCACAACCCAGTTAGTCAGATGAGCCCACTATGGATATCAAGAAAGCTGCGGAGCACACACAAAAAAGAAGTAACGGCGGCAAGACTTCCAAAGAAAACCAGTATTAACGATAAACCAAGAAAACTTAATGGGGACAGTAGTGAACGCCACGAGCTAGAGGGGAATCAATGGAAGTAGAAAATACAAAGGCACACAGACCTACTAGGAGCACAGTGAAGAAACCCCAAAAAACAAGGTGCAAGCACCCAGAAACAACGATAGCCACTGCGAACTCTTCCCTACAACAAAAATAAGAAGAAAATACCCCAAAAACACAAAACAGAAAGTTGCAGGCAGTTTTACGAACAAGAATATAGAAAATTGAAGAAAAGCCTAAAACCCTACCTAATATACGAATCAAGAACAGTCAGAAACAATTAAAAATAGAAAAGAAAACATGTGTAATAAAAGCAACCTATTTAAAAATTAAGAAAACAGAGCAGATTATCATTTTTGTAGAAAAGTCAAAAAAAATGTACCATTAAAAGCATGCCATGCATAAACGGAGGAGAAACATGCAAAATAGACGTAGAAACCATGCAAACATACGTACCATTTAGAAAGAAATTAATGATGGTAGAAACGACAAAAACCATTTCAAGAAGACATCCTTTCCCATCATTCAGTCCCAAACACAGCCTATGATGCGCAGGACCAACCACGTAGATTCTTTCGTACACCCTCGAACGACACGCCGCCGAGCCAATTGATAACCCTACCGCTAAGCAGGGACAACCCATAACCACAACCGTTCAATTATTCTTTTAACAAAGAATACAGACATCCTCATTAAGGAACCAGGAACAGAATGCTTCAAAATCTTGGAGAAAATTTTTCATACGCGCGCTCTTTTCCCTACCGATGACGCTATTACTAGCGATTTTTTTAAAAAAACGACCACAAGGGTCAACCAATTTATTAAGTTGCATCACAGATTACAGCATCGTGGATATCCATAGGATAGTCCATGTCAAAAAACCAAGTTCTAGCCTCCTTACACATTTTCTTACAAATAAAATCAGCGACAACATTACAAGACCGACTAGTCCAAATTAAATCAACTGACTTAAAATTTATGAAGGCTTCTTTGTACGCCTTAATCCGTGCGCCATTGATTGTGACGTCTATACGATGGTTCTTCAACTAACACCCCATCTTGATACTTGCTTCAAAACCATGACACTCGGCTTCTTCCACCGACATTGTCTTCTCCGCCCCTCAGCACAAAGTCGTCATCATCCCTTGCAATCACTCCATAACCAATTCTGTTATCACCCACTGTTGCGTCGAAATTTATTTTTACAAAACCCTTGGAGGTTTTTCCAATTTTTTAACAGCGAGGTTAGGGGACAGCAACAGCTCATTCAACAGGTTACAAATGTGAAAATCTTGGCTAAGGGTACTGGCCCTATCCCAAATAACCTGCGCCTCCTCTTTCTTTCCCCTAAAGATGAAATTGTTTCTATTATTCCACCAATTCCACAATGTAGTCATAAGGTTAGTCATAGCTCTTTTATCAAGCACTCTCATCATATCTTCCAGCCAATCAATACAGTTTTTATACTCCTTTGAAATGGTGTTTTCATTTCAACCACCAATAGAGAGGGTCGCCCGAGAAGTAGGGTAGTCTTTTAGTGCATAAATGAGGGGCTCGTACTCAGCCCGCACCTAGGACACCCCTGCCCAAAGCCACGCTGAATGGATGCAATTTTAACATTAGTAGGGAGGATATCGTGTCCCACACGCCATGTAAACACCCGAACCTTAGGGATAGTGTCGAGCTTCCATAAAGCTTTCCAAAAGAACCTATGAGAACCAAGCCCCATTTCCTTCAATAATAACCAAGAATAAGCTGACTTTGAAGTGAAACAAACATGAGGGTTATGAAACCACACAGTTCTACCGCACTGGCCCTCACCCCCAATCAGTAAGTTACAAATTTTGTCACCCAAATCTTGCCCATATAGCTCATGAACTTTACCAATGTTCCAGCTTCTACAATCCCCGAACCAAAAGTCTTTCACACTACACTCGTTAGGGTTAAGCATATTAGAATTAAGAACCCAGCCATTTAAACCTTCCAACCCCCAACTGTCAATCTAAATGTTGATCCGAACACCACTCCCGACTTGCCAACCGAAACCATCCTTAAAAGCTTTCGCCGCAGCCGCAATGCTGGACCAAGTAAAAGAGGCTTTTTCAACTCTTTTGGGATGAAAGATATCACCATCGGGAAAGTATTTTGAAGACAACACTTTAAAACATAGGGTATCTTTGCTGTTCATAAACCTCCACACTTGATGCCCAAGAAAAGCCAAATTGAGCAGCTAAATATCCCTAATGCCGAGACCTCCCATGCCCTTAGGGTGACACAAGGTCTTCCAAGGAAGCATCGTCCAGAATCTGCCCTTCTCCTTACCCGACCACCACGTTCTACTTATCTTTGCTTGTATGTCTTCAATCACACCTTTGGGGGCCAAAAAAAACCTACAATGCGTACATTGGAATAGATTGAAGGACAGCTTTGATGAAGACTTCTTTGCCACCAAGGGATAGTAGTCTCTTAGTCCAACTGTTTATCCTGTACGACAACCTATTAGTAATCTCTTGGAAAGCCAATGTTTTATTCTTACCTACCAGAAGAGGAAGGCCTAGGTAGTTGTCCCATTTTTCCACCACCTTCATGCCAAGTAGATCGCCAAAAGTTTCTCTTTGCACTCTTAGAGTATTAGGACTAAAAAGAACCATGGACTTATCAAAATTAATCTCTTGACCTAAAGCATTACCAAAGACCTTTAGAATATTAACAAGACTCTCAACATCACTTTTTTTTTATTTCTCACAAAAAGTAGGGCATCGTCGGCGAAAAAAGGTGATTTATCCTAGGGTTGTTTATACTAGCCCAGATCCCTCATAAAATATTATTACCTTATGCATTAGTAAGCATCCTCGAAAATGCTTCCATGCAAAATAAGAACAAATAAGGGGAGAGGGGATCCCCTTAACGAAGTCCCCTCTCGGGAATAATAACATCCGACAAAATATTATTGCATTTAACCAAATATCTTACAAAACGAATGCAACCCATTATTTTATCAATCCACTTCTCAACGAAGCCCATTTTCTTCATGACCTTCTCGATAAAATTCTATTCCATACGATCGTATGCCTTGCTCATGTCGAGCTTGATAACAAACCCTTTATTAGGGTCATTTTTAGAGCTTTGAAGGTAGTGTAAAAGTTCGTGAGCGATCAATATATTATCATGTATCATTCACCCCGAGACGAAAGCGCTTTGATTTTGACTGATAAAACTAGGGAGAGCAACTTTGAGCCGATTTACGAGAACCTTAGAGATGATCTTGTAAATAAACCTACATAAACTAATAGGGCAGAAATTAGTAATATCACAAGGGTCCCAAATTTTAGGAATAAGAATGATTATAGTATCATTGAGGATAGAGATATCTTTATTTCCATTGAGAACATCCAAGCGAGAAACAAGAATAGTATCATTTCCCACGGTCTCCCAATTATATTTGAAGAAGCTCCGGGAGGCCATCAATGATGACAGGGGCTTTTCTCGATCCATCTGTTTGATAGCTTGAGTAACCTCACTCTCCGTGTAGTCCATAATAAGCCACTCGTTTGTCTCTTTAGTGACACACTCGTATATAATCCATTTCATAGTTGTCCACTCTTTGTTGTTTGATCAAACTTGACCTACGAAAATAGTCTTTAGCCACATTGCAAATGTCTTTATTGTCGATCACCCAATTCCCATTCAAGTATTTAAGCTTGTCAATGTTATTCTTCTTGAAACGGTCAGTGGCTCTCGCATGAAAATACAGCGTATTTCTATCTCCCTCTTTAAGCCATTGAGACCGAGACCTTTGAGCCCAATATTTCTCTTCTTTAGCATTGAGATGGCCAAGCCTACACCGAGTCTCCTTCAAGGGATTTGCACTATCAACCCTTTGAGAAGAATCTATAAACATGTCAATCTTTTACTCAAGCTTACGAATCTCTCTTTTCATTTTTCCATATTTATCACGTTGCCATGGGCCAAGAACCGAGCGAATACTATCAATCTTTTCAACATAGATCAAAATGCCCCTATTCCAAGCACTACTAATAAAGTTTTTAGCCTCCCTATCTGTAGCCCAACAGTCATCAAACTTGAAACACAACCTAGGGTCTTTGGAATATTCTTTTGGCTTACGGCTCTACATGTCCAGAATAATAGCATCATGGTCAGACTTAGTTTGACGCATACTAGTAGCCATAAAAGGGAACTTCTCAATCACGGACACCGAACATAAAAACCTACCTAACCTTTCCTTTACAATGCTTCCACCACTCCTATTGTTAACCCAAGTGAACCACCCTTTCTCGGGTTTAATATCTACAAGAGCCAACTCATCCATGATGTCTTTGAACTCATTCATCTGCACCCGCGCCTTCCTCTGACCGCTATCCTTTTCAGCTTTATTCAAAATAGCATTAAAGTCTCCCCCAACCACCCAATCTTCCCTAACTGAGCCACCAACCCTTCTCAACATGACCCACGAGTTACTTCTAAAGTTAGGATTCGCATACCCCTAAAAGCACGTAACTCTAATATAGCTATGATTCTCCAATCGAACTAAGGAGTCAATGCGGTGCTTAGAATAGCTTTGAATGGCAACATCCACTCCTTCCCTCCACATCAACGCAAGACCACCACTACGTCCCTCAGAGCTCACAGCTAAACCACTCTGTATCCTGCATTTGTTTTGAACACTACGGAAATCATTAACACTCATCTTTGTTTCACTAAGGAAGATAATAATAGGTTTGTTAGCAACAAGGAGTTGCTTAAGTTCCCTAATAGTCACGGGGTTCCCCAACCCATGACAGTTCCAACATAGGAGCTTCATTGTACAAAGAACCCCAACCCTTGTAGCTTCTCCCTCTGAGGAAATAAACTGCTCCAAGGGTTTGTTGAAAACCTCTGACAAACCGGCCCCCATAGAAACACCAAGAAGTGATTGTAAACACGGACCAGACCAACAGATCGAAAGCAACTGCACAGGAATCAAGAAATATGCGAAGAAGCATAAAACAAAGGAAACAAAACACAGCAGAAAACTCGAAAACCCAAGAAAATAATAATAGAGAACAGAGGCTAGAAAACTCAAAAAACAATAATTGAGAACACGGACTATGACGAGGAAGAGGACACAAGAAAAGAAAAAGCAAGACACCCTAAAAACACAACCAAATAGCCAAGAAGCAAAGAAACTCACTGAAAAACTGCGCGAAACCCCAAACAAACTCTTCCAACCAACTAAGGCAGAAAAAACCCAAAAGACCCCAACCAGTGCATTTAACACACAAGCAAATGTAACAAGAAAAATGATGCAAAGAATCACGTGCAGAAAACTACCAAACCCTACCTATCTAGAAAACAAGAAGTGATAGAAAACCTAATATGAGAACAAGAAAACACGTAAATTAAACACAATATATAAACAAGCAGTATAGGATGATCATATTTAACATTATCGTGGAAAAGTCAACGGAAAAATTTGCCATTAATGGCAAGCCATGCAACATCGATTCAAAGAAACATGCATGATAAGCGACGAAGCCATGCACCCCTACGTAACCTTTAGGAAAAATATAATGATGGAATAGAATGACAAAACCTTTCTGAGAAAAGACTATCTTTTCTAACGAAGTGAGCCTACTTGGGCTATAAAGTTCGGGACCAAACACGTATATAGCGACCAGTACCTCCTCGGGCGACACACGCCACCATATCCAAAAGCGAATCCCATGAAAAAGTGGGACAACCCACCTCACTCAAACATCCAATTATTCTTTTAGAAAGAATAAAGATGGACACCGCACCCACAAAAAAAATATAGAACAGAAAGCTTCACAATCTTGGAGAAAACACGCTTTTCTTTGCTCCCTACCGATTACTTCAAGCGCGCTACTAGCGGACATTCTTTTTTTGAGTAAAAAATGACCACAAGGGTCAAAAATAATTTATTCAATAGCATCAAAAATTAAGTCCATATCAGGAAACCAATTATATACTTCCGTACACATTTTCTTACAAATAAAATCAGCCACTAAATTCCAATTCCGGGTAGTCCAAACATAAATGGCATATTTAAATTATAAAAGCCTTAACACTATCCTTGATCCGCGCACCTATGATTGTCAAGTCTCTTTGCTAATCATTTACTTTGTTGACCAGACCTGCGCCATCAGACTCAAAAATCATGTTTCCTTTAATATTGAGGCGACATGTAAGCTTTTTATGCTCGTCAAACGCGTACCACTCACTCAAGCCTCCTCAACCGAGCGTTTGTATGTCCTTGAAGCCCTTACCTTCTCCCAAAACGAAACCATCTTCATCCCTCATAATTACTCCATACCCGATTCTATTATAACTAGTTGACGTATCAAAATTAATTTTAATATGGTTCTTAGGAGGTTTTCCCCAATTTTTATCAACGAGCTGGGAGGACATCATCGGCACATTTAACGAGTTACGATTGCGGAACTCTTTACTAAACATCTTTGGCCCTATACTTAGAATAACATTCGCCTCTTCTTCTTTTCCCCTAAATAAGCAATTGTTTCTGTTATTCCAACAATTCCACAAAATCATTATAAGGTTAACCATCACTCTTTTATCCAAAACTCTCAACATATCTTCCAACCAGTTGATACATCTATAGTACTCCTTTGAGATAATGTTGTTGTCTAGACCACCTATCATAAGAGTGGCCCTCGAAGTAGGATAATCTTTAAAGGCATGTATAAGAGTTTCATATTCGGCACCGCACCTGGGACAAGCTTGACCAAAACCACGACGACTAGAGGCTATCTTGACGTTGGTTGGAAGAATCTCGTTACCCATAAGCCAGGTGAACACACGAATTTTGGGGAGGGTGTCGAGTTTCCATATCGCTTTCCAAAAGAACCTATGGGGTCCAAAACCCATTTGCTTCAACAACATCCACGAGTAAGATAACTTCGAAGTGTAATAGCCTAAAGAATTATGGAACCACACCATTCTGTCGTTGTGATTCTTGTCCCCAATCGGTAAATTACAAATTTTCTCCCCCAAATCTTGCCCATAAACCTCACGGACCCTACAGGGATTCCAACCTCTACTCTCATCAAGCCACAGGTCTCTAACACTATATTCATTGTAATTCAATAGGTTCGACTTAATAGCTTCACTATTTAAACCTTCCAGCCCCTAATTATCTGTACGAATGTTAATGCGGTCACTACGACCAACTTGCCACCCGAACCTAGCCTTGAGAGCTTCAGCCGCGGCAGCAATGCTATTCCAAGTAAACAAGGCTCTATCAATTCTTTTAAAGTGGAAGATACCCCCATCGGGAAAATACTTGGAGCTAAGAACTTTATAACATAACGTCTCTTTGTTATTAATAAGCCTCCACACTTGACGTCCGAGAAGAGCCAAATTAAAGAGTCGGATGTCCCTAAAGCCGAGCCCTCCCATGCCCTTCGGGTGACACAACTTCTTCCAAGGAAGCATCGTCCAGAATTTACCCCATGCTTTGCCAGTCCACCAAACTCTACTAATCTTTGTTTGTATGTCATCAACAACACCTTTGGGAGCTAAGAAAACTGACATTGCCTATGTTGGTATAGACTGAAGAATCGCCTTGATGAAAATCTCTTTGCCTCCGAACGATAAAAGCCTCTTGGTTCAGCTATTAATCCTGCAAGACAACCGATTGTTAATCTCTTGAAAAGCCAAAGATTTTTCTCACTTGATTGGAAGGGGACCAAGATAATTATCCTATTTTTCCACCACTTTCATCCTTAGTAAGTCACCAAATCTTTTTCTATGCATTCTGGAAGTGTTATGACTAAAGAGACATTTGTAAAGTCCTTAAGAATATTAAGGAGAGCATCAACATCACTTTTTTTTTTATTTCTAACAAAAATAAGGGCATCATCTGCGAAAAAGAGATGGTTAATTTGAGAGCCATTGATGCTAGCTCGGATTCCTCTTAAGAAATTATTGCCTTGCACATGGAAAAGCATTCTCGAGAGTGCTTCCATGCAAAATAAGAACAAATAAGGGGAGAGGGGATCTCCTTGATGAAGTCCCCTCTCGGCATAATAACATCCGGCAGAATATTATTGCACTTCACCACATATCTCACGGAACAAACGCAATTCATGATTTTATTAATCCAATTGTCAACGAAGCCCATCTTCAACATGACCGCCTCCAAGAAGTCCAATTCCACCAGGTCATACACCTTGCTCATATCAAGCTTAACAACGAGGCCTCTATTGGGACCATTTTTGGAACTTTGAAGATAGTGTATTAATTCGTGGGTGATCAAAATATTGTCATCTATCATTATCCCCGAAACAAACGCGCTCTGGTTTGGACTTATACAACTAGGGAGGACAATTTTGAGCCGGTTAGCAAGAACCTTGGAGATGACCTTGTATATGAACCTGCATAAGCTAATCGGACAGAAATTAGTACTGTCACTTAGATCACGAATTTTAGGAATCAGAATAATCATAGTTTCATTTAAACATGAGATATATTTATTTCCATTAAGGACATCAAGACAAAATCGAATAGTATCCCTGCCAACAATCTCTCAATTTTGTTTGAAGAAACTCCCCGAAAGGCCATCAACTCCAAGAGCCTTCCTAGGATCCATTTGCTTTATGGCTTGGAAGACTTCACCCTCCATGTACTTTTCTTCAAGCCACTCGTTGGTTTCTTTAGTGACACAGTCTTGGATATAATTATAACATGGTTGTCATCAATTTGATTATTGGACCGAAATAGATTACAAAAATAATTTTTAGCAACATTACAAATATCTCTGTTGTCAGTCACCCAATTGCCAATCAAATCTTTAAGCTTCTCAATATTGTTTTTCTTTAGCCGACAAGTAGCTCTCACATAGAAATATCGCGTATTCCTATCACCCTCATTTAACCAATGGGACCGAGATCTTTGGGACCAATATTTCTCTTCCTTGACATAGAGATGGTGAGCCTCACTGTGGGTCTCTTTCAACACTTTATCTTTGTTAACACCTTGAGTCAAGTCAATGACCATATCAATCTTGTGTTCAAGCTTCCGAATATCTTTTTCATTTTGTTGTATTTACCACGTTGCCAAGGACCCAACACCAAGCACACATTATCAAGCTTATCCATAAAGTTTGTATCATCGCTATACCACGTACTTTTAATAATGTTTTTAGCCTCATTGTTAGTAGCCCAAAGACTCATCAAACTTGAAGCTAAGCCTAGGATCTTTATTCTGCATTTTAGGCTTGCGACCCCACATATCCAAAATAATAGCATCATGGTCAAACTTTGTTTGACGCACCACCAAGTAGCTATAAAAGGAAATTTTCAATAATGAGACAGAAGTTAGGAATCTATCCGATCTCTCCTTAATCATGCTATCCCCCACCCCGTTGTTAACCCAATTAAACCATCCTTTATCGGGTTTGATATCTAAAAGAGCCACTCATCCACAAGATCCTTGAACTTATTCATCTACGAGCGAGCCTTCCTACGCCCACCCTCTTTCTCAAAGCATCATTCAAAATAGCATTAAAATCTCCCGACCATCCAATCCTCTCTAACGACCCACCAATCCTTTTTAACATATCCCATGAACTATTTGAAGGCTAAGACTAGCATTACCATAAAAGCAAGTAAAACGAACATTCTTGTTATTCTCATACCAAACCAGGGGAATCAATATGGAACTTGGAGTAGTTTTTAATGGTAACATCAACACCATCTCTCCACATCAATGCGAGACCTCACTTCTACCCTCGAAACTCACGACCAATCCGTTTTGTACGACTGCACTTATTTTGAACACGTTAAAAATCATTAGCGTTTATCTTTGTTTCACTAAGAAAAATAATATCGGGTTATTAGCAACTAAGAGTTGCTCAAGCTCCTAAATTGTCGTGGGGTTCCCCAATCCACGAAAGTTCCAACATAGGAACTTCATTGATCTTGGCGGGTGATTGCGATCGCGCCTTTAAAGGTGATAATCCATCCATGAGCTTTCTACGAATAATTCTACTAGGGCTTTCTTCAGTCAACTCTCCACTGCTACCTCTTGCCCTCTTTTTTTTTCCTCATCTTCCCACATGCTTCACAAGATAGCTTGATGGGGCATTTTTCCATTTGTGAGCTCGATCCCGAATCTTCTTCAATTTGTTTAAGTTTCTTTTTTTCCTTTGGTTCGACAGATTCGTTTAGCTCTGTATTTCCTTGTGTCTCCCCATTTAATTCACTTTCCATGGCTTTTTTAGCTTTAATGACTTCAACCCTATTTCTCCAGTTGCCCTGTTCCTAATTTGGCATGCCTATAGGAGCTCTTAACCAGTTTCCATATTGGAAACTAGTATTGATAGATTTGCTTAGGTCAACCTTCTTGTCGCATTTTTGAGTTGAGTGGCTTATAAGTCCGCACATGTAACAGAATATAGGCAATCTCTCGTATTTATAGCACAAATAGAAACGACACCCTCACTATTAACAAATTAAACCACCCTACGCAACAATTTGGAAGTATCTATTATAACTCTAAGCCAAATATATTTTGTCCATCCGCCATCTCTGTCGCGCCAGTCAATGGCAATAACTTCCCCAATAGCACTGCCCACATCCATAGCTACTTGTCTGTCCATGCATTCTAGGGGTATATTAAAAATTCTTACCCAAAATGGAGTTAAGTTGAAGGCATAGGTTTCCACTTCTTGACCTTTGACATAAGGTAACATAGCAAATAAACACTGGTCAAACAACTAGGGGGATAGATTCAGGATCCTCTTCCTGTCGTCCACATTGCCGAACTTAACAAAGATAACACATTCTTTTATGGCCACAAAGTTAACCTCCTCTTTCGTGAACCAGATTGACTTGAATACCCGATACATTGCATCACGATTAACCTTTTCAACGGATATTATTTTTCCTATAGCCCAAGCCTCAAAGCCCTGAGAATTGTTAGATCCCGATTTAGTACAAACGATCTTTGTGGCTTCTTCCTCTGAGAATTTTAAATTCTCCAACGGTTTATTAATATCATCTACAATTACGCCATTCATATGTCTAAAATAGAGACACTTTTTTTAGCCCGACGCTTCCACACACTGTGATGGCCCAAGTCGATGGTGCTTGACGCTCCGCACATCTAAGGCACCAAAGTGCGGCGGTGCTAATGACCCCACACCACAAGATGGCCTACGTTGTCGATAGTGTACGAAGCTACCCCACGACCAAGGATCCATGGTACCTGGAGGCTCTTGTTGCAAAAAGGAGGGATTTAGACGATTGATTCATTAGGTACCGAACATGTAACAATATTCGAATTCTAGCTTTTGGATGGGGAAGGACTCATTGAATCCTTTTTATATTTTGAGATGTCTTGCCAGAAATCGCTCGGCGAGCACTGCTAACCTAATCGGCCGTGGGGGCATCGATGTTCAGCAAGCAATGGCGTGAGCTATAACCCTGGTCGCTCAATATCTCTTTCCCTAAAGAGCTAAAAAACTTTATAGAATTGCTACCAGTTGACATTTTTTATTTTATAAAAAGACCCAAAAAGGTCAAACACAATTAATTGAATCACCAATTACAAGATCATGGATTTTTAGGATAATCCATACCAAAAGTCCAAATACAATAATTAGCAATAGATTTTTTGCAAATAAAATCTGCCACCTTATTACAACTACGGTTGGCCCAAATTACATTAGTCGAATTCAAGTTGTCCATGATTTCATAAATCTCGTTTATGCGATAGCCCACAATGGTGATGTCCTTTCCACAATTCTTCACCCTATTCACTAGGCTGGCGCAGTCTGTCTCAAAAATGGCTTTCGTAATATTAAGAGAACATGCAATTTTCAAACTTTCTTCAAATGCGTAAAGCTCCGCTCATTCAGCTGACAAAACTTCATCCTTGAAGCCCCCACCCCCACCAAGGACGAAACCATCATCAGAACGGACAATCACACCATAACTTGTTTTATTATTAGTGACAATAGCATCGAAATTTATTTTCGCAAAACCGCAGGGTGCCTTTTCCCAATTTTTGCAAGCAGGGATAACAGGAAGCAAAAGTTTGTTAACCAGGTTGTGGATCCGAAAGTCCTGGCAAAGGGTTTGGGCTCTATCCCAGACGACTTTCGCTTCTTCCTCCTTGCCCCAAAAACAAAGTTGTTGCGGTTGTTCCAAATATTCCACAACATCGTAATAAAGTCGGCAGTAGCTTTCTTGTCCAACACACGCATGACGTCCTCGATCCAATCAATGCAGCAAGATTAATCCCTAACAAGAAGTCTGTTATCAAGACCACCTATAGTAAGAATGGCCCGAGCTGTTGGACAGTCTTTGAGGGCGTGGATGAGGGTTTCTACACTCCCACCACACCTAGGGCAATCCGTTCTAAAGTCTTGACGAATAGAGGCGATTTTTGCATTCGTAGGAAGGATCTCATGTCCCACACGCCAGGTGAAGACACGAATTTTTGGAAGGGTTTTGAGCTTCCAGATTGTTTTCCAAAAGAATCTGTGAGGGTCGAACCCCACCTGCTTGAGAAGGAGCCAAGAGTACGCAGACTTGGAAGTGTAGAAACCATGAGGGTTGTGAAACCATTCATTCTGTCCCTTGGGCCATTAGAAACAATCGATAAATTACATATTTGGTCCCACATAAAATTGCCATATAACTCACTCACCCTATCTTTGTTCCAACTCCTTTGATTGTCGATCCATAAGTCGTTCACCTTTCTTTCATGAAAAGTCAGTGTAGTCGGGTACATCGAGTCATCGTTTAAACCTTCAAAGCCCCAATTGTCTTTGCGAATGTCGATGTTGTTTCTGTCACCAACTTGCCAACCAAAACCATTTTCGAGGTCCTTAGCAGCAGCAGGGATACTGGACCAAGTGTAAGACAGTTTGTCAACAGCTAGGGAAGTACTTCGAACTAAGCACTTGAAAGCACAACGTATCTTTATAGGTGAGGAGTCTCCAAACTTGTCTGCCAAGGAGAGCCAAGTTAAAGAGGTGAAGATCATGAAAGCATAGACCTCTCATTCCCTTGGGATGACAAACTCTCTCCCATGCAAGCATTGACCAGCCCCTACCATTCTCTTTGCTAGCCCACCACATACGGCATATCTTGGATTGCATGTCTTCCAAAATGCCCCTAAGAGCAAGAAAAATCGAAAATGCATAAGTTGGGAGTGATTGTAAGATAGCCTTAATGAAAATCTCTATACCACAGTAGGAGAGGAGCCTCTTTAACCAGCTACTAATCCTACAAGAGAAACAGTTAATAATGCCATGAAAAGCCGAAGACTTCTTTTTAACAACAGGGAGGGGTAAGCCAAGATAGTTATCCAGCTTGTCAACAACTCTCATCCTAAGTAAGTCACCATAATCTTGACGCTGGACCATAGCAGTATTCGGACTAAAGAATACCATTGATTTGTCAAGGTTTATTTTCTGACCTGAGACTTACGCAAACTCCTAATAATATTCAAAAGGCATCGACTTCACTTTTTTGTTCCTAACAAAGAAAAGGGCATCGTCAACGAAGAACAAATGATTAATATGAAGGCAGTTTTGGGCCTTGGCTAAGCCCGAATGCCCCTAATAATATTAGTGCTTTGACCATGTAAAAGCATTCTAGAAAATGCCTCCATGCAAAACAAAATGAGATAAAGGGAGAGGGGTCCCCCTTGTCAAAGACCCGTCTCGGGAACAATAACCTCCGAGAGTACCATATTACACTTAACCATGTATCTCACCAACCAAATACACCGCATAATCTTATTGACCCAAGCATCCTCAAAACCAAACTTCTTTATGAATTCTTCAAGAAAATTCCACTCAATGCGGTCATAAACCTTGCTCATGTCGAGCTTCATGACGAAGCCTTTATTAGGGCCATTCTTCGAGATCTGAAGGTAGTGCATCAACTCATGATCGATAATAATATTATCGTGAATCATACGGTCCTAGACGAACGTACTTTGGTTCTGACTAATGCAAAAGGGAAGGGCAGCTTTGAGTCGATTAGCAAAGACTTTGGATATAACTTTGTAAAACACCCTACACAAGCTAATAGGACGAAAGTTAGACATGACATTAGGATCCTTAATCTTAGGAATAAGGATCATCATCGTATCATTTAATCAAGAATTGTCCTTATTTCCATTCAACACATCATGACAAAAATTAATAACCTCTTTACTCACCACCTCCCAGTTCTTTTTAAAGAAAATACCCGAAAGACTATCAATCCCAAGGGCTTTGCAAGGGTCCATCTGCTTGAATGCTTCAAGAATCTCACCGTCCGTAAAGTCCCTAACTAGCATATTGTAAATAACCTGGGTGATGTTCTTTTGTATGTAACCCAAGTTAAGCTCACCATGAGGGGAAGCTTCCGACTTAAACTGGCTATGAAAGTACTCTCACACGACCCTACAAATATCGTTAGTATCATTCGTCCAAGTACCATTTGAATCCTTAAGTCTGCAAAATTTTGTTTTTCTTCAATCTACTGGTGGCACGGACATGAAAAAAATGTGTGTTTCTATCCCCTTCTTTGAGCCACTTAATGCGTGATCTCTAAGCCCAATAACACTCCTCTTTTGCATAAAGGTGTCCAAGCTTAAGTCGGGCAGCTTTTAACATCTCTGCACTATTCTACCGATGAGGACCATCAATAATCTTGTCAATCCTCATCACCAGCTCACAGATTTGATTTTTCATCCTTTTATAACGACCATGTTGCCACGGGCCAAGCTCCACACGCACTTTCTCAAGCTTCTCGATGATATTTGTATCATTATTATTCCAAGTTCTCTTAATAATGTCTTTGGCATCCTTCTCTTTCTCCCAGCACGCATCATATTTAAAGAAAAGCCTCGGATCTTTAAAGTTCCTCTCTAGGTTTGCGCCCCAACGTATCCATCACAATCGCATCATGGTCGGAGTTTGTTTGTCTCACCACTGTAGTTGCAAGAAAAGGGAATTTATCAATAGCGTTAGCAGAAATAAGGAACCTATCCAACCTCTCTTTGACCATGTTATTCCCATCACGATTATTGACCCACGTGAACCAGCCTTTGTTAGTTTTTATGTCAACGAGAGACAACTCCTCCATAACATCTTTAAAATCCTCCATGGTTACCCTAGGTTTCCTCCGTCCCCCCTCTTTTTCAGCATCGTTTATGATGGCATTAAAATAACCACCCACAACCCAATCCTCCTAGCCGAGCTGCCTACATTTCTTAGGATATCCCAAGACCGTTCTCTCAAGTTTGGATCCGCATGGCCATAGAAACCAACGAACCTAGTGCTGTTATGGTTCTCCATTCGAACAAGCAAATCAATGTGGTGTCTGGAATAGTTTTGTATGGACACATCGACCCCATCTTTCCATAGCAACACTAACCCTACACTCCAACCTTCCGAGTTCACAGCTAAGCAACCAGCCATCCTGCAAATATTACGAATACGAAAAAAGTTATTAGAGTGCATTTTCATTTCGCATAAGAAGACAATGTCAGGGTTATTAGCAACGAGAAGTTGTTTAAGTTCCCGAACTATCGTAGGGTTCCCAAGCTCGCGACAGTTCCAGCAAAGAAGCTTCATTGTTCCTGGCAGGGCTGGTCTCTAGCCACCGCCTTGCAAGGTGAAAGACTATCTGTTAACTTCTTTCGTACCAGGGGCGAAGCCAGAAAAATTTTTTAGGGGGAGCCGGATGAAATTTTAATTTTTTATAGTTTATATATTTATAATTTGTAAAGGATTAAATCGAATTTTTATAATTTTAGGGGGGCTAAAGTGCAAATTTACCTTTACTAATTTAAAATTTTTTAAAAATTTTAAGGGAAATATTACATTTTAGGGGGGCGGGGCCATGCCAGCCCCCCTGGCTTCGCCTCTGCTTCGTATTTGTCTGGTAGGACTCTCGTTATTTTCCCCATTACTTCCTTTCATTCTTTTTCGTTTGCATTTCATTTTACCCATTCCATCCCTTGTTGTTTTCGTTAGTTGTTTCTCCATGGGTGAGCAGGATTTAGGCTCCTCTTCCACAACTCTAGCTTTGTCTTTTCCTTTTGGCATTGTGAGATCATTTTCTTCCCCATTCCCATCCTTATTACCATTGGTCTCTTCCCTCGGATTTATCTTCTTTTCCAGAATTTCGATCCCATTTCTCTAGTTACCTCTAGCTTGGGTTGGCCCTCCTAACTGAGGTCTAAGCCAACTCCCATATTGGAAGTTGAGATTGTTCGTTTCAAGGTGCTCTTCTTTTCTATTACATTTTTGAGTAATGTGTCCAATAAGGCCGTATATGTAACAGAAGGCCGGTAGCCTTTCATATTTGATCGCACAGACAGTCTCGGTGCCTTCACTGCCAACTAAACGGACCACCCTTCGAAGGGATCTTAGCTCATCTATCTTAACCCTAATTCTGATGTACTCAGTCCACCCCCATCTCTATCATGCCAGTCAATAGCCCCGATCCCCTTTCCCACGTCGATGGCCACCTGTCTATCCATTTGCTCAAAGGGGATATTATAAATCCTAATCCATAAAGGCGTGATATTAAACTCATAGTCGTCCATTTCTTGACCCTTAACAAAAGGAAACAACGCAAACAGACTTTGATCAAAAAGCCATGGGGTCAAGTTTAGGATTCTCGTTCGATCTTCGATGTTGCCAAATTTAACAAGTATCGCTCCATCGTTTAAAGCTACAAAGTTAACTTCTTCCTTTGTGAACCATAAGGATTTAAGGACACGATACATAGCTTCTCTGTTGACTTTTTCACCAGACATAATCATACCAACAGCCCACGCCTCTTACCCCTGCATATTTGTTGACTTCTTATTCGTGCTGATAACCTTTTTGATTCTTCTTCGGAGAAATTTAGTCTTTCCAACAACTCATTTATATCCTCGGCCATTCTTGAGGTCATAGATGCACTCGAAGAAGGAGAAAATACTTTCGCTAAAATCTCAGGTAGACACAGATCCTTCACCGCGATTAAAATAAAAGACAAACTACAAAACCACGAAAATGAAAAGAAACAGCAAGAAATTCCAAGAAAACGAAAACAAGAAAAACAAACGAATAAAATGATAACTGAAACAGCAAGAAAGCACCTGTAAAAGTGAAAAATTAAGAACCAAAGGAGGGAAGACGTCGCACAAAACAAAATAAGAAAAAACGCACAAACCTACGTTGTGACTCACATGACCAAAACCGCAAAGAAGAAATGCACAGGAGCTCTAAGAGAAAAAAGAGTTTAAACGACCAGACAGAAAATTCGTTTATCCAGAATAAAGAGAAAAATGAAAAGAAAATAAAAGGAAAGCTACCAAGAAACCCTAAAATGTAAAAGCTACGTACCAAAAAAGATAAAGACCTAAAGCTATGATAAGAAAATACATCGTAATAAATGCAAATTATAGAAAACCGAGAAAACTCATGCATGCGATAAAACTCGTAGGGAAAGTCAACGTACCTGATTGCAAAGCATGCAAAAAAACAGAAACCATGCAAGAACACGTAAATTTCATGCAAGAAAATGTAAACAGTAAGAGAAGAAAGCAAATACAGAGAAAAGATGACAACATCGAATCACCGAACAAGACTACCACCAAATCCCCAGCGCACCCCCACCGCAAAATGGACGCTTCTTCTCCTTCCACGTAGGAACCACCGTACAAGTCTCGAAGAACTCACAAATGAAAGCCTTGAGAAACCCCACTAAGCAGGGACGCAAAAAATACCGCCCAATTATTCAAAAGAAGAACAAAGACGGACACCAAAACCAAAAAAAACGACACATGGAGGAAAATCGTACAAATCTTGGAGCAAATTTTACACGCGTTATCCTGCTACCAACGGACATTTTTTATGTTTTTTTTTTTTTATAAAAAGACTCAAAAGGTCAAACTTAAATTTATTGTATCATTCATGATTAAGGGTGGATTTGGATGGGCGATTGAGTGTGGTACAGTGCGTTTAGCTTATTTTTTGTCTCACGCTACAGTATCGCTACAGTATCTAATCTCACCTCCACCGCTGTTTTTACACTAACCGCAAGTAAACGCACCGCTCATCTAAACCCACCCTAAATCATGATATCCATGAGATAATCCAAATTAAAAGTTAAATTACAATTTTTATCCATGGCCATTTTACAAAGATGATCCGCAATCCTATTACAACTTCTATTGGCCCACATTATTTTGGGCGAATTAAAGTACTCCAACAGCTTAAAAATACCATTTATGCGGTGGCCCAACAAAGTAATATCATGACCTCTTTTATTTGTCTCAGTATCAATGACGCCAACACCCCCTCCCAAAACCCATCTTCTTCATCAATACGGTGGCATCAAAATTAATCTTCACAAGTACCATAAGGGGTTTCACCCATTTATTTTCAGCAGATAATCACAGGCAACAAAGGCTTGTTCAAGAAAGTTATGAATACGAAAATCATGGCATAAGGTCGCAGACTCTTTCCCAAACCACCTCGGCTTCCTCCTCCTTACCCCGGAAAATAAAATTATTTCTATTGTTCCAACTGCTCCAAAGGGTGGTGATGAAGTCTGAGGCAACTTTTTGATCCAAGACCCTCATTATGTCTTCAACTACCAATACAATCGTGTATAATCACCAATGAGAAGGTTATTGTTTAGGCCTCCTAAAACAAGGATTTCATGAGCGATGGGGCGATCTTTCAATGCATGGATAAGAGTCTCATTGCAAGCACCACATCTAGGGCATTCACTCTTGAACTCTCGATTTAATGGTGGATATTTTCTCATAGGTGGGCAAGATGTCATGCCCCACTCTCCGTGCCAGAAGATGCAGATTTTAAGTGACTTTTTTGCGACTTCCAAATAGTTCTTGAGAAGATGTAGTGAGGGCCATAGCCAACTTGCTTAAGGAGCATCCATGAGTACACCGACTTTGAAGTATAAAATCCATGAGGGTTGTGAAACCATACTCTTCGATCGTTAGGGCCATTAGCAATAATGGGAATTTTATAAATCTGCTCCCCAAGTTTTTGCCATAAATCTCATTGACCTTATTTTCGCTCCAGCCCACATTATTAATGTTCCAAAGATTACGCACTTTTGTTCATGAATAGGCGACCGCTCAGCAGATTGAATCACCAGGACAACCCCTCAAAGCCCCAATTATCTCTCTCGAATATCAATGCTATTCCCATCACCCACCATCAAACCGAAGCCATTTTTTAACATTCTAGCAACCGTGGCAATGCTTTTCCAAGTGTATAAAGGCTTATCAATACACTTGGGTTGAAAGATGTCACCATTAGGAAAATATTTAGCACTCAACACGTGGAAACACAATGTGTCTTTACATGTGTTTAGCCGCCACACCTGTCTACCTAAGAGGGACAAATTAAACAGATGTAGGTTCCTAAACCCAAGACCCCCATACCTTTTGGGAAACAAATCCTCTCCCAAGCAAGCTTTGACCAGCTTTGACTCTTATCATTCCTCCTCCACCACATGTGACTAATTTTAGATTGAATGTCCTCAATGATGCCTTTAGGAGCAAGAAACACCGAGAAAGCATAGGTCGAGATAGATTGGAGAATGGATTTAATAAAGATTTTTTTTCCCCTACACTACAACAAAACAGTCCTATACCGATACTTATGGGGCGACACTTTCCTAAGTGTTGGGATAGACTAGCCAACATACGCTTTTGCCAACTATTTTATAAGGGTTGGGATATGCATGCCTAAGGCAACACTTAAATAAGAGTTGGCTTTGTCTAGTCCTAAGACGACACATTTGGGGCGACACTTTCCTAAGTGTTGGGATAGACTTGCCAACATACGCTTTGCCAACTCTTTGTATAAGGGTTGAGATATGTATGCCTAAGGCAACGCTTGAATAAGAGTTGGCTTTTGTATAGTCCTAAGACAACACTTTTGTGGCAACACTTTCCTAAGTGTTGGGATAGACTACGCTTTGACCAACTCTTTGTATAAGGGTTGGGATATGTATGCCTAAGGCGACGCTTGAATAAAAGTTGGCTTTTGTGTAGTCCTAAGACGACAGTTTTGGGGTGACACTTTCCTAAGTGTTGGGATAGACTACGCTTTGGCCAACTCTTTGTATAAGGGTTGGGATATGTATACCTAAGGCAACGCTTGAATAAGAGTCGGCTTTTGTGTAGTTCTAAGACGACACTTTTGTGGCGACACTTTCCTAAGTGTTGGGATAGACTACGCTTTGGCCAACTCTTTGTATAAGGGTTGGGATATGTATGCCTAAGGCAACGCTTGAATAAGAGTTGGCTTTTGTGTAGTCCTGAGACGACACTTTTGTGGCGACTCTTTCCTAAGTGTTGCGATAGACTACGCTTTAGCCAACTCTTTGTATAAGGGTTGGGATATGTATGCCTAAGGCAACGCTTGAATAAGAGTTGGCTTTTGTCTAGTCCTAAGACGATAGTTTTGGGGCGACACTTTCCTAAGTGTTGGGATAGACTTGTCAACATACGCCTGGCTAACTCTTTGTATAAAGGTGTAACGTCCCAAATTTCCTTAATTCCGGCTTTTTTTTAATGTGTAACACCAAAAAATTGGATTTAAAATATGAATATTCTTAAAATTTTACATCATCAGTTTGTGAATAATTATATATATTCAAACTAAAAATAACTTAATAGCTTTCGAGTGTGAATAAGGTTTTTAATAAAAATGCCAGTAAAAAAATCAATTTAGTTTAGGGTTTAAGGTTTAAAGTTTAGAGTGTAGGGTTTAGGGTTTAGGGATTATAGTTATTGTTTAAGGTTTTATGGTTTTGTGTTTATGGGTTTGGGGTTTAAGATATTAGGATTTTGTGATTATGGGTTTAGGGTTTAAGGTTTAGGGATAATATTAATATGAATATATTAAAATTATAATTATAGTTGAAATTATTTAAGAAATAATAGATAACCTTTATATATATTAAAATTAAAAAAAAATTAGTAACCCATGCATCCCTAAAGAAGCAAAATTAATTAGTAAATTGAAAGTGTTATTTAAATTTCCTAAAATATTGAAAGAATATATAATATTAAAATTTTATCTAATTAATTTAGGGTTTAAGGTTTGGAGTTAAAGGTTTAAGGGTTTGTAGTTTATGGGATATGGTTTTGAGTTTAGGGTTCCAATATTTAAGGGTTATGGTTTATGGTTTAGAGTGAGTGTTTTAGAATTTGGTGTTTAGGGTTATAAGGTTTAGGGTTTAGGGTAGATCAAATGAAGACGTGAGTGAACGAGAGGCCAATGCTACTAAAGAACAGCTTTAGTCTCAGTAAATCGCTTAACCGATGTCAATGGAACTCGAGCTATTTTTAATCAAGCCCTTTTCACCCTTATTTGTAGGGTTCTTAGAATGTCATATGTTCGTGCTCGTGTTAGAAATCGAACTAATCTAATTAGAATTAATCAGTTTGGTTTGACCAGTTTTTCGATTTCTCATTCATTGTTAAGTTTGGATAATGATACCATTCTAGAAATCAATTTACTATTTAAGTGTTGGTCAATGATGTTTGAACCGGATAATATTGGCTGGTCGGATTGGGAGCTAGCCGGGGTTACTAGTCTGAAGAATGGCTTTGATTCGGTCAGACCAGTAACTGGCCATTTTATGTAAACATAAAATGATGATATATCAATAATTGTGTTAATAAATTATAATAATTGGATTGAATTAAAATTTTATGTATAAAATTACACAAAATCAAAATTTATGTATACAATTGCACAATAAATCATAATTCATGTATAGTTTTAGGATTTCCCAATATTTTTTGGATTGAAACGTATTTTTTACGGATATTTCCTAAAAGTTAATAAATTATGATATACCATCTACAACGATTTTATTTTTTTTGTAAATTGTTAAAAATTTAGGGAAAATTCTTGGAAATTGTTTTGAATTTTTATACTTCTTTAAAACTTTTTGAAATTTAGACTTTTTTATTTTTATTTTCGTCTACCATTAAACTAAAATAACATGATTTTTGTCATATTATATAAAAATAAGATTAATATATGTTTTCAAAAATAACATAATTTAACTTAACAAATTTAACTTTTAGTATTTGATCAATACTAAAATTTTAAAATGTAGAAAGTAAATAAACTAAAAATGATCAAATTATAATATAGAAATTAAATATGGCATAATACAATGACTAATAATAAATTTTAACTTTTATTTTATTATTCAAAATATATTAAATTCTATATTAAATTCTATATTTTCATGATTATTTTAAATAACCTTTCTCTTTATCAGTCGACTGTAATCCAACATGATACTATTTATTTTATATGTTAATTTAAAAATTATAAAAATATTTAAAAATATTTAAATATTTAAAAATTAATATTTTAGTCCATATTTCTGTTAAAAAATTAAATATTCAAATTTAAAAAAAAATGAAAAAATATAAATAAATATGTTAAAAATGAAAAAAAAATTAAAACAAAAACTACTGTATTATTTTCACCCCCTAAAATTTCCCCCTAAAATTTCCCCCCAATTCCTAAAATTTCCCCTCTTTCATTTCTCTTCTCCCAGATTTCCCTCAAATGAAACTCAATCTCTCTTTAAACGCAAACCCCACAACAAATACTTCAACCCCATTCCTGTCTTTCCCTTCAAAGTCAAAAATCCAATTTTTCTTGTTAAAATCGGCCACTTCTGTTTCCTTCTCTACAAAACCCTCTCCTTCTTTCATCTGATTCTGCTCTTCCAATCGTTTTACCATTTTGAATTTGAAAATATCAAGTTTGGAGGCCAATGGATTGCCCCAAACTTCAAAGTTTAGCCTTTGGAGAAGAATCTAATCAAAATTACAACGTGGGAGTTGGGAACCCAGTTCTCCCAACTTTCATTTCAACTCAAAAGATGAGCTTGAGTGATCAGGCCTTCTATCTGATGGCCTTTATTGCTTTCACGGTATGGTTTTTAACGTTGTTGAGCTTATTAGGGTTTTTGGCATAGAAGTCTTTAAAAATTTTACTTGTTTATTTTAAATTTTTCATATATACAACCTTCAAATATTTCAGGTCACATGGAAGGAAAGCTTATATCTCAACTAGTTTGATTAGATACTTAGCTTCTCTAATATACATATTGCTTGTTGAGAGCCAAATTTACCTAAGCTTAGTTTGGCTTGCTATAGCGCTTAAAGCCTGAAGTTTTCTTATCGTTCATTTCATCTTGTCTATTCATAGCATCACTAGACTCAATATTTTATTAGATTTTAATGATGGTATTTTATGATACCTATTTATTCTTAATAGTTATTTCATGTTTGATTCTTCTCTTTTTCTTTTCTGTCTACAAGAGATTTTTATTCATGCATCGGATACACTCTTCCATTCTGGAACACTCAACTTATCATTTATCTGGTGAAATATAGGGGCTTATGTAGCTGTGCTAACTTAAATATTCACTTCACATTCCCGGTTGTTGAAGCTGCAAATGTATTACAAGCATGGAAGATTCTAGAAGATTTAACGAATCATATTGATCTTATTTCCCCAGAGATTGGTGATAATATATTCTGCAACACTTGGCCATTTTTGTTTTTCACACTTATTTCCCCAGAGATTGGTGATAATATATTCGCAACACTTGGCCATCATCATTTCAACCCTCTCGAGTCTTTAATTTCTTTGGAACATCTACGCGCCTTTGATCTCATAATGCTACATATACCTTTTTTTTAAAATAAATAGAACACAATGAGCGAGTTAATAACATTACACACAGTTCGGTGGGTGGTGTCACTACCATCCTAATTCTTTCGCCTCTTACTGCTTTTTAAATGTTTTATGTTTAGGTTTTCCTTTTCTTGAGAATGGTTCTATTTGTTGATAAACTACTGCAGGAAGAGTGTTCTCTTGATAAGGTAGTGAATCTCTCTGCTTTAAATCCTCTGTTCTATTTAATAAACTTTTGCATGTGTGAACATTGATGCCTAATCTGAGTCTTGTGAAGGTTAATAAAGTTTTATTTGCTTTATCTTATTAATTTGGTATTATTGGAATTTGTCAAATATACTCTGAGGATAACATAGAGGAATGCAATTTTAAAAATATGCATATCTCTATCTTTACTTGATAATATAATTATAAAAAGTACTTCTTAGATCATAGATCAACATATGCTACAATCGATTTCTCCAATATAGCTCATCCGATGTGGAATTTTAAATACAAATGGAAAAATCTTATCTTATCCGTGATTGCAGACTCTGGAGATTGAGGGAGACCTTCCCGACAAAGTGAACTTCTATGAAGGAGTATTCTACAAAGGAGATTGCAGACTTTGATTTATCTTTAAAGGTGTCAAGGTTCGTTCATTTATCTTCATATAATTATATTCATTTATCTTCATACCAAGCTTTCTTGCAAAGCTTACAATGTCTAACTTATTATTACTTTAATGCAGGCTGCATGACAGGATTATGAGAAGGAAAAACTTAACGAAAGGAATTGAAGTTTCTTGGGGCTACCTTCGTAGAAATAAGAGATCAACAGAGTTTCTTGGAATTGAAGTTGCAGTTTCAAAATGTATTAGCTTTTATGTAGTACAACATCAATATCAATGTCCATCATCTTAGGTAGTTTTTTATTTGTTTACTTTTGTACATTGAGTTGAATGTTAGTAGTATACATTTCAGCTAAATGTTAGTGTATTTTAATTGTTGGATCGATTTTTGTAGTGAATATTCAATATTTATTTTAATTTTAATTTTATATTTTTTAGTTGTATTTAAAGCACAATTCCTATCATTATTCACTGTAAATATTTATAAAAATATATTAATATTAAAATAAAAAAATTACATTATACGTGTCTATCCCAATCTTTTTAAGGTTACTTTAGACGGGTTTATCTTAACCTTTTTTAAAGGTTGCCTTAGATAAGATTTATCCCAACCTTTTTAAGGTTGCTTTAAACGGGTCTATCCCAACCTTTTTTAAAGGTTGTCTTAGATAAGGTCTATCCCAACCTTTTTAAGGTTGCCTTAGACGGGTCTATCCCAATCTTTTTTAAAGGTTGCTTTAGACATGGTCTATCCCAACTTGTTTAAGGTTGCCTTAGATAGGTCTATCCCAACCTTTTTTATAGGTTGTCTTAGACAAGATCTATCCCAACCTTTTTAAGGTTGCCTTAGACGGTTTTATCCCAACCGTTTTTAAAAGTTGCCTTAGACAAGGTCTATACCAACTTTTTTAAGGTTGCCTTAGACGGCTCTATCCCAACCATTTGTAAAATTTCCCTTAGACAAGAACTATCCCAACCTTTTTAATGTTGTCTTAAACAGGTCTATCGCAACCTTTTTCAAAGGTTGGACTTGACTAGGTCTTTCCCAACCTTTTTTAAAGGTCGGTATTGACTAAACTTTTCACAACCCTTCAATAAGCGTCGGCTTATGTTGACTTATAACGCTTTTTCAAAAGCGTCGCAATGCATATACCAACCCCACTATATACGACCATTTTGGAAGCATCAGACGAAGCGTCACGAAACCTATGGCAACCTTTTTTGCGTCGTCTTATGTAAAAAAAAGTGTCACTATAGGATTGTTTTGTTGTAGTGATAAGATAAGAGCCTCTTCGACCAGCTATTAATTCTGTACGAAATGCGGTTAGAAATACTTTGAAAAGCAATAGATTTTTTCTTCCCGACGGGGAGTGAAAGGCCAAGATAGTTATTAAGCTTGTCCACCACTTTCAAGTTGGGTAAGCCACCCAAGTAATGACGTTGGGACATCGGGGTGTTAGGGCTAAAAAAAACCATGGACTTGTCAATGTTGATGCTTTGACCCGAAATTTTTTCAAACGTACCAAGAATATTCATGAAAGCCTCCACTTCATTTTTTTTGTTCCTGACAAAAAAAAAAGGGCATCGTCAGCAAAGAAGAGATGTTAATGCTAGGGCCATTTTTGCTTGCACGAATGCCTTTGATAGTATTAGCATATTGAGCATGAATTAACATACTTGAGAAAATTTCCATGCAAAAAAAGAAAAGATAAGGGGAGGGAGGGTCCCCTTGTCGAAGACCCCTTTCCGGAACAATAATATCAGACAGAGTCATATTGCATTTAACCATGTAACGAACAGAATGCACACAACACATGATTTTCTCAACCCAATTGAGCTTAAAACCCAATTTAATCATCACTTTCTCGAGAAGATTCCACTCGACATGGTCATAGGCCTTACTCATGTCGAGCTTAATAACAAAACCTTTCTTCAGTCTATTTTTCAAACTTTGAAGGTAATGCATCAACTCGTGCACAATTATAATATTGTCATGAATCATGTGACCCGGGACAAAGGCACTCTGGTTCTAACTAATACACCACAGGAGGACTTTTTTAAAACGGTTTTCCAAGACTTTAGATATAATTTTATAAACAACCCTACACAAACTAATGGGACAACAACTAGTTATATCAATAGGGTCCTTAATTTTTGGAATCAAGACAAGAAAAGTATCATTAAGGCACGCAACATCTTTGATGCCATTTAGCACTTCGTGACACAAATTTATAATATCTTTACCAACCACTTCCCAATGTTCTTTAAAGAAGCAACCCAAAAAGGCCATCAATCCCCAGTGCTTTGTGAGGCCATCAAATGTCTGAAACAGGGACACTTCCTTTTTCCCCGACGCTTCCGCACCAACAGGGGCCCAGGTTGCCAATGGTGCTCGATGCTCCCGCACATGCGAGGCACCAAGGTGCTGATGCACATTGAAGGTGCCGGTGGTGCACAATGAGCCCGCACCAGAGGATGGCCTTCGATGGTGCCCGAGGATCCCGCACATGTCTAAAGTGGGGACATTTTTTTAGGCCACTTCCACTTTGTATATTTAACTAAAAATTTTAATGTTGACCCAAAAAAAGTATAAGAAGCACACGTTTGTTGCCTTTGGGTCCCGAATTACTGGGTGGAGAAATAAGAGAATTTGCGGATCGCGCAAGTATTAAGATAAATTGATAGATTTAGGGTACGAATTAGATGAGCGCGAAAAGCTTCCTGGAACGATGGCATGATGGCAGGACAGAAAATTGAACAAGTACCTAGAGATGACTGTTGGTGGGAGCTCACACCCGCACCACTAGGGTCGCCGTTGTGTTATGTTTCTGAAGGGGGCGGCACAACCGAGTGTTAACTTCGCACACCAAGTTCCCCACCTAGGGACCCTAGGGTCGGGTCGTGCAAAAGAACAAGAGGGGCTTGGATTGGCAAGGGGCGAGACGAATCGAAGCAAAAAAGGGCTGAGTCTTAGTAGATCGTGGTAGCAATGCCACTATCCCTCTTACAATAACCCGTCGCGTATTTAAGTAATCTTTAAAAGATTCTACCCACCGCTTGGTGGGAATTATGCTCCAAGGAGGTGCCCGCGACTTGTCCGCCACGGTCGATGCACCTATGACTTGTGCCCTTGGGGGCCAATGGCCCCTACTGCGGGTCGGCAATCGGGCGATGAGAACGTGCGTTGCTTCTAGCCCGAATTTTTACTTAGAGGCATTCAGTCATTATCCAGTGCACGGTAGCTTCGTGCCACTGGCTTTTCAACCAAGTGCGATGACCAATTGTGCGAATCAATGATTCTTCTCGTACTAGGTTGAATTACTATTTCGACGCGGCCATCAGTAGGGTAAAACTAACCTATCTTATGACGGTCTAAACCCAGTTCACATTTCCTATTAGTGGGTGCACAATCCAACACTTGGTGAGTTCTACTTCACAATGATAGGAAGAGCTGACATCGAAGGATCAAAAAGTAATATTGCTATGAACGCTTGGCTGCCACAAGCTAGTTATCCCTGTGGTAACTTTTCTGACACCTCTAGTTTCAAATTTTGAAGGTCTTAAGGATCGATACGCCACCCTTTCACGGTTCGTATTCGTACTGGAAATCTGAACCAAATGAGCTTTTATCCTTTTGTTCCACCCGAGATTTCTGTTCTCGTTGAGCTCATCTTAGGACACATGCGTTATCTTTTAACAAATGTGCCGCCCCAGCCAAACTTTCTATCTGACATTGTCTTCCGTCCGGGTCAGTTGGCCGAAGCCAACCTTGGGTCCAAAAAGAGGGGGCGTGCCCCACCTCCGATTCACGGAATAAGTAAAATATTGTTAAAAGTAGAAGGATTTCAATTTCTCCCGGGAGCTCCCACTTATCCTGCACCTCTCAAGTCATTTCACAAAGTCGGACTAGAGTCAAGCTCAACAGGGTCTTCTTTCCCTGCTGATTCTGCCAAGCTCATTCCCTTAGTTGTGCTTTCACTGGATAGTAGACAGGGACAATGGGAATCCTTTTAACCCATTCATACGTGTCACTAATTAGATGATGAAGCATTTGGCTACCTTAAGAGAGTCATAGTTACTCTCGTCGCTTACCCGCGCTTAGTTGAATTTCTTCACTTTGACATTTAGAGGGCTGGGCAGAAATCATATTGTGTGAGCATCCGTAGGGACCATCGCAATGCTTTGTTTTAATTAAACAGTCGAATTCCCCTTGTCCATACCAATTCTAAGTCGAATGTTAGTCCCCCGAGGGAGTCGTTCCCCATCCATCCCCTGGCCGACACACAACAACCTGCAGCTTAAGTAGGGCACCAGCAGTCGACGGGTTTAGGATTGGGACCCCAGTGCCCAGCCCTTAGAGCCAATCCTTTTCCCGCGGTTACGGATCCATTTTGTCGACTTCCCTTACCTACATTGTTCCATTGACCAGATATTGTTCACTTTGTAGACCAAATACGGTTATGAGTACGACCGGACGCGGACAACACTCGACCCTACAGATTTTCAAGGGCAGGTTAGGTACATAACTTTTGATCGCCGATTCAGCATCCAACAACGATCACGAACTCAAATGTGGTGATGTTTATCATTTGTGCCGGCATGTACTTAGGGTGTCTAAATAATAGTTATTTTTTGGTTTGATTGTAAATGAGGTTATAAGTTTAATTTTGGTTGGTTTTATACAAATAAATATGTGTTTGTTTTTGAAGCCATATTATGGCATGGTAAATTGAACTAAATCTAGATAGGTGCATGTGAATTTAATTATATGTTTAAGTGCTCATGAACTAGGCAAAATTGATTTGGATTTGATATGTTTATAATTTGGATTGAAATGATACTTTGATGACTTGTTTTGATGATATGAAATGTTTGAAATTTCTGTCTGTTTGATCTGTAAACTCCGGTAATGCTCAGAACTTGTTCCTACGTGAGGATACGGGTTGGGAGTATTAAAGCTTCCATATTGGAAGCTTATGTTATTAGACTTGATATGTTCTTCTTTCCTATGGCACTTTTGGGTTGAATGGTTGATGAGATCGCAAATGTAACAGAATGTAGGCAATCTTTCATATTTGATGGCACAAACAATCTCTCACATCGTCACCACCCATAAGATATGTAAAATAGCTCAAGACAGAACCAAAAAGCGAACAACTATTTATTAGCTATGCAGTGAGGGCTTGTGGAGAAAAATAACTTGTTAAAAAAAACTTTTTATTTTTACTTCTTTCTTCTCTATATTATATCAATTGCTTACAAAATATTTATAGGCTATAGTCTGCCCTTCAAAAAATAAAAGTATTAAAATCTAATAATAGCCATAAACCAAAATTAAAACTCACTAAAAACAAGACTCTTGACCTTTCATTCTCCTAAAAAACTGCTAAATTAAACCCATTAAAATAAGACTCTTGACCTTTCATTCTCCTAAAAAACTGCTAAATTAAACCCATTAAAACAAGACTCTTGACCTTTCATTCTCCTAAAAAACTGACATTTAACGTTTATTCAACAAAACTCCCCCGTAAACTTAAATGCTTCTGCCATCCTTCATGTCGATTAATTTCTTGTAGTTGTCGAGAAGTACCATCGGTAGTGGTTTCGTGAAGATATCCGCGACTTGGTCTCGGCTTGCCACGTGCACTAATTTCACACTTCCTTCCTTTACATGATCTCGGATGAAGTGAAAGCGAATGTCAATGTGTTTGCTTCTCTCATGATTCACGGGTTCTTTGCCAACTCAATTCTTTGATTTATTGTCAACTCAGTATCTCGCCGACCGAGTTGTGGTTGCTCCAACTCGCCCAATAAATTTTTGACCCATATAGCATGACACACACACCAAGACGCTGCTATATATTCAGCTTCACATGTCGAGAGCGTCATGTTTGGTTGCTTTTTTGAAAGCCAAGTAAACGCCGTGTTACCCATAAAGAACACATATCCCGATGTACTTTTTCGATCGTCTAAGTCTCTGCACCAATCACTGTCGGAGTACCCAATCAACTTGTAATCTTCCACATTTGAATAGAATAACCCGAGTGACACCGTTCCTTGGATGTACCGCAGGATTCGCTTCAACGCCTTCCAATGTGAATAAACCAGCTCCTCCATGAACTGACTTACAATGCCAACACTTAGCGAAAAGTCAGGCCTTGTGCAAGTGAGATAAAAAAAACTTTTTATTTTTACTTCTTTCTTCTCTATATTATATCAATTGCTTACAAACTATTTATAAGCTATAGTCTGCCCTTCAAAAATTAAAAGTATTAAAATCTAATAATAGCCATAAACCAAAATTAAAACTCACTAAAAACAAGACTCTTGACCTTTCATTCTCCTAAAAAACTGTTAAATTAAACCCATTAAAACAAGACTCTTGACCTTTCATTCCCCTAAAAAACTGACATTTAACGTTTATTCAACAAAACTCCCCCGTAAACTTAAATGCTTCTACCATCCTTCATGCCAATTAATTTCTTGCAGTTGTTGAGAAGTACCATCGGTAGTGGTTTCATGAAGATATCTGCGACTTGGTCCCGACTTGCCACGTGCACTAATTTCACACTTCCTTCCTTTACATGATCTTGGATGAAGTGAAAGCGAATGTCAATGTGTTTGCTTCTCTCATGATTCACTGGGTTCTTTGCCAACTCAATTGATGATTTATTGTCAACTCGTATCTCAGTCGCACCGAGTTGTGGTTGCTCCAACTCGCCCAATAAATTTCTGAGCCATATAGCATGACACACACACCAAGACGCTGCCACATATTCAGCTTCACATGTCGAGAGCGTCATGATTGGTTGCTTCTTTGAAAGCCAAGTAAACGTCGTGTTACCCATAAAGAACACATATCCCGATGTACTTTTTCGATCGTCTAAGTCTCCGTACCAATCACTGTCAGAGTACCCAATCAACTTGTAATCTCCCACATTTGAATAGAATAACCCTAGTGACATTGTTCCTTGGATGTACCGTAGGATTCGCTTCAACGCCTTCCAATGTGAATAAACCGGCTCCTCTATGAACCGACTTACAATGCCAACACTTAGCGAAAGGTCAGGCCATGTGCAAGTGAGATAGCGAAGGCTTCCCACCAAACTCCGATATTTGCTCGCGTCGACTCGTTCTCCTCCATCGAATTTTGAGAGTTTTACACCTGGTTCTATTGTTGTTGATACCAGGTTGCAATATGCCATTTTGTACTTCTTCAAAATTTCCTTTGCATATGCCTCTTGTGACACAAAAATACTTGTCTCTTCTTGTCTTACCTCCAAACCAAGGAAAAACTTCATCAAACCCAAATCCGTCATCTCGAATTCCTGTGTCATTGTGCTCTTAAAATCTTGTATCATCTCACCATTGTTCCCCATAAAAATGAGGTCATCAACATAAAGAATAACAAATAGCATATTACCTCCATTCTTCTTCAGGTAAAGGGCATGTTCATAGGGACATTGTTCGAACTCGTTCTCCTTGAAGTATGTATCGATACGAGTATTCCATGCCCGCGGTGCTTGCTTCAACCTGTAAAGTGCCTTCTTCAATTTTAGCACCTTCTTCTCTTTTCCACTTTTCATGTACCGGGTGGTTGTTCGATGTAGACTTCTTCTTCGAGCACACCATTCAAGAATGCCGACTTGACATCCATTTGAAATATCGGCCATTTGAATTGAGCCGCTTGTGAAAAGAGCAATCGGATTGTCTCCATTCTTGCAACGGGAGCAAACACCTCGTCATAATCGATTCCCTCCTTTTGCTTGTATCCCTTTGCAACAAGTTGCGCCTTGTACTGTTCTATCTCGCCTTGAGCATTCATCTTCTTCTTGAACACCCACTTCACACCAATGGACCGACTTTCTTTCGGTAACTCCGTTAACTCCCATGTGTTGTTGCGGTCAATTGCTTTAATCTCCTCGTCCATGGCAGTTTGCCACTTCTTGTCTCGCACTGCCTCTTCAAAACTTATATTCTCGGAATCTTCCAAAAGACATACAATGTGTACCTCATTTGTTGAATCATTAAAATCTTGTAAACTTCATTTTAGGTTGTTACGGTTCATCTTCATCATCGGTAGTTTCAGGATTTGTCGGTGTGATTGTTGGTGTAGCGGTTGATGATCCTCCATCTTTGATGTTAACCTCCGTTGAGTTATTCCAATCCCACTCGCTTGCTTCATTAACTCGTACATCACGACTCACCACGACCTTCTTGCTTATCAGGTCGAGTAGCTTGTATCCTTTTATTTTCTCATCATACCCAATGAAAATAAACCTTTTGCTTTTGTCTTCGAGCTTCGTTCTTCGCTGATCCGGCATGTGTGCATAGGCCTCACTACCAAATACTTTGAGATGAGAAACTGTCGGTTTTTGTAACACCCCTATTTAGTAACTTCTGCAAACAAGTCCTAATAGGCAATTTAAGCATGAAATCAATAAAATTTCTTATCGATACTCTAACACATGTATTTAATCACTCGGTAAATCATAATAATTAATCGTAATAAACTTTTCTATCTCAGACTCGTGGTTTCGCAACCACTGTTCCGTTTAGGCCCTATTTCGGGATGTTACAGTTTTTGTCTGCTCTATGCCTCTTGTGGTGTTTGATCATCTAACTTCGCATATGGACACCGATTTTGCACATAGATGGCATATTGCACGGCTTCCGCCCAAAATTCCTTCGGCATCTTCTTGCTCTTGAGCATTGACCGAACCATGTCGAGAATAGTCCGGTTCTTCCTCTTGGCCACACCGTTTTGTTGGGGATAGTATGGTGCGGTTAGGAATCGTCTTATGCCTTGCTCCTCACAATACTCCATGAAAGCCGTCGAAGTATACTCGCCACCTCTATCAGATCGTACAGATTTGATGTGTCTACCGATTGCCTTTTTCACCATCACTTTGAACTTTTTGAACACCTCGAACGCCTCAGATTTTTCCTTCAGAAAATAAAGCCAAGTTTTTCGTGAGAAATCATCGATAAAGGAAATGAAATACCTTTTACCGCTAAAATATTCGGGGGTGATTGGTCCACATATGTCGGTATGAATCAATTCGAGAGGTTGCTTAGCCCGATATTCTGCCTTCTTTTGAAACGAAGTTCTCGCATGCTTGTCGAACACACATTCTTTACAAAATTTTTCCTCGTAGTCTATGTCCGGTAGCCCATGCACCATGTTCTTCTTCGCCAACTCGTTTAGACCTCTATAATGTAGGTGACCAAAATGGAGATGCCACAGTGACGCCTTGTCTTCTACGTCGACTCGCAAACATTTTTCTCGAACGCTTCTCAAATTCAACTTGTACATGCGATTTCTCCCTATTTCAACTCGAGCGACCAAACGCCCTTGCTTATCTTTCAAGTATAACACCCGGTCTTTCATAAGTACTGAATAACCTTTTTCCATGAGTTGCCCCATACTCAAAACGTTGCTCTTGAGGTCTGGTACATAATACACATCTTGGATTGACCCAACTAACCCATCCTTTTGTAAATAACAAACGGTACCTTGGCCTTTTACCTCAACCTTCGACGCATCTCCAAACGACACATGTCCCGTTTCAACCTTTTGCATCTCTTTGAATAGGTGCTTGTGCCCGCACATATGGTTGCTTGCACCCATGTCAAGGTACCACACCATGTTTTTGTTGGTGTTGACTTCGTTGTGTGCCATCAAGAGAAAACCTTCTTTCGCCTCCTCATCTTCCGTGGTTAGGTTGGTTGTCTCTTCCACCTTTTTCAAGATGCGACATTCTTTCGCGAAATGCCCCACATTGCCACAATTGTAACACTTATCAAAGTTGCAATCTTTCGCATAGTGACCATATTTGCCACACTTGTAGCACTCGATGTTGAAATAATTCGACCGACCGCCTCTTCCACGACCGCATCCTCTTCCACGCTAATTTTGTTGGTTTGATTACTCCTTCTCCTCATAATGCCCTTCTTGACCGCGGCCTCTTCCACCGCAACCATTTCCTCGACCTCCACGGCCACGCCCTCTACCTCAAAATTTTTTAGAATAGAGAACCTTTTCGTCTTTGATTGATGCCTTGGTTTGAAGTGCTTGGTCGAGTGTCTCCTCTTTCTTCTTCTTCTTAAGTTGTTCATGTGCCTCGAGAGAACCGGCGAGCTCGTCGACTGTGAGCGTTGCTAGATCCTTTGACTCTTCTATGGCACATACGACATTCTCGAAATTGTCAGTTAACGATCTCAAAATCTTCTCCACAACTCGTGCATCGGTTAACACTTCTCCATTTCGGTTGAGTTAGTTCACCATGGTTTGAACACGCGTGATGTAGTCGGAGACACCTTCCGATTCTTTCATCTTCATGCCTTCCAACTCGCCGCGAAGAGTTTGAAGGCGGACTTGTTTAACTCGGTCGGCTCCTTTGTACACCTTCGCCAAAATGTCCAACGCTTCTTTTGAAGTTGTCGCACTCGCAATCTTTTCAAAGCCCGACTCGTCAATAGCTCGGAACAACATGTACAATGCCGCCTTATCTTTCGATCGCATCTCTTTCAACGTCTTATTTTGAGCCGCCGTATATCTCGCGGTAGTTGCCGGTTCTACGAAACCTTCTTGGACCACCTTCCAACCATCTTGAGACCCGAGAAGATCTTTCATTTGGATGCTCTAAATCTCGTAGTTTGCCTTCGTTAGTCGAGACAGTGGCACATTACTGGTCACACTCTCCATAGCTCTTGATACCAATTTGTTAAAAGCGCTCAAGACAGAACCAAAACACGAACAACTATTTATTAGCTATGCAGTGAGGGCTTGTGGAGAAAAACAACTTGTTAAAAAAAACTTTTTATTTTTACTTCTTTCTTCTCTATATTATATCAATTGCTTACAAACTATTTATAGGGTATAGTCTGCCCTTCAAAAACTGAAAGTATTAAAATCTAATAATAGCCATAAACCAAAATAATAACTCATTAAAAACAAGACTCTTGACCTTTCATTCTCCTAAAAAACTGACATTTATCGTTTATTCAACAAGATGGACCACCCTTCGCAACAGTTTGAAACATCGATCATAACCTTGATTCTAATATACTCAGTCTATCCTCCATCTCTATCGCGCTAATCTATGGCCACAACTTCCCCAATCGCTTTGCCAACATCCATAGCCACTTGTCGATCCATATACTCAAAGGGAATACTGAAGATTCTTAACCAAAAGGGCGTGAGGTTGAAAGCATAAGCATCCACGTCTTGGTCTTTAATAAAGCGTGCATGACATGGCAAAGAGACACTAGTTGAAAAACCATGGGGATAAATTCAGTATCCTCTTTCTATCTTCCATGTTGCCAAACTTCACCAGAATAACACCTTCTTTTAAAGCCACGAAATTGCCTTTCTCTTTAGTAAACCATAGAGACGATACATTACGTCTCTATTAACCTTCTCCCTTGACATTATTTTCCCAACAGCCCACGCCTCAAAACCCTGGGAATTGTTTGAACCCATGTTTAAGCTAATAACCCTTGTAGATTCCTCTTCTGAAAAGTTAAGTCGTTCCAATAGCTTATCAATGTCTTCCGCCATTTTGACGCACAGTAAAACAACCAAAGGACAGTGGTAAATCAACCCACAACCCAGTTAGTCAGATGAGCCCACTATGGATATCAAGAAAGCTGCGGAGCACACACAAAAAAGAAGCAACGGCGGCAAGACTTCCAAAGAAAAGCAGTATTAACGATAAACCAAGAAAACTTAATGGGGACAGTAGTGAACGCCACGAGGTAGAGGGGAATCAATGGAAGCAGAAAATACAAAGGCACACAGACCTACTAGGAGCACAGTCAAGAAACCCTAAAAAATAAGGTGCAAGCACCCAGAAACAACGATAGCCACTGCAAACTCTTCCCTACAACAAAAACAAGAAGAAAATACCCCAAAAACACAAAACAGAAAGTTGCAGGCAATTTTACGAACAAGAATATAGAAAACTGAAGAAAAGCCTAAAACCCTACCTAATCTACGAATCAAGAACAGTCAGAAACAATTAAAAATAGAAAAGAAAACATGTGTAATAAAAGCAACCTATTTAAAAATTAAAAAAACAGAGCAGATTATCATTTTTGTAGAAAAGTCAAAAAAAAATGTACCATTAAAAGCATGCCATGCATAAACGGAGGAGAAACATGCAAAATAGACGTAGAAACCATGCAAACATACGTACCATTTAGAAAGAAATTAATGATGGTAGAAACGACAAAAACCATTTCAAGAAGACATCCTTTCCCATCATTCAGCCCCAAACACAGCCTATGATGCGCAGGACCAACCACGTAGATTCTTTTGTACACCCTCGAACGACACGCCGTCGAGCCAATTGACAATCCTACCGCTAAGCAGGGACAACCCACAACTACAACCGTTCAATTATTCTTTTAACAAAGAATACAGAAATCCACATTAAGGAACCAAGAACAGAATGCTTCAAAATCTTGGAGAAAAATTTTCATACGCGCGCTCTTTTCCCTACCAGTAGACGCTACTAGCAGATTTTTTTTAAAAAAATGACCACAAGGGTCAACCAATTTATTAAGTTGCATCACAGATTACAGCATCGTGGATATCCATAGGATAGTCCATGTCAAAAAACCAAGTTCTAGCCTCCTTACACATTTTCTTACAAATAAAATCAGTGACTACATTACAAGACCGACTAGTCCAAATTAAATCAACTGACTTAAAATTTATGAAGGCTTCTTTGTACACCTTAATCCGTGCGCCATTGATTGTGACGTCTATACGATGGTTCTTCAACTAACACCCCATCTTGATACTTGCTTCAAAAGCATGACACTCGGCTTCTTCCACCGACATTGTCTTCTCCGCCCCTCAGCACAAAGTCGTCATCATCCCTTGCAATCACTCCATAACCAATTCTATTATCACCCACTGTTGCGTCAAAATTTATTTTTACAAAACCCTTGGAGGTTTTTCCCATTTTTTAACAGCGAGGTTAGGGGACAGCAACAGCTCATTCAACAGGTTACAAATGTGAAAATCTTGGCTAAGGGTACTTGCCCTATCCCAAATGACCTGCGCCTCCTCTTTCTTTCCCCTAAAGATGAAATTGTTTCTATTATTCCAGCAATTCCACAATGTAGTCATAAGGTTAGTCATAGCTCTTTTATCATGCACTCTCATCATATCTTCCAGCCAATCAATACAGTTTTTATACTCCTTTGAAATGGTGTTTTCATTCCAACCACCAATAGAGAGGGTCGCCCGAGAAGTAGGGCAGTCTTTTAGTGCATAAATGAGGGGCGCGTACTCAGCCCCGCACCTAGGACACCCCTGCCCAAAGCCACGCTGAATGGATGCAATTTTAACGTTAGTAGGGAGGATATCGTGTCCTACACGCCACGTAAACACCCGAACCTTAGGGATAGTGTCGAGCTTCCATAAAGATTTCCAAAAGAACCTATGAGAACCAAGCCCCATTTCCTTCAATAATAACCAAGAATAAGCTGACTTCGAAGTGAAACAAACATGAGGGTTATGAAACTACATAGTTCTACCGCACTGGCCCTCACCCCCAATCAGTAAGTTACAAATTTTGTCACCCAAATCTTGCCCATATAGCTCATGAACTTTACCAATGTTCCAGCTTCTACAATCCCCGAACCAAAGGTCTTTCACACTACACTCGTTAGGGTTAAGCATATTAGAATTAAGAACCCAGCCATTTAAACCTTCCAACCCCCAACTGTCAATCAAAATGTTGATCCGAATGCCACTCCCGACCTGCCAACCGAAACCATCCTTAAAAGCTTTTTCGCTTGTGCACGCAATTTGGACCAAGTAAAAGAGGCTTTTTTAACTCTTTTGGGATGAAAGATATCACCATCGGGAAAGTATTTTGAAGACAACACTTTAAAACATAGGGTATCTTTGTTGTTTATAAACCTCCACACTTGATGCCCAAGAAAAGCCAAATTGAGCAGCTAAATATCCCTAATGCCGAGACCTCCCATGCCCTTAGGGTGACACAAGGTCTTCCAAGGAAGCATCATCCAGAATCTGCCCTTCTCCTTACCCGACCACCACGTTCTACTTATCTTTGCTTGTATGTCTTCAATCACACCTTTGGGGGCCAAAAAAAACCTACAATGCGTACATTGGAATAGATTGAATGACAACTTTGATGAAGACTTCTTTGCCACCAAGGGATAGTAGTCTCTTAGTCCAACTGTTTATCCTGCACGACAACCTATTAGTAATCTCTTAGAAAGCCAATGTTTTCTTCTTACCTACCAGAAGAGGAATGCCTAGGTAGTTGTCCCATTTTTCCACCACCTTCATGCCAAGTAGATCGCCAAAAGTTTCTCTTTGCACTCTTAGAGTGTTAGGACTAAAAAGAACCATGGACTTATCAAAATTAATCTCTTGACCTAAAGCATTACCAAAGACCTTTAGAATATTAACAAGACTCTCAACATCACTTTTTTTATTATTTCTCACAAAAAGTAGGGCATCGTCGGTGAAAAAAAGGTGATTTATCCTAGGGTCGTTTATACTAGCCCAGATCCCTCATAAAATATTATTACCTTATGCATTAGTAAGCATCCTCGAAAATACTTCCATGCAAAATAAGAACAAATAAGGGGAGAGGGGATCCCCTTAACGAAGTCCCCTCTCGAGAATAATAACATCCGACAAAATATTATTGCATTTAACCAAATATCTTACAAAACGAATGCAACCCATTATTTTATCAATCCACTTCTCAACGAAGCCCATTTTCTTCATGACCTTCTCAATAAAATTCTATTCCATACGATTGTATGCCTTGCGCATGTCGAGCTTGATAACAAACCCTTTATTAGGGTCATTTTTAGAGCTTTGAAGGTAGTGTAAAAGTTCGTGAGCGATCAATATATTATCATGTATCATTCACCTCGGGACGAAAGCGCTTTGATTTTGACTGATAAAACTAGGGAGAGCGGCTTTGAGCCGATTTGCGAGAACCTTAGAGATGATCTTGTAGATAAACCTACATAAACTAATAGGGCAGAAATTAGTAATATCACAAGGGTCCCAAATTTTAGGAATAAGAATGATTATAGTATCATTAAGGATAGAGATATCTTTATTTCCATTGAGAACATCCAAGGAGAACCGAATAGTATCATTTCCCACGGTCTCCCAATTATATTTGAAGAAGCTCCCCGGGAGGCCATCAACGACAGGGGCTTTTCTCAGATCCATCTGTTTGATAGCTTGAGTAACCTCACTCTCCGTGTAGTCCATAATAAGCCACTCGTTTGTCTCTTTAGTGACACACTCCTGTATATAATCCATTTCATAGTTGTCCACTCTTTGATTGTTTGATCGAAACAGCCTACGAAAATAGTCTTTAGCCACATTGCAAATGTCTTTATTGTCAGTCACCCAATTCCCATTCAAGTATTTAAGCTTGTCAATGTTATTCTTCTTGAAACGGTCAGTGGCTCTCGCATGAAAATACTGCATATTTCTATCTCCCTCTTTAAGCCATTGAGACCGAGACCTTTGAGCCCAATATTTCTCTTCTTTAGCATAGAGATGGCTAAGCCTACACTGAGTCTCCTTCAAGGGATTTGCACTATCAACCCTTTGAGAAGAATCTATAAACATGTCAATCTTTTGCTCAAGCTTTCGGATCTCTCTTTTCATTTTTCCATATTTATCACGTTGCCATGGGCCAAGAACCGAGCGAATACTATCAATCTTTTCAACATAGATCAAAATGCCCCTGTTCCAAGCACTACTAATAAAGTTTTTAGCCTCACTGTCTGTAGCCCAGCAGTCATCAAACTTGAAACACAACCTAGGGTCTTTGGAATATTCTTTTGGCTTACGGCCCTACATGTCCAGAATAATAGCATCATGGTCAGACTTAGTTTGACGCACCATACTAGTAGCCATAAAAGGGAACTTCTCAATCACGGACACCGAACATAAAAACCTACCTAACCTTTCCTTTACCATGCTTCCACCACTCCTATTGTTAACCCAAGTGAACCACCCTTTCTCGGGTTTAATGTCTACAAGAGCCAACTCATCCATGATGTCTTTGAACTCATTCATCTGCACCCGCGCCTTCCTTCGACCGCTATCCTTTTCAGCTTCATTCAAAATAGCATTAAAGTCTCCCCCAACCACCCAATCTTCCCTAACTGAGCCACCAACCCTTCTCAACATGACCCACGAGTTACTTCTAAAGTTAGGATTCACATACCCGTAAAAGCACGTAACTCTAATATAGCTATGATTCTCCAATCGAACTAAGGAGTCAATGCGGTGCTTAGAATAGCTTTGAATGGAAACGTCCACTCCTTCCCTCCACATCAACGCAAGACCACCACTACGTCCCTCAGAGCTCATAGCTAAACCACTCTGCATCCTGCATTTGTTTTGAACACTACGGAAATTATTAACACTCATCTTTGTTTCACTAAGGAAGATAATAACAGGTTTGTTAGCAACAAGGAGTTGCTTGAGTTCCCTAATAGTCGCGGGGTTCCCCAACCCATGACAGTTCCAACATAGGAGCTTCATTGTACAAAGAACCCCAACCCTTGTAGCTTCTCCCTCTGAGGAAATAAACTGCTCCAAGGGTTTGTTGAAAACCTCTGACAAACTGGCCCCCATAGAAACACCAAGAAGTGATTGTAAACACGGACCAGACCAACAGATCAAAAGCAACTGCACAGGAATCAAGAAATATGCGAAGAAGCATAAAACAAAGGAAACAAAACATAGTAGAAAACCCGAAAACCCAAGAAAACAATAATAGAGAACAGAGGCTAGAAAACTCAAAAAATAATAATGGAGAACACGGACTATGACGAGGAAGAGGACACAAGAAAAAGAAAAAAGCAAGACACCCTAAAAAAACACAACCAAATAGCCAAGATGCAAAGAAACTCACCCGAAAAACCTGCGAAAACCCCAGCAAACTCTCCCAACCAACTAAGGCAAGAAAAAACCCAAAAGACCCCAACCCAGGCAGATGAACACAAGCAAATGTAACAAGAAAAATGATGCAAAGAATCACATGCAGAAAACTACCAAACCCTACCTATCTAGAGAAAACAAGAAGTGATAGAAAACCTAATATGAGAACAAGAAAACACGTAAATTAAACACAATATATAAACAACTGTAACAGGATGATCATATTTAACATTATCGTGGAAAAGTCAACGGGAAAATTTGCCATTAATGGCAAGCCATGCAACATCGATTCAAAGAAACATGCATGATAAACGTACGAAGCCATGCACCCCTACGTAACCTTTAGGAAAAATATAATGATGGAATAGAACGACAAAACCTTTACAGAAAAGACTATCTTTTCTAACGAGCTGAGCCTACTTTAGGCTATAAAGTTCGGGACCAAACACGTATATAGCGACCGTACCTCCTCGGGCGACACGCCACCATATCCAAAACAAATCCCACTGAAAGCTGGGACAACCCACCTTACTCAAACATCCAATTATTCTTTTAGAAAGAATAAAGATGGACACCGCACCCAAAAAAAAACAGAACAGAAAGCTTCACAATCTTGGAGAAAACACGCTTTTGCTGCTCCCTACCAGTACTTCAAGCGACGCTACTAGCAGACATTCTTTTTTTGAGTAAAAAATGACCACAAGGGTCAAAAATAATTTATTCAATAGCATCACAAATTAAGTCCATATCAGAAAACCAATTACATGCTTCCGCACACATTTTCTTACAAATAAAATCAGCCACTAAATTCCAATTCCGGGTAGTCCAAACATAAATGGCATATTTAAATTATAAAAGCCATAACACTATCCTTAATCCGCGCACCTATGATTGTCAAGTCTCTTTGCTAATCATTTACTTTGTTGACCAGACCTGCGCCATCAGACTCAAAAATCATGTTTCCTTTAATATTGAGGCGACACGCAAGCTTTATGCTCTCGTCAAACGCGTACCACTCAGCCTCCTCAACCGACAGCTGCATGTCCTTGAAGCCCCTACCTCCTCCCAAAACGAAACCATCTTCATCCCTCATAATTACTCCATACCTGATTCTGTTATAACCAGTTGACGCGTCAAAATTAATTTTAATATGGTTCTTAGGAGGTTTTCCCCATTTTTTATCAACGAGCTGGGAGGACATCATCGGCACATTTAACAGGTTACAGATGCAGAACTCTTTACTAAACATGCTGGCCCTATACCAAATAACATTCACCTCTTCTTCTTTTCCCCTAAATAAGTAATTGTTTCTGTTATTCCAACAATTCCACAAAATCGTTATAAGGTTAACCATCACTCTTTTATCCAAAACTCTCAACATATCTTCCAACCAGTTGATACATCTATAGTAATCCTTTGAGATAATGTTGTTGTCCAGACCACCTATCATAAGAGTGGCCCTCGAAGTAGGATAATCTTTAAATGCATGTATAAGAGTTTCATACTCGGCATCGCACCTGGGACAAGCTTGACCAAAACCACGACGACTAGAGGCTATCTTGACGTTGGTTGGAAGAATCTCGTTACCCATAAGCCAGGTGAACACACGAATCTTGGGGAGGGTGTCGAGTTTCCATATCGCTTTCCAAAAGAACCTATGGGGGCCAAAACCCATTTGCTTCAACAACATCCACGAGTAAGCTAACTTCGAAGTGTAATAGCCTAAAGAATTATGGAACCACACCATTCTGTCGTTGTGATTCTTGTCCCCAATCGGTAAATTACAAATTTTCTCCCCCAAATCTTGCCCATAAACCCCACGGACCCTACAGGTATTCCAACCTCTACTCTTATCAAGCCACAGCTCTCTAACACTATATTCATTGTAATTCAATAGGTTCGACTTAATAGCTTTACTATTTAAACCTTCCAGCCCCCAATTATCTGTACGAATGTTAATGCGGTCACTACGACCAACTTGCCACCCGAACCCAGCCTTGAGAGCTTCAGCCGCGGCAGCAATGCTATTCCAAGTAAACAAGGCTTTGCCAATTCTTTTAAAGTGGAAGATACTCCCATCGGGAAAATATTTGGAGCTAAGAACTTTATAACATAACGTCTCTTTGTTATTAATAAGCCTCCACACTTGACGTCCGAGAAGAGCCAAATTAAAGAGTCGGATATCCCTAAAGCCGAGCCCTCCCATGCCTTTCGGGTGACACAACTTCTTCCAAGAAAGCATCGTCCAGAATTTACCCCATGCTTTTCCAGTCCACCAAACTCTACTAATCTTTGTTTGTATGTCATCAACAACACCTTTGGGAGCTAGAAAAACTGACATTGCCTATGTTGGTATAGACTGAAGAATCCCCTTGATGAAAATCTCTTTGCCTCCGAACGATAAAAGCCTCTTGGTTCAGCTATTAATCCTGCAAGACAACCGATTGTTAATCTCTTGAAAAGCCAAAGATTTTTTCTCACTGATTGGAAGGGGGGACCAAGATAATTATCCTATTTTTCCACCACTTTCATCCTTAGTAAGTCACCAAATCTTTGTCTATGCATTTTGGAAGTGTTATGACTAAAGAGACATTTGTAAAGTCCTTAAGAATATTAAGGGGAGCATCAACATCACTTTTTTTTTTATTTCTAACAAAAATAAGGGCATCATCTGCGAAAAAGAGGTGGTTAATTTGAGGGCCATTGATGCTAGCTCGGATTCCTCTTAAGAAATTATTGCCTTGCGCATGGAGAAGCATTCTTGATAGTGCTTCCATGCAAAATAAGAACAAATAAGGGGAGAGGGGATCTCTTTGACGAAGTCCCCTCTCGGCATAATAACATCCGGCAGAATATTGTTGCACTTCACCACATATCTCACGGAACAAATGTAATTCATGATTTTATTAATCCAATTGTCAACGAAGCCCATCTTCAACATGACCGCCTCCAAGAAGTCCAATTCCACCAGGTCATACACCTTGCTCATATCAAGCTTAACAACGAGGCCTCTATTGGGACCATTTTTGGAACTTTGAAGATAGTGTATTAATTCGTGGGTGATCAAAATATTGTCATCTATCATTATCCCCGAAACAAACGCGCTCTGGTTTGGACTTATACAACTAGGGAGGACAATTTTGAGCCGGTTAGCAAGAACCTTGGAGATGACCTTGTATATGAACCTGCATAAGCTAATCAGACGGAAATTAGTACTGTCACTTAGATCACGAATTTTAGGAATCAGAATAATCATAGTTTCATTTAAACATGAGATATCTTTATTTCCATTAAGGACATCAAGACAAAATCGAATAGTATCCCTGCCAACAATCTCTTAATTTTGTTTGAAGAAACTCCCCGAAAGGCCATCAACTCCAAGAGCCTTCCTAGGATCCATTTGCTTTATGGCTTGGAAGACTTCACTCTCCATGTACTTTTCTTCAAGCCACTCGTTGGTTTCTTTAGTGACACAGTCTTGGATATAATTATAACATGGTTGTCATCAATTTGATTATTGGACTGAAATAGATTACAAAAATAATTTTTAGCAACATTGTAAATATCTCTGTTGTCAGTCACCCAATTGCCAATCAAATCTTTAAGCTTCTCAATATTGTTTTTCTTTAGCCGACAAGTAGCTCTCACATGGAAATATCGCATATTCCTATCACCCTCATTTAACCAATGGGACCAAGATCTTTGGGACCAATATTTCTCTTCCTTGACATAGAGATGACTGAGCCTACTGTGGGTCTCTTTCAACACTGTACTGTTAACACCTTGAGTCAAGTCAATGACCATATCAATCTTGTACTCAAGCTTCCGAATATCTTTTTTCATTTTGTTGTATATACCACGTTGCCAAGGACCCAGCACCAAGCACACATTATCAAGCTTATCCACAAATTTTGTATCACTGCTATACCACGTACTTTTAATAATGTTTTTAGCCTCATTGTTAGTAGCCCAGCACTCATCAAACTTGAAGCTAAGCCTAGGATCTTTATTCTGCATTTTAGGCTTGCGACCCCACATATCTAAAATAATAGCATCATGGTCAAACTTTGTTTGACGCACCACACAAGTAGCTATAAAAGGGAAATTTTCAATAACAGACACCGAAGTTAGGAATCTATCCGATCTCTCCTTAATCATGCTATCCCCACCCCTGTTGTTAACCCAAGTAAACCATCCTTTATCGGGTTTGATATCTAAAAGAGCCAGCTCATCCACAAGATCCTTGAACTTATTCATCTTCGAGCGAGCCTTCCTACGCCCACCCTCTTTCTCAGCATCATTCAAAATAGCATTAAAATCCCCCGACCACCCAATCCTCTCTAACTGACCCACCAATCCTTCTTAACATATCCCATGAACTATTTCGAAGGCTAAGACTAGCATTACCATAAAAGCCAGTAAAACGAACATTCTTGTTATTCTCATACCGAACCAGGGAATCAATATGGAACTTGGAGTAGTTTTTAATGGTAACATTAACACCATCTCTCCACATCAATGCGAGACCCTCACTTCTACCCTCGAAACTCACAGCCAATCCGTTTTGCAGCCTGTACTTATTTTGAACACGTTAAAAATCATTAGCGTTTATCTTTGTTTCACTAAGAAAAATAATATCAGGGTTATTAGCAACTAAGAGTTGCTCAAGCTCCTAAATTGTCGTGGGGTTCCCCAATCCACGACAGTTCCAACATAGGAACTTCATTGATCTTGGCGGGGCTGATTGCCAGTCGCCGCCTTTAAAGGTGATAATCCATCTACGAGCTTTCTACGAACAATTCTACTAGGGCTTTCTTCAGTCAACTCTCCACTACTACCTCTTGCCCTCTTTTTTTTTCCTCATCTTCCCGCATGCTTCACAAGACAGCTTGATGGGGCATTTTTCCATTTGTGAGCTCGATCCCGAATCTTCTTCAATTTGTTTATGTTTCTCTTTTTCCTTTGGTTCGACAGATTCGTTTAACTCTGTATTTCCTTGTGTCTCCCCATTCAATTCACTTTCCATGGCTTTTTTAGCTTTAATGACTTCAACCCTATTTCTCCAGTTGCCCTGTTCTTGATTTGGCATGCCTATAGGAGCTCTTAACCAGTTTCCATATTGGAAACTAGTATTGATAGATTTGCTTAGGTCAACCTTCTTGTCGCATTTCTGAGTTGAGTGGCTTATAAGACCGCACATGTAACAGAATATAGGCAATCTCTCGTATTTATAGCACAAACAAAAACGACACCCTCACTATTAACAAATTGAACCACCCTACGCAAAAATTTAGAAGTATCTATTATAACTCTAAGCCAAATATATTCTGTCCATCCGCCATCTCTGTCGCGCCAGTCAATGGCAATAACTTCCCCAATAGCACTGCCCACATCCATAGCTACTTGTCTGTCCATGCATTCTAGGGGTATATTACAAATTATTACCCAAAATGGAGTTAAGTTGAAGGAATAGGTTTCCACTTCTTGACCTTTGACATAAGGTAACATAGCAAATAAACATTGGTCAAACAACTAGGGGGATAGATTCAGGATCCTCTTCCTGTCGTCCACATTGCCGAACTTAACCAAGATAACACATTCTTTTATGGCCACAAAGTTAACCTTCTCTTTCGTGAACCAGATTGACTTGAATACCGATACATTGCATCACGATTAACCTTTTCAACGGATATTATTTTTCCTATAGCCCAAGCCTCAAAGCCCTGAGAATTGTTAGATTCCGATTTAGTACAAACGATCTTTGTGGCTTCTTCCTCTGAGAATTTTAAATTCTCCAACAGTTTATTAATATCATCTACAATTCTGCCATTCATATGTCTAAAATAGAGACACTTTTTTTTAGCGCGACGCTTCCACACAACAGTGGCCCAAGTCGCTGATGGTGCTTGACGCTCCCGCACATCTAAGGCACCAAAGTGCCGGCGGTGCCCAATGACCCCACACCACGGGATGGCCTACGTTGCCGATAGTGTACGAAGCTACCCCACGACCAAGGGTCCATGGTACTAGAGGCTCTTGTTGCAAAAGGGGAGGGATTTAGACGATTGATTCATTAGGTACCGAACATGTAACAATATTCGAATTCTAGCTTTTGGATGGGGGAAGGACTCATTGAATCCTTTTTTATATTTTGAGATGTCTTGCCGGAATCGCTCGGCGGAGCACTGCTAACCTAATCGGCCGTGGGGGGCATCGATGTTCAGGCAAGCAATGGGCGTGAGCTATAACCCCTGGTCGCTCAATATCTCTTCCCTAAAGAGCTAAAAAAACTTTATAGAATTGCTACCAGTTGACATTTTTTTATTTTATAAAAAGACCCAAAAAGGTCAAACACAATTAATTGAATCACCAATTACAAGATCATGGATTTCTTTAGGATAATCCATACCAAAAGTCCAAATACAATAATTAGCAATAGATTTTTTGCAAATAAAATCTGCCACCTTATTACAACTACGGTTGGCCCAAATTACATCAGTCGAATTCAAGTTGTCCATGATTTCATAAATCTCGTTTATGCGATAGCCCACAATGGTGATGTCCTTTCCACAATTCTTCACCCTATTCACTAGGCTGGCGCAGTCTGTCTCAAAAATGGCTTTCGTAATATTAAGAGAACATGCAATTTTCAAACTTTCTTCAAATGCGTAAAGCTCCGCCCATTCAGCTGACAAAACTTCATCCTTGAAGCCCCCACCCCCACCAAGGACGAAACCATCATCAGAACGGACAATCACACCATAACTTGTTTTATTATTAGTGACAATAGCATCGGAATTTATTTTCGCAAAACCGCAGGGTGCCTTTTCCCAATTTTTGCAAGCAGGGATAACAGGAAGCAAAAGTTTGTTAACCAGGTTGTGGATCCGAAAGTCCTGGCAAAGGGTTTGGGCTCTATCCCAGACGACTTTCGCTTCTTCCTCCTTGCCCCAAAAAACAAAGTTGTTGCGGTTGTTCCAAATATTCCACAACATCGTAATAAAGTCGGCAGTAGCTTTCTTGTCCAACACACGCATGACGTCCTCGATCCAATCAATGCAGCAAGATTAATCCCTAACAAGAAGTCTGTTATCAAGACCACCTATAGTAAGAATGGCCCGAGCTGTTGGACAGTCTTTGAGGGCGTGGATGAGGGTTTCTACACTCCCACCACACCTAGGGCAATCCGTTCTAAAGTCTTGACGAATAGAGGCGATTTTTGCATTCGTAGGAAGGATCTCATGTCCCACACGCCAGGTGAAGACACGAATTTTTGGAAGGGTTTTGAGCTTCCAGATTGTTTTCCAAAAGAATCTGTGAGGGTCGAACCCCACCTGCTTGAGAAGGAGCCAAGAGTACGCAGACTTGGAAGTGTAGAAACCATGAGGGTTGTGAAACCATCCATTCTGTCCCTTGGGCCATTAGAAACAATCGATAAATTACATATTTGGTCCCACATAAAATTGCCATATAACTCACTCACCCTATCTTTGTTCCAACTCCTTTGATTGTCGATCCATAAGTCGTTCACCTTTCTTTCATGAAAAGTCAGTGTAGTCGGGTACATCGAGTCATCGTTTAAACCTTCAAAGCCCCAATTGTCTTTGCGAATGTCGATGTTGTTTCTGTCACCAACTTGCCAACCAAAACCATTTTCGAGGTCCTTAGCAGCAGCAGGGATACTGGACCAAGTGTAAGACAGTTTGTCAACAGCTAGGGAAGTACTTCTGAACTAAGCACTTGAAAGCACAACGTATCTTTATAGGTGAGGAGTCTCCAAACTTGTCTGCCAAGGAGAGCCAAGTTAAAGAGGTGAAGATCATGAAAGCATAGACCTCTCATTCCCTTGGGATGACAAACTCTCTCCCATGCAAGCATTGACCAGCCCCTACCATTCTCTTTGCTAGCCCACCACATACGGCATATCTTGGATTGCATGTCTTCCAAAATGCCCCTAAGAGCAAGAAAAATCGAAAATGCATAAGTTGGGAGTGATTGTAAGATAGCCTTAATGAAAATCTCTATACCACAGTAGGAGAGGAGCCTCTTTAACCAGCTACTAATCCTACAAGAGAAACGGTTAATAATGCCATGAAAAGCCGAAGACTTCTTTTTAACAACAGGGAGGGGTAAGCCAAGATAGTTATCCAGCTTGTCAACAACTCTCATCCTAAGTAAGTCACCATAATCTTGACGCTGGACCATAGCAGTATTCGGACTAAAGAATACCATTGATTTGTCAAGGTTTATTTTCTGACCTGAGACTTACGCAAACTCCCTAATAATATTCAAAAAGGCATCGACTTCACTTTTTTTTGTTCCTAACAAAGAAAAGGGCATCGTCAACGAAGAACAAATGATTAATATGAAGGCAGTTTTGGGCCTTGGCTAAGCCCGAATGGCCCTAATAATATTAGTGCTTTGACCATGTAAAAGCATTCTAGAAAATGCCTCCATGCAAAACAAAATGAGATAAGGGGAGAGGGGTCCCCCTTGTCGAAGACCCGTCTCGGGAACAATAACCTCCGAGAGTACCATATTACACTTAACCATGTATCTCACCAACCAAATACACCGCATAATCTTATTGACCCAAGCATCCTCAAAACCAAACTTCTTTATGAATTCCTCAAGAAAATTCCACTCAATGCGGTCATAAACCTTGCTCATTGTCGAGCTTCATGACGAAGCCTTTATTAGGGCCATTCTTCGAGATCTGAAGGTAGTGCATCAACTCATGATCGATAATAATATTATCGTGAATCATACAGTCCTAGACGAACGTGCTTTGGTTCTGGCTAATGCAAAAGGGAAGGGTAGCTTTGAGTCGATTAGCAAAGACTTTGGATATAACTTTGTAAAACACCCTACACAAGCTAATAGGACGAAAGTTAGACATGACATTAGGATCCTTAATCTTAGGAATAAGGATCATCATCGTATCATTTAATCAAGAATTGTCCTTATTTCTATTCAACACATCATGACAAAAATTAATAACCTCTTTACTCACCACCCCCAGTTCTTTTTAAAGAAAATACCCGAAAGACTATCAATCCCAAGGGCTTTGCAAGGGTCCATCTGCTTGAATGCTTCAAGAATCTCACCGTCCGTAAAGTCCCTAACTAGCATATTGTAAATAACCTGGGTGATGTTCTTTTGTATGTAACCCAAGTTAAGCTCACCATGAGGGGAAGCTTCCGACTTAAACTGGCTATGAAAGTACTCTCACACGACCCTACAAATATCGTTAGTATCATTCGTCCAAGTACCATTTGAATCCTTAAGTCTGCAAAATTTTGTTTTTCTTCAATCTACTGGTGGCACGGACATGAAAAAAATGTGTGTTTCTATCCCCTTCTTTGAGCCACTTAATGCGTGATCTCTAAGCCCAATAACACTCCTCTTTGCATAAAGGTGTCCAAGCTTAAGTCGGGCAGCTTTTAACATCTCTGCACTATTCTCCCGATGAGGACCATCAATAATCTTGTCAATCCTCATCACCAGCTCACAGATTTGATTTTTCATCCTTTTATAACGACCATGTTGCCACGGGCCAAGCTCCACACGCACTTTCTCAAGCTTCTCGATGATATTTGTATCATTATTATTCCAAGTTCTCTTAATAATGTCTTTGGCATCCTTCTCTTTCGCCCAGCACGCATCATATTTAAAGAAAAGCCTCGGATCTTTAAAGTTCCTCTCTAGGTTTGCGCCCCAACGTATCCATCACAATCGCATCATGGTCGGAGTTTGTTTGTCTCACCACTGTAGTTGCAAGAAAAGGGAATTTATCAATAGCGTTAGCAGAAATAAGGAACCTATCCAACCTCTCTTTGACCATGTTATTCCCATCACGATTATTGACCCACGTGAACCAGCCTTTGTTAGTTTTTATGTCAACGAGAGACAACTCCTCCATAACATCTTTAAAATCCTCCATGGTTACCCTAGGTTTCCTCCGTCCCCCCTCTTTTTCAGGATCGTTTATGATGGCATTAAAATAACCACCCACAACCCAATCCTCCCTAGCCGAGCTGCCTACATTTCTTAGGATATCCCAAGACCGTTCTCTCAAGTTTGGATCCGCATGGCCATAGAAACCAACGAACCTAGTGCTGTTATGGTTCTCCATTCGAACAAGCAAATCAATGTGGTGTCTGGAATAGTTTTGTATGGACACATCGACCCCATCTTTCCATAGCAACACTAACCCTACACTCCAACCTTCCGAGTTCACAGCTAAGCAACCAGCCATCCTGCAAATATTACGAATACGAAAAAAGTTATTAGAGTGCATTTTCATTTCGCATAAGAAGACAATGTTAGGGTTATTAGCAACGAGAAGTTGTTTAAGTTCCCGAACTATCGTAGGGTTCCCAAGCTCGCGACAGTTCCAGCAAAGAAGCTTCATTGTTCCTGGCAGGGCTGGTCTCTAGCCACCGCCTTGCAAGGTGAAAGACTATCTGTTAACTTCCTTCGTACCAGGAGCGAAGCCAGGATAATTTTTTAGGGGGAGCCGAACGAAATTTTAATTTTTTATAATTTATATATTTATAATTTGTAAAGGATTAAATCGAATTTTTATAATTTTAAGGGGGCCAAAGTACAATTTTACCTTTACTAATTTAAAAATTTTTAAAAATTTTAAGGGCCTAAATAGAAATATTACATTTTAGGGGGGCCGGGGCCCATGCCAACCCCCCCTGGCTTCGCCTCTGCTTCGTACTTGTCTGGTAGGACTCTCCTCGTTATTTTCCCCATTACTTCCTTTCATTCTTTTTCGTTTGCATTTCATTTTACCCATTCCATCCCTTGTTGTTTTCGTTAGTTGTTTCTCCATGGGTGAGCAGGATTTAGGCTCCTCTTCCACAACTCTAGCTTTGTCTTTTCCTTTTGGCATTGTGAGATCATTTTCTTCCCCATTCCCATCCTTATTACCATTGGTCTCTTCCCTCGGATTTATCTTCTTTTCCAGAATTTCGATCCCATTTCTCTAGTTACCTCTAGCTTGGGTTGGCCCTCCTAACTGAGGTCTAAGCCAACTCCCATATTGGAAGTTGAGATTGTTCGTTTCAAGGTGCTCTTCTTTTCTATTACATTTTTGAGTAATGTGTCCAATAAGGCCGTATATGTAACAGAAGGCCGGTAGCCTTTCATATTTGATCGCACAGACAGTCTCGGTGCCTTCACTGCCAACTAAACGGACCACCCTTCGAAGGGATCTTAGCTCATCTATCTTAACCCTAATTCTGATGTACTCAGTCCACCCCCATCTCTATCATGCCAGTCAATAGCCCCGATCCCCTTTACCACGTCGATGGCCACCTGTCTATCCATTTGCTCAAAGGGGATATTATAAATCCTAATCCATAAAGGCGTGATATTAAACTCATAGTCGTCCATTTCTTGACCCTTAACAAAAGGAAACAACGCAAACAGACTTTGATCAAAAAGCCATGGGGTCAAGTTTAGGATTCTCGTTCGATCTTCGATGTTGCCAAATTTAACAAGTATCGCTCCATCGTTTAAAGCTACAAAGTTAACTTCTTCCTTTGTGAACCATAAGGATTTAAGGACACGATACATAGCTTCTCTGTTGACTTTTTCACCAGACATAATCATACCAACAGCCCACGCCTCTTACCCCTGCATATTTGTTGACTTCTTATTCGTGCTGATAACCCTTTTGATTCTTCTTCGGAGAAATTTAGTCTTTCCAACAACTCATTTATATCCTCGGCCATTCTTGAGGTCATAGATGCACTCGAAGAAGGAGAAAATACTTTCGCTAAAATCTCAGGTAGACACAGATCCTTCACCGCGATTAAAATAAAAGACAAACTACAAAACCACGAAAATGAAAAGAAACAGCAAGAAATTCCAAGAAAACGAAAACAAGAAAAACAAACGAATAAAATGATAACTGAAACAGCAAGAAAGCACCTGTAAAAGTGAAAAATTAAGAACCAAAGGAGGGAAGACGTCGCACAAAACAAAATAAGAAAAACGCACAAACCTACGTTGTGACTCACATGACCAAAACCACAAAGAAGAAATGCACAGGAGCTCTAAGAGAAAAAGAGTTTAAACGACCAGACAGAAAATTCGTTTATCCAGAATAAAGAGAAAAATGAAAAGAAAATAAAAGGAAAGCTACCAAGAAACCTAAAATGTAAAAGCTACGTACCAAAAAGATAAAGACCTAAAGCTATGATAAGAAAATACATCGTGATAAATGCAAATTATAGAAAACTGAGAAAACTCATGCATGCGATAAAACTCGTAGGGAAAGTCAACGTACCTGATTGCAAAGCATGCAAAAAAACAGAAACCATGCAAGAACACGTAAATTTCATGCAAGAAAATGTAAACAGTAAGAGAAGAAAGCAAATACAGAGAAAAGATGACAACATCGAATCACCGAACAAGACTACCACCAAATCCCCAGCGTACCCCCACCGCAAAATGGACGCTTCTTCTCCTTCCACGTAGGAACCACAGTACAAGTCTCGAAGAACTCACAAATGAAAGCCTTGGGAAACCCCACTAAGCAGGGACGCAAAAAATACCGCCCAATTATTCAAAAGAAGAACAAAGACGGACACCAAAACCAAAAAAAAAGACACATGGAGGAAAATCGTACAAATCTTGGAGCAAATTTTACACGCGTTATTGCTACCAACGGACATTTTTTATGTTTTTTTTTTATAAAAAGACTCAAAAGGTCAAACTTAAATTTATTGTATCATTCATGACTAAATCATGGATATCCATGAGATAATCTAAATTAAAAGTTAAATTACAATTTTTGTCCATGGCCATTTTACAAAGATGATTCGCAATCCTATTACAACTTCTATTGGCCCACATTATTTTGGGCGAATTAAAGTACTCCAACAGCTTACAAATACCATTTATGCGGTGGCCCAACAAAGTAATATCAGGACCTCTTTTATTTGTCTGTATCAATGACGCCAACACCCCCTCCCAAAACCCATCTTCTTCATCAATACAGTGGCATCAAAATTAATCTTCACAGTACCATAAGGGGGTTTCACCCATTTATTTTCAGCAGTAATCACAGGCAACAAAGGCTTGTTCAGCAGGTTATGAATACGAAAATCATGACATAAGGTCGCAGCTCTTTCCCAAACCACCCTGGCTTCCTCCTCCTTACCCCGGAAAATAAAATTATTTCTATTGTTCCAACTGTTCCAAAGGGTGGTGATGAAGTCGGAGGCAACTTTTTGATCCAGTACCCTCATTATGTCTTCAACCCAGTCAATACACTGTGTATAATCACCAATGAGAAGGTTATTGTTTACGCCTCCTAAAACAAGGATTTCGCGAGCAGTGGGGCAGTCTTTCAATGCATGGATAAGAGTCTCATTGCAAGCACCACATCTAGGGCATTCACTCTTGAACTCTCGATTTAATGGTGGATATTTTCTCATAGGTGGGCAAGATGTCATGCCCCACTCTCCAGCAGAAGATGCAGATTTTAAGTGACTTTTGCAGCTTCCAAATAGTTCTTCAGAAGATGCAGTGAGGGCCATAGCCAACTTGCTTAAGGAGCATCCATGAGTACACTGACTTTGAAGTATAAAATCCATGAGGGTTGTGAAACCATACTCTTCGATCGTTAGGGCCATTAGCAATAATGGGAATTTTATAAATCTGCTCCCCCATGTTTTTGCCATAAATCTCATTGACCTTATTTTCGTTCCAGCCCACATTATTAATGTTCCAAAGATTACGCACTTTTTGTTCATGAATAGACAGCCTGCTCGGGCAGATTGAATCACCGGACAACCCCTCAAAGCCCCAATTATCTCTCTGAATATCAATGCTATTCTCATCACCCACCATCAAACCGAAGCCATTTTTTAACATTCTAGCAACCGTGGCAATGCTTTTCCAAGTGTATAAAGGCTTATCAATACACTTGGGTTGAAAGATGTCACCATTAGGAAAATATTTAGCACTCAACACGTGGAAACACAATGTGTCTTTACATGTGTTTAGCCGCCACACCTGTCTACCTAAGAGGGACAAATTAAACAGATGTAGGTTCCTAAACCCAAGACCCCCCATACCTTTTGGGAAACAAATCCTCTCCCAAGCAAGCATTGACCAGCTTTGACTCTTATCATTCCCCCTCCACCACATGTGACTAATTTTAGATTGAATGTCCTCAATGATGCCTTTAGGAGCAAGAAACACCGAGAAAGCATAGGTCGAGATAGATTGGAGAATGGATTTAATAAAGATATCTTTTCCCCCATACACTACAACAAAACAGTCCAATAGCGACACTTATGGGGCGACACTTTCCTAAGTGTTGGGATAGACTGGTCAACATACGCTTTGGCCAACTATTTTATAAGGGTTGGGATATGCATGCCTAAGGCAACACTTAAATAAGAGTTAGCTTTGTCTAGTTCTAAGACGACACATTTGGGGCGACACTTTCCTAAGTGTTGGGATAGACTTGCCAACATACGCTTTGGTCAACTCTTTGTATAAGGGTTGGGATATGTATGCCTAAGGCAACGCTTGAATAAGAGTTGGCTTTTGTATAGTCCTAAGACGACACTTTTGTGGCAACACTTTCCTAAGTGTTGGGATAGACTACGCTTTGACCAACTCTTTGTATAAGGGTTGGGATATGTATGCCTAAGGCGACGCTTGAATAAGAGTTGGCTTTTGTGTAGTCCTAAGATGACAGTTTTGGGGCGACACTTTCCTAAGTGTTGGGATAGACTACGCTTTGGCCAACTCTTTGTATAAGGGTTGGATATGTATACCTAAGGCAACGCTTGAATAAGAGTCGGCTTTTGTGTAGTTCTAAGACGACACTTTTGTGGCGACACTTTCCTAAGTGTTGGGATAGACTACGCTTTGGCCAACTCTTTGTATAAGGGTTGGGATATGTATGCCTAAGGCAACGCTTGAATAAGAGTTGGCTTTTATTTAGTCCTGAGACGACACTTTTGTGACGACACTTTCCTAAGTGTTGCGATAGACTACGCTTTAGCCAACTCTTTGTATAAGGGTTGGGATATGTATGCCTAAGGCAACGCTTGAATAAGAGTTGGCTTTTGTCTAGTCTTAAGACGATAGTTTTGGGGCGACACTTTCCTAAGTGTTGGGATAGACTTGTCAACATACGCTCTGGCTAACTCTTTGTATAAAGGTGTAACGTCCCAAATTTCCTTAATTCCGGCTTTTTTTGAATGTGTAGCACCAAAAAATTGGATTTAAAATATGAATATTCTTAAAATTTTACATCATCAGTTTGTGAATAATTATATATATTCAAACTAAAAATAACTTAATAGCTTTGAGTGTGAATAAGGTTTTTAATAAAAATGCCGTAAAAAATCAATTTAGTTTAGGGTTTAAGGTTTAAAGTTTAGAGTGTAGGGTTTAGGGTTTAGGGATTATAGTTATTGTTTAAGGTTTTATGGTTTTGTGTTTATGGGTTTGGGGTTTAAGATATTAGGATTTTGTGATTATGGGTTTAGGGTTTAAGGTTTAGGGATAATATTAATATGAATATATTAAAATTATAATTATAGTTGAAATTATTTAAGAAATAATAGATAACCTTTATATATATTAAAATTAAAAAAAAATTAGTAACCCATGCATCCCTAAAGAAGCAAAATTAATTAGTAAATTGAAAGTGTTATTTAAATTTCCTAAAATATTGAAAGAATATATAATATTAAAATTTTATCTAATTAATTTAGGGTTTAAGGTTTGGAGTTAAAGGTTTAAGGGTTTGTAGTTTATGGGATATGGTTTTGAGTTTAGGGTTCCAATATTTAAGGGTTATGGTTTATGGTTTAGAGTGAGTGTTTTAGAATTTGGTGTTTAGGGTTATAAGGTTTAGGGTTTAGGGTAGATCAAATGAAGACGTGAGTGAACGAGAGGCCAATGCTACTAAAGAACAGTTTAGTCTGTAAATCAGTTAACCGATGTCAATGGAACTGAGCTATTTTTAATCAAGCCCTTTTCACCCTTATTTGTAGGGTTCTTAGAATGTCATATGTTCGTGCTCGTGTTAGAAATCGAACTAATCTAATTAGAATTAATCAGTTTGGTTTGACCAGGTTTTTCGATTTCTCATTCATTGTTAGGCTGGATAATGATACCATTCTAGAAATCAATTTACTATTTAAGTGTTGGTCAATGATGTTTGAACCGGATAATATTGGCTGGTCGGATTGGGAGCTAGCCTTGGTTACTAGTCTGAAGAATGGCTTTGATTCGGTCAGACCAGTAACTGGCCATTTTATATAAACATAAAATGATGATATATCAATAATTGTGTTAATAAATTATAATAATTGGATCGAATTAAAATTTTATGTATAAAATTACACAAAATCAAAATTTATGTATACAATTGCACATTAAATCATAATTCATGTATAGTTTTAGGATTTCCCAATATTTTTTGGATTGAAACGTATTTTTGACGGATATTTCCTAAAAGTTAATAAATTATGATATACCATCTACAACGATTTTTTTTTTTTTGTAAATTGTTAAAAATTTAGGGAAAATTCTTGGTAATTGTTTTGAATTTTTATACTTCTTTAAAACTTTTTGAAATTTAGACTTTTTTATTTTTATTTTCGTCTACCATTAAACTCATTAATTAAAATAACATAATTTTTTGCCATATTATATAAAAATAAGATTAATATATGTTTTCAAAAATAACATAATTTAACTTAACAAATTTAACTTTTAGTATTTGATCAATACTAAAATTTTAAAATGTAGAAAGTAAATAAACTAAAAATGATCAAATTATAATATAGAAATTAAATATGGCATAATACAATGACTAATAATAAATTTTAACTTTTAGTTTATTATTCAAAATATATTAAATTCTATATTAATATTCTATATTTTCATGATTATTTTAAGTAACCTTTCTCTTTGTTAGTCGACTGTAATCCAACATGATACTATTTATTTTATATGTTAATTTAAAAATTATAAAAATCTTTAAAAATATTTAAAAATTTAAAAATTAATATTTTAGTCCATATTTCTGTTAAAAAAATGAATATTCAAAATTAAAAAAAATGAAAAATATAAAAAAATATGTTAAAAATGAAAAAAAAAATTAAAACAAAAACTACCGTATTATTTTCACCCCCTAAAATTTCCCCAATTCCTAAAATTTCCCCTCTTTCATTTCTCTTCTCCCTGATTTCCTCAAATGAAACTCAATCTCTCTTTAAACGCAAACCCCACAAAGAAATACTTCAACCCCATTCTGTCTTTCCCTTCAAAGTCAAAAATCCAATTTTTCTTGTTAAAATCGGCCACTTCTATTTCCTTCTCTACAAAACCCTCTCCTTCTTTCATCTGATTCTGCTCTTCCAATCGTTTTACCATTTCGAATTTGAAAATATCAAGTTTGGAGGCCAATGGATTGCCCCAAACTTCAAAGTTTAGCCTTTGGAGAAGAATCTAATCAAAATTACAACGTGGGAGTTGGGAACCCAGTTCTCCCAACTTTCATTTCAACTCAAAAGATGAGCTTGAGTGATCAGGCCTTCTATCTGATGGCCTTTATTGCTTTCACGGTATGGTTTTTAACGTTGTTGAGCTTATTAGGGTTTTTGGCATAGAAGTCTTTAAAAATTTTACTTGTTTATTTTAAATTTTTCATATATGCAACCTTCAAATATTTCAGGTCACATGGAAGGAAAGCTTATATCTCAACTAGTTTGATTAGATACTTAGCTTCTCTAATATACATATTGCTTGTTGAGAGCCAAATTTACCTAAGCTTAGTTTGGCTTGCTATAGCGCTTAAAGCCTGAAGTTTTCTTATCGTTCATTTCATCTTGTCTATTCATAGCATCACTAGACTCAATATTTTATTAGATTTTAATGATGGTATTTTATGATACCTATTTATTCTTAATAGTTATTTCATGTTTGATTCTTCTCTTTTTCTTTTCTGTCTACAAGAGATTTTTATTCATGCATCGGATACACTCTTCCATTCTGGAACACTCAACTTATCATTTATCTGGTGAAATATAGGGGCTTATGTAGCCTGTGCTAACTTAAATATTCACTTCACATTCCCAGTTGTTGAAGCTGCAAATGTATTACAAGCATGGAAAATTCTAGAAGATTTAACGAATCATATTGATCTTATTTCCCCAGAGATTGGTGATAATATATTCTGCAACACTTGGCCATTTTTGTTTTTCACACTTATTTCCCCAGAGATTGGTGATAATATATTCTGCAACACTTGGCCATCATCATTTCAACCTCTCGTCTTTAATTTCTTTGGAACATCGGTTGCCCTTTGATCTCATAATGCTACATATACCTTTTTTTTAAATAAATAGAACACAATGAGCAGAGTTAATAACAGTTACCACAGGTTCTGGTCGGGTGGTGTCACTACCATCCTAATTCTTTGCCTCTTACTGCTTTTAAATGTTTTATGTTTAGGTTTTCCTTTTCTTCGTAATGGTTCTATTTGTTGATAAACGGTCGCAGAAGAGTGTTCTCTTGATAAGGTAGTGAATCTCTCCGCTTTAAATCCTCTGTTCTATTTAATAAACTTTTGCATGTGTGAACATTGATGCCTAATCTGAGTCTTGTGAAGGTTAATAAAGTTTTATTTGCTTTATCTTATTAATTCGGTATTATTGGAATTTGTCAAATATACTGAGGATAACATAGAGGAATGCAATTTTAAAAATATGCATATCTCTATCTTTACTTGATAATATAATTATAAAAAGTACTTCTTAGATCATAGATCAACATATGCTACATCGATTTCTCCAATATAGCTCATCCGATGTGGAATTTTAAATACAAATGGGAAAAATCTTATCCGTGATTGCAGACACTGGAGATTGAGGAGACCTTCCCGACAAAGTGAACTTCTATGAAGGAGTATTCTACAAAGGAGATTGCAGACTTTGATTTATCTTTAAAGGTGTCAAGGTTCGTTCATTTATCTTCATATAATTATATTCATTTATCTTCATACTGTGCTTTCTTGCAAAGCTTACAATGTCTAACTTATTATTACTTTAATGCAGTCGCATGACAGATTATGAGAAGGAAAAACTTAACGAAAGGAATTGAAGTTTCTTGGGGCTACCTTCAGAGAAATAAGAGATCAACAGAGTTTCTTGGAATTGAAGTTGCAGTTTCAAAATGTATTAGCTTTTATGTAATACAACATCAATATCAATGTCCATCATCTTAGGTAGTTTTTTATTTGTTTACTTTTGTACATTGAGTTGAATGTTAGTAGTATACATTTCACTAAATGTTAGTGTATTTTAATTGTTGGATCGATTTTTGTAGTGAATATTCAATATTTATTTTAATTTTAATTTTATATTTTTTAGTTGTATTTAAAGCACAATTCCTATCATTATTCACTGTAAATATTTATAAAAATATATTAATATTAAAATAAAAAATTACATTATACGTGTCTATCCCAATCTTTTTAAGGTTACTTTAGACGGGTTTATCTTAACCTTTTTTAAAGGTTGCCTTAGATAAGATTTATCCCAACCTTTTTAAGGTTGCTTTAAACGGGTCTATCCCAACCTTTTTTAAAGGTTGTCTTAGATAAGGTCTATCCCAACCATTTTAAGGTTGCCTTAGACGGGTCTATCCCAATCTTTTTTAAAGGTTGCTTTAGACATGGTCTATCCCAACTTGTTTAAGGTTGCCTTAGATAGGTCTATCCCAACCTTTTTTAGAGGTTGTCTTAGACAAGGTTTGTTGCCTTTGTGTCCCGATTACCGGGTGGAGAAATAAGAGAATTCGCGGATCGCGCAAGTATTGAGATAAACTGATAGATTTAGGGTACGAATCAGATGAGCGCGAAAAGCTTCCTGGAACGATGGCATGATGGCAGGACAGAAAATTGAACAAGTGCCTAGAGACGACTGTTGGTGGGAGCTCGCACCCGCACCACTAGGGTCACCGTTGTGTTATGTTTCTGAAGGGGGCGGCACAACCGAGTGTTAACTTCGCACACCAAGTTCCCCACCTAGGGACCCTAGGGTCGGGTCGTGCAAAAGAACAAGAGAAATTTGGGATTGGCAAGGGCCGAGACGAATCGAAGCAAAAAAGGGCTGAATCTTAGTAGATCGTGGTAGCAATGCCACTCTCCCTCTTACAATAACCCGTCGCGTATTTAAGTAATCTTTAAAAGATTCTACCTACCGCTTGGTGGGAATTATGCTCCAAGGAAGTGCCTGCGACTTGTCCGCCACGGTCGATGCACCTATGACATGTGCCCTTGGGGGCCAATGGCCCCTACTGCGGGTCGGCAATCGGGCGATGAGAACGCGGCGCTGCTTCTAGCCCGAATTTTTACTTAGAGGCATTGGTCATAATCCAAAGGCACTCAGTAGCCGCGCATGCGGCTTTTCAACCAAGTGCGATGACCAATTGTGCGAATCAATGATTTTTCTCGTACTAGGTTGAATTACTATTTCGACGTGGCCATCAGTAGGGTAAAACTAACCTATCTTACGACGGTCTAAACCCAGTTCACATTTCCTATTAGTGGGTGCACAATCCAACACTTGGTGAGTTCTACTTCACAATGATAGGAAGAGCTGACATCGAAGGATCAAAAAGTAATATCGCTATGAACGCTTGGCTGCCACAAGCTAGTTATCCCAGTGGTATCTTTTCTAACACCTCTAGCTTCAAATTCTGAAGGTCTTAAGGATCGATACGCCACCCTTTCACGGTTCGTATTCGTACTGGAAATCAGAACCAAACGAGCTTTTATCCTTTTGTTCCACCCGAGATTTCTGTTCTCGTTGAGCTCATCTTAGGACACATGCATTATCTTTTAACAAATCTGCCGCCCCAGCCAAACTCCCCACCTGACATTGTCTTCCGTCCGGGTCGTTCGGCCGAAGCCAACCTTGGGTCCAAAAAGAAGGGACGTGCCCCACCTCCGATTCGCGGAATAAGTAAAATATTGTTAAAAGTAGAAGGATTTCAATTTCTCCCGGGAGCTCCCACTTATCCTGCACCTCTCAAGTCATTTCACAAAGTCAGACTAGAGTCAAGCTCAATAGGGTCTTCTTTCCTTGCTGATTCTGCCAAGCTCATTCCCTTAGTTGTGCTTTCACTGGATAGTAGACAGGGACAATGGGAATCCTTTTAACCCATTCATACGTGTCACTAATTAGATGATGAAGCATTTGGCTACCTTAAGAGAGTCATAGTTACTCTCGTCGCTTACCCGCGCTTGGTTGAATTTATTCACTTTGACATTTAGAGGGCTGGGCAGAAATCACATTGTGTGAGCATCCGTAGGGACCATTGCAATGCTTTGTTTTAATTAAACAGTCGAATTCCCCTTGTCCATACCAATTCTAAGTCGAATGTTAGTCCCCCGAGGGAGTCGTTCCCAATCCATCCCCTGGCCGACACACAACAACCTGCAGCTGAAGTAGGGCACCAGTAGTCGACAGGTTTAGGATTGGGTCCCCAGTGCCCAGCCCTTAGAGCCAATCCTTTTCCCGAGGTTGCGGATCCATTTTGTCGACTTCCCTTACCTACATTGTTCCATTAACCAGATGTTATTCACCTTGTAGACCAAATGCGGTTATGAGTACGACCGGACGCGGACAACACTCGACCCTATAGATTTTCAAGGGCCGCCGAGGGCACACCGGACATCACACGATGTGTGGTACTCTTTCGGCTCTGGACCCTACTTCTGGCTGAGCTGTTTCTAGGGTGGGCAGGCTGTTGACAAACATTTTAAAGGTTGAATTATTCGATGTATAGGGCATTGATGTTTTAGGCCCGTATCCTTCTTCTTATGGGAACAAGTATATTTTGGTAGCTGGGGATTATGTATCCAAGTAGGTTGAAGCCGAGGCATACACAACAAATGATGCTAAGGTAGTTATGCGATTGCTACTTAAGTATGTATTTACACAGTTTGGGACTTCAATAGCTATAATTAGCGATGAAAGATCTCACTTTGTAAATAAATGACTTAAGTGGTTGATTTACAAGTACGATGTGAAACATAAAATTGCTACTACCTATCACCCACGGTAAAATGGGCAAGTTGAAAGAGTGAATCATGAAATTAAAGGTATTATTGGGAGGGTAGTGCGTGTTAGAGTATGCCTAAAGACCAATCATGAGATGATTGTATAAACATACTTGTTTTACCTCATTTATTAATATAAGACATTGCCATTATTATATCAGCTTCTTTTCATTGTATGTACATAAATTGTTTTATAATAATGTCCTGAGAATAATATGATTATTCTTAAAAGGTCCTTAGTCGAGTATTATTGTGGGCTTGGACAAAAATAATGCATTAAGACTAACGTGTAGTTTATTGATGAGAAAGTGTTATCATTGACATGAGATGTCAAAATCAATACATGAGTATGTGTGTTAGAGAACAACATATTGGACTGACCCACTATGAGTATGTTTCTTGGATTATTATATAATAGTCACAATATTACTCATAGTGATTACTATGTATACGATTCTCAGACTTGTGATCATTATTATCCCAACATTGTGAGTCGTGTATTTTGATACAGTCAAACATCCACCGTAATTGTTTGTTCTATTAAGGTTGATGTTGGATATACCACAATCTATGTAGTGGGATATGGTTTATCAATATAGGATTTGTCACTCCTACATAATGGGAGCAATATCCTGGGCCATTTGATTGAGTGAGACTAGAAATTGTAAACTCAAAATTATATAAGGTTTTTTCTATATGTTTTTACCACCTTTTTACTTAATTATTATTGAAATAAGTAAATTTTACTTAATTAGTAATTTTATACATGAATTTGGAAAGTAAGTGAAATTATGCTTAATAATATGATTTTCATTCATATTTTGTATTAATTCATGTTAATTTATTAATATATGTACTTTTCACTATGTAGGAGGTCCATTGGAGACATGATTTGAATAAATAAAAGATGACCATGCACAAATTATCCATGTCGATGGCAAGACCACGCAATTTTGGGCATGGGGTTGACTAATTGACCCAGTAAAGAAGATGTTAAAAGATTGACATGTCTGCTAAGTTATTAGACTAAAAAAACCGTCCAATAAGAGGAACTAAAAGCCCAATTTTGGCACTTGATGTTGGCTGCCCAAAATGTGTTTTGGGATATTTAATTGCAGGTCCCTACAGTTGGAAAATAATTAGAATTTAGCCCAACAACTTCCCTTTTGAAACTGTCCACTATATAGCTATTTTTAGCTTGAAATTCAAATTCAAATTGGGAAGACTTGGTCATCCCTTTTCCTTGAAGCATGGCCGGCCACATGAAAGAGGGAAAGAAGGAAATTTAAACCTATTTTTGATAAACTCAAACCCTTACCTTCACCTATAAATACCTTGTCATTCCTCACTTTTCCATCATCCATCATTTCTCAACATTCCTATCTCACTCACTCTAGTTTTCTCTCAATTCTTTTTCCCCTTTTCCCTTGCATATTGGAAATCAAAATGATGGACAAGGTAATGGAGTCAATCAAGTGCACAACTCAATCCTTATTGCTGATGATAGAAACTGTACCATCAGACAATATGTTGTGCCACTCTTCAATGAGTTGAATACAGGAATTAGGAGGCCGGGTATCGAGGCACCCAATTCAAATTGAAACTAGTGATGTTTCAAATGCTCCAAATGGTGGGCCAGTTCAGTGGTATGCCCACGGAAGATCCACACTTACACATTCATTTTTTCATGGAGGTAAGTGATTCATTTAAGATAGCTGGTATGAGTAAAGACGCACTGAGGTTAAAATTGTTTCCGTACTCATTGCGAGATCGAGCACTAGTATGGCTAAATTCATTGCCACCAAGTTCAATATCTACTTGGAAAGAATTACAAGAAGGTTTTTGGTAAAATACTTTCCATCAAGTAAGAACATAAAGTTGCGTAATGAGATAATAACTTTTCAACAATTGGATGACGAGTCTTTGTATGAGGCTTGGAAAGATTCAAAGAATTACTTCATAAGTGTCCTCATAATGGGATTCCTCATTGTATCCAATTGGAGTCATTTTATAATGGTATCAACACACATACAAGATTAATGGTGGATGCTTCTCGGCATGGTGCAATTTTATCTAAGTCTTATAACTAGGCTTATGAGATCATTGAAAGGATTGAGAGTAATAACTACCAATGGCTGTCAAATAGAGTAGTTTCAGGAAGACAAGTAGCCAGATTGCATGAAGTGGACGCATTGACTTCACTCTCTGCTCAGGTATCTTCTATTTCCTCTATGTTAAAATAGTTTACCACTAATGGTTTGAATAATTTTGTAGCTCAATCACCAAGTCAATATGATGTAGTTTTCTATGTATACTATGGGGATGGTCATTCTTTTAAGAATTTCCCTTCGAATCCCAAATCGGTGTACTTCTAAGGAACCGGTATCAAAACAAAAATCGACAAGGACTGTAGTCTAATTTTAACAATCCATCATGGCGGAACCATCCGAACTTTTCCTGAAGTAATCAAGGAAATGGACCGAACAATAACCAAATGCAGCATAGACCCAACCAAACCCAAGGGTTTAACCAACAAGCCCCCAAACCACCTCAAACTGAATCATCAAACAATTTGGAGAACTTGTTGAAGGCATACATGGTGAAAAGCGACACTTGATCCAAAGTCAAGCAACAATGCTGAAAAATCTGGAGAACCAGATGGGTCAATTAGCTACTAAGCTACGCAGTAGACCACAATGAACCTTATCGAGCGACACAAAAAATCTGAGAAATTTGGACAAGAAACATTGAAAAGTGGTAGAATTATAAAGTGGTAAGGTTTTGGAACCGAAGAAGGTTGTGGTTGAAGATGAGCCTATTGGAAAGGAGAAAAGTCAATCGACAGTTGAAGTTCCTATAACAAAAAAAATCAGATGCTGAAAAATCTAATGAGGTAAACCTTAAACTAGTGAATTTTGAAAAGCTAACACCTACTTTTGCAAATTTACCTCCTCAGAAAAGTTGTCCGTATCAACCTAGAGTTCCATATCATCAAAAACTTAAACAAAATAAGCAGAAATAAGAGGTAGAATTCAAGAAGTTCTTGGATGTTTTAAAGCAATTACACATCAACATTCTGTTGGTGGAGGCTTTAGAGAAAATGCCCAACTATGTGAAGTTTATGAAGGATATCATTTCCAAGAAGAAATGACTTAGTGAGTATGAGACTGTCGCTTTGACGAAGAAGTGTAGTGCGTTCTTACAGAACAAACTATCTCCGAAACTAAAGGATCTTAGAAACTTTATGATACTTTGCAACATTGGTGAATCATATTGCGGTAAAGCTTTGTGTGACTTAGAAGTAAGCATCAACTTGATGCCCAAATCTATTTTCAAGCTGTTAGGAATAGGAGAAGTAAGACTCACTACTGTAACACTTAAACTTGTAGATCGATCATTAGCATATCCCGAAGGAAAGATTGAGGATGTTTTGGTAAGAGTTGATAAAATTTTTTTCCTATTGATTTCATTGTTTTGGATTTTGAAGCAGAAAAGGAAGTTCAGATCATCCTAGGAAGACATTTCCTAGCCACGGGAAAAACATTGATAGATGTGCAAGAAAGAAAACTCACCATGCGAGTTCAAGACGATAAGGTAACATTTAACATTCTAAAAGTAATGAAATTAAATGGAAGAGTGTTCAGTAATTGAAGAAGTAGAAATCTTAGTTTCTATGGGAAGCAATTTTGAAGAAGATCCGTTGGAAACACCTTAGGGTCTAAACGATTCGAAGATGAAAAAGGTAATGAAGGTTTGACTTTGATGGAAGCCAATCTGAAGAGTTATATTTAGCCACCGCGGTTCGAACCGCTAGAGTTGGAAGTTCGAGAATTTACACAACCCAAGTTGTCAATCAAGGAATCTCCTAAACTCAAACTAAAGGTACTTCTGTCTCACTTAAAATACGTTTATCTTGGTGATAGTTCTACTTTGAAGTGATTATTTTAGCGAAACTGACAGAACATCAAGAGGGGCAATTGATTACTGTCTTAAAGAAATTTAAGAAGGCAATTGGTTGGACCATAGCTGACATATGAGGTATAAGTCCTTCCTTCTGCATGCATAAAATTATTTTAGAGGAAGGTGAAAAAGGTAAGATTGATGGGCAAAGGAGACTTAACCCTATCATGAAAGAAGTGGTTCGGAAGGAGGTAATTAAGTGGTTAGATGCAGGAATTATTTACCCCATCTCAGATAGTTCTTGGGTAAGTTTGGTACAATGCGTACCGAAGAAAGGTGGAATCACAATCGTCAAAAATGAACGAAATGAGTTAATCTCGATGAGAACTATCACGGGTTGGAGAATCTGTATTGACTATAGAAAGTTGAACAAGCCACTTGTACGGATCATTTTCCTTTACCCTTTATGGATCAAATGTTAGATCGTCTAGCACATAACAAATTTTATTGCTTTTTAGATGGATATTCGGGATACAACCAAATAGTTGTAGCCCTATAAGACCAACATAAAACTACTTTTACCTGTCCATATCGTACATTTGCTTTTAGGCGAATGCCTTTCGATTTATGTAATGCACCTGCCACATTTCAGCGATGTATGATGGCAATTTTCATTAATATGGTTGAAAATTATGTTGAGGTTTTCATGGATGATTTCTCTGTGTTTGGTAATACTTACGATATTTCTTTGAATAGTTTGGCTAAGGTACTCAAAAGATGTGAGGAGACGAATCTCGTCCTTAACTGGGATAATTGTCATTTTATGGTTAATGAGGGAATTGTCTTAGGGCATAAAATTTCCAAGAAGGGAATCGAAGTGGATAAAGCAAAGGTGGACGTAATTGAAAGATTGCCACCTCCATTTAGTGTGAAAGGAGTTAGAAGTTTCTTAGGCCATGTCGATTTTTATCGTAGATTTATAAAGGATTTTTCAAAAATTTCTAAACCTTTATGTATGCTTTTAGAAAAAGATGTTTTTTTATTTTAACAAAGCATTTTTAGAAGCTCTTGAAAATTTGAAAAATTGGTTAATTTCAGCCCCAATAATTATTACACCTGATTGGAACATGCCTTTTAAGTTGATGTGTGATGCGAGCGATTTCGCTGTTGTAGCTGTGATGGGCCAAAGGAAGAACAAAGTCTTTCATCCTATCTACTATGCAAGCAGAACTTTGACAAGAGCCCAGATCAATTATATAGTAGCTGAAAAAGAACACTTTGCTATAGTTTTTTTTACAAGTTTCATTCATATCTTATAGGTACCAAAGTTATAGTATTTACCGATCATGCTGCAATTAAGTACTTAATCATGAAGAAATATGCTAAACTAAGGCTAATTCGATGGATACTTTTGCTTCAAGAATTTGACCTTGAGATCCAAGACAAAAAAGGTGTTGAAAATCAAGTAGTTGATCATCTGTCAAGGTTGGAACAGAATAAGGTAACTTATTCACTTGTTCCAATTAATGAGAATTTCCCTTATGACCATATCTTCAAGGTAAGACAAATTTATGAAACACCGTGGTTTGCTTATTTTGTCAATTATTTAGCATGTGGAATAATTCCTCGAGAAATGACATACCAACAAAGGAAGAAATTCCTTCATGATAGTCTGTACTATTTCTGGGATGATCCGTTTTTGTTTAAACTATGTACAGATAACATAATTAGGAAGTGCGTAGCCGAAAGTGAGATTGATGAGATTCTATACCACTGCCATTCATCTCCGAGTGGGGGACACTTTGGTCGTTCACGAATTGCAGCAAAGATTTTACAAGCTGGGTTTTTTGGCCTACATTGTTCAAAAATGCTTATGCATATGTGAGAAACTACGATAGATGCCAAAGAACCGGAAACATATCAAGAAGGAACGAGATGCCCTTGACGAATATTTTAGAGATAGAACTTTTTGATGTATGGGGCATTGATTTCTTAGGCTCGTTTCCTTCTTCCTATGGGAACAAGTATATCTTGGTAGCTGTGGACTATGTGCCCAAGTGGGTTGAAGCCAAGGCGTACCCAACTAATGACGCTAAGGTAGTTATGCGATTTCTACATAAGCACATATTTACACGGTTTGGGACTCTTAAAGCTATAATTAGTGATGAAGGATCTCATTTTGTAAATAAGTGGCTTAAGTGGTTGCTTGACAAGTACGATGTAAAGCATAAGATTACTACTGCCTATCACTCACAATCGAATGGGCAAGTTGAAAGGGTGAATCGAGAAATCAAAGGTATTCTTGAAAGAGTAGTGCGCCCTAACAAAACAGATTGGTCTCGAAGGCTCGATGACGCACTATGGGCCTATCGAACTACTTTTAAGACACCGTAGGAATGACACCCTATCAGTTAGTTTTTGGAAAGGCATGTCATTTACTGCTTGAATTGGAGAATAAAGCTCGCTGGTCTTTAAAGCAATTCAATTTTGATCTTAAGCAAGCCAGTGAGAGAAGGATGTTACAAATCGATGAGTTGGAAGAGTTGAGGTTATTTTCATATGAGAATGCCAAGATGTGTAAGGAAAAATATAAGAAATGGCATGATAGTCATATTCGACCTCATAAGTTCAAAGACGGTCAGAAAGTGTTGTTGTTTAATTCGAGGCTAAGGTTATTTCCTAGAAAGCTCAAATCCTGATGGAATTGACCTTATACCATCTACAAAGTTTATCCATATAGAGCTGTAGAATTGTACAACAACCATGGAGGTACGTTTAAAGTTAATGGTCAACGTCTCAAGCACTATTGGGATGGTGAAGTTGAGTGAATTAAAACCTCGTTCAAATTAAGAGACCCTTAATCTTTCATAAACCTACTTTTTAATAAAAAAGTTAGAAATTATTTTCTTAAATTAGTTAGAAATTATTTTCTTAAATTAGTACATTTAATTAATTCTGTCTAAGGAGATTGAAACTTAAATGGGACCGTTGTGACCCCTCCAATCTTTCTTGGGAATTAATTTAATGTAATCTTTTAATAAGAAAATTTCTAATTCATTTTAATCTTTGTCTTGAATTTTAATCTTTAATCTTTAATTTTAATCTTTATTATGAATTTTAATGTTAGTTTTATTTATTTTAATAAATGGGGTAAAATTGGCCCAAATACTAATAAGTTTGTTTATTTTTAAGCAGTCCAATTTTTAAATAAATTTTGGGCTCAAGGCCTGAAACAGCAAGTAGGAGAAATTTAACCCATGTTGTCATCCATAGGGTTCCCTAAAGCCCTAATTTTTTCCACCATATCATCCCTCCATCATACTTGCCACCCAAGCAACTCAAAATTAGATAAATTTTAGCTACAAGACTACCTTGTCGTCCAAGTCACTTAAATTAGCTAAATTTTAGCTACAAGACTACCTTGTCATCCAAGTCACTTAAATTAGCTAAATTTTAGCTACAAAATTGCCCTAATTCATCACTATATAAAACCTCTCTCTACCTTCATAATTTTCACAACCCTTCAAGTTATTTTACATTCATTCTTGTCTCTCTTAGCTGTCAGCCTAAATCCTGAAATTTTTCCCCAAATTTCTTCCTTGTCGCAAGCCCCTAGTATTGCCGCCTCACGACTTTTGCCGGAGCAGTCCCTTCGCTGTCGCAACCCCTTCGCCGCCACATCCTATCATCGTAGCAAGCTTCGTGCCACCACAAGCTCGTCGCTGCTGCAAATCGATCGCTGCCACAACACCTTGCTCTCATCCTTTGCCATTTTGCTTATTTTTCAGGAAAAATGTCCACATCTCGCAAAAGGACTAGATCTTCCAAGACCTCTATCGAAAATCTGATTGTTATTTAAGATGAAGAAGTGAAAGAAAGGTTTGATTCAATTTTTAAGAATTAACCTATGATGCCAAAAAAAGGTTTTAACTTGGAAAGCAATGATAAGATGGTTGTGCCTTTACCGGTTTAAAAGACGATTAATGCCCTCAATTGGAATTATTTTTGTAATGCACGATCATTGTTGGAAGAGGAGTTTGTTTGAGAGTTCTATGCAAATTTGACTAAGCCAGATGCTAATCAAGTTCTTGTTCGCAAGAAGAAGGCACCCCTAACTTCTAAGTCCATTAATGATTTGTTTAACCTACCTGATGTTGAAGAAGATGAGTATTTTGCCATGATGACAAACATAAATTGGGATTTTCTTCAACAAGTGTTTAATGTTGTGACAAAATAGGGCTCCCAATGGATTATAAGAAAGTATGGTAGTCATTCTTGTCTAAGGGAATACTTAAAGTCATTGGCTAAGGTATGGTTTTACTTTGTTCGATATAGCGTCATGCCTATCTCACACAGTTCCACCATCTCGATGGAGCGAATTCTTTTGTTGTATGCAATTATAACAGAAAGGTCTATCAATGTTGGGAAGATTATTCTTAAAGAGATCCATGATTTTACCAAAAAGAATACTGGAAGTGCTTACTTACCCTCCATGTAACGCCCCGAATTTGGGCCTAGTAGAATTGGGCCTATTGGGCTTTGCGCTTTGGATCTCAGAAAAATTTTAAGTGAGCGAGAAAATGACAATTGGCATGTGGGCTTTGAGGGTTAATGAATTTGGAGTGTTTAGGGGTGTTGGAGATGTCCTGGGATCAAGTAAAGGTATAGGAAAAATTTTGGTTTTAGCCCAAGGGAACTGTGACTTCAGTTAGTAGGCCTTTTAAATAAATGAAGAAGAAAAATGACACAAAAGAGCTTGTGGTGTAGTGGCAAAGTGGCGCTACTTAGGGAGCAGGGAGGTGGCGTCATTAGTAGGCAAGGGAGTCCAAGGTTCGAGTAGTGGCATGGTATTTTTGTTTGGGATTTAATTTTTGCCTTCTTGATGGTTAGTAGTGGCGTTGGATGTGAACTCTGAAGGAATTGTTCATAAGAGAAAATTAAGGAAGGGATAAAGGAGCTTATCTTAGAGAAAATTTAGGATGAGATTGAGGAGTTATCAGGGAGAAAAGTTAGGAGCTGAGAAGTGTAAAGAGTTGGTGCCGTTTTGGGAAGTGGGAAGTGTATAAATTCAGCTTAGGAGGGTAAATGAGTGCCGTTTTTGGGTCTTTTAAGGGGTATTACGAATTTTCATTGTGGCTTCCGGCATTTGGAGAGTTTTGTAAATAGGTCATTCTTTCTTTTCTTGACCGAATATCCTGTAGTTACCCTCACGCAAGCACATTTGATCTTTTCTTTTCTCCCCCTCATTCTGTTTCTTCCATTACTGAAAAACCATCATTCCTTTTTGTCGAAATTCCTATTGGTGTTGCATTCTTCTTCTTTCTCTGAAAGCCGAGTACTCCCTTATAATCAAATAGCCCTATCTTTTTGCCGATTCCTTGTTGTTTTTCCTCCATCAAAAATCGGTTGCTGTTATCTACTCTTAATCAAGTTTTAAAAGCTGGATCTCGTTCATTAACTATCTAGGCCGCAGGATCAAAGGTTGGATTCGGTAAGTACTCAGTCAACTTCCTTAGTGTGTTTGGTTAAAAGCCGAAGGGCTATCTAACTACTCCTTGTCGTTAACTTTGTATTAACAAGGGTAGGGTTCAAAGATCGCAAGTGGTAAGTGTACTCATCTCAGTTGTGAATTAGTGGTTGGCCGAATGTGAGTATGGATTATAGAGGTGACTTGTGTGGAGAATGAGTCACTTGATTTTTGATAGCATATATGTGTGTGGGTGCAGATCTAAGGGATATTCGTGATTAGTAGCTAAGGAAGGGCTACTAGAACTGGTGGCACACAGTAAGGTTACGGTGAGGTTTCGGTTTTTGATAAAGAATGTATTAAGCCCTTAGTTAATCGTTAAGTGATGTCTATTGTAGGATTCGTGATTAAGGGGTTTGTAGCATGCGTTATTACTAGGTGTGTACAAACACTACACACACACGATGGCGGCAACGCCGAAAAGCTGAAAAGCTGAAAGTGGCTAAATGGGCCTACCGAGCTCGTGGGCCCAAATCGGCAAAGATTGATATGTGTATTTGAATATTGAATTGACATGAAAGGGGTGTATGGTTTGATTATGATCGGGCCTAATGGGCTACATAAACATGTACGGGCCTAATGGGCTATATAAACATGAATATGCTTAGTGGGCCTTATGGGATTTTAGAAATGTATGCTAGGGTTTAATGGACTCTAGGCCTAGTTCTGATAAATTCTTAAAATTGCATAAGACTTAATTTATTAATCAAACATGTCTATGGACAAGTCGATTGGTTAGAGTGTCGTAACCGACATATGCATGTCTAGGATTGGATCTAGGGAGAGCTTGGTACTTAAGCGGTCCTAGTGACCCACCTCCTCTTTTCTGAGATCCTACCTGGTGCATAGTATTTGTTCACTTTAATCGCGAGGACTTGTTGATGGGCGAAAGTTCATAACTAAAACCCGAGATGAAATAAATTGCAAAAATACCCCTATAGGGTAGAAATTATGGAAATACCCCTGTAGGGTAGAACTACGGAAATACCTCTGTAGGGTAGAATTACAGAAATACCCTTGTAGGGCAGAATTACGGAAATACCCCTGTAGGGCAGAATTACGGAAATACCCCTGTAGGGAAGAATTACGATAATACCCCTGTAGGGTAGAATTACGAGAATACCCTTGATTGTGAAATGACTAAAATACCCCTATGTGATGAGTATGAGTTTTATGGATGTTACTCATGTGCATGCCGCATTCATATGATATTCTGTTTACGATGCATATGGGTGGGAATTATTGTACGGAGGAAGAATTTGAGGATCGCATAGTCGCTTGACGACCATGGATCCACCGGTGGCTTTAAGCCCATTATATGATTAGCAGCTTTGCTGCAACGTTGAGTAGTGCCGCTGTGAGTGCTACTATTGGTGTGTAGCGGAGGGGTGGGTCGAGCTAGAATTCCCCACAGGTGTATAAGGTTGGAAGGGAAATGGTGTGTAGCGGATGGATTTTTGGGGAGGGTTTTGCATTACCTTGTTTTGCATCTGATATGATATGATATGATCTGATATGAGGTCATTGTGGGCTAAGGCCCAAGATCACCGATTTTTGATAAGGCTTAGGCCTAATGTGATAATTGTATATTAAATTGACTGCCAAGGGTCGTACACACTGAGTTTCGAAACTCACACCCTTTTATTTAATGTTTCAGGTGACGCTCAGTAGACGACTCGACGTGGAAGAGGGACTCGGAGATGGCCACATTGCAAGTTAATTAGAAGTTTTTTTGTTTATTTGTTTCGAATGACTTTAGTTTAAATCCTTTATTTTCATTGGTTGTAATAAGGCCTTGTATCTCCAATTTGACGTTACTTATGGGTTTTATTATTATTTCCGCTGCTTAATTTTTATTTCAACTTAAATAAATTTCTAAAGTTTAACAAGGTTTTCAAAATAACTATAACCTATGGCTTTTATTTAAAACATGGGATTTCTTCATAACTTAACAAGATTCATGGATTTTGGGCTTTTGGGTCTTAAATTTTTACTTAGCAAAATCGTTTTGAATTATGCCTTTGATGTGACATTCCCGGATTCGGCCATAACTTTTGGGTTGGGTTTGGGGGTGTTACACTCCATGATAACTTCACTTTTCCTAAGGGCCTAAGTTAAAACAAAAGCAAACCTGAAGAGACCGTATGTTTAAGGTTGCATTACAGCCCATGATCTTGAAAAGTTAGTGGAGAATGTCCATGAGCTAAACTCACCTGAACCGCGTGAACCAACAGAACCAGAAACTAATGAGTCATCAAACAATTCTGAAACAGAAGCGAACTCAATTACTTAGATAGAAGAAGCTAAATCTGAGGAAAAACTGAGCAATCCAAAATCGATAAAGGAACCGGAAGTCTCTAAACCAAAAGAAGAGCCGAATGCTAATGAGCCAGTTGAACCAAGTGTTAATCCTGAGTTGACTATTCCTAGGTCTACTTCTTCAAATACTGTGAAGAAATCAGAATTGTCAATTATGATGGATATGATGAAATTTATGCATAACCAACAACAGGCTTATTGGAAATATGCAAAAGTTAGAGATGATGCCGTAAGAAATACTTTTAAAAATATCTCTAACAATTTTGTTCCTGAGTTCCCAGATTATATCCTCGAGTCATGGAAGGAAGATGAGAATGCAAGTGAGGATGAAACATCAAAGGAGGAAGATGAGAAGGATAAGTCAAATAAATAAAATGGGGAATTTCTTATCTTTAGTTTTTATTTCTTTTTAGGTGTTTATTTTTATTTCCTAGTTAGAATTTTTGCTTTCGCATAATAAAATAGAAAGCATGAATAAAATAAGTTCAATGCCTCTTCAATAAAAAGAAAATAAAGTGATGTGGTAATGAGAATGAGCATGTCTAGGATTGAATTGTGAGAAAGATTTGGTACTTAAGTAGTCTTTATGACTCACCTCTCTTTTCTTGCAACCCTACCTAGTGTTTAGTTTTCATTCATTACTTTGTTTTCGCAATCAAGACATTGCTTCTTTTTAAAAGGGGTAAGGCATTTTGCATAAATTTTAATAAGGTATTTCGCATGAATTTTTAAAGTATGTTTCAATCTTTTTACTTAAGTATGCTAAAATAAATGAATATTCATAAATAATTTTTTTTCACAAGTATGTTCAAATGCATACATGATTTTTTATTTTATCTAAGTTATTCGTATGTTATCTTGAGTGATAGAATGCTTGTATGATCTTAGCCTTATGTAGGATTTGCCATGAAATTTTGATTTCTTTAGAAATAGGCATGTATGAAGGTTTAGGTTTTTAGAATTGACTTAGTAACTTTCTTGAGGCGAAATCCCAGGAGGTATAAGACTCTAATATGATATAGGCACACTTTCTTTAGATCGTTTGAGCCTTTCAAGCTGACCTTATGAAATTTAACCCTTGGAACTTAATTTTGAGCTTAATGGCCTATTTATTGCAAATTACCTACATTATAAGCCACATTAACATCTTTTTTTATCCTATCCTTTTGCACCTATCTTAACCAAAAATTTGTCTTGGTGATCAAAGTTTAAGGAAAATTATGAGAAGATGTACATGCTCTTCACATGTCAAAAGAAAAAAGGGAAGATGGATGTAAGTTTGTTCAGAAAAATAAAAAGCAAAGAAAATATTGCTCAAGATCTCAAAAAATAAAGAGCAAGATTTGTTCAAATTCTGAAAAATAATAAATGGTTGAGTATGAGCTCGAAATAAGTTTAGGGGTGTTCCAAAGACCCAATTTTATGAAGGTTGTGACACAGAAAGATCCAAGACAAGTTAGGGTTAAGATGATTGAACCTACGAATCACTTCTTTTTATCCCTACCTTTAGCGTAGCCCTATTACAACCTAAAAAAAGACCTATTGATTGGATGATTATACCAGCTACGTTAGTGGAGAGGAATTACTAAGTTCAACATATGAAGACACTAATTAAACCTTGGGATGGTTATGTTTAGTTGATAAGGAAAGCATATTGATTGGTGAATGTTATGTATGACTTTGAAAATGCATGCAAACTATGATTCATGTTGACATTATGATGTACTTAGTATAAAGTTAAAAATAATATTTGCATTCGAGCTACTTATCAATAAAGAATAATTTTTTTAGCATGATTTTTTCAATGCATGATTATGTGCGAAGATTGATGCTTCTTTATCATTTTACAAAATTGCCTTAGCAAAAGTTGTGCTATGCATGCACATTACTCGGTACGAGCAATGGTTTAAGTTTGGGGGTATGGAAACTCAAAATTATATAGGGTTTTTCTGTATGTTTTTACAACCTTTTTACTTAATTATTATGTTTATCTCGAGTAATTATTATTGAAATAAGTGAATTTTACTTAATTAGTAATTTTAGACATGAATTTTGGAAGTATGTGAAATTATGCTTAATTACATGATTTTCATGCATATTTTGTATTAATTCACGTTAATTTATTAATGTATGTACTTTTCACTATGTAGGGGGTCCATTGGAGACATGATTTAAATAAATAAAAGATGACCATGCACAAATTATCCATATGGACGGCAAGACCATGCAATTTTTGGCATAGGGTTGACTACTTGACCCAGTAAAGAAGATGTTAAAAATATGGATATGTCTGCTAAGTTATTGGATTGAAAAAAACCGTCCAACAAGGGGAATTAAAAGCCCAATTTCGTCACTTGATGTTGGCTGCCCAAAATGTGTTTTGGGATATTTAATTGAAGGTCCCTACAGTTGGAAAATAATCAGAATTTAGCCAAACAACTTCCCTGTTGAAACCGTCCACTCTATAGCTATTATTAACTTGAAATTCGAATTCAAATTGAGAAAACTTGGTCATCCCTTTTCCTTGAAGCATGGTCGGCCACATGAGAGGGGGAAGGAAGGAAATTTAAACCTATTTTTAGTAAACTCAAATCCTTACCTTCACCTATAAATACCTTGACATTCCTCACTTTTCCATCATCCCTTATTTCTCAACATTCCTCTCTCACTCACTCTAGTTTTCTCTCAATTCTTTTTCCCTTTTTACCTTGTATAGCCGTCCATCCCCTCTCCCTTCTTTAGCCTCAAAATATTTGTCAAAAGCACTCTTTAGCGAGCTACCTTCTAAACCCTTAGCAAAAGAAGCTTCAATCAAAACGGAGGAGCACTTCAGACATAATCGATTCGAAAGACTGTTGAACTGAGCAATGTTGAGCACATCAGTCAGAATAGATCCGAAAAGTTGCTAAACTGAGTCTACTCTTTCCTCTTGATTATCTATTTTAACATGTTTACTTTGAGTTTTATGCTTTTGACATCAACTATGAAGTTTTAAATCCTATTTGCTGGGATAATTATACTAAGTTAATGAGATTTATTTAATTCATGTTAACATGTTTTGTGCCTCAGTCGATTATGTTTTCAATTAATATCATGATGCATTTCATTCATACGTGACTGGGGGCACTTAGATTAGCTGAGCAATCCTAACCAGAAGATGGCTAGTAGACGCATAATTGAAAAGTACAATGTTTAATTTAGGTTATTAAAACTGACTAAGTTAAGGTTCATAATATCTTTAGTTAGCTCTATTATCTTGCATGGTTTTTAGATTTATGTAATTAAACTATTGCAAACGTAAATGTCCATGTGACCTTACATAAATGCTAAGAAACCTTTAGTCTAATATGATTAGTAACATGCATATTTAACTAAGTAAAAGATCTGTGAGGACTTAATTTGGTTTCCAAACCCATTAGAGATCGAGTTGCCATGGAAGTAATTCCGAACATGTTAGCATGATGAAAGTAAGTTGATTTGATTAATCTAATTATCCTAGCTCATTTAATGTTGATTGTTTTTGTTGCTAAAGCCTTCATTCATACATTTAGGCAGTTAAATATAATTATCCTAGCTCATTTAATGATGATTGTTTGTGTTGCTCATTTAATGTTGATTTGATTGTTTTTGTTGATTATAGAATTAATTTAATTGGGCAGTTAAATATTGAACGAATTATATGTACAAGTATATTGTACACATAATGAGAACATGTTTAAATTAATATATATGAATTTGGTTCGTATAAAATTTAACTAAACATAATTTATCGGAATCCTTGTTATAATTATTGTAATTATAATTTACGATCGAATATTATTATAATTATTGTAATTGTAATTTTTCATTCAAACATTATTATAATTATGGTATTTATAATTATTATATTCAGTTAATTATTATAATGAATCTTGATTCATATTAAGATAACAACTATTCTCGAATTAGGAAATATAGGGTTTTTAAGAAAAAGCCTTATATACCTAAATATTGTGTATGAGGTCTAGCAGTTGTCAATGAGTTTTTCTCTTTGAAAAAGTTTGAGAGAATTCTTGTCGTTAGTTGTCATACCGGGTGGGTAACGTAGAGGTCGAAACTTTTCGTGGTAGCTTGGAATCGACATACAATTACGTAATCAGTTTCACAACAGTTATCTTTGATTTTCCAAATGATTAAAGATAACCGTTCATACCCTTCTCACCCTGATTTGTTTCTCGCACATGGATCCCTAGATATGATCGTCATCCAACAGTTTGCCCTAACAGAAAAGATTGGTCTCGAAGGCTCGATGATGCTCTATGGGCCTATCGAACTGCTTTTAAGACGCCATTAGGAATGACTCCTTATCGGTTAGTATTTGGAAAGGTGTGTCACTTGCCACTTGAATTGGAGAATAAATCTCACTGGGCTTTGAAACAATTAAATTTGGATCTTAAGCAAGCCGATAAGAGAAGAATGTTACAGCTTGACGAGTTAGAAGAGTTGAGGTTATCTTCATACGAAAATGCCAAGATGTATAAGGAAAAATATAAGAAATGGCATGATAGTTGTATTCAACCTCGTGAGTTCAAAGAATGTTAGAAAGTGTTGTTGTTTAATTTAAGGCTAATGTTATTTCCTGGGAAGCTCAAGTCCCGATGGAAAGGACCTTATACCATCTATAAAGTTTATCCATATGGATTTGTAGAATTGTACGACAACCAGGGAGGTACGTTTAAAGTTAATGGTCAATGTCTCAAACATTATTGGGATGGTGAAGTTGAGCGAATTGAAACTTCGTCCAATTTAATAGACCCTTTGTAACAGCCCGATTTAGGGCCTAATCAGAATAGTGGTTGCGAGACCACAAATCCGAGGTAGAAATATGTGTTTTATGGTTTTTATGAGGTCTATGGCATGCTTGCATGATTGTGTGAAAATTTCATGAAGAGATTTTATTAATTAGTGGTCAATTTATTCATTAGGAATAAATTGCAAAGATTGAAAAATATGAGATTCTAGAAGATTCAAGTATGAAATAGCATTAGAAAATATGTTAGAGGTCCTTATCTAGCAATTAGACCATTATATGTCAAGATGGACAAAAATAGACATGAGAAGGAAAATATCAAGAAAGGGACCTTAAGGGCATTTTTGTCATTTGGTTAACAAAATAATTAAAAGGGAAAAAGAAGTCAAAATTCATGTCCATCTTCTCCATGCTTGCCGAAAATTTCAAGGGCACCATAGCTAGGGTTTCTTCATCTTTCAAGCTTGATTGTAAGTACCTCCTAGCCCCGTTTTTAGTGTTCTTCGTATTTTTGAAATCCTCGTAGCTCGATTTAGCTATTTCTACCATTATTTTGAGCTAGGGTTTGTGTTTAAAAATTTACCCATACATGCATGTATTTTGATGATTTATGGAGGAATATGAAAGTTTGATGTATGATAAACATCTTTTTCTAAGAGATTTTCATGAGAAGCTCGTAAAAGGACCTAATTGTAAAAGTTATGAAAGTTGTCACAAAAGTGTGAATTAGTGGAAATTTCTGAATGTTGTAGTTATGAAAATGGTTCGGCTAGGCTTGAAATACAAAGAAATTGGATAAAAATCATTTTACGAGCCTAGGGGCAAAAGTGCAAATATGTGAAAGTTTAGGGGAAAAATCGTAATTTTTGCCAAAGTATGATTCATGGGTTATTTTAGTCAATGTGATTATTAAACAAGTAAATTTGTTACTATAGATCAAGAAACACGAAGGCCAAACTGAAACCGAGGCAATAACAAGGTGGTAGACTAAATTAAAAATTCCATATATATTTTGGTACCGAGGTAAGTTTATGTGTAATAAAGCTACATAATGTTATTATGTTTTAAATGCTTGATAGCATGAGAAATGTATGCTATCTCTATGAAATTGGTTAATGATGTTTCAATGAAAGTATGATGAAATTATGTGAAGTCAAAGTCCCGGTTGAACCATGGGAATAGTAAGGATACCAATATCATGACATGAGATTAAGAAGGTCCCGTATAAGTCCATGTCAGGGACATGGCCTCGGCACCGAATGAAGGTCCCGTATAAAACCATGTCAGGGACATGGCCTCGGCACCGAAAGGGAGATCTCGTGTAAGACCATGTCTAGGACATGGCATCGACATCGACATACGATCTCGTATAAGACCATATCTAGGATATGGCATCGACATCGAGATATGAGATCCCGTGTAAGACCATATTTGGGATATGGCATCGGTATCGAGATGTGATCCCATGTAAGACTATATCTGGGATATGGCATTGGCATCGTGTTACATTTATGATGAGATTGAGTATCCTTCAATATTCCAAGTAGTTCAACGGGTAAAGAGCTAAGTTTATATTAAAGGTGACGAGAGCAAGTCTATGTTCAAGAGAATAAGACTGCTAAAGTTATGTGATGAAGTGATACAAGTACCCATGAGTATCTTACGAGAAATGAATGCAAATTGTGAAATGAGATTTGGTAAGAGTAGGCATGAGTAAGTTATGTCAATATGCTTGAGAACTTGCGTATTATTTAGTGTGATGAATGGATGTTATCATGAGCCCCTTTATGTTGCTATTTATTTCATGCAAACTTATTAAGCTTTATTTTTACCCCTCTCATTTTCCTTTGTCCTTGTAGTATCGCTAAGCTAGCTCGGGGATCGTAGGACGTCAGAGTTCAGATCACACTATCAACTACTCTTTGGTATAGCAAAGTTTGATTAATTTTGGGTATGGCATGTATAGGAAGTTGGTCATTTTGTGATATGTCATATTTGTTAGCCAATGTGTGGCTATTAATGTCATTCAATTCATTTTGTAAATGGCCATTGGAATTGGCCAATATTTTCTAAGTTATATATATTCAATGATGATGAAATTTCATGAAGTACAAGTTGTGAAACCAATTGAGTTATGTGTGAAGTATATGCATGATGAATGTAGTGAGGAATTAAGGTGTGAATGTCTTGATTTTTAATATTAGAAGTGCCTTATTATCATGTTGCTTGTTGCATTGAAATGGTATAAGTGTGATTGCTTTTCAGGGTGGAAAATGGCTTGGTAGATAGCCTTACATTTGTCCACATGGGTATACACACGGGCGTGTGTCTAGGCCGTATGTGACACATGGTCAGCCCCATGGGTGTGTTGATAGGCCGTGTGTCCCCTGCACCTAAATTACGAAAAATTCAGTTCGTCACATGGGCCAGCACACGGGCGTGTGGCTTGGCCGTGTGGTCCTAATTAGTTAGTGACGTCATAAACAGAATACCCCCTATTCTGGACACGGCCAGAAGCACGGGCGTGCGATATGCCCACACGGGCGTGTCATTTCTCTCACACGGGCGTGTGGCCCTATTTTGAGTCAAAATTTCCCAAGTGTTCTTAAGTTTCCGGTTCAGTCCCGGTTCACTTCATGTTTATGTCTTGGGTCTCATAGGCCCATAATAAGGACGTTAAGAGATTGAATGAAGAAGTTTAAGTTCAAAAGAGAGTTCATTGCCCGATTTTGTATGATTAAGTAGGTTAAGTCCCAGAATGCCTCGTGCATCTTGCTTCCGTGTCGAATATGTGTAAGGGGTGTTACATTTAGTGGTATCAGAGCTACGGTTTATTCGATTCTCGGACTAATGTAGCTTATGCCCGAGTCTAGCTATACATGCTATATGTATGAGTATTTATATAATGATAGTGTGACGACTCCTGACAGCTTAAATTATGTTTTCATATAGTAAATGGATCCCGAAAGAGCAAAGTGGCGGATGATGTAGAAAGTAACGCACGGCTCCCGCCAAGGGACTGGGTATGGCAATCGAAATGAGAATAGACCCGCAGCTGTGAGTCAGAGAGGAGGAGAAGAGGCTAGGGAAGCCTTTCTCCATATGATGAATGCCTGCTATACTGAGTTCGTTCGTACGAACCCAAATGCTCAACTCCCTCCACTCCCTCCTATTCCTTAACCTACCCCTGTAGCTCCCTAAGTGGTGGAAATGGTAAGAAGAGAAAAGCCTCCGGTTGATAGAACCCAGAAACAAGGAGCCGAGGAATTTTGAGCTAGTAAAGATGATGATCCGGAACGAGAAGATTTTTGGCTTGAAAATACCATCAGGGTATTTGATGATTTATCTTGCACAACTGAAGAGTGCATGAAATGTGTGGTGTCTCTCTTGAGAGATTTCGCTTATCAGTGGTGGAATACCCTTGTGTCGGTTGTGTAATATCCCGGGTTAGGGGCTATTTTGTTGTTGCATGATATTGCATGTGTTGGTGTGCTGTGTTGCTGTTTTGGTGTCTTAGGGGCTTAATTGTAGGCTAGGACTATGTCTGAGCAGGTAGGAAAATTTTAGTTTTTAAGCCTTAGGTGAGAGGAGCTGAGGGAGCTGGGGTTTTTATATTTTATTTGGTGTTTTAGAGTACAAAAGAGGAGCTGGTGGAGTGGCAAGGCATGCGCTACTTGGGAGCTAGGTGTGGCGTCAATCGCATGAGGTGGAGGTCTTGTGTTCAAGCCGCAAAGACTCACATTTTGGCTTCCATTTTGACGGCATGGAAGGAAGAGTTTGTAGGCAGTTCAAACTCTGCCTTGGACTTGGTCTACTCATTCGAAATGGATGGCAAGGAGGGATTTGTGGGATTTGACTAGTTCAAACTAGTTTGAACTAGTGGCTTGGAGAGTTTCTAGGAGGTGGCCGAATGTGGGAGTCTTCAAGTGGGGGGTGTGGCCGGTTTTTGAAGGTGTTGAGGAGGGTAAATGCCGAAATTCCTTGAGGCATTTTGGAGGTTTCGGTCAGCCTAGTTTTGGTACCAAAAAGCCGAATTCCTCTTTGATGTTTTCTTGAAACTGAAAATCCCCAATAGCATATACTTCTAGCCGATTTTGTGTGTTGTTCTTTTTTTTTTATTTCTTTGGTTGCCGAAACTAGTTACCTTTCCTTCTCATATCTCCATTTCTTTTCTCTTAAACCATTTGTGCCGAATCTCTCATTTGCTTCTTAACCGAATTTATTCTTTCTCCCTTTGGCATTTTCTTTGCTTCTACTCCCAAAGCTCTAGCCGATTTCTCCAATTGTTATCTCCCCATTTCTTTGTGCCGAAAACTTGCTTCACTCCTTATCTTCTCTTTTCTTTCCATCCAAACCGAATGTGGGTATGCTAAGCATCTAAAGCCGAATCCTCTTTCCCCGTGACTAAGGTGTTGGCCGAATCTTCTTTTCCCTTTTAGTTTTGTCCTTGGCCGATTGTTAGAGGGGTGTAGATTGCTTTTGGGGCTTTGTTTCCAATCGTTGGAGTAGGTAAAAGGTAAGGCCGAATGCCCTATGGACTATCCTCTGTTCTCTCTGTCGACATCTACAAGGGTAAGAGTGGATTTTTGGCATTTGTTTGGAAGGATATTAATCTCTTATTTGGTAATTATTTCGTTATAGGGTCTCCGGATTTTGGTGGCGATCAAGTGAAGCAATTATCTTTGGGTAAGCAATTGGTAGGTGGTGGTAAGAGGTTGGATGTTGGTTTATATTTTAGTTTCGGTTTGTGAGACTAATTGTTTATGTTTAGGGGAGGGCCGATTGTCAGAGGAACCACTGCTTGGTTCAGGTTTGGTAGGAAACCAAATCATCTTCAAGGTAAGGGATTGATATTAACCCCTTTGGGTTTGATAGTAATCTCTTTGGTTAATTGATGTTGGCCGAATGGTATAGATGCCTAACTCCTATTTGACCGATTGTAGGAGCAAGTAATCAAGGAGCCTAGACCGTTTCTTTTGGTATTGGAGATTGTGCTTTAACAGTGTGTAAACTAACACACACTGCTTAGTAATATGATTGATAACCTGTGTTGTAATTAGTGAAACGGTGATGATTGATATGATACCCTATTGGGTATGATCTTGGACTCGGGTGAGTCAGTATTATTATGAGCTTACTGATGATCTATATAGTATCATGATTATGGATGTATGTGATATGGGATATGATGTTAACATATTAGCATGATATGCATGGCTTGTATGATATGCATGATCACATGAGTATGGTATGTTGATGGGTGATATGAGTGGAGGGAGAATGATGATATCCGTGTCTTTGGGACATCGTGTCTTTGGGACACCGTGAGGTTTGGCACCTCCAGTGGTTTGGCACCACGCTTGATTTTGTGACTTCTGGCCACCAAGTGATTTGGTATCACACTCGTGTCTTTGGGACACCAGAGGTTTGGCACCTCATTGCGACTCGTCCCTCGTGGTTAACACCACCGTGGGTTGGCCCCACTTTGAGATATGGGATCGTCGCTAGTGATTTGGTATCACACGATGGGTTGGCCCTATCATCGGATTTGTGATGCATGGTCACCAAAGTGATTTGGTATCACATTTGTGTCTTTGGGACACCAGAGGTTTGGCACCTCATTGCAACTCGCCCCCGTGGTTAACACCACCGTGGGTTGGCCCCACTTTGAGATATGGGATCGTCGCTAGTGATTTGGTATCACACGATGGGTTGGCCCCATCATTGGATTATTCGTGACTTTGGGTCACCAAAGTGGTTTGGCACCACACATATGGATATCGTGACTTTGGGTCACCAGTGGTTTGGCACCACCAGTGGTTTGGTACCACACGGGTAGAAAAGGCGATATGGATGGTTAGGATCGGGTTGCACTAATCCTCGTTGCTATGTATGATGTGTGTTAGCATGTTGTTTTATCGGGAGCGGATTTATGCACCGAGTCATTCGACTCACCCTCTCCTTTGACATTTCAGTGACACTTAGACGCGGACGTGGAGCCGGGATGGACTCGGGGTGCTCATGCCACGCTTAATAAAGTTTTACTCAGACTTTATAATTTGGGTACTTTTGCTTGCTTTTTATTATTTGGGTTTGTTTTGGGTTGTAAAAGGCCTTTAAATTATGTTTTATGATGTTTATGCTTTAAATAGACTTTAATATGCCTTAACAAAATAAGTGGGTTGGAATTTTACTAAAATTTGGAAGACAATGATTTAAAAACTATAACGCAAAGTGTTTTAAACTATACCATCGGGTATCTCACCATGACTCGCATTAGAAACTCAAACGATTTCCAAATCAAAACTCGATTTTCTACCAGGTTAAAATGTCTTAAGTAACACTAAGAAACTATTTGAATAATGAAATGGAATAAACTCATTTTAACTACACCTTTTGGGTAAGAAATTTTCTTCAAATACACTAGATAGTGAAGTGTTTACATCCTGCTTTTAAACGAAAAAAAAACCTAAACCTCTCAAGTACGTTTTCCCCGTAACATACCAGATTCGGTCGTGGTGTATTGACCGGGTTTGGGGTGTTACAGGTTGTACCAAAGGAGAAAATCAATTGGGAGTTTTTCCAAGAAGAGTTCTGGAAGAAGTACACCAGTCAAAGATTTATCGACCAGAAAAGAAAGGAATTCCTCGAGTTGAAACAAGGCAGAATGACGGTGACTGAATATGAAAGTGAGTTCGTAAGGCTTAGTAAATACGCCCGGGAGTGCATATCCACAAAGGCCATTATGTGCAAAAGGTTTGAGGACAGATTAAATGAGGATATCTGATTGTATGTGGGTGTCTTAGAACTGAAGGAATTTGTCGTGTTAGTAGATAGAGCTTGCAAAGCCAATGAGTTGGCCAAAGAGAAAAGAAAGGCTGAAATTGAGTCTCGTGACTCGAGAAAGAGATAATTGGGTAAGTCATTTCAATCCTCATCCAAGAAATCAAGAGAGTTTACTACTCAATCAGCCACTTCAACTTGGTTTTCAAACAGAAGTAAGAGTAAACAGTACTCGGGGTCTAAAGCTCAGACCACTTCAGTTGCTAGTGTTGGAAATACTCGACCAAGTAGACCGGAATGTCCACAGTGTGGCAGACGTCATCCCGGTGAGTGTCGAGCAAATGAGAAAGCTTGTTTTAGATGTGGATCCCCAGATCATTTTATTAGAGATTGCCCCGAGATGGGTGAGAAAGAGAAATCTCAGAGTGCAAGATCGGGAAGTACAGCTAGAGGAAAGTCACGGAGAAATTCGGGAAATGGAACAAGTAGTAAGAATACGCCTAGAGAGCAGACTGCAAGACCTGAGGGTAGAGCGCCTGCGAGGACTTATGCTATTCGCGCTCGCGAAGAGGCGTCATCCCCTGATGTAATTACGGGTACATTTTCTCTCTATGATATTCATGTTTTTGCTTTAATTGATCCGGGATCTACCCACTCATATGTTTGCATGAAATTAGTAACTAGTATGAGCATGCTTGTAGAGTCTACATAATTTGTGATAAAGGTGTCAAATCCCCTAGGCAAGTGTGTGTTAGTTGATAAGGTATGCAAAGATTGCCCTTTAATGATTAGAGGTCATTATTTTCCGGCAAATCTCATGCTATTGCCATTTGATGAATTTGATATAATCCTTGGTATGGATTGGTTAACTACTCATGATGTGATAGTAAATTGTGGAAGGAAATTTATTGAGTTTAAATGTGAAAATGGGGATATTCTCCGTGTTGAATCAGATGAACAAGACAAATTGTCTGCAGTGATTTCTTTCATGTCTGCTCAGAAGTACATAAGAAAGGGATATAAAGCTTACCTTGCTTTTGTGATAAATGCTAAAGACACTGAGTTAAGAATTGAGTCAGTGCCGATAGTATGTGAGTACCCAGATGTATTTCCAGAAGAATTGCCACGGTTACCTCCAGTGAGAGAGATTGAATTTGGTATTGAGTTAGTCCCTGGTACTGCCCCTATTTCAATTGCTTTGTACAGGATGGCTCCAACCGAGTTGAAAGAATTGAAGGCACAGTTACAAGAGTTGACGGATAGGGTTTTGCAAGACCGAGCTATTCTTCGTGGGGTGCTCCCGTATTATTTGTGAAAAAGAAAGATAGTTCCATGAGGTTATGTATAGATTATCGGCAACTTAATAAGGTAACCATAAAGAACAAGTAGCCTTTGCCAAGAATCGATGATTTGTTTGACCAATTAAAGGGAGCCATTGTGTTTTCCAAGATATATTTGAGGTCTGGTTATTTCCAATTGAGAGTCAAAGATGCAGATGTGCTGAAAACTTCATTTCGGACAAGGTATGGTCACTACGAATTTCTAGTTATGCCTTTCGATTTAACAAATGCCCTTGCTGTGTTTATGGATTTGATGAACCGCATTTTTCGGCCGTATTTGGATAAATTGGTTGTGGTTTTTATTGATGATATATTGATTTACTCTCGTGATAAGAATGAGTATGCTGAGCACTTGAGAACGGTCTTACAAATTTTACGAGATAATCAAATATATGCCAAGTTTTGTTAAAGTGAATTTTGGATTAAAGAAGTCAGGTTTTTGGGGCATATTGTTTCGGGAGATGGAATCCGAGTTGACCCGAGCAAGATTTCAGCTATTGTTGATTGGAAACCACCAAGAAATGTATCAGATGTTAGAAGTTTTCTGAGCCTAGCTGGCTATTACAGACGGTTTGTCAAGGGATTTTCCATGATAGCGACTCCAATGACGAGGTTGTTCCAAAAAGATGTGAAGTTTGAATGGACAGAAAAGTGCCAACAGAGTTTCAAGAAACTAAAGGCATTATTGACTGAGGCTCCAGTTCTAGTGCAACCTGAACCGGGAAAAGAATTTATGGTTTATAGTGATGCATCCTTGAATGGATTGGGCTGTGTGCTTATGTAAAAGGGCAAGGTGATAACATATGCCTCTAGACAGATAAAGCCGCACGAGAAGAATTACCCGACACATGATTTGGAGTTAGCTGCCATTGTGTTTGCATTGAAGATATGGAGACACTATTTGTATGGCGAAAAATGTCGGATATTCACCGATCATAAAAGCCTAAAGTACTTGATGACTCAAAAGGAGTTGAATTTAAGGCAACGAAGATGGTTAGAGCTGATAAAGGACTATGAGCTAGTGATTGACTACCATCCAGGAAAGGCAAACGTGGTCGCTGATGCTTTGAGCAGGAAATCCTTGTTTGCATTAAATGCCATGAATACACGGATGACTTTATCAGATGATGGTTCCATCCTAGCTGAATTAAGGGTTAGACCAATGTTTCTCCAAGGGATTTTTGAAGCTCAGAAAGGTGACAGCGACTTGCAAGCCAAAAGAGTTCAGTGTGAGTCGGGTGTGGAGTCAGATTTTTGGATTAATTCTGATGGATGTTTGATGGTTTGAGATAGAGTCTATGTACCGAGAGATGATGAGCTTATTCGAAAAATTTTACATGAGGCACATAACAGATGTTTATCTGTACATCCAGGCAACACAAAAATGTATAACGATTTGAAGAAATGGTATTGGTGGCCGAGTATGAAGAAAGATATTTTTGAGTTTGTATCGAAATGCTTGATTTGTCAGCAAGTGAAAGCTGAACACCAAGTACCTTCGGGGTTGCTTCAGCCTATTATGGTTCCCGAGTGGAAATGGGACCTTGTTACTATGGACTTTGTGACGGGTTTACCTATGACACCGAAAAAGAAAGATGCTGTGTGGGTCGTTGTTGATAGACTTACGAAGTCGGCCCATTTTATACTGGTATGCGTCGATTATTCACTTGATAAGTTGGCAGACTTGTATGTTTCAGAGATTGTAAGACTACATGGAGTACCGTTGTCGATTATATCGGATACAGATCCGAGATTCACATCGCGACTTTGGAAAAAGTTGCAAGAAGCCTTGGGCACAAAGTTAATTTTCAGTACAGACGGACAGTCAGAGAGAGTAATACAGATACTAGAAGACATGCTCCGATGCTGTGTTTTGGAATTTCAAGGCAGCTGGGATAAGTACTTACCGTTGGTAGAGTTTGCTTACAATAACAGTTTTCAGTCGAGTTTGAAAATGGTGCCTTATGAGGCGTTGTATGGGGGGAAGTGCCGAACGCCTTTGTATTGGACCGAACTCAGAGAGAAACAGATTCACGGGGTTGATTTAGTTAGAGAAACTGAAGAGAAGGTAAAAGTGATTCGTGATTATTTAAAAGCTGCTTCTGATAGGCAAAAGTCTTACGCTGATTTGAAACGAAAAGAGATTGAGTTTCAAGTTGGTGATAAGGTATTTTTGAAAGTTGTAATATCCCGGGTTAAGGGCTATTTTGTGGTCGCATGTTTTGCATGTGTTTAGTGTGCTGTGTTGCTGTTTGTGTAGTCTCGGGGCTTAATTGTAGGTTAGGAGTGTGCCTGAGTAGGTAGGAGAATTTTTGTTTTTAGGCTTTTTAGGAGAGGAGCTGGGGAAGCTGGGGTTTAAGAATATTATTTGGTGTTTGGTTGCAAAAATGAGGAGCTGGCAAAGTGGCAAAGTATGTGCCACTTGGGGCTTGAGTGTGGCGTCAACTACAAGGGGGAGAGATCCCGAGTTCAAGTCGTAGAGCTCCCATTTTGGTTCCCATTTTGGACGGCATGGGGAAGAGGTAGAAGGCAAGTGGAATTCTACCTTGGACTGTGTCAAACCGCTCAAAAGAAAGGTGGAGAGTGATTGTAGGAGTAAGACTTGGTCCACTCATTTGAAATGAGTGGTGGTAAGTGTGTTTGGGGATTATGGCCGAATTTGTGGGGTGTTGGAGTGGGGGAAGTGGACGGCTTGGGTTGGTAGTGTGGCATTGGGGTTGTGCCGAAACTCTTTTGGGAATTTTGGGTGCACAATCGGTCTTGGGAGGTAGCAAAAGGCAAACCGAAATTGCTAGTGAGTTCTCCCTTCTTTCTTTTGCAAACCGTAAGTCCAAAGGCATACTTGTTTAATTTTTTTGCTTTTGTTTTCTACACTTGGTGTTGTTGGTCAATGCTTTTCTCCTATTTTCTTCTTCTCTTCATTTTGTATAAGTTTTAAACCTATGTCACTTTTTCTCACACTTTCTTCTTCTTTCTTTAATTGTGCAAGCCGAAACTTACCTTGTTCCTAAACCAAAATCTCCATACATTCTTTCCATTTCTCCTCTGCTAGACTCTCTTTTATTCTCATACAAAGCCGAAAGTAGGGGTGTTAAACACTCAAGCCGAACCCTTCTCATCATTGGCCGATTTCTTCTCATCTCTTAAACCATATTTTTCTTTGTTGTACTTTCGAGTTCTAAGCCGAATACCTCCCTTCTCTTAGTGTTTGGTTGGTCGAATTCTTTCCTTCTTTTGATCAAGGTGTTGGCGAATCTGTCCCTTCTTCTAGTGGTTTACTTGGCCGAATATCGGTGGGGTATTTGGGGGCCTTGTTTCAATCGCTTGGAATCTGGTAAGTGATTGGCCGAATGGTCATTTCCTTCTTCTTTAGGCGTTGCCGATGTTGGTTAATTAAGAGCCGAATGTGGCCTTGTTGTGAGTGCTAATCTTTTGGTGATGGAACCGATTGTGTTATAGGGCATCGGGGACTTCAAGGCGCTGTTTGAGTCTCCATTGTTGGGTAGTCATTTGGGTAAGAAGGTGTCTCATTAGTCTTTTTGTTTAGTTTCTTTTAGTCAAGCTATTAAGAATTAATGGTTCTTCTTATTAGGTGGTGGCCGATTATCAAAAGAACCATCGTTGGTTCGAGGTTTGGTTGGAAACCAAATCATCTTCAAGGTAAGGGATGGATATTGACCCCCTTTGGTTATCTCGATGATGGCCGAATGTTATAGATGCCTAACCCCTATGTGTTGGCCGAGTGTAGGAGCTAGTAATCGAGGGACTTAGATCGTTTCGTTGGGGTTTTAGACTCGTGATTACTGTGTGTGTAACTAACACACCCATATTTAGTGATATTATTATAAAACCTATTTGCCTATTAAAATCATGTGAAGGTGATGGATTATTGGATACCTAAACGGGGTATGTGTACGTATCAAGGTAAGTCAAGATTGTTACTAGATTATCGATGATCTATATGGTATCATGACTATGTATGTATGTGATATGGGGTATGAGTCAAACATATTAGCATGATTGGCATGACTCGTATGATATGCATGATTACATGAGTTGGCTTGTTGATGGGTGATATGAGTAGAGGAGCAAAGTGATATTTTTAGCCGACGAGCACCAGTGTTTTGGTAACACACTTTGTGACTTTGGGTCACCAAAGTGCTTTGGTAGCACATTTGTGTCTTTGGGACACCGTGAGGTTGGGCACCTCATTGCGACTTGTCCCCGTGGTTTAACACCACCGTGGGTTGGCCCCACTTTGAGATATGGGATCGTCTGCTAGTGATTGGGTATCACACGATGGGTTGGCCCCATCATTCGATTATCGTGACTACGGTCACCAGTGCTTGGGTAGCACATTTGTGTCTTTGGGACACCAGAGGTTGGGCACCTCATTGCGACTTGTCCTTGTGGTTTAACACCACCGTGGGTTGGCCCCACATGAGATATGGGATCGTCTGCTAGTGATTGGGTATCACACGATGGGTTGGCCCCATCATTCGATTATCGTGACTACGGTCACCAGTGCTTGGGTAGCACATTGTGTCTTTGGGACACCAGTGTTTTGGTAACACATTGTGACTATATGTCACCAGTGGTTTGGCACCACCGGTGGTTGGGTACCACACGGGGGTAGAACAAGGAGATACGGATGGTTAGGATTGGGTTGCATTAATCATGTTGCTATGTATGATGTGTGTTAGCATGTTGTTTCATCGAGCGGGATTTATGCATCGAGTCATTCGACTCACCCTCTCCTTTGACATTTCAGTGACTCGTGAGACGCGGACATGGAGCCGGGATGGACTCTGGTGCTCATGCCATGCTTAATAAAGTTTTACTCCAACTCTATCATTTGGGTACTTTAATTTAATTATGTTATTTGGGTTTTAATTTGGATTTGTAAAAGGCCTTTAAATTATGTTTTATGATGGGTATGTTTTAATTAGATTCTCAACCTGCTTAACAAATAACTTGGCATGACATTGTACTAAAACTTGGAAAGACAACGTTTTCAAAATTATATCGAAATGTGTTTTAAACTATACCATCGGGTATCTCGCTATGTGATGTTATTCAATAAACTCAAAATGATTTTCAAATCAAACCCGATTTGCTGCTAAGTCTAAAATGTCTCAAATTGGCACTAAGAAACTATTGGAAGTCCGAAATGAAGTTAACTCGTTTTAACCATATACTTTGGATAAGTTTTCAAAATCTAATCAAACAAGCCTACTCAAATTTTCCTCAAATTCACTATGTTTTCACCCCACTTCTAAACGAAAAAAAAACTGATCACTCAAAGACGTTTTTCCCCGTAACACACCAGATCCGGGCGTGGTGTCTTGTCCGAGTTTGGGGTGTTACAATTTTGGTATCAGAGCTAAGTTCAAAGGCTCGGCTGTGGGCCTGAGGCCCAAAATGTTTACAAAAGATTGTTTTGTTAGTCTTTATTCTTAAAGTATGGTTTGAAAGGCATGGCACCGAGTCTCCTGCACTGGGCCGCCTGTAAGTACCTCCGCACTATTGTTTGTGATTTGGTTGGGTGTGATATGATTTGATGATTAGCAATAGTATGCTACTGTAGAGATTGAGACTGATAGGATTCTGTGAATTCGCGAGAACAAATCCTCTTAAAATATTCATAAGACTTGCTTTTAAACAAGTGGAATAAATACTGATGCATAAAAATTCTTAACCAGATACGTAGGAAGATTAGTCATGAGCGCTAGAGGTGGACGTGGTCGTGGACGCAGGTCGTGGTAGGATGACGGTTTTCGAGCCCGTAGGATCTCGGGTCGTGGTTCGTGAGAAAATGAGATACCGGCTCCGCCGCCCGCCACGGAGGTGGTGAGTTCCAAGATCGGTGAGGGACGACGACAGCAGTTGTCACAAAGCGATGCCGCGAGTGTTAGAAAGGGTAGCAGGAGTTGGTGGTGGCACGGGAGTTAGGAAATTGTTTCTGAGCGACTTTTCGCCAATGGGGCCGAATTCTTCCGAGGTGTTTCGTGTTGTTCCCAAAGATCGCTGAATATTGGCCGGAGGCAAACCGAGCGGATCATGGATGATCCGGACTTGATGGTGAAGAGAAGTCGAAGGGCATCGACGCTTCTCGGGATGAGTCATATCGGTGGTGGCTCACGGTTCGAGACAAAGGTGGCAAAGCAGAGGATCCGACATGGGATTATTTCGTGGTCGCATATCAAAAGAAATACATCGAGCTAGTTATATCGACTCCAAATGAAAGGCTTTTCCGAGGCTTGTTCAGTGGAGTAAATCTATTGCCGAGTACGAGGTGAGTTCCCAAGTGAGTAGGTATGCCGTGGGCATTGTGGCCACCGAGCATGAGAGGTGTGTTCGCTTCGAGGATGGCTCGCGAGACGACTTGAGGTCGCTGATTGCTCCTCTCGCAGGAGCGCGAGTTTGTTGTCTTGGTTGAGAAGGCTAAGGTAGCCGAGGGTGTTAAGGAGTCGTGAGACAAGGCATGGACAGTAAATAGGCATAAGAGGAGCTTTGGGTCTTCCGGATCGTCGGGTAATCCGCCAAGAGGGCTAGACCGAGTGGGCCGAACCACCTGCTAGGTTTGTTCTTCGCCAGGCGAGGACCGCCGCAGATGTGATCGGTGCAGGGAAATCTCATTGGGGTGGTTGCCGGACCGAGGAAAAGGTTGCTTCGAGTGTGGTTCTCTGGAGCATCGTGTGAGGACCGTCCGCGTAGGTTGGCTAGGATTCGGCCCCGAGAGGGGGCCGTGAAATCGATTCAGAGGTAATGGACCGCCACCGCAGAGGGGCCGTGGTAATGGCAGAGGTGGTAATGGGTCTCGTCGGGGCCGTGGAGCACCGGGCAGAGGTGCGAGTAGTTCTGATGCTACGATGACACCTGGATTAGTGTATGCCGCGAGGCGCCGAGAGGAGGCGGCGCACCTGACGCCATAACCCAGACGTTTTTGATTTTTGGTTCTCCTTATATCGCTTTGATTGATGTGGGTTCAACGCACTCTTATGTTTCCAGTAGTATAGTAGAGACCATGGATTTAGGCTCTGAGATATCTTCTAGGCAGATGACTGTGATTAGCCCTCTAGGTCACTCTGTAGTAGTAGATAAACTGTTTAGAGAGGTACCCTTAGAACTCCAGGGGGTAGTGTTCGCCGATCCGATGGAGCCGCCGCTTGGGGAGTTCGATCCGATTCTTGGGATGGATTGGTTGGTCAAGTACCAAGCGAGGTTGGATTGCGCGCAAGCGCATGGTTCTTAAGACGGTTGATGGTGATGAAGTGGCTATGATAGGTAATAGGAGAGATTACTTATCAAATGTGGTATCCGCTTTGGAAGCGGAGAAGATGGTCGGAAGGGTCGTGAAGCATATGTGGTTCATGTGTATGCCTTGGAGGCTAAAGAGGTCGGCTGTGGAGAAGGTCTGCATTGTTAAGGAGTTTGTTGATGTTTTTCCCGAGGAACTTCCGTGTTTGCCGCCAGATCGCGAGGTGGAGTTCGGGATTGATCATTATCAAATCGCGCCGGTGTCTATTGCTCGCGTATAGGATGGCGCCAAAGGAATTGGTGGAGCTTAAGGCTCGAGATCCAGGAGTTATTGGATAGAGGTTTCATCAGCCAAGTGTTTCGCCGCGGTAAGTGCGCGGTACTCTTTGTCAAGAAGAAAGATGGCACGATGCGGATGTGTATAGACTACCGCCAGATTGAACAAGCCGACGATTAAAAACAAGTATCCGCTGCCACGGATAGACGATTTGTTTGATCGGCTAAAGGGTGTCGCGGTATTCTCAAGATCGACTTGAGGTCCGGTATCACCGATTAAGAGTTAAGGAGGTCGATATCCAAAACAAGCAAGCCGGACTCGGTATGGGCACTACGAATTCTGGTAATGCCATTCGGGTTGACTAACGACCGCAAAGATTTATGGATATGATGAATAGGGTGTTTCAACAAAGATCCGGATCGGTTATTCGTCGTGGTTTTCATAGACGACATCTTGGTGTACTCAAGGACAGAGGAAGAGCATGATAAGCATTTGCGAGTGGTGTTGCAGATTTTGAGGGAAAAGCAGCTCTATGCTAAGTTCAGTAAGTGCGAGTTCTGGCTTAGAGAAGTGACTTTCTTGGGTCATGTAGTGTCGGCCGAGGGGATTCGAGTAGATCCTCGTAAGATTGAGGCAGTTTTGGATTGGAAGCCGCCTAGGTCAGTGGCTGAGATTCGGAGTTTTCTGGGTTTGGCCGGATACTACCGAAGGTTTGTTGAGGGTTTCTCGTTGATAGCAGCGCCGATGACCAAGTTGCTGAGGAAAGAAGTTCCGTTCAGATGGATCGAGAAACAGCAGAAAGCTTCGACAAGTTAAAGAAGATTTTGACCGAGGCTCCGTTCTAATTCAACCCGAGGCTGGTAAGGAATTCACAAATTTCATTGCGATGCATCACATACGGGCTTGGGTTGTGTGCTGATGCAAGAAGGTAAGGTTGTGGCTTACGCTTCTCGACAGCTGAGGCCACATGAGGTCAACTATCCGACGCACGATTTGGAGCTAGCGGCTGTGGTCTTCGCCTTAAAGATTTGGAGGCACTACTTGTACGGAGAGAGATCGATAGTCTACACAGATCATAAGAGTCTCAAGTACCTTTTGACTCGTAAGGATTTGAATTTGAGGCAGCCGCGATGGGTTGAGTTCTTTCGAAAGATTACGATCGCTCGATTGAGTATCATCCGGCAAGGCTAACGTGGTGGTCGACGCGTTGAGCCGCAAGGTTGTTTCGGACTTAAGAGCATTGTTTGCCCACTTGAGTTTGTATGACGATGGGAGTATTCGCGCAGAGTTGCAGGTTAAGCCTACTTGGGTTGAGCAGATCGAGAGAAACGATTATTGGATGAGGTTCGAGTGCGCGGAGGTTACAAGTGCGAGAATGGTGGTTTGGAGGGTTACACTGCCTAGTGACGAGTTTCTGTGTTTTCGTGGTAAGGCTTGTATGCCTAAAGATGTTGAGTCGAGGCAGAAGATTCTTCAGACGCACATAGCATGATCCTTATGCTATGCATCCCGGAGGTAGCAAGATGTATAGGGATCTTAGAGAGCGATTTTGGTGGCCTGGCTTGAAGAAGGAGGTGACAGAGTTTGTTGGGAAGTGTCCGACTTGTTGTCAGTGTCAAGGTGAACATCGCTTGCCGTCGGGGTTGCTTTCACTGTGAAGATTCCTCGATGGAAGTGGGAAAGGATAACCATGGATTTCGTCGGTGGGTTACCGCTACGCCAAGCAAGAAGGATTCAGCTTTGGGTAGTGGTGGATCGATCGACTAAATCACTCACTTTATTCCGGTGAGGGTTGATTACTCACTTGAAGCTAGCGAAGCTATATGTGTCGAGATAGTGAGGTTGCACGGCGTGCCGCTTCGATAATCTCGGATAGGGATCCCGATTCACGTCAAGGTTTCGAAAGCGTTGCATCAAGCTCGGGTACTCGTTTGGATTTCAAGACGGCTTTTCACCCGCAGATCGACGGTCAATCGTAAAGGGTCATTCGTGTCTTAGAGGATATCTTTGAGAGGTTGTATCTTGGATTTCAGAGGTAGTTGGGAGGAGTTTCTACCATTAGTCGAGAGTTTGCCTACAACAATGAGCTACTAAGCGAGCATCAAGATGGCACCGTATGAGGCGTTGTATGGTAGGAAGTGTCGCTCACCTACGTGTTGGACGGAGTTAGGTGAACTTGATTGTTGGGACCCGAGTTAGTAGTGAGACCGAGGACAAGGTTAAGTTGATTCGATCTAGATTGAAGGAAGAAGCGGACCGTGAAGTCTTATGCCGATCTTAAGCGAAGAGATATAGAGTTTCTTTGTGGGGATCGAGTTTTCTGAAGGTCTCGCCTTGGAAGAAGGTGTTGAGGTTCGGGAAGAAAGGCAAGCTAAGTCCGAGGTTTATTGGGCGTATAAGGTGCGAGACGAGTTGGACCGATGGCGATCGGCTTGAGTTGCCAAGCAGAGCTTAGTCGATTCACGACGTTTTCCACGTTTCGATGCTTGAGGTATCGCTCGAGATCCGTCGCATGTAGTAGCGATGGAAGAGATCGAGGTAAATCCAGATTTGATGTGGATGAAGAACTCGTGCGCATTCTTGATCGGGATGTGAAGGTTCTGCGTAGGAAGTCCGTGCCTTTGGTTAAGGTACTTTGGCGGAATCATGGCGTGGAGGAAGCCACGTGGGAACCCGAGGATGTGATGAAACAAAGCAATACCCGCAACTCTTTCTCGATCGGGTAATTTCGAGGTCGAAATTATTTTAAGGGGGTAGAAACCGTAATATCCCGGGTTAAGGGCTATTTTGTGGTCGCATGTTTTGCATGTGTTTAGTGTGTCGTGTTCTTTGTTTGTGTAGTCTCGGGGCTTAATTGTAGGTTAGGAGTGCTCGAGTAGGTAGGAGAATTTTTGTTTTTAGGCTTTTTAGGAGAGGAGTGGGAAAGTGGGGTTTAAGAATATTATTTGGTGTTTGGTTGCAAAATGAGGAGGCGGCAAAGTGGCAAAGTATGTGCCACTTGGGGCTTGAGTGTGGCGTCAACTACAAGGGGAGAGATCCACGAGTTCAAGTCGTAGAGCTCCCATTTTGGTTCCCATTTTGGACGGCATGGGGGAAGAGGTAGAAGGCAAGTGGAATTCTACCTTGGACCAGGTCAAACCGTTCAAAAGAAAGGTGGAGAGTGATTGTAGGAGTAAGACTTGGTCCACTCATTTGAAATGAGTGGTGGTGAGTGTGTTTGGGGATTATGGCCGAATTTGTGGGGTGTTGGAGTGGGGGAAGTGGACGGCTTGGGTTGGTAGTGTGGCATTGGGGTTGTGCCGAAACTCTTTTGGGAATTTTGGGTGCACAATCGGTCTTGGGAGGTAGCAAAAAGGCAAACCGAAATTGCTAGTGAGTTCTCCCTTCTTTCTTTTGCAAACCGTAAGTCCAAAGGCATACTTGTCGAATTTTTTTTGCTTTTGTTTTCTACACTTGGTGTTGTTGGCCGAATGCTTTTCTCCCTATTTTCTTCTTCTCTTCATTTTGTATAAGCCGAAACCTATGTCACTTTTTCTCACACTTTCTTCTTCTTTCTTTAATTGTGCAAGTTTCGAAACTTACCTTGTTCCTAAACCAAAATCTCCATACATTCTTTCCATTTCTCCTCTGCTAGACTCTCTTTTATTCTCATACAAAGCCCAGAAAGTAGGGTGTTAAACACTCAAGCCGAACCCTTCTCATCTCATCTGTTGGCGATTTCTTCTCATCTCTTAAACCATATTTTTCTTTGTTGTACTTCTGAGTTCTAAGCCGAATACCTCCCTTCTCTTAGTGTTTGGTTGGCCGAATTCTTTCCTTCTTTTGATCAAGGTGTTGGCCGAATCTGTCCCTTCTTCTAGTGGTTTACTTGGCCGAATATCAGTGGGGTATTTGGGGGCCTTGTTTCAATCGTTTGGAATCTGGTAAGTGATTGGCCGAATGGTCATTTCCCTTCTTCTTTAGGCGTTGCCGATGTTGGTTAATTAAGAGCCGAATGTGGCCTTGTTGTGAGTGCTAATCTTTTGGTGATGGAACCGATTGTGTTATAGGGCATCGGGGACTTCAAAGGCGATCTGCGGAGTCTCCATTGTTGGGTAGTCATTTGGGTAAGAAGGTGTCTCATTAGTCTTTTGTTTAGTTTCTTTTAGTCAAGCTATTAAGAATTAATGGTTCTTCTTATTAGGTGGTGGCCGATTATCAAAAGAACCACTGTTGGTTCGAGGTTTGGTTGGAAACCAAATCATCTTCAAGGTAAGGGATGGATATTGACCCCCTTTTGGTTATCTGATGATGGCCGAATGTTATAGATGCCTAACCCCTATGTGTTGGCCGAGTGTAGGAGCTAGTAATCGAGGGACTTAGATCGTTTCGTTGGGGTTTTAGACTCGTGATTACCAGGTGTGTAACTAACACACCCATATTTAGTGATATTATTATAAAACCTGTTTGCCTATTAAAATCATGACAGTGTGATGGATTATTGGATACCTAAACGGGGTATGTGTACGTATCCGGGTAAGTCAGTATTGTTACTAGATTACTGATGATCTATATGGTATCATGACTATGTATGTATGTGATATGGGGTATGAGTCAAACATATTAGCATGATTGGCATGACCTGTATGATATGCATGATTACATGAGTTGGCTTGTTGATGGGTGATATGAGTAGAGGGAGCAGTGATATTTTGTGCTGACGAGCACCAGTGTTTTGGTAACACACTTTGTGACTTTGGGTCACCAGTGCTTTGGTAGCACATTTGTGTCTTTGGGACACCAGAGGTTGGGCACCTCATTGCGACTTGTCCCTGTGGTTTAACACCACCGTGGGTTGGCCCCACTTTGAGATATGGGATCGTCTGCTAGTGATTGGGTATCACACGATGGGTTGGCCCCATCATTCGATTATCGTGACTACGGTCACCAGTGCTTGGGTAGCACATTTGTGTCTTTGGGACACCAGAGGTTGGGCACCTCATTGCGACTTGTCCCTGTGGTTTAACACCACCGTGGGTTGGCCCCACATGAGATATGGGATCGTCTGCTAGTGATTGGGTATCACACGATGGGTTGGCCCCATCATTCGATTATCGTGACTACGGTCACCAGTGCTTGGGTAGCACATTGTGTCTTTGGGACACCAGTGTTTTGGTAACACATTGTGACTATATGTCACCAGTGGTTTGGCACCACCAGTGGTTGGGTACCACACGGGGTAGAACAAGGAGATACGGATGGTTAGGATTGGGTTGCATTAATCATGTTGCTATGTATGATGTGTGTTAGCATGTTGTTTCATCGGGAGCGGGATTTATGCACTGAGTCATTCGACTCACCCTCTCCTTTGACATTTCAGTGACTCGTGAGACGCGGACATGGAGCCGGATGGACTCGGGGGGTGCTCATGCCATGCTTAATAAAGTTTTACTCCAACTCTATCATTTGGGTACTTTAATTTAATTATCGTTATTTGGGTTTTAATTTGGATTTGTAAAAGGCCTTTAAATTATGTTTTATGATGGGTATGTTTTAATTAGATTCTCAACCTGCTTAACAAATAACTTGGCATGACATTGTACTAAAACTTGGAAAGACAACGTTTTCAAAATTATATCGAAATGTGTTTTAAACTATACCATCGGGTATCTCGCTATGTGATGTTATTCAATAAACTCAAAATGATTTTCAAATCAAACCCGATTTGCTGCTAAGTCTAAAATGTCTCAAATTGGCACTAAGAAACTATTGGAAGTCCGAAATGAAGTTAACTCGTTTTAACCATATACTTTGGATAAGTTTTCAAAATCTAATCAAACAAGCCTACTCAAATTTTCCTCAAATTCACTATGTTTTCACCCCACTTCTAAACGAAAAAAAAAACTGATCACTCAAAGACGTTTTTCCCCGTAACACACCAGATCCGGGCGTGGTGTCTTGTCCGAGTTTGGGGTGTTACAAAAGTGTCACCATGGAAGAAAGTTCTCAGATTTGGCCGAAAAGGCAAATTGAGTCCGCGTTTCATCAGATCGTATGAGATTACTGAGAGGATAGGGCAGGTAGCTTATCGTTTGGCATTGCCATCTGAGTTAGAAAAGATTCATGATGTATTCCACGTGTCTATGCTACGTCGCTACCGATCAGACCCTTCGCATGTAATTGTACCGACAGAGGTTGAAATTCAACCGGACATGACTTATGGCGAAGAGCCGGTTAAGATTTTGGTACGAGAAGTCAAATAGTTAAGAAATAAAAATATAGCTCTTGTAAAAGTACTATGGCAAAGACATGGGGTAGAAGAAGCTACATGGGAGCCCGAGGAGGCTATGAGAAACCAATATCCCAACCTTTTTACAGGTAAGATTTTTGGGGACGAAAATCCCTAAGAGGGAGAATTGTAACAGCCCGATTTAGGGCCTAGTCAGAATAGTGGTTGCGAGACCACAAATTCGAGGTAGAAATATGTGTTTTATGGTTTTTATGAGGTCTATGGAATGCTTGCATGATTGTGTGAAAATTTCATGAAGAAATTTTATTAATTAGTGGTCAATTTATTCATTAGGACTAAATTGCAAAGATTGAAAAATATGAGATTCTAGAAGATTCAAGTATGAAATAGCATTAGAAAAATTGTTAGAGGTCCTTATCTAGCAATTAGACCATTATATGTCAAGATGGACAAAAATAGACATGGGAAGGAAAATCTCAAGGAATGGACCTTAAGGGCATTTTTGTCATTTGGTTAATAAAAGAATTAAAAGGAAAAAAAAGTCAAAATTCATGTCCATCTTCTCCATGCTAGCCGAAAATTTTAAGGGCACCATAGCTAGGGTTTCTTCATCTTTCAAGCTTGATTGTAAGTACCTCCTAGCCCCATTTTTAATGTTCTTCGTATTTTTGAAATCCTCGTAGCTCGATTTAGCTTTTTCTACCATTATTTTGAGCTAGGGTTTGTGTTTAAAAATTTACCCATGTATGACATGCATGTATTTTGATGATTTATGGAGAAATATGAAAGTTTGATGTATGATAAACATCTTTTTATAAGAGATTTTCATGAAAAGCTCGTAAAAAAACCTAATTGTAAAAGTTATGAAAGTTGTCACAAAAGTGTGAATTAGTGGAAATTTCTGAATGTTGTAGTTATGAAAATGGTTCGGTTAGGCTTGAAATACAAAGAAATTAGATAAAAATCATTTTACGAGCCTAGAGGCAAAAGTGTAAATATGTGAAAGTTTAGGGGCAAAAATCGTAATTTTTGCCAAAGTATGATTCATGGGTTATTTTAGTCAATGTGATTATTAAACAAGTGAAATTATTACTATAGATCAAGAAACACGAAGCCTGGACCGAAACCGAGGCAAGAACAATGTGGTGGACTAAATTGAACAATTCCACATATATTTTGGTACCGAGGTAAGTTTGTGTGTAATAAAGCTACATAATGTTATTATGTTTTAAATGCTTGATAGCATGAGAAATGTATGTTATCTCTATGAATATGGTTAATGATGTTTCGATGAAAGTATGACGAAATTATGTTAAGTTGAAGTCCCGATTGAACCTTGGGAATAGTAAGGATACCAATATCATGACATGAGATTAAGAAGGTCCCGTATAAGACCATGTCAGGGACATGGCCTCAGCGCCGAATGAAGGTCCTGTATAAGACCATGTCAGGGACATGGCCTCAACACTGAAAGGGAGATCTCGTGTAATACCATGTCTGGGACATGGCATCGACATCGATATACGATCTCGTATAAGACCATATCTGGGATATGGCATCGACATCGAGATATGAGATCCCGTGTAAGACCATATCTGAGATATGGCATCGGCATCGAGATGTGATCCCATGTAAGACCATATCTGGGATATGGCATTGGCATCGTGTTACATGTATGATGAGATTGAGTATCCTTCAGTATTCCAAGTAGTTCAATGGGTAAAGAGCTAAGTTTATATTAAAGGTGGCAAGAGCAAGTCTATGTTCAAGAGAATAAGACTGCTAGAGTTATGTGATGAAGTGATACATGTACCCATGAGTATCTTACGAGAAATGAATGCAAATTTTAAAATGTGATTTGGTAAGATTAAGCATGAGTAAGTTATGTCAATATGCTTGAGAACTTGCGTATTATTTAGTGTGATGAATGGATGTTATCATGAGCCCTTTTATGTTGCTATTTATTTCATGCAAACTTATTAAGCTTTATTTTTACCCCTCTCATTTTCCTTTTTCCTTGTAGTATCGTCAAGCTAGCTCGGGGATCGTAGGACGTCGGAGTTCAGATCACACTATCAACTACTCTTTGGTATAGCAAAGTTTGATTAATTTTGGGTATGGCATGTATAGGAACTTGGTCATTTTGTGATATGTCATATTTGTTAGCCAATGTGTGGCTATTAATGTCATTCAATTCATTTTGTAAATGGCCATCGTAATTGGCCAATATTTGCTAAGTTATATATATTCAATGATGATGAAATTTCATGAAGTACAAGTTGTGAAACCAATTGAGTTATGTGTGAAGTATATGCATGATGAATGTAGTGAGGAATTAAGGTGTGAATGTCTTGATTTTGAATATTAAAAGTGCCTTATTATCATGTTGCTTGTTGCATTGAAATGGTATAAGTGTGATTGCTTTTCAGGGAGGCAAATGGCTTGGTAGATAGCCTTGCATTTGTCCACACGGGTAGACACACGGGCGTGTGTCTAGGCCGTACGTGACACACGGTCAGCCCCATGGGTGTGTTGATAGGCCGTGTGTCCCATGCACCTAAATTACGAAAAATTCAGTTCATCACACGGGCTAGCACACGGGCGTGTGGCTTGGCCGTGTGGTCCTAATTAGTTGCTGACGCCATAAACATAATACCCCTATTTTGGACACGGCCTGAAGAACGGGCGTACGATATGCCCACACGGGCGTGTCATTTCTCTCACACGGGCGTGTGGCCTTGTTTTGAGTCAAAATTTCCCAAGTGTTCGTAAGTTTTTGGTTCAGCCCCAGTTCACTTCATGTTTATGTCTTGGGTCTCGTAGGCCCATAATAAGGATGTTAAGAGATTGAATGAAGAAGTTTAAGTTGAAAAGAGAGTTCATTGCCCGATTTTGTATGATTAAGTAGGTTAAGTCCGGTAATGCCTCGTACCCAGTTCCGATGTCGAATACGGGTAAGGGGTGTTACACCCTTAATTTTTCATGTTTTTACTTTTAATAAATAGTTAGAAATTATTTTCTTGAATTAGTACCTTTAATTAATTATGTCTAAGGAGATTGGAACTTAAGAAGGACTATTTGTGACCCCTCCAACCGTTCCTGGGAATTAATTTATGTAATCTTTTGAGAATAAATTTTCTAATTAACTTTGAAATTTTTATTTTTCATTTTAACCTTATTTTCTATTTGTTTATGTTTAAAAATGGGGTCAAATTGGCCCAAGTACTAATCAGTTATTTTATTTCAAGTAGTCCAGTTTATAAATACAGTTTGGGCTCAAAGCCTAAAACAGCAAAGAGGAGAAAATTTACCGCACATTGTCGTCCAAAGGGTTCCCAAAACCTATTGTTGCCGTCACTTTCTTTCTCATCTTATCTTGCCGCCCAAGCCACCCTTGTAGCTAAATTTTTGCTACAAGTTTGCCCTAATGTACTACTATATAAACCTCTCTTTACCACCATATTTTTCACAACCATTCAAGCAATTAGCTTAAAACCTAGCCATTTATTCTTTTTCCTCTTAGCTGTTGGTCTTAAATCCCGAAGAATCTCTCCAATTTCCTTCACTTATCACAAAACCCTCCTTATTGCCACAGCAAGTCTTTTGAAGAAGCCTTACTATCGCCGTCGCATAGCTCTTACGAGAGCAATCTTATCATCACTGCAAGCCTTTCGCCATAGCAATCCCATTGCTATCGCAAGCCTATTACTGCTGCAAACATCTTACTACCATCCATTGTTAATTTCTTTTCCTTCCTTTTTGCCAAAATTCTACCTATTTTTCAGGAAAAAATCACCATGTCTTGCAAAAGAACTAGATCTTCTAAGACATCTGCTAAAAATTCAATCATGATTCAAGATGAGGAAGCAAAAGAAAGGTTTGATTCCATCTTCAAAAATCAACCTATGATGCTGGAAAAAGGTTTCAATTTTGAAAGCAATGACAAGTTGGTAGTGCCCCTGCCAATTTGAAAAAAAAAATTAATGCCCTCTGTCGAAACCATTTTTATTTTAAGTTTGAAAAATGGGGTCGACTTAAAAATATGATGTGGAGTCGCCACCAACCCTTTTTGTTTAGGTGTGATTGGATCACCTTGTAAAATTTTTATTGGTCTACGAAATTAATGACGAAAAGGGTTCGGAAGTCGGTTACGCACAAGGAAGGGTTAGCACCCTCGTACGCCCCAGTAAGGGTACCAAATCAATTAATTAATGTCCTTACGTTGAAAATTTGAAAATGTTTAAAATATAATTCTTTTTTAAAGAAGATTAATTTAATGTTGAATTTGAATCTCAAGATTAACTCATTTCGAAGAAATAAAAATATCATACCCAGTACGTTAGGATATAACACGTTTATATCTAGACACCAAGCTCATCTTTGATCTTCAAAACATGCAATTAAAAAGGGTATTTGACTATTTGGTTGGACGGAAAATTGACACCCAGTACGTTAGGGCATAATTTTCCGATCTTCCAAACGCACAAATATAGCCTTATTTTGGAAAAAAGCTTTTAAATACACAATTTTAAACTCGGCTCAAAATGCATTTTAAATGAAATGGAACATTTAATAAAGACTTGAATATATTGGAATTTGAGGCATAATACAACAAGATGCACAAACATTAATCATGAAATATACCCAAATTAAACAATCATATTAACAATAGGCTATAAAATATAATGATTCTACAAAATTGATCATAGCAAGTTAACATAAAATAACATCTTGGATGCTAACAAAAATGTTTAAAATAAATAAAATAAGTTGATTTTGAAATTACACTTTATGAGATTATTTACAATGAAATAATTGATGAATATACTTATTAGAACTTATTTTAAAGAGAATTTATGCATTTAAATATATATATATATATATGTAAACATATACAAATAATAAGATATAAAATGTATGAAATAATTTAAAATATACAATAAAATATTATATATGTATGTATAAAACCATAGTATATAATTGTTTTTTTAAAATTAATATTATAAACTATTAAAGAAATACTTAGTATATAATTTAGAATCAAATATTTTTACAATAAATACATAAATACATAGATGGCAAATAATACAAATTAGAAACTTATAGGATAGATTTCAAAATAATTTGATTAGAATATCCTGAATAATGAGTAAATTTAAGACTAAAAATACATGAATTATAAATAAATTAATAATTAATCGAAATAAAGAACAAAAAACAAAATTAGAAGGCTATTACGTAAATAAACCTAATTATTTAAATGAAATCATGGATCATATTGCATTTTCGCATAAAAAATAAAGGATCAATTTGGCAAATATTCTAATATCTAAAACGCAACACATACACAGGACTAGATTGAAAAGACGCGCGAATTACATGGATTAATTGAGAAATAATTAAAACATATAACAGGCTTAATAAAAAAAACAATACAATAGATAGGGACTTAATGCGCAAATACTCCATTATCACAAAAGACGCGCTGATCCTGCGGTTTTGAATCGGATCGGGTCGGGGCCATTTCGCACAGCGTCGTTTAAGGCTATTGAAACGAGCCAAACGGCGCCGTTTTCTTAATGAACTAAACTAAGTTAAAAACACATTAAACACCATTTTAAACTAAACCCTAGCCCTTTTTCATTTTTGTTTCCAGCCGCAATCCAAAACTCTATCTGTTAACCACTAAAAATGCCACTGCAACGGCGAGAAGTGATTCACGAAAGTCCGATTCGATCGACCACCTCTTCGTCCACCCCGATTGCGACGGAGAGAACGATCGCAGAATCTTACGAAGGTAACCTCCTATTCTCCTTACTCTCTCTGTTAACCACTAAAACGCCATTGCAAACGACGAGAAGTGATTCACGAAAGTCCGATTCGATCGACCACCTCTCTTCGTCCAGCCCCGATTGCGACGGAGAGAACGAGGGTAGAATCTTTCGAAGGTAACCTCTTACTCTTCTTTTTATTTACAAATAAACACCAATAAAAGAAAACAGAAAGAAAAAGAAAAGAAAATTCGAGAAAATCACCTTTCAATCTTTTTTGCTTTTGATTTAATATCTTGCCTATCAGTATGCGTGTGTGCGTGTATGTACCAAAAAATGGGGATCCCTTCAGTGTTTACATCAGGCTCTTTTATAGCCAAAAAAGAAAAAATTGAAAACGAAATACACGTTTTTGTTATCCTGTATAATCGCTATTTGGGGCGCTTTCGCTTTCGCTTCTTCTTGCAGTTCGGTGTACACTTGAAGTCGCAGATGTGACCATGCTGCGCTAGAAGCTGTTAGTGGAAGAGCTGGCGTGGACGCTGCAGCGCACGTGCAGAAACTTGGTTGCTCGAGTGGCGCTGGAACGCTCTAGAAACCTCTAGGGTTTCTAGCCAATTTTTGGGCAAGTCGGATCTATTCTGTATTCGGGCCTTGGATCTGTTTTGGGTCTGGGCCATTAAGATTGGACTTATTCGGGTTCAGCGAAAATCTGTATTTAGGCTGGGATTTTGAATTTATTTTAATTTAATTTGGGTTTAAAATTAGTTTGGGCCGATTGGGATCTATTGTTTTGTAAATAAAGGACTGTTGTTATTGAACTATGATTTTATTGGTTTTTTTTTATTTTTTTTTATATTTTTTTGGTTTTATTTTTGGTTTTAAATGGGCCGAGCGAAATGGGCCTATTACAGCTGCCCCTCTTTGCTCATTGTCGTGTAACGAGAATAAAGCAAAGACTTCAAAGAGGACCATTTTTGCCCGGTCTTCGAATCTTGGACTTCTTTCAGTGCTTTTCTTCTTTGAGAAACTTCATTTCATCCCACTGCATCTTCCGAGGCATGAGAACTAGCGCTTTAATCTAATTCAAGGAATTTAGACTTGTAGTTTCAATCTGCTCTTTTGCTATACCAGGAAAATAAGACTATAATCTTCAGCCTGCCCCACTACTATCTCGAGGGGACAAGATCTGAACTTTTCAGTCTGCTTCCTTACTATCTCAAGATGACTTCAATTTTCAGCTTGCCCCACTACCATATCGAGGGGACAAGATCTGAACTTTCCAGTCTGCTTCCTTACTATCTCTGAACTTTCCAGTCTGCTTCCCTACTATCTCAGGAAGACTTCAATCTTCAGTCTGCTCCACTAACATCTCTGGGGAACAAAATCTGAACTTTCCAATTTGCTTCCTTACTATCTCAAGAAGACTTTAATCTTCAGTCTGCTCCACTAACATCTCTAGGGAACAAAATCTGAACTTTCCAATTTGCTTCCTTACTATCTCAGGAAGACTTCAATCTTCAGTCTGCTCCACTAACATCTCTAGGGAACAAAATCTGAACTTTCCAATTTGCTTCCTTACTATCTCAGGAAGACTTCAATCTTCAGCTTGCCCCACTACCATCTCGAGGGGACAAGATCTGAACTTTCCAGTCTGCTTCCTTACTATCTCAGGAAGACTTCAATCTTCAGCTTGCTCCACTAACATCTCTAGGGAACAAAATCTGAACTTTCCAATTTGCTTCCTTACTATCTCAGGAAGACTTCAATCTTCAGTCTGCTCCACTAACATCTCTAGGGAACAAAATCTGAACTTCCAATTTGCTTCCTTACTATCTCAGGAAGACTTCAATCTTCAGTCTACTCCACTAACATCTCTAGGGAACAAAATCTGAACTTTCCAATTTGCTTCCTTACTATCTCAGGAAGACTTCAATCTTCAGTCTGCTCCACTAACATCTCTAGGGAACAAAATCTAAAATTTTTAGTCTGCTCCCTTGCAACATCAGGAAGATAAGACTAATGGCTAAAATCTGCTCCATTGCCGATACATAGAGATAAGATTTGCCAAATTTGATCTGCTCCACTACTGCTTAGGGAGATAAGATCTGTAAATTCACCAATGTTGCTACGCCGTCCTCTGAGGGACATGTCCTGTAGACTCGGTTCCACATGCATATGTTCATGCCAAATGATCAGGATGCTATGATCAAAACGAATCAAATGCTCCTAACCACATGTGTTATGAATGCCAAAATGTCATGATTTTTTTTAAAATATAAAATGATTAAGATGCAATGATCGGAATGAATCAAATGCTCCTAACTAAATGATATTATGGATGACATTTGCATGAATGCAGAATGTCATGAGAATGATCTTTTATTGAATGTACAACGATTAGGATGTAATGATCGGAATGAATCAAATGTTCCTAACTGGATGATATTTGCATGAATGCAGAATGTCATGAGAATGATTTTTTTTTAAATGTATAATGATTAGGATGCAATGATCGGAATGAATCAAATGTTCCTAACTGGATGATATTTGCATGAATGCAGAATGTCATGAGAATGATTTTTTTTAAATGTATAATGATTAGGATGCAATGATCGGAATGAATGAAATGCTTCTAACTGCATGTGTTATGAATGCCAAAAATGTCATGATTCTTTTTTTTAAATGAATACAATGATTAGGATACAATGATCGAAATGAATCAAATACTCCTAACTAAATGATATGACATTTGCCTGAATGCAGAATGTCATGAGAATGATTAGGATGCAATGATCATAATGAATCAAATGCTCCTAACTAAATGATATGACATTTGCCTGAATGCAGAATGTCATGAGAATGATTAGGATGCAATGATCGGAATGAATCAAATGCCCCTAACTAAATGTGTTTTGCATGAATGTAGGATTTTATGAGAATGATCCATTTTTAAAGATTAGGATGCAATGATGGGAATGATTCAAATGCTCCTAACTAAATGTGTCTTGCATGAATGTAGAATTTTATGAGAATGATCCCTTTTTAAATGTGACACCCCAAACCCGGCCTAAACGTTACTTAATCGAACTGCATGTCACATGAAAGGAATGTCTAAAAAGCGTGCATTCGTTAAAAGCTCATATTCTTTATAGTTGTGGTGAGAAATCGAGTTTAAGTAATTCGAATAAGAAATGGTTTATTATCATTTTAGGAAAATCCCATATTGATCATTTAATAATAAGCAATAAACAAATTGAAAGTGAAACCAAATAAAATACCCAAGGCCTTATTACATAACAAAAACTCAAATAAAAATAAGTCCAAATAAAAGGAACGCAATTTACGAGTAAACATATGTATGGCCTCCACGAGTCCACCTCGGCTCCCAAATCCGCGATCTAATGATTACCGCAAAATTTAACTAAGGGGTGAGTCATCGAGACTCGGTGTGTAAATCCCCATCCAATGTGCCCTTACACAATTTTATATGAAAATATGCATATCATGCACCCAAACCTAGCCATCCAATGCTCCTTTCTCTACCCCGTGTGGTACCAAACCACTGGTGGTGCCAAACCACTGGTGACCCAAAGTCACGATATCCATAATTGTGGTGCCAAACCACTGGTGACCCAAAGTCACGAATAATCCAATGATGGGGCCAACCCATCGTGTGATACCAAATCACTGGCGTCAATCCCGTTTAATCAGCTGTGGGGCCAACCCATCGTGTGATACCAAATCACCGGCGTCAATCCCGTATAATCGGTGTGGGGCCAACCCCATCGTGGTGCTAAGCCTTTGGGACGAGACGCTATGAGGTGCCAAACCTCGGTGTCCCAAAGACACGAATGTGATACCAAATCACCGTGACCGAAGTCACGAATCCAATGATGGGGCCAACCCATCGTGTGATACCAAATCACCGGGCGTCAATCCCGTATAATCAGCGTGGGGCCAACCCCACCGTGGTGCTAAGCCACGGGACGAGACGCCGAGGTGCCAAACCCTCGGTGTCCGGAGACACGAATGTGATACCAAATCACCGGTGACTCAAAGTCACTAATAATCCATCTGTGGGGCCAACCCACGTGTGATACCAAATCACCGGCGACGATCCCATATCTCAAAAGTGGGGCCAACCCACGGTGGTGTTAACCACGAGACGCAGTCGCTATGAGGTGCCAAACCTCCTGGAGGTGCCAAACCTCCGTGACCGTAGTCACAATGTGGTACCAAACCACCGGTGCCCGTCGACACGAATATCACCGCCTCTCCACTCATATAACCCATGCAATATGACATAATAATTCGTGTATGCAGATGTCATGTATGCTAGACATATATCAAATATAAGTATAACATGAATTACCATCATAATCAGATAGACATAAAACAACATAATCACCCTAATCAACCTCTAAGGGTATAACCGTAATTTTACCTACCAAGGGCATTTTCGTAATTTACCTACCAAGGTATATATCGGTAATTTACCCACCAAGGGCATTTCGGTAATTTACCCTTGAGGATATTTTGGTAATTTACCCACTAAGGGTATTTCAGTAATTTCAGTACACTGGAATGGCCTTTCCAAAGGCCCGATGTTGCCCCGAGTGACCCAACTACCATTTCTGGTCGAAATGGACTATTGGGCCTAAAGCCCAATTTCGGCCCATTCGGGCCCACACGCTCGTGTGGCCCACCTAACAAAAATCTAGCCACGTTTATGAGATTCACCTAGTTTAGTTCACTATATACTACACCATCATACAATTTACTATATTGGGCCCACGGGCCCATTGGGCCCTTCACCCATCGCGCCCAAGCAAAACCCCAACCCACAAGAATACTCTCGATGGCCTCAACTATCGCGCCGAAGCCCCACACACGCGCTCGCACGATCGTGTGGCTACTATTGCCGTGATCGACTTCGGCATTTGCCGCCTACGCCTAGAGTAGAGAGAGTTACACACCGATAGGACTCGGTGTTAATCCGCGCTCCGACCACTCCTCGTGCCCAAACGCCTTCCAAGGTGTGTCAACCCTCCTCTGGAATGCTCTTTATATAGCTAGCTCTTCACCTTCCTTCTTTGTATCTTTCCGATGTGGGATCCCTTCGTCAAGAGAGTTTAAATTCAATCAAACTCTTCCCGTCCTGCATCATGCAAAATAAATACTCCCTTGCTTCTCATGAGATTCGAACCTGTGCTCCCTTGCAACATAATCCACGCTGCTAGCCACTTGGCCACAAGCTCCTCTTGTGTCTTAAACCATGCGCAACTAAATATAAATCTATAGCCAAATTTCGAGGTCCAAGTAAAAAGAAAACCAAAATGCAAAAGCCAAGACTTGAACCTTGGACCTCCTTCCTTCCTTATGGTGTCACCCCTTGTCTCTTATGTGGCGTCACTTTGCCACTACACCACACACTCCACTTGTGTCATTTTTCCCACATTTTATTCTTAAGGCCTACCGCCAACTTCCGTGGTTTTTTCACCTAAAACCAAAATTTCCCCAAAGCTAATATTTGATCCCGGGACTTCATAGAAGCCCTCTAACCTTCCAAAATAACTTACCTAATAAGTCTAACTTGCATTAATGCCGTTCTCAAAAATTTTAAATCAAGGCCCATTGGGCCCAATCCTACTAGGCTCAATTTCGGGATGTTACAAATCTACCCTCCTTAAAGAAATTTCGTCCTCGAAATTTCCAACTACAGAACATTCGTACCACCTAACCTACAACGTCAGGCTCACGCCGCGCACTCGATTCCAAGAACCCTAATATACTTTTAACTAGAATTTAGAAATCCTACACATACTAAAAAAAAAAAAACTAACCATTAAAGCAGACAAATATTTCGTACGCAATCAACTCTATATCCGAACATCACATCCAACCCAAACACACAGAATAGATATTCAAAATACAAAGATATAACAAAGCAAAGTACTGGGAAACTTTACATGGATTGGTGCAGGAGACTCGGGTGCCATATTTCAAAAAACAGATATATATTTTTCTAAACCATTTTCCAAACCATCTTTTGAAAACATTTTTTTGAACCCAAACCCACAAATGAAGTTTTTGAACCTAGGCTCGATACCATAATTGTGACACCCCAAACCCGGCCTAAACGTTATTTAACCGAATCGGCATGTCACATGAAAGGAATGTCTAAAAGCTGTGCATTCGCTAAAAGCTCATATTCTTTATAGTTGTGGTGAGAAATCGAGTTTAAGTAATTTTGAATAAGAAATGGTTTATTATCATTTTAGGAAAATCCCATATTGATCATTTAATAATAAGCAATAAACAAATTGAAAGTTGAAACCAAATAAAATACCCAAGGCCTTATTACATAACAAAAACTCAAATAAAAATAAGTCCAAATAAAAGGAACGAATTTACGAGTAAACATATGTATGGCCTCCACGAGTCCACCTCGGCTCCCAAATCCGTGATCTAATGATTACCGCAAAATTTAACTAAGGGGTGAGTCATCGAGACTCGGTGTGTAAATCCCCATCCAATGTGCCCTTACACAATTTTATATGAAAATATGCATATCATGCACCCAAACCTAGCCATCCAATGCTCCTTTTCTACCCCGTGTGGTACCAAACCACTTTGGTGGTGCCAAACCACTGGTGACCCAAAGTCACGATATCCATAATTGTGGTGCCAAACCACTTTGGTGACCCAAAGTCACGAATAATCCAATGATGGGGCCAACCCATCGTGTGATACCAAATCACCGGCGTCAATCAGTATAATCGGTGTGGGGCCAACCCATTTGTGGTGCTAAGCCATGGGACGAGACGCTATGAGGTGCCAAACCTCCGGTGTCCCAAAGACACGAATGTGATACCAAATCACTGGTGACCGAAGTCACGAATCCAATGATGGGGCCAACCCATCGTGTGATACCAAATCCCTGGCGTCAATCCCGTATAATCAACTGTGGGGCCAACCCACTGTGGTGCTAAGCCACTGGGACGAGACGCTGAGGTGCCAAACCTCTGGTGTCCGGAGACACGAATGTGATACCAAATCACTGGTGACTCAAAGTCACTAATAATCCATCTGTGGGGCCAACCCACGTGTGATACCAAATCACTGGCGACGATCCCATATCTCAAAAGTGGGGCCAACCCACGGTGGTGTTAACCACAGAGACGAGTCGCTATGAGGTGCCAAACCTCTGGAGGTGCCAAACCTCTGGTGACCGTAGTCACAATGTGGTACCAAACCACTGGTGCCCGTCGACACGAATATCACTGCCCCCTCCACTCATATAACCCATGCAATATGACATAATAATTCGTGTATGCAGTATGTCATGTATGCTAGACATATATCAAATATAAGTATAACATGAATTACCATCATAATCAGATAGACATAAAACAACATAATCACCCTAATCAACCTCTAAGGGTATAACCGTAATTTTACCTACCAAGGGCATTTTCGTAATTTACCTACCAAGGGTATATCGGTAATTTACCCACCAAGGGCATTTCGGTAATTTACCCTTCAGGGATATTTTGGTAATTTACCCACTAAGGGTATTTCAGTAATTTCGTACCTGGAATGGCCTTTCCAAAGGCCCAGTGTTGCCCCGAGTGACCCAACTACCATTTCTGGTCGAATGGACTATTGGGCCTAAAGCCCAATTTCGGCCATTCGGCCCACACTCGTGTGGCCCACCTAACACAAATCTAGCCACGTTTATGAGATTCACCTAGTCTAGTTCACTATATACTACACCATCATACAATTTACTATATTGGGCCCACGGGCCCATTGGGCCCCCTTCGCCCATCGCGCCCAAGCAAACCCCAACCCACAAGAATACTCATCGATGGCCTCAACTATCGCGCCGAAGCCCCCACACGCGCGCCGCACGATCGTGTGGCTACTATTGCCGTGATCGCACTTCGGCATTTGCCGCTCTACGCCTAGAGTAGAGAGAGTTACACACCGATAGGACTCGTGTTAATCCGCGCTCCGACCACTCTCGTGCCCAAACGCTTCCAAGGTGTGTCAACCTCCTCTGGAATGCTCTTTATATAGCTAGCTCTTCACCTTCCTTCTTTGTTTCTTTCCGATGTGGGATCCCTTCGTCGATAGAGTTTAAATTCAATGAAACTCTTCCCGTCTGCATCGCAAAATAAATACTCCCTTGCTTCTCATGAGATTCGAACCTGTGCTCCCTTGCAACATAATCCACGTTTGCTAGCCACTTGGCCACAAGCTCCTCTTGTGTCTTAAACCATGCGCAACTAAATATAAATCTATAGCCAAATTCCGAGGTCCAAGTAAAAAGAAAACCAAAATGCAAAAGCCAAGACTTGAACCTTGGACCTCCTTCCTTCCTTATGGCATCACCCCCTTGTCTCTTATGTGGCGTCACTTTGCCACTACACCACACACTCCACTTGTGTCATTTTTCCCCACATTTTATTCTTAAGGCCTACCTGCCAACTTCCAGGGTTTTTTTTCACCTAAAACCAAAATTTCCCCAAAGCTAATATTTGATCCCGGGACTTCATAGAAGCCCTCTAACCTTCCAAAATAACTTACCTAATAAGTCTAACTTGCATTAATGCCGTTCTCAAAAATTTTAAATCAAGGCCCATTGGGCCCAATCCTACTAGGCCCAATTTCGGGATGTTACATTAAATGCTTAAGGTGTCATCGCTCGTATTATGCTGCCATTTTGTTCGGCTGGTATTCTCGACAGAAAACCCGAGAAAACAATTATATCTTGCTCAACAGATTTGTCCCATTGTAGGGTTCATCTCATTGTGACTTAAGGGTATAGAATCTGAATCCTTTCCAATCCATCCCATTGCAACTCAAGGGTATAGAATTTGTTTCATCTTCAATCCAATCTGCTGTAAATCAGAAGTATAGGATCTGTAACTTGTTCCATCAACTGATCACTCCCCAGGTGATCTAACCAAATATGTATGCATGATATCTGCATGGATGCGGAATATCATTTTTTTCGAGAATGATTCCCATTTTTTACTCGAGTTTAACATTGCCCATTTTTTGTCAAGATTGTATTACTGACACAATATCTTGACATTTTGTTCAATCGCCATTTTTGACAAAAATCCAGAGAGATAGTCTCAATTTAGACTTGTCCTCCACCAATATTTCCATCCCTTAAACTTGGTGGGTTTTAAACGATAGTCCTGTTTCAAGTTCTTTTATTATTCAGAAGCTTCTAGAGTAATATGCGAAACTCCTTTTATGACAGTATTATTAGTCCATTAATCATTATTTCAATGCAAAATGCTTGAAAAAGATCATAACAATGGACAAGAAGAAAATTAATTAGGAGCATAGCTCGAAACCAATAAGTTAAGCAAAGCTAGCAAATGTAATTAAAGGAAATTTATTGGTAGTGTATTTTGAAATGAATAAAATAATTAAAGATAACAAATTCAGAATGGGAAGATGGAAACTAGGTGCCCCAGATATCGCAGCCTGAGCTTCTCTTGTTCAAACTTCTTGAGGACCATTTTGAGCCTAGGATGTGTTTAGGAGATCTCGAGTACTCTGTTAATGCCCCAAGACGTCACATACTTCCTCATTGTTAATTCAAGCGTAGCGAAACTACTGTATGCTCCACTTTCGATCAAAATTTGAGCCACCCTTTTCGGGTTTTCAACTCAAATCCCCTTTGGTCTCAAAGCACCCTTTGCGGGTTTTCGCATTGGCCTCTCCTTTTTCTTTCTTCTTTTTTGATTGAGAATTTTTATTTCTTTTCCCTTTTTTTTATTTTCTTATTTTTTTTATTTTTTTATTCTTTTTTTTAAAAGGTCTCAAGGCGCCCTTTGCGGGTTTTCACCTTGACCTCTCCTTTGAGATGAAATCTGAATTCACCAGCTTGAGCATGTCCTTACCATCCATCTTGGTCAAAGTTAATGATCTTCCAGAACAAGCCTTATAAAGTTTTTCCAAATTTGGCATTTACTTTCCTCTGTAGTCCTTTTGTATGAGAAGGATTTTTCTTAATGCCAGGTCCCCATCATGGAATTCTCTTGGACGAACCTCTTTGTCATAAGCCCATATCATCCGTTTTGAATACTTTCAATCAAGTTTACTGGAAACATTCTGTTTCATCCAATTCTTAATTCAATCAAAGCTTGGAGAAAAGGAATCAACAATTGCTTCCTTTTCATAAACCAATGAGAAAGATGTTGCCCCGGTGAAGGTCCTGGCCAACGTTCAAGAAACATAGAGGGTAAATGGTAACTTCTCTATGCCAACCTTTACAAGTCTCAGTCATTTTTCAAAAATTTTGAATGGTTTTTTTTTGGCTGCCTTTGCTGTACTGATATGGTGTCTGATCTTTGAACAGACTGTAAATTTTTGACATTGTGCAATTATGTTAAACATGTTTCTTTCTGTCATTCTTTGTTGCCACTTTTTTTTTTTAAATTTATATTTGAACTTGCATTTGCATTTGAACTTGGATTTGAATTTGGATTTGGATTTGGATTTGGATTTGGATTTGAATTTGATTTTAGATTTGAATTTGGATTTGAGTTTGCATTTGGATTTGGATTTGGATTTGAATTTGATGACTGTTGACTTTGTAACTTTGGCATATGAAGCAACCTTCACCCTCTTAGCGAAGTAATTGATAACCAAAAAGATGAATTGGTATCAGCTAAATACTTTTGACGAGATCTGCCTTATAACATCTATGCCCCACCTATAGAAAGAATGGAAGAGGCACATAACTCTTGTCTTCCCAATTTGGCATTTATGGCGTAACTGATGCAATTTCCTTTTCTTGGTAAACCAGTAGCCCGATCCTTTTGATTACCCTGACCATCGTAGAACAACATACCCACATTTCAAGCCTGGTGTTCCTCGATATGGTTGTATGAAAACATCTTGGAATTTTTGAAAATATCTCAATGATGTCTTGCCTTATTTCTGTGGTGAGCTAGGCTTCGATCTTCACTCTTTTCCTAGACTTGTAATGTCCACTGACCCTTTGCAAAGTAGAGTCTATTTTCACTTGTTCTACTATCCTTAACAAATCAAAAGATAGGCTACAATCTCTGTCATCTTCAAAGTCCTTAGATCTCCTAAACCCATATCTCATTCAAAAAGGGAGTCTGTAACAACGTCGCTCATGTCGTTGATATCTGGGTACCTAGATACAAAGGCAATCCAAAGAGTAAATGATTCTAAGGATGATTATTTTTATGGTATGGTCATGAATAAAGAATGAAAGAATATTCTAAAACACAAAAGAATGTACAGTATGAAATGTAAAAAATGAAAAAAAATATTTACTTAAAAAGATGCATTTTATTGAAATAAAAATTCTGGACACAAGCCCATTTCACAAAAGGATTCTTATTGCTTCTGGGCTTAAAGCAACAAGCATGTTTTGAATATTACTCTAGATTAACTCTAAAAATACAAGGATCCCTTCCACAGTCCCATTGTTTAAAATCTTCCCAAGTATGTAAGGGCTTGGAAACTTTTATTCCCCGATTCCCTCTTCGGATATGTCATGAGTGTTCAGATTCCCTAATATTCCTTCCAATCCTCTGACTTCTTCAAGGAATTGCAACTCTTCTTCCTCCATTTTCAACTATCATATTCACTACTTCATCCGAGTGATTAGGTTCTGAGGAGTCGTCGACCTTCACAATTCCCCTTTCAATGAGCCTTTCGACCAACCTTTTAAATGTAGTGCAATTTTCAATTGAATGCCCCGTTATTCTCGCGTGGTATTCGCATTGGGCATTCTCATTATACCATTTTGGGTACGGAGGTTGCACAGGTTCTGAGTAGAACGGAGACACTACATGTACATCAAAAGATTACGATCTGACTCTTTATATGTTATCGGGATGGGTGTGAACTGTCGCCTTTCTGTATTTGACCTCGAATTGGATTCTTGCCTTGAAGAGCCTTGATGCGTACTCAAGATATTTACCTCATTTTCCTTGCTTCTCAAAGTTGATATTTTGGTGCTTTCTCCCACGTCTATCTTTCCGCTTCTTATAGCATTCTCAATGATCTCACCGGACATTACCATATCTGAAAAGCTCACGGTGGCACTTCCCAACATATAGTTAATGAACGGGGCCTTCAGAGTATTAATGAAAAGTATCGTGGTTTCTTTTTCCATTAGAGGTGGCTGGACTTGTATAGCGACTTCCCTCCATCTTTGAGCATACTGTCGGAAACTCTCATTTGTTCTCTTCTCCATATTCTGCAAAGTGATTCTATCGGGGGTCATATCTGTTACATGACTATACTGCTTCATGAAAGCTTAAGCTAAATCTCTCCATGAACTAATCTTGGTACGACTTAACTGGTTATACCATTTGGACGCTGCCTCAGTTAGACTGTCTTGGAAGCAGTGGATCAGTAATTGATCATTGTTGACATGCCCAGTCATACGTCTGCAGAACATGGTGATATGAGCTTCGGGAAAACTATTTCCGTTGTACTTCTCAAACTCCGAAATTTTGAATTTGTGGGGAAGTACTAGGTCCGGAACCAAGCTTAGATCCTTAGCATCGATCCCTCTATAATTATCAGCGCTTTCCATTGCTCTGAATTTTTCTTCCAGCCATTTATATCGGTCCTCTAACCATTTTTGTGATTCCATTCTTGCTCTTTCTCTTTCTGCTATATTATCTAGATCGGGAACAACGGGATTGGCAAGATTACCCTCTGGAGTAAAGCCTGATCCAGTTTGGGAATTCACCGGTATTGAAGCCCCGGCCTGAAACTGTTGTGACCTGATCGTAACAGATGGTCTCTGTAGGTATACCTCAAGTGGTGTTTGAGCATTAGTAGGGATAAAACCAAGAGGATATTGAGGATCTTCATTATCCATAATGCTTTTCCCTTTGTCCATCCTTTCTACCAGCAGTTGGGACAATTGAGCCATCATGTTTCTTTGGGACTCCATCATTTGATCACTCATCTCTTGCTGGATCTTAGCTAGTTGTTCCTGCATTTGTGCATGCATTTGTTCTTGCATATCCTTTTGCATTTGCTCTAATTTTTCTAGTCTTTTCTCCATTGACTTGGTCTTTTTCCTTGTGCCGTAGGGATGCGTATTTGGTTCGGTTTCCAGGTTACTGAAATAATTTTTAATTAATTAGAAACTTTTTACGAATTGTAATGCATGTGATATGATGTAATGCAAATGCATGAAATGTATGGAATGAATGCAAAAAGAAATAGAGGCGTTGATTATAAATTCAATTCCATTAGAAGAACTTTTCTAGAAATTAAATTTCTTTACATAAAATGGATTGCATATGCGGCTTTGTCCTCATAGTCCAGGTAAAAACACCAATCCTTTTCTTCGTATCCGGATGTTATGGTCGTGTCGCGTGAACTTCAATAGATGCCTCTTCTTGTTGCTTAATCCAGGTCGTGACTCTTTACTCACTTATCCTCCGCGATGTTCATAGGTTTCTTTAAGAAAATGATGACTCTCAAATAACCCTTCTCAGCTTGAATCCTCAGGCAAAAGTCTTGTATTCTTCTGCGGACTATCATTCTTCTCTCGTTGTTTACCTGGACTATGTTCGAACGACCGTATTATAATCCACTTTATCAAGTAACCCATTTCCTTATGACAAACTCTTCTATTTAGCAAACGAATATGAATCAACACCTCCTTTCTAAGATGATGCGATGGAATGCAATGCAATGCAATCATAAACAACACAAAATACGTTAGCACAAAAAATAAACAACCAAAATAGATTACCTAAATGGGTGACCACTAGGGTTCGGCGTGGCTCTACCTAGGGTTAGCTCTTAGGGTCCACTATATATGGTTTGGTTCCAAAGAATGGGTACCTGAACCAGCAGATTCCTCAATCCTCACCCATTATAGGCTCATACGGACCGAGTTCGGTTCAGGGGAATACATTTCCCTATATCCATGCGGAGGTGAAAACCTCACGAAGACATAGGTACGAATGTATCCCGGAAGCAGTCCACTAGCCCATGCGGAGGTGAAAACCTCACAAAGGAATAGTTTCTCACTCCCACTTAAAGGCGTAACCACAGCGGTCATGCAATGCAAATGCAAGTATTCTACAAAAACTCAATATCATAGCACCAATAAATGCATAAAAAAATATAATTTTCCAAAACTATTTTTTCAAATTTTCAAACAAAAGGACAAAAATTAATCAATCTATGACCTGACTCTCACCCAGTCCCCAGTGGAGTCGCCAAGCTGTTGAAACCATTTTTATTTTAAGTTTGAAAAATGGGGTCGACTTAAAAATATGATGTGGAGTCGCCACCAACCCTTTTTGTTTAGGTGTGACTGGATCACCTTGTAAAATTTTTATTGGTCTACGAAATTAATGACGAAAAGGGTTCAGAAGTCGGTTACGCACAAGGAAGGGTTAGCACCCTCGTACGCCCCAGTAAGGGTACCAAATCAATTAATTAATGTCCTTGCGTTGAAAATTTGAAAATGTTTAAAATATAATTCTTTTTTAAAGAAGATTAATTTAATGTTGAATTTGAATCTCAAGATTAACTCGTTTCGAAGAAATAAAAATATCATACCCAGTACGTTAGGATATAACACGTTTATATCTCGACACCAAGCTCATCTTTGATCTTCAAAACATGCAATTAAAAAGGGTATTTGACTATTTGGTTGGACGGAAAATTGACACCTAGTACGTTAGGGCAAAATTTTTCGATCTTCCAAACGCACAAATATAGCCTTATTTTGGAAAAAAGCTTTTAAATACACAATTTTAAACTCGGCTCAAAATGCATTTTTAATGAAATAGAACATTTAATAAAGACTTGAATATATTGGAATTTGAGGCATAATACAACAAGATGCACAAACATTAATCATGAAATATACCCAAATTAAACAATCATATTAACAATAGGCTATAAAATGTAATGATTCTACAAAATTGATCATGGCAAGTTAACATAAAATAACATCTTGGATGCTAACAAAAATGTTTAAAATAAATAAAATAAGTTGATTTTGAAATTAACACTTTATGAGATTATTTACAATGAAATAATTGATGAATATACTTATTAGAACTTATTTTAAAGAGAATTTATGCATTTAAATATATATATGTAAACATATACAAATAATAAGATATAAAATGTATGAAATAATTTAAAATTTACAATAAAATATTATATATGTATGTATAAAACCATAGTATATAATTGTTTTTTTTTAATTAATATTATAAACTATTAAAGAAATACTTAGTATATAATTTAGAATCAAATATTTTTAAAATAAATACATAAATACATAGATGGAAAATAATACAAATTAGAAACTTATAGGATAGATTTCAAAATAATTTGATTAGAATATCCTGAATAATGAATAAATTTAAGACTAAAAATACATGAATTATAAATAAATTAATAATTAATCGAAATAAAGAACAGAAAACAAAATTAGAAGGCTATTACGTAAATAAACCTAATTATTTAAATGAACTCATGGATCATATTGCATTTTCGCATAAAAAATAAAGGATCAATTTGGCAAATATTCTAATATCTAAAACGCAGCACATACACATGACTAGATTGAAAAGACGCGCGAATTACATGGATTAATTGAGAAATAATTAAAACATATAACAGGCTTAATAAAAAACATAGTACAATAGATATGGACTTAATGCGCAAATACTCCATTATCACAAAAGACGCGCGGATCCTGCAGTTTCGAATCGGATCGAGTCGGGGCCATTTCGCACGGTGTCATTTAAGGCTATTGAAACGAGCCAAACGGCGTCGTTTTCATAATGAACTAAACTAAGTTAAAAACACATTAAACACCATTTTAAACTAAACCCTAGCCCTTTTTCATTTTTGTTTCAGCCGCAATCCAAAACTCTTTCTGTTAACCACTAAAAACGCCACTGCAACGGCGAGAAGTGATTCACGAAAGTTCGATTCGATCGACCACCTCTTCGTCCACCCCGATTGCGACAGAGAGAACGATGGCAGAATCGTACGAAGGTAACCTCCTATTCTCCTTACTCTCTCTGTTAACCACTAAAACGCCATTGCAAACGGTGAGAAGTGATTCACGAAAGTTCGATTCGATCGACCACCTCTTCGTCCAGCCCCGATTGTGACAGAGAGAATGAGGGTAGAATCTTTCGAAGGTAACCACTTACTCTTCTTTTTATTTACAAATAAACACCAATAAAAGAAAACAGAAAGAAAAAGAAAAGAAAATTCGAGAAAATCACCTTTCAATCTTTTTTGCTTTTGATTTAATATCTTGCCTATAAGTATACGTGTGTGCGTGTGTGTACCAAAAAAAATGGGGATCTTTTCAGTTTTTACATCAGGCTCTTTTATAGCTAAAAAGAAAAAATCGAAAAAGAAATACACGTTTTTGTTATCCTGTATACTGCTATTTGGGTACTGCTTTCTCGTTTCTTCTTGCAGGTTCTGGTGTACACTTGAAGCTGCAGATGTGGCCATGCTGCGCTGGAAGCCGTTCGTGGAAGAGCTGGCGTGGACGCTGTAGCGCACGTGCGGAAACTTGGTTGCTCGAGCGGCGCTGGAACGCTCCAGAAACCTCTAGGGTTTCTGGCCAATTTTTGGGCGAGTCGGATCTATTCTGTATCCGGGCCTTGGATCTATTTTGGGTCTGGGCCATTAAGATTGGGCTTATTCGGGTTCAGCCAAAATCTGTATTTAGGCTGGGATTTTGAATTTATTTTAATTTAATTTGGGTTTAAAATTAGTTTGGGCCGATTGGGCTCTGTTGTTTTGTAAATAAAGGACTGTTGTTATTGGACTATGATTTTATTGGTTTTTTTTATTTTATATTTTTTTGGTTTTATTTTTGGTTTTAATTGGGCCGGGCGAAATGGGCCTATTACACCCTCAATTGGAAATATTTCTGTGATGCGCGATCACTACCTGAAGAAGAGTTAGTTTGAGAATTCTATGCCAACTTAACCATGTTAGATGCTACTAAAGTTCTTTTTCACAGAGAGAAGGTACCCCTTACTTCTAAGTCCATTAATGATTTGTTTAATATGCCTGATGTTGAAGAAGATGAGTACTTTTCCATGATGACAAAAAAAAATTGGGATTTTCTTCAATGAGTGCTTATTGTTGTTACAAATTCAGGATCCCAATGGATGATAAGAAAGTATGGTAGTCATTCTTGCCGAAGGAAATATCTAAAACCGGTGGCTAAGGTATGGTTCTACTTTATTCGATATAGCTTCATGCCTATCTCATATAGTTCCACCATCTCGATGGAACGAATGCTTTTATTGTATGCAATTATGACAGAAAGGGCTATCAATGTTGGGAAAATTATTCCCAAGGAGATCCACGATTATGCTAGAAAGAAGGCACGAAGTACCTACTTTCCATCATTGATTACTTCACTTTGCTTAAGGGCCCAAGTTAAATCAAAAGCAAACTTGAAGGGTTAGTACGTTCAAGGTTGCATCACAGCCCATAATCTTGAAAGGTTAATGGAGAATGTCCATGAGTTGAACCCAATTGAATCGAGTACACCAACCGAACCAGAAACTGACGATTCGTCCAATAAATCTAAACCGGAAGCTGACTCAGTTGAGGACACAGAAGAAGCAGAATCTGAGGAGGAGCCAAACAACCCTTAACCGAGGGTGGAACCTAATGTTGCTGAACCAGTAGAGCCGAGTTTTAGTCCTGAGTTGATTATGCCAATGCTCACTTCTTCAAATACTATGAATAAATCAGAATTTTCAACTATGATGAATATGTGGAAATTCATGCATAACCAACAATAGGACTATTGGAGATATGAAAAAATTAGAGATGATTCTATTCGAAACACTTTTAAGAATATCTCTAACACTTTTGCTCCTGAGTTCCCAGGTCATATCTTTGAAACATAGCAAGAAGAGCTTGTGGGATCAAGTGCGACCAAGAAGGGAAAGAAGAAAGACTTAGATGAAAGTTCAAATTTAAAAAGGGGGAAATTTATTTTTCTTAGTAGTTTTAGTTATTTACTTTCGCAGTTGGTATTTTGTTTTTGAACAATAAAATTGCAAGCATGAATAAAATAAAGTTAATTCCTCTACTCTAATAAAAAAAGCTAAATAGTGTGGTAATGTGAATGGACATGTCCAGGATTAGATTGTTGAGAAAGACTTGGTACTTAAGCAGTCTTCATGACTTACCTCTCTTTCTTGCTATCCTACTTGGTGTTCAGTTCTCATTCATTACTTTGCTTATACAATGAGGACATTGTTTCTTTTTAAAGTGGGGGTAGGGCAATATTAGCATGAAATTTTAGCAGTTAGCATGAATTTTAATTTTTTTTCTTAAGTATGTTTCAATTGATTACACATAAGTATGCTGAAATAAAATGATGTTTAGAGAAAAATTTTGTTCATAAGTTAGCTCAAATGCAAGTATGATTTCTAATTTTATCTAAGTTTTTTTTTTTGTTATCTTGAGTTATGAAATGCTTGTATGTTCTTAGGTCGTATGTAGCATTTTTCCATGAAAATTGAACTTCTTTTGAAATAGACATGCATGAAGGTTTAACCCTTAGAATTGACTTAGTAACTTTCTTGAGGCAAAATCCTAGGAGGCATAAGAATCTAAACATGATTTAGGCACATTTTCTTTGTATTGTTTGAGCCTTTCTAGCCTACCATATGAATGTGACCCTTGAAACCTTAATTTGAGTCTTAAAGCCTATTTTTTTTGTTTACCTACATAATAAGCCATGTTACCATCTTTTTAAATCTTATCTTATTTTTGCACCTATATTAACTATATTTGTCTTGGTGAGCAAAGATCGAGGAAAAATTCAAACAGATGTACACGTTCTTCATATGTTCAAAGTGTTTAAAAAAAAGAAAGAGAGATCTCTATTCGAATGTCAAGAAAAAAGAACAAAATAAAGAGCTCAAAGTATTAAGAAATATTGGGCATGTGCTTCAAAATTAAGTTTGGGGTGAAGAACCCATTAGTTGGAGAGATGTACCTCGAATTGATCCAAGGCAAAGCTAGGGTTAAGATTACTGAACCTAAAAATTCACTTCTCTTTTATCCTTACCTTGAGCCTAGCCCCATTACAACCGTATAAAAGACCCATTGATTTTGATGATTATGCTGACTACATTAGTAGAGAGGAATTCCTAAGTTCAACATATGAGGCCCATTAATTAAACCTTATGATTGTTCTGTTTGATTGATAAGAAATTTTGACTGAATGGTGAATGGTATGTATGATCTTGAAAAGTATGCACTCTATGACTTATGCTAGCATATTTCCGCACTTAGAATAAAAATTTCAGAATAATGTTTGCATATGAGCGACTTATCCATAAAAAGAGTTTGTGAGCATGATTTTGTTGATGCATGATTATGTGCAAAGATTGATGCTGCTTAATCATATAGCAAAATTGCCTTAGCAAATTTTTTTGTTATGCCTGAACGTTACTTAGGACAAGTAATGGTTTAAGTTTGGGGGTGTGTAAACTCGAAATTATATAAGATTTTTCTAGTAATTTTTACCGCCTTTTTACTTAAAAATAATATTAATATTGAGTATTTATTAATTAATTAAGTGAATTTTGCTTAAATGTTAATAATGGACATGAATTTATAAAATATGCGAATTTGTGCTTTTTTATATGATTTTGTGCATAAAATTAAAGTATTTCATGTTATTTATTAATATGTTAAAATTACTTATGCAGTGGGACTATAGAGTTGAGTTTATTATAATGTTGCATGGACATAAGCTATTATTCTCATGTGTTGGATGGCAAGACCAAGCTTAATGGGTCATCAAGATGCCGCCTTGAGCCAAAAAAAAATGATGATACATGTTGGTAAAGTCTACAAGCTAGTTGGATCATTAACCATCCAATTCAAGAAAAGAGAGGCCCAATTTGGTAACCACAATTGGGCAGCCAAGAAATCAATTTTGGGACAATTATTTGAAGGTCCCCACACTTGGAAGAACATTGGAAATTGGCACAAAATATTTACTTGAGAAACCATCCACCCCTTGCATGATTCAAGCATGATTTCATGCTTGAATCAAGAAACCAAACTACCTTCTCTTCCACATATCATGGCCGGTATAGGAGGGAGAAATCCAAGGGATTGTTGTTGCTATTTTTAGTAAACTTACCCACCTACTTCAAGTATAAATACCACACCTAACTCACATTTTCAAACATCCCTTACTCATCCCTTCATTCCTCATTTTCACAACATTCTTCATTCCCTCTCTTGCTCTCTTCATCCATCACCCCTATCATTCTATTTCCCCTTATTTTTAGCAATCAAAAGCCTTGAAGAGATCATCTCTTAGTTGGCCACCTTGAGGAGCCATTAACAAAGGTATAATAGGAGCAGAGGAAAACACCTTCAATCAGAGTCCATGAGATTGCCGAATTAAAATAGAGTTTATTCTTCCCTTACTTGTTGTTGTAAATTAATTATGTTTGCAATGTGTTTTGTGATCTTGACATCAACAATGGTTGCTTAAATCTGTTTAGCTAAGTTAATTGCATTAATTCAATGAGATTCGTTTTATTCATGTTTAAAGTGTTTGTACCTCGGTCGATCATATTTTCAATTAATTTCAAGTATGTATTTCATTCATACGTGATTGGATGCATTAGAATTAGCTAAGCGGTCCTAACTAGACGACAGCTAGTGGATGCAATAATTGAAATTAGATCCTAACCAGACTAAATTGAAGGTTCATAATAACTTTAACGAGCTCTATTATCTTGCATAATTTTTAGGTTTATGTGATTAAACTATTTCAAACCTAACCCATCCCTGGTACTTCACATAAATACGAAGAAAACCTTAGTTTAATATGATCAATAAAATGCATGTTTCACTAAGTAAAAGATTCCAAAAGGACTTAATTTGGTTTCCAAACTTATGAAAGATCAAGTTGCCATGGAATGTTTTCTGAACACTTTAAGCATGATGAAAATGAATCAAGTTGATTAATGTAGTTATCCTAGCCTGTTCATTTTATTGATTGTTGAGGTTGTGTTTCTGCTACTAAATTCATTCATACATTTAGATAATTTGCATACTTAGATTAAAATTGCATTAGGGATCAATTTTGCATCTAGTTAAATTAATCTAGTTTAATCATCATCATTCAAATTACTGTGTTTTGTCACCAAATTGTTAAATTATAATTTTACAATTAATCGATTAACATACAAAGTCCTAGTGGAGACAATAACTCATTTACTTACTTATTACTTGAACGACTGTGTACACTTGCACAAACTGAGCGTTACATTCTTGAATTCTCAGTATCGCTTGGAAATGCTTCTTGTGGCCTTGAATTTAAAGAGTTCACTATTTGCCCCACTTGATTCTTAAGAGCTCTGAGGGACGCAACTTGGCTCTAAATTACAGCATCATTCTTTACCATATATTCCTTTAGCAAGGCTTCAATGGAGGTAGAAGATGATGCTTGATCCTAAAGAACATTTTGCCTTGGCATAGGATGATTATAACCAGGCAGTGCACTATTAACATTTTGTCTCACAACATTGTTTAAATTCCCCGCACCTTGATTATTCCAACTAAAATTCGGATGTTGCTTCCATCCTAGGTTGTAGGTGTTGGAATAGGGGTTATTATTCCGATTAAAATTATCCATGTAGTATACAGATGCTGGGTTTGATGGGCATTCATCAAACACATGGTCTTCACTGCAATAAACACACGATAGTTCGGTTACTTTCATCTCTTGGACTGCAGTGGGCCTCTTCATTGTTTTGATCATATTAGCTAAAAAGATACCTAGGCTATCAATGAAGTGATTGCATCAAGCTCTATGGTACCAATAGCTTTCTCACTTGTCCAGACTCTCGTGATAGGATATTGATAATCATTGTTGGCAATCTTTTCCAAAATCTCATATGCTTCATTATAGGATTTATCCAACAGAGTACCATTTGCAGAGCCATCGACTACCATCCTTGTATGTGCATTCAACCCATTATAAAACATCTCCATCTACATCCAGTGCTAGAATCCATGCATTGGACATTTTCGAAGTAATTCTTTAACTCTTTCTCAAGCTTCATATAACATTTCATCCTCTCATTGTCGAAAAGACGTGATGTCATTTCTAAGATTAGCATTCATATTTGGTGGATTATACCGTAGCAAAAATCTCTGACAAAGATCACTCCATGATGCCACTGTTCCTGACTACAAAGCATTCAACCATGCTCTTGCATGATCTCTCAAAGAATATGGAAATAGTTTAAGCCGTAAGGCATCTTCAGGAACACCTTGTTGTCTAAATGAGTCACAGACTTCTAGAAAGAGTCTTAAATGCAGCCTTGGATCTTCAGTGGGTAATCCACGAAATTGCCCTATTGTTTGCAACATCTGAAACATTACCGATTTCATCTTGAATTGCTGAGCTTGTATGTATAGTCTTCCTATCCCTGGATTCAAATCATCCAAAATTGGAACAACATGTTCCCAAATTAGTCTATCTCGATCATCTATCACACGAGGAATAGGAGGATTAACATCTTAACCATTTGGATTATCATTGAGACCATGATCATTCAGACCAGGATCATTCCATTCTCTGGCCATAGTTTGCAGCTCTTTTCACCTCCTCCGCAAAGTTCTCTCGACCTCTGGGTCAAGAGGATACTCGTCGTTAGTAGGAACGCCGCTTCTCATACACTGATGGAAAACCTGTAGAAATTGAGTACAACTAAGTTAGCTAAAACTAAGAAAACAAAAGAGAATAACAAAACCAAATTTCACCAATTGCCAATCCCCGGAAATGATGCCAAAAACTTGTTGCATGAGAAATGATATGCGAATTGTGCAAGTATACACGTCAAATCAAGTAATAAAGTGATAAGTGAGATCGTCTCCACAGGGATTGATTAGGTATAAAATGGTTGAGTTATTATAATGATGTATGATTAATGTTATGACAAAAATAATGATAAAAATGTAGCAGTATTTTGAAGGAATAATAATGTATGTAATATGAATAACTGATAAATAATGGAAAATTGCTAAGACAAAACAAGAATAAGAATGTAATGGCAAATTCGAGAATAATCACGTGAATAATATGTAAACAAACAAGTAAACAACTAAAAATGCTATGGTGAAGATACTACGGCAAAGGATAGAAAGTCTACGATGTTGATTTAGAAGGTCGAGATTACTAAGAATCTGCTCTTACTAACATTAATGCCTCGGCAAAATCATACTAAATCTACTACTCAGAAGAGTTCTAAGATGGTCAGTTTCTTTTGAGAACAATACCTCAAGCTATCTTACCTTAAAAGATATATGTCTATAGGCCTTTATCACGGTACCCTACACTATTTTGTTTCCTTTCTGTATGAACATTGCTCTATGTCTAGAGGCTACTACAAGTATTTAGTCGAACACTTGCTCATATCATTCAATTTCAATCTCATTAACCTAACCTTGTTAGAATTAGATTAATTTAATGAATATATTGTACATCCATCTATGCCTAGAGTTTGCAAACATGCAATTTTGTAAAGAACCATTAAATGAAACAGTGTATTAAAGTAGATCTATGCTCCAGTCACTAAAGGAAATAAGAGTTTCATCAAGTAATCCCAACCCTATGAGATTTAGCTCATGGGTTGGCAATTAAAATTCAAATCCAAAGTATCATTTAACATCGTTTTCATCAAATCAATTTACGATGAGTAATCAAGAAATAATGGAAGAACTTCAGGAAGATAGCTTCCGTTTACCTAGCCCACACTCCAGAGATGCAGTGTCCTGTGGTGGCTGAGTGGGACTACCTTCATCTTCCTCTACTCGTCTCTACTCAGCCGCTACCCTCTATTTTCCTGCCCAAGGATCCCTTTGGTTGTCCGTCCCCTTAAGGTTTTCCTCCTTCGGCTTTTATAATCGTTTTTCTAGGGTAAATGTAACAGCCTGTTTTTTAGTGGTGTCGAAAATAGTGGTTTCAGAACCACAAATTCGACGACTAAGTTCGTATAATTAGTATTCAAATTATACGATTAATAATAATTTTATATTGAATTTTGATTTGATGAATTTAAATTAATTGAATTAATGGTTAGTATAAGTGGTTTAGTCCAAAAGTCAAGTGGTTGTTGAAAATGATGTATTGGGGCCTCGTTTTTGTAATTTAAGGTCGTAAAACTTTTTATTAAATATTTACAGAGTCTTATTATAAGTGAATTGAAGTTTTTTCTGGTAATTTTGACAATTGATTGCTTAATTAAGGTAAAAGGATTAAATTTTAAAAGAGGTAAAAGTTAATTGCTATAGATTTAAAATACTAAAGGGACCAGAATGGTGGTTAAACCATGGTCAAAAAGTCCAAGCGATGGTGACATGATTAAATCCACTAACTTTTGGGCTATTTTCTCATTTAGTCCTAAATAGTTTAGGATTAAATTAAATTAAAATTTAATTAGTTAAAATTTTAATATAATTGAATGGTCAATTGTGTAATTAAACCTTCCTTAGTTGGTAAGTATATCATAAATTTATATTGTGGACAAGTTTGGATGTAGGTTAGTGATATTTTAAGTGTAAATTAAAGGTTAATTTTGTAAATAAGTAAATAAGTTAATTAAAATGAAAAGATTTCTCAATAAGTCATCATCTTCCTTTCTTTTCTTTTGGAACTGAATAGCCATGGATATGGAGAAGCAAGCTTTCAGCCAAGCTTGTGGTGCTTTGTTTGTTAGGTAAACATTACTCATTTTTAGTAATTTTTATGTTTTTGAGCTCGTATTAGCTCGATCTAGCTAATCCGGTGACTAATTTGTAAAACTGTTAAACGTTGTTGATTATGCCATTGATGTGTTGTGTATATTCTTGAAGTTTTATGATGGATTATTAATTTCGGTTCTTAAATAGGACTATTTTGTAAAGTAGTTTTTGCTAATTTTAATGTTAAATGACTAAAACATTAAAGTGATAAAAATGTAATGGCTTGAGGTGAAATAAATGAATTTATGGGTTGTAATGAGACCTAATACCATTCGACTGAATTTGGTTTTAATGAAAATTGGTTAAATTGCAAGTTTTGAGCTTAAGGACTAAATTGAATAAAAGTAAAATGTTGGGGGAAAGTTTGTAAAAATGTATAAAAGGACTAAATTGCATAAAATGAATTAATTTTGCTATGGAATTAGTGAATTGAATGAAATTATTATTTTAGATCAAGAACGAATGGAAAATCGAGGAAGAGAAAATTGTATAATAGTCTCTGTACTTTGTCATTGCTGCTGTTTATTCTGGTAAGTTCGTTTGATTTAATTTAATTACATTTTTAAATATATTATATGAACCTAATTACATAATTTTGGATTATATTGATGTGTGTAAATGAAAATGGAAATAATGAATTGATACAACATCGATAACTGATTGAGATACTATGAACCATTACTTCAAATCAGTCCTGTAAGTTCATACTATAATTTTATGTTTATAAGGATTCTTACATATTACATGTTTATTATAATTAGATCCAATGTTGTACTTAACTATTCAATAATTTAAGAACAATAATAAATGAATATTGTGAGTACATGATGTACCTGAATATCAGGCTTTGTGCCGGTGTTATTTATCGAGCTTTGTGCCTAGCAGGCCTTGTGCTAGTTTTGTCTATTAGGCCTTCAGCCGGTCATCATTTAGCAGGTACTTGTACCAATGATACAGACAGTAACGATGGCTTGAGATCCTACATATGTTGCGGATTCTCTGCAGCTTGTGTGAGCAGTATCATGAGCCAGGGATTAATTAGTAGGTACTATGTATCGGTGATACAAATCGTAATGATGGCTTGAGATCCTGCATATGTTGTGGATTCTCTGCAACTTGTGTGAGCAGCATCGGGAGGGAGGGATTAATTAGTAGGTACTATGTATCAGTGATACAGACCGTAACGATGGCTTGAGATCCTACATGTGTTGTAAATTCTCTACAGCTTGTATGAGCAGCATCGTGAGCCGGTCAAAGTTCTAAATTTAACTTGAGTAAGTGATATCCTTTAGATTACCTGAAATGAGATATTATTAGAATGGTGACTTGGTTTATAATCGTTTATCATGTGGCATTTTTATAGATATGAATTATCCAAGTATAAGTGTTTTCGGAAAGTTGAAATGGTAGTAATATGGAATATGATTTGAATTATTGTACCATACAATAATCACCTGTTGTGAGCTGTGATTGATAGGAATTTGGATAATAACCTTGTGACATGAACTCTGTTTTTTAATCTTGTTATTTGATTTGTTGTGATTAAATTCGGTAAGATTTATCATTTAATTGATGAACTTACTAAGCTTTACGAAAGCTTACTCGTGTTATTTGTCTTATTTCTTGTAGATACGTTTTGTGAATCGGGAGATTGGATTAGCTCGTAGAATCACACTTTCCAGGGATCATTTGGTAGCTTTTGAATACATATTGGCGTATATGGCATGTAATAGGAGAATTTGATTATGTTTGTAAGGGTTCATAAGTACTTATTGGTGTTGTTCTTAATGTGCATATGATGATGTGGTATAAATAGCCAAGTGAGGTGCATACTTGATTTTATGGTATTGCATTTTGAGATAGAAAATAAGTTATTTGAATGTGCTTGTAGCTTGTATACTTAGTTAAGGAAATGAATTGTGAATGTACTTGAAATGTGGTGTCATGGATGACACATTGGTTAGACCTTAGGATGTTTGTTTTGGCATGCTTTGGGTGTCATTGAAATGCATTTTGAAGTCTTAGAATATTGTGTTGAGAATTGGTTTAGGTACCTAAGCATTTTAATGTGAATTAAGTATGTTTGGGTCATTTTTGGGTACACACAGGCTGTCACACGGCCGTGTGTCACATACGGGCAACCCACATGGGCGTGTGCCCTGAACGTGTTAGATGCAGTTTTCACACGGGCTGGCACACGACCTGTGACACGGTCATAGGACCCAACATCGAATTAAACACAGTCTAGCACACGGCCCGCGACACGACCATGTGAGGGTATTTCGAATGCTACACGGCTAGCACACGGCCTGCGACACAGCCATGTGGATTTATTTCGAAAGGTACATTGTCTGTCACATGGTTGGCCACACGGCCATGTTCCTACACCACACGGTCTGGGCTTTGTCACACAGCCATGTGACCCCTATTTTGAGAAGTTTCAATTTTTCCCTAAACTTTTTGATTTATTTCGAATTAGTCCCTAAATGTTTCTAAATTAATTGTAAGGCCTCGTAGGTTCGATTTGATGTCCGTAAATGTATGTATTACTCTGATTTGAATTATGATGAAATTCTGTTAATTAATTTGACAACTTGATGCTATTTGTTTTCAATTTTTCTGTAAGTACGATAATACGTTGAAACCTGAAATCCAATGACGGAATCGAGTTATGGGTGTTACAGTAAATCCAACTGTAACAGCCTAGTTTAGACCAAAGTCAGAATAGTGGTTTTAGGACCACAAATCTGAGGTCTGAGAAATAATTTAATATTATTTTTGATGTTTATGGCATGTGATAAAGAATGTGTGAAAGTTCTGTGTGAAAATTTTATCGTTTGTGTGCCGATTTGTGAAAATGGACTTAATCGCGTAAAATGCAAAAGCTGTGTGCTAGTAGTTAAAAGTTCTTATTTGACATGGCTCCTTAAATGAAAGGTCCTTATGTTGATATTAGACCATTGAATTCTTGAAATGACATAGTTGGACATGAGTTAGTGGATTTTAAATGAAATCATTAAGGTTAAATATGGTATTTGATAATTAAAGTTAATATTAATGAAACAAAAACATTTTAATGGCCATTGTCATCTTCTTGGCACCGAATATTGAAGGAAAAAGAAAGAAATTTATCTAGTTAGGGTTCGGCACTCATTTTGCTCAATTAAGGTATGTTTTGAGCTCGTTTTTTAGTGATTTTTATGTTTTTGTGATTGTTGCTTAGCATACTATCAAGCCCATGCCTAAATTTATAAATTTGATAATGATTTTGAGATGTGCCATTGATGAATATGTGAGCTTTGTGTTGATAGTTGGTGAAATATGAAAGCTTGATGAATGATAAATATGTTTTGTATTGGGATTTTTTATGAAATTGATTATTATCGACTAATTTGTGAAAATGAAACTTTGAAGGGTTAAAATGTGAAATAAATGAAAGATATGGGCTGCTAGGGACTAGTATGAAATTCGGCCAAGCTTGGGTGTGAGTAAATTATGTGTATTTTGTGTAATTGTGAAATAGGGATTAAAATGTTAAAATGTGGAATTATGAGAGCTAAAGGATAAAATGCCTAACTATGTGTTTGTGGATTGTTTTGGATGAAAATAAGATTGAATGAGTTGAATTTGATATTATATAGATCAAGAGAAGAGAAATTCGGATCTAGATCGAGGCAAGAACAAAGTGCTTGATTGATTGACTAGTATTATTGTTTCTACGTCCGAGGTAAGTTCGTGTATAATACATATTGTTTAAACAATGTTTATATGTAATGAAATGAATGGAAATGTGATTGTGAAATTTGATTATATGAAATGTGGATTTGAGGATATGAAGCACTAAGTATGCGAAAACTGAGATAGCTACGGCTACAAAAATGGCACTAAGTGTGCAAGATCGAAACAGTGTTGGCTGAATAATGGGCACTAAGTGTGCGATACTGAGACCATTTTGGTTTAATGTGGTGGCACTAAGTGTGCGATATCATTATAGTTTTGGCTAATTATTTGGCACTATGTGTGCGAGTTCATCGAGCGTTTAAAGAGGATCGAATGAATTATGGCATAGAGCATTGAAGTGGTAAATGTGATAGATAAATACGTGATGATACAGGTATGTACAGAACCTAAGTGGTTGATGATATTGTGTATGAGATAGATGGAAGATTATGTGAATGAATGATGAAAAGAATTGGATTGAGTAGCATTATAAATGCTTGTATATGAACCTATAGATATGGTATGAAAGTGAGTAAAAGCCATGGATGAGATTGAGTAGTGATGTGAATGGAACTAAGTGTTAGTTAATTTTGCATGTTGAATTTGAATTGTAGAGTTAATTGTGTTATATTACGAACTTACTAAGCTTTAAAGCTTACTGTGTGAAGTCTTTCTCTATTTTACAGTGGTATTTAAAGCTAGCTCAAATCTGGGGACCGTCAGCGACTCAATCACACTATCGGACATTTATTTTGGTATCTTTTGAAAGTTGTATATATATGGTATATGGCATGTATAGGCTAGTGAAGTTGTGAAATGTTTTGAGATGTATAAATCTTTCCATGTGATATGGCATGATAATGGATGAGACTTTGGATTGATTTTGGAATATGTTTTGCTATGTGAAAATGGTGTATGTGAGGTGTATATATGGTCTTGTGTGAATGGCCATTATGGTATGCTTTGGTGAAATAGAAATGGTATATTTCATGCTTGATTTGGTATTTCAAATGGTGAATGATTTGTATGTTATTTGATGTTGGAATTGTACATGTAGGGATGACCTAAAATTGAGTGGCAAATTGGCCTTGTAAATGGCCTATAATTGCCCACACGGGCGTGTGTCTCGACCGTGTCATTCAATGTCCCAATTCGAAGCAAGTCAGACTTGCACACGGGCCAGGCGCACAGGCGTGTGACAGGCCGTGGGATTCAAGTCAGTGTTGCACATGGGCCAGACACACGGGCATCTGATAGGCCGTGTGACCCAAGTCAGTGTTGCACACGGGGTAAGACATGGTGTAAGGCATGGCCGTGTGAGGCACACGTCCTAGCCACACGGGCGTGTGCCCTATTTCAAAGAGAAAAATTTTCAAGGTTTCGTAAAAGTTTTAAATGTGATTGGTTCAGTCCTGAACCACTTCTAAAGCATGTAGACCTTCTAAAGGGGCTTTGTGTTATTGATTAACTATGATATGTTGATGTGTGAGAAATTGAAACACCCCAAACCCGGCCCACGAGCCCAGACCGGATCTGGTATGTTCCTCGAGTAGAACGTTTTAATTTCATGTTTATTTCTTGGAAAATTTGAGGTGGTTTTATAAAAATTACCAAGTTGTTTTGGGGTTTAATCTTTAATTTGATAAGAATCGTGTCATAATAAAATAATTAAAAGTGCATGCATAAACAGTTTCATACTAGTGGCCTTATTACATCAAAGCAAACCCAAAATAAATTCTAAATACTAGAACCAATAAACAGTCCAAAATAAAATAAATTCTGTGCTGAGCATGGCCACCACTGTGCTCCCGCCGACCGGGTCCATCACAGAGTGTCACCTGAAAAATATTCCCCAACGGGGTGAGTCAAACAGACTCAATGTGTACAGCCAACACTAAATCCCAATAATTTAGGCATATCAGTTCATACATGTGTATATAATTAAATAATAAAATGATGCAAACCCGAACCCAAACCTAGATGCCATCCGCTACACATCACCCCATACCAACCGTCACACCGTGGGGATTACTAAATCGACCCACCCATCCGCTACACATCATCGAAGGCAGTCGCTGCAGTCGACGTGCTCATCGCCCTTATAAATTCGTGGCATAGCCACCAGATAATATATTTTTGTGTCATGAGACACCACATTCGAATAACGTGACCAAGTCACCACATTCAGATATTGTGACCGAAGCCACCACATTCATATATTGGGGTATATAACCACCAATCACTTCCCCTTTCCATATAACCCATATGCCCATGTCATACAAAACATGCAATATCATGCCATATTCTTTATTCACATTCTTATAGTTTCACATATGTGCCATAACAGATCATATTATACTCATAGTAGGAGTGGGTAAACGTACCTGAGTACTTTGTACCATTGCATGGTACCTTAGGCACATTTTACATATTCTTATTACACATTTATTAACACATAACCATAAATCTATTGAGGCTTAGAGTGGGGTACACACCTGATATACTTTGATGCTTCATTGAAATCCCGAATATCCCGATCTAATATTCTAGATCCTAGTCCCTACATTCGGCCAACACATAGTATTTTAGCTAAAGGCCATTCGGCCAAACAATTAAATCCCGAATCCTTACCTTGTCTTTTGCTTTGACTATAGATCAAATCCCGAAACTTCAGAGAGTTCCTCCTTGCAATCGGCTAGGCATTAAATCATTTAACTAATTAATACCCAGCTTTTGAGTAAAATAAAGAATAGATCTAATCATTGAATAGGGCCATGGCCGAATGTACCTTTGTACTTTACCTTGTGTTTTGAAATCCCAAAATTGCTATTAACCCTTGGTATCTGTCGAAATCACCTTGACACATGTTAGATCAACTTCTAACATTTGAATACTAATCAATGGCCCTTGGCCGAATACTTGTGGCTTACCTTAGATCTACGAGATCCCAAGTATCCTTCCTAGAAGTCGACAATGGCGTAAATCCCGGAGAACCCTTCAAGTTTTCGGCCTAAGATCACTAATAGGATTAATACCTTGATTTCGACAAGTCTAAAGGTAAAAGAATGGAAACCGAATTTTGATCTTACCCTTACTTGAAGAAATCGTCAGCACCCTTGTCTGACACCACGGAATATTCGTCTTTGGGATTCAATGGACAAACGGCTAGAGTCTAACAAGTATTTAGTTTCGGCTTTAACAAAAATTGAAAAGAGAAAAGCTTGAGTTTTTCGGCTTTTGACAAAAGTGGAAGAGAAGAGAAAATATGGCTAGAGGATTCGGCAATGATGAAAATAGGGGGAAGGAAATTTCGGCTAGAACAGATGAAAAGAAAAGGAAGAAGAAGATGATGGCTTGGAGAGAAAAGAGTGTTTGAGAGAGAGGCAAAAAGTATAGAATGATATTCGGCTTTCCCCCTTTACTAGCTTAGCCGAAATTACTAAGCTTTAGAGTCCCTTACTTGGCCACCACTTCTCCCTTATCATAGCCCACATTTTCCTCCTTATCACCTTATTTAAAATTAAAGAATAATCCACCATTTACCTCTTGAAATTAAAAGGATAAAAACTCCTAAAACTTAGCCTTATGCCGTCCACTACTCCCCTCCCTTTGACGCCACTAAGCAAAAATGAACCTTAAAATTTTGCTTCCCATGCGACTCGAACACAAGCTCTCCCCCCCCAGCATATGGCGTCATTTTCAGAGCCCTAAGTGGCACCTCCAAGCCACTTTTCCAAGCCCAATTTCATGTCACATTTCCTCTATAAATTTTCTTAAGACCACCTTGCCTTAGTTCCCCTTTTAAACTTTAAAACTGATAATTTCTTAAGCACTCTCCTATCTTCTAAAGTTCACAAAAATTCATACAACACATTCATAACACACAAAGGCATGCTTTCACATATATTTAAGCACAAATGCATAAGCCCAAAATCCAGGATATTACAGTTCTACCCCCCTTAAAATAATTTCGTCCTCGAAATTACCTGGCTAAAACAAGTGAGGGTATTACTGCCGCATTGCTTCCTCCGGCTCCCACGAAGCTTCTTCTGATCCATGATTACGCCATAACACTTTGACTAGAGGAACTGACTTCCTCCGCAACACTTTCACATCTCGTTCCAAGATCTGAATCGGCTCTTCCTCATAGGACAAATCTAGCTTTAATTCCACCTCTTCAACCGAAACTACATGAGATGGATCCGAATGATAACGACGTAGCATGGACACATGGAATACGTTGTGTATCTGTTTCAACTCCGAAGGCAACTCTAACTGGTATGCCACTGGTCCAACTCGCTTCAATACTCGATAAGGCCCTATAAACCTTGGACTTAGCTTCCCTTTTCGACCAAACCTCATTGCCTTCTTCCAAGGCGAGACTTTAAGAAACACTTGATCTCCCACATCAAATTCTATCTCCTTCCGTTTAAGGTCTGCGTGCACGACTTACGTCTCATCGATGCCTCCTTCAACCGCGTGCCGAATTACCTCAACCTTCTCTTCGGATTCTCGCCACAATCTCCGGACCCAAAACTCGACGTTCCCTAATTCTCGGCCCAACACGTAGGAGTTCGACACTTCCGACCATACAACGCTTCATACGGTGCCATCCGAATCATCGGCTTGATAGCCGTTGTTGTATGCAAATTCGCTAACGGCAAATATTCTTCCCGACTTCCTCTCTCAAGTCTAACACATGACCTCAAAGATATCTTCCATCACTTGGATCACTCGTTCAGACTGACCATCCGACTGTGGATGAAAAGCTATAGTGAAATCCAATTTAGTGCCCAAAGCCTAATGTAGAGCCTTCCAAAACTGAGACGTAAACCTTGGATCCCTATCTGAAATAATTGATAGTGGCACTCCATGCAACCTCACAATTTCTGCCACATATAACTTTGCTAACTTCTACAAAGAATAATCAACTCTTACCGGAATGAAGTGCGCGGACTTGGTCAACCGGTCCACTATCACCCATACCGAGTCCTTCTTAGTAGGCATAAGGGGAAACCCACTAACGAAGTCCATGGTAATTCTCTCCCACTTCCACTGCGGAATCTTGATTGGCTGAAGCAATCCTGACGGAACTTGGTGTTCAGCCTTAACTTGCTGACACGTTAAGCATTTCCCTACATATTCGGTAACTTCCCGCTTAAGACTAGGCCACCAAAACTGTTCCCTTAGATCTCGGTACATCTTACTACCTCCAGGATGCATAGCATAAGGGCTACTATGCGATTCCTGAAGAATTCTCCGTCTTAACTCCTCGTTCTTCGGCATACAGACCTTACCCTTGAAACACAATACTCCCTCGTCATTAATACTATAATCTTCCAACTCTCCATTCTGCACTTGCCGTAGCTTAGCACTTAGATCATCATCCATTAACTGACTTTCCTTCACCTCATTCAACCATGTCGGTTTAACTTGCAACTCTGCCAATAAACTTCCATCATCATACAAGCTAAGATGTGCAAACATTGCCCTCATATCCGACACTACTTTCCGACTTAGGGCATCTGCCACTACATTTGCCTTGCCCGGATGATACTCTACGGAACAATCATAATCCTTCAGTAATTCCACCCACCTTCGCTGTCTCAAGTTCAACTCCTTTTAAGTCAGCAGATACTTAAGGCTCTTGTGGTTCGTGTAGATCACTGACTTTTCTCCATAAAGGTAGTGCCTCCACACCTTAAGAGCAAAGACCACTACCGCCAGTTCCAAGTCATGCGTCGGGTAGTTAACCTCATGTGGCCTCAGTTGTCGAGATGCATAAGCTACAACCTTCCCGTCCTGCATTAGAACACATCCTAATCCTGTGTGAGAAGCATCACAGTACACCACAAAGTCCTTCCCTGCCTCCGACTGAATCAAAACCGGAGCTTCAGTCAAAACTCTCTTAAGCTTCTCAAAGCTCTCCTGTTGCCTATCTGTCCAAACGAAAGGTACCTCCTTTCTCAACAACTTTGTCAACGGTGCGGCTATTGAAGAAAATCCTTCCACAAACCTTCTGTAGTAGCCTGCCAATCCCAAGAAACTTTGAATCTCAGCCACAGACTTAGGTGGTTTCCAATCTAGTACTGCCTCAATCTTCTTAAGGTCCACCCTTATTCCTTCTGCAGACACCACATGCCCTAAGAATGTAACCTCCTTAAGCCAAAACTCGCACTTGCTGAATTTGGCATATAGCTTCTTCTCCCTTAACACTTGCAACACTTTCCGGAGATGCTCGTCATGTTCTTCCTCAAACTTGGAGTATACTAGGATATCATCGATGAACACAATGACGAACCGATCCAAGTAGGGTTGAAAAACCCTGTTCATCATATCCATGAATGCGGCTGGGGCGTTTGTCAACCCAAACGGCATTACTACGAACTCATAGTGTCCGTATCTTGTTCGAAAAAGGTCGTCTTATGGATATCCGCTTCCTTCACCTTAAGTCGATGATATCCGGACCTTAAATCTATCTTCGAGAATACCGCGCACCCTTGTCGATCGAACAAGTCGTCTATCCTTGGCAAAGGGTACTTGTTCTTGATGGTCAGCTTATTCACCGACGATAATCTATGCACATACGCATAGTCCCATCTTTCTTCTTCACAAACAAGACCGGTGCTCCCCATGGAGACACCGGGTCGAATGAACCCACGATCAAGCAACTCTTGGATTTGAGCCTTGAGCTCAACCAACTTCTTCGGTGCCATTTTATACAGAGCGATAGATACTGGCGCCGTTCCAGGCAGTAAGTCAATTCCAAACTCCACCTCCCTGTCCGAGGGTATTCCAGGTAACTCCTCCGGAAAGACATCCACAAACTCCCTTACTGTTCTAACTCCACTAACACCCTCTTCATTTGCATTCAACGCACTGACGAAAGTCAAAAATGCCTTGCACCCTTTTCGAACCATCTTATCAGCTTTCAGTGCTGAAACTACGTTAGACAAGTAGTTTCTTCTTTCTCCTATCATAATTATCGCCTCATCCTCCAGCGTCTTTAACTCCATTCCTTTAGCTTCACAATCCAATATAGCTCGGTGTTCTACAAGCCAGTCCATGCCAAGTATGAGGTCAAATTCTCCGAAGGGTAGTTCCATTAAGTCGGCAGGGAAAATCACTCCTTGAATCTCTAGAGGTACACTCCAAAAGATCTTATTCACCACTACCGTTTGACCTAGTGGGCTCACTACAGACGTCTCCTTACTAGAAAGTTCAGAGTCTATGCCTAGTGTTTCAACTACACTACTTGCAACATAAGAATAGGTCGAGCCCACATCAATCAACGCAAAATAAGGCTTGCCAGATATAAGGAACGTACCGGTTATGATGTCCAGTACGTCTCCGTCCTCCCTTCGACGAACTGCATACACTAGACCCTACTGTCTTGCCTCTGCATTACCAACACCTCGCGCGTGTGTTCCACGTCCTCTTCCAAAACCATTACCTCGCCATTCGGACCACGACCTCGGCCGAGGGTGTCTTTGCCCACCTCTACCAGCCTGATTACCATTCTGCCTTGTTGGTCGGCCCCCGTCTATATTTATCGGATAGTCCTTAATCATGTGGTCCTTAGACCCACACTTAAAACATCCTCCTGTTTTCTTCCAACACTCTCCTAAGTGCTTTTTCCCACACTCATCACAAGTACGACATCGCCTCCAAAGAGCAACCTCACGACCTCGCGACCCATCAACTCTAGGCCTCTTTTGAGCATTTCCAGCTAACCCTGCTGATCCAAATCCTCTTTTCTGCCTATTCCGATCAGAGTTCTGCATTACAGAGTCCTTAACTCCTTCGGCCACTTTAGCCTTCTCCACCAACACAGTAAATTCCCGCTCTTGCTACGGAGCTATCAATAACCTCAGATCATCTCTCAATCCGTCCTCAAACCGGACACACCGTTCATGTTTCGTAGCCACTACTCCTCGAGCATATCGGCTCACCACTTAAGAATTCACCTCAGACTCCGTTACGGACTTATTCCCTTGAACCAAATTTCAAAAATGCTTTCTTTGCGCATCAATATAGTGAGTACCAACATATTTCTACCGCACGCCACCTTGACATACTCCCAAGTGAGATCTCTGCTATGGCACCATCCCGAATCGTGAGCCACCATTGATAAGCTTCGTCGCGGAGTAATGCCACCATCCCTTTCGGTTTCTCTCGGGGTCGATCCAACTCATCCATAATTCGTTCGGTTGCCTCCAACCAATACTCGGTATCTTGGGTGCCACACCGGATACACCACGGAACACCTCGCCCCATTGGCTCTGAGTCGCTCGGCACAGATTTACGAGCTCCCATATTTCCTCCGCTCCACCACCATTTCAAGAACTTGCGGCATTGCTCGCGATCATCGCATCATCCCCCGCCCGATCTTGCCGCCGACGCCAAAGAACCGGTGGTGGGTGGTGTTGGTACCTCATTCTCGGACCTTGACCGGACCTCCAACGGGTTCCGACACGGCCATTCTTCCTCTACCACATCCTCGCACATTACGACCACGTCCCCTAGAACTCATGTCTACAATCGTGCTTTAATCTGATTAAGAAATTTTTATGCATTAGTATTTTGTTCCACTGTTTATCCGCGAAGAAATTTTATGGAAGAAGTTTAGAAGTAGTTCTTTCAATCGATCGAAGTTTCAAGTCTTTTATCCTAATTTAAAGTAGCACATTCATTCAACACACATTCATCATTCAAACATTTTCGTCTTATTCCTATCCCAGGGGTATTTTCGTCATTTCACCTGCAGGGGTATTTTGGTAATAAATTGGGGTCAATTTAAAAATTTTGTAAATCAGGGGTAATTTCGTAAATTTTCCAATTCAGGGTTCCTTGGTGATTTTATGAAATAAGGGTATTTCGGTAATTTTGAAATCCGGGGGTATTTCGGTAAATTTTTTTTTTCAAACTAGGGTGGCTGGTCCCTTTCGGGTTTTAATTATAGGGTTTAGCCCATCAACGAGTCCTCATAACTAGGGTGGATAGTCACCATGCACCAGGTAGGATTCCAGCGAAGAGGAGGTGAGTCGCCAGGACCGCTTAAATACCAAGCTCTCCCGAATCCACTCCTAGGCATGCGTGCGCCTATTGCCACACCCTAACTCGACTAAGGTGAGCAAATACACGCACTGTAGGATTCCAACAAGAGGAGGTGAGTCACTAGGACCGCTTAAATACCAAGCTCTTCCGGATCCCATCCTAGACATGCGTACGACGGTTACCACACCCTAGTCTTGCGGCTCGTTAACGGGTTTGTTTAGTGAATTTAAGTCTTATGAAAGTTTAAGAAGTGGTTTAAACTAAGCCTATAGTCCATCAGAGTCTATTTAAACTAGTATACGTCCCATAAAGCCCATAAAGCCCACATGTATATCACACAATGGTTTAGGGTACTTACCTAGCGGACTTGGGTCGGAGATGCAGGTGCCATGCTGAGCTAACAGACTTGTTATCCTTTAAAAAGCTCATTTTTAGAAAACGTTTTGGAGCCCAAAAACCCCAGAGCCGAGTTTTGAACTGGGCTCTGATACCAAACTGAAACACCCCAAACCCGGCCCACAAGCCCAGACTGGATCTGGTATGTTCCTCGAGTAGAACGTTTTAATTTCATGTTTATTTCTTGGAAAATTTGAGGTGGTTTTATAAAAATTACCAAGTTGTTTTAGGGTTTAATCTTTAATTTGATAAGAATCGTGTCATAATAAAATAATTAAAAGTGCATGCATAAACAGTTTCATACTAGTGGCCTTATTACATCAAAGCAAACCCAAAATAAATTCAAATACTAGAACCAATAAACAAATCCAAAATAAAATAAATTGCATGGTCTTTGAGCATGGCCACCCACTGTGCTCCCGCATGACCCGGCCCATCACAGAGTGTCACTGAAAAATATTCCCTAACGGGGTGAGTCAAACAGACTCAATGTGTACAGCCAACACTAAATCCCAATAATTTAGGCATATCAGTTCATACATGTGCATATAATTAAATAATAAAATGATGCAAACCCGAACCCAAACCTAGATGCCATCCGCTACACATCACCCCGTACCAACCGTCACACCATGGGGATTACTAAATCGACCCACCCATCTGCTACACATCATCGAAGGCAGTCGCTGCAGTCGACATGCTCATCGCCCTTATAAATTTGTGGCATAGCCACCAGATAATATATTTTTGTGTCATGAGACACCACATTCAGATAACGTGACCGAAGTCACCACATTCAGATATTGTGACCGAAGCCACCACATTCATATATTGGGGTATATAACCCCCATCACCTCCCCTTTCCATATAACCCATATGCCCATGTCATACAAAACATGCAATATCATGCCATATTCTTTATTCACATTCTTATAGTTTCACATATGTGCCATAACAGATCATATTATACTCATAGTAGGAGTGGGTAAACGTACCTGAGTACTTTGTACCATTGCATGGTACCTTAGGCACATTTTACATATTCTTATTACATATTTATTAACACATAACCATAAATCTATTGAGGCTTAGAGTGGGGTACACACCTGATATACTTTGACGCTTTACTGAAATCCCGAATATCCCGATCTAATATTCTAGATCCTAGTCCCTACATTCGGCCAACACATAGTATTTTAGCTAAAGGCCATTCGGCCAAACAATTAAATCCCGAATCCTTACCTTGCTGTCGTTTTGACTATAGATCAAATCCCGAAACTTCGTAGAGTTCCTCCCTTGCAATCGGCTAGGCATTAAATCATTTAACTAATTAATACCCAGCTTTTGAGTAAAATAAAGAATAGATCTAATCATTGAATAGGGCCATGGCCGAATGTACCTTTGTACTTTACCTTGTGTTTTGAAATCCCAAAATTGCTATTAACCCTTGGTATCTGTCGAAATCACCTTGACACATGTTAGATCAACTTCTAACATTTGAATACTAATCAATGGCCCTTGGCCGAATACTTGTGGCTTACCTTAGATCTCTGAGATCCCAAAGTATCCTTCCTAGAAGTCGACAATGGCAGAAATCCCGGAGAACCCTTCAAGTTTCGGCCTAAGATCACTAATAGGATTAATACCTTGATTTCGACAAGTCTAAAGGTAAAAGAATGGAAACCGAATTTTAATCTTACCCTTACTTGAAGAAATCGTCAAGCACCTTATCCGACACCACGGAATAATCGGCTGGCTTTGGGATTCAATGGACAAACGGCTAGAGTCTAACAAGTATTTAGTTTCGGCTTCAACAAAAATTGAAAAGAGAAAAGCTTGAGTTTTTCGGCTTTTGACAAAAGTGGAAGAGAAGAGAAAATATGGCTAGAGGATTCGGCAATGATGAAAATAGGGGAAGGAAATTTGGCTAGAAATGGATGAAAAGAAAAGGAAGAAGAAGATGATGGCTTGGAGAGAAAAGAGTGTTTGAGAGAGAGGCAAAAGTATAGAATGATATTCGGCTATCCCCTTTACTAGCTTAGCCGAAATTACTAAGCTTTAGAGTCCCTTACTTGGCCACCACTTCTCCCTTATCATAGCCCACATTTTCCTCCTTATCACCTTATTTAAAATTAAAGAATAATCCACCATTTACCTCTTGAAATTAAAAGGATAAAAACTCCTAAAACTTAGCCTTATGCCGCCCACTACTCCCCTCCCTTTGACGCCACTAAGCAAAAATGAACCTTAAAATTTTGCTTCCCATGCGACTCGAACACAAGCTCTCTCCCCCCCCAGCATATGGCGTCATTTTCAGAGCCCTAAGTGGCACCTCCAAGCCACTTTTCCAAGCCCAATTTCATGTCACATTTCCTCTATAAATTTTCTTAAGACCAACTTGCCTTAGTTCCCCTTTTAAACTTTAAAACTGATAATTTCTTAAGCACTCTCCTATCTTCTAAAGTTCACAAAAATTCATACAACACATTCATAACACACAAAGGCATGCTTTCACATATATTTAAGCACAGATGCATAAGCCCAAAATCCAGGATATTACAGAAATGGTTGTTAGATGTTATGATTCGACCGGTAATATCTCATAACCCTAGTCCAGCGATGGATACGGGTTAGGGGTGTTACATTTTATTGGTATCAGAGCTACGGTTTAGTCGATTCTAGGACTAACGTAGCATGTGAGAGTCTAGCTATACATGCAATATATACGAACTGTGATAGTGTGATGAATCCTGACAGATAAAATGTGTTTTCATATAACAAATGGATCCCGATCGAGCTGTAGCTGATGATGTTGAGAGTAATGCGCCTGCTCTCGCTCAAGGGATAGCACCGGCTGCATCTAGGCCGATTTCTAGTAGTCACGAGGGAGAGACAAAGCAAGCCTTCTTTCGAATGATGAACGAGTGGTTCACGGAGTTTGTTCGAACGAATCTGGATACTTAACAACCTCCACCCCCGTAAGTTCCTGTAGCTCCACAAGTTATAGACCCGAATAGATTGAGTAAACCTCCAGTTGATAAGATTCGTAAGTATGGGGCCGAAGAGTTCAGGGCCACAGTTCATGATAATGTTGAGCGAGCTGAATTCTGGCTTAAGAATACTATTAGAATGTTTGATGAATTATCATGTACTCCAGATGAATGTCTTAAGTGTGTTGTTTCACTGTTGAGAGATACAGCGTATCATTGGTGGAAAACATTGATATCTGTGGTTCCGAGAGAACGAATCACCTGAGATTTCTTCCAAACTGAATTTTAGAATAAATGTATCAGTCAACGGTTTATAGATCAGAAACGCAAAGAGTTTCTTGAGCTGAAACAGGGTCGTATGTCTGTTACAAAATACGAGCGAGAATTTGTGAGATTGAGCCAGTATACACGAGAATGTGTTTCGATAGAAACTACTATGTGTAAACGATTCATTGAAGGGTTGAATGAAGATATTAAACTTTTGGTCAAAATTCTTGACTTGACTGAATTTGTGGTTTTGGTTGAAAGAGCTTGTAAGGCCGAGGAGCTTAGTAAAGAAAAGAAGAAAGCAGACTCAGAAGCTAGAGACGAGAGAAAAAGGTCAATGAGTACGTCGTATCACTCTTCGTCAAAGAGATTCAGAGATGCAACCAATCATTTAAATGCTTCGATTGGACATTCGAGTAGAGATCGTGTGAAACAATATACGAGTCCTAAAGTTCAAATTCCAATAGAATCAAGTGTTGGCAGTGTCAGAAACAATAAGCCTGAGTGTAGACAGTGTGGGAGACGTCATATTAGTGAATGCTGGGGCAAGTATAATAATAGAGTTTGTTATCAATTTGGATCATGAGATCACTTCATTCGGGATTGCCCGGAGTTGACTGAGAAAGATAATGCTCAGAGTACGAGGCCGAATAACATGGCATCTAGGGGTAGACCACCCAGAAACACAAGAATTGTGAGTGGTAGTAAGAGAGGAACAACGGATACAATTGTGAGATCTGAGGCGAGAGCACTTACCAGAGCCTACGCTATTCGTGCCTTCGAAGAAGGGTCATCTCCAGACATCATTACTAGTACTTTCACTCTTTTTGATACTGATGTGATTGCATTGATAGATCCAGGATCTACTCATTCATATGTGTGTGTGAACTTAGTATCTAGTAAGACTTTGCCTGTTGAGTCTACTGAATTTGTAATTAGAGTATCGAACCCCTTAGGCAAGTTTGTTCTGGTTGACAAAGTGTGCAAAAATTGTTCGTTGATGTTTCGAGATATCTGTTTCCCAGCTAATCTGATGCTACTACCCTTTGATGAATTTGATATAATTCTGGGTATTGATTGGCTAACTTTGCATAATGCTATTGTGAATTACAAACGGAAGACTATTGATTTGAGAAGTTAGAATGGCGAGATAGTCCGAATTGAATCCAGTGATTTGAATGGGCTACCAGCCGTAATATCTTTGATGAAAGCTCTGAATTATGTGAAAAAGGGATGTGAAGCTTATCTTGCATATGTGATTGATACGAAAGTGACAGAAAAGAAAGTTGAATCTGTGCCTGTTGTAACACCCCCAAACCCGGCCCACAAGTCCCGTCCGGATCTGGTTATGTCACTGCAGAATGACGGTTAAAAATCTTTGTCTTTAGAGTAAAACTTGAAAATTTTGTCAACTTTCGGGAAGTAAGTCCATTAAAATTATTAAATAATATAAGCTTGGTTTGAATTAAAACTTTATTATAATTTATTATAATATATATCCTTTGTAAAAATATTACTAAATACGATATAACCTTTATCAACTATAAATAGAGTACTTTAATCAAAAGTGGCCCTTATTACATCAAATAAATTAAACCAAGTACTTCAAATTAAAATGCTTGAAATAAAAATATTCAAAACGTCTATACGCATGAAAATGCATCGCATGAAAATGCTTCGCATGGCCACCTTTGTATCTACTCCAACCCGGTCCATTACTCACGACTCACCTGCGATGTTGGATAAATAATTGGGTGAGTCATACAGACTCAGTGTGTGATTACACCACTGATATCCACCCACATGTTAGCCACAAATCAACCCAATTATAAAATGCATAAATATAATCATTTAAACATTACCACAAACTGGGCTTGGCCCACAATCAAATCATACTCAAGCCTTTGGGCTAGGCCCTTTTCTCATCAATCCACTGATCGCTGGGCTTGGCCCATTTCCATATCATTTCACAACGGAACAATGCAACATGAAACCCAACCCAATCCTAAGGTCCATCCGCTACACACCCCCTTATCCGACCTACCACACACACTGGGGACTATCGAGTCACCTCTCCTTTTCCCTCCAAAAGGCAACCAATGCCATCCACGATGTAGCGTATAGCTAACATCAAACCACGATGGAGCACATAGCAATCCATCAAGCCACGATATGGCATAAAGCCCATATCAATCAAGGTAACCACGCCGAACCAAATCGCAAAGATCCACAACGCGACCTCGATCAGCGCTAATCCACGATGTAGCACAAAGCTAACATCAACCACGTACTCAAGTACACCCGTACCTTCTTTCAAAAACCCACCCATGCACATGTAACATAATATGATCTTTGAGATGATGCATGTACATGATATTCACAAATATAGGCATGCTCACATAGTTAAAATCAATTATCACATATTAGCCAATTTGCTACTAACTGGTCGTCATCATACCCTTTAGGGTATCCATTACACATATGGCAATGCATTCATTAGTAAACATATAACACAATGAGATATCATACAAATCCGGAAACAATGGTCTAACCACACACCTTATTACTTGGAGTTCTAGACTCTCGATCCTCGACGCTATCGTTTAGTGAGACTACGGCTATTTGCCTAACGTTTTCTGTTGTTGGCCCACACCCTGGTGGCCAATCTCGTACAGCAGAAACGGATCTCTTCTTGAACTTTGGGATGGGAGCTTTCCCTTGCCCACCTTGAGTGGTATTCGCATCCATAACGATATCTAATCAAAACTTGGTTAATACTGAGATCTCAAAGCGAATAATCATAAACTACTCATCCTTACCGACATGAGTCTTGAAATCCAGAAAGCTCCTTAATCACTTTGCTAAAACTCCTAAATGGTCAAGGTCGAATCGGTTACCACAAATGCCAAATATGGCTTGTAACAAAAATCTATGAAAAGAGGACCCTATGGGCGAATAGCACCTAACCCTTACCTTCCTTAAATCGAATGGAGAAGAACTAGGAGAGGTCGCCCTTGCTAGAATTCGCCCAACCGCACTAGGATGCCAAGGATTTCAACAATGGTGCTTAGTATTAAAAGAGTTTCGGCTTAGTCTAATGATTAGAGAATCAAAGTTGAAGGAAATAAAAGGTATGGAAATAAAGAGAGTAAAAGGAATTCGGCTAAGCCTACCTACCTCTTCCAACGATTGAAAAAAACCCAAAGTGATCCACACCACACCTACTATTCGGCCAAGGTGACAACTAAATAGGGAAGGAATTTGGCACACCAAGAGGAGAGGAGAGATTCGGCAAAAGACTTGAAGAATAATTTGGCACTCTACCCCCTATTTTATAGAATTCGCCACCTCCCCCTTGAAGACTCAAGTTAAAGGCCATCTCCTATGGCCACTAATTCAAATTAATTTGAATTAGTCCACTTCCCTATTTTAATCCATTCAAACTAGTTTGAATGGTTTCAACTCATTATCTTCACTTAATCCCATTAATAAATTAAACCCTGACCATTATCTCTTATTCTAATTTAATACTAACCAAAATAATCCTTTATTAATCTAAAATAATAAAATAACCAAATACTTATCCCTACCTATTTAAATAAAATAATAATCTAATAATAATGCTAATATTATCCCTTTTTTTTCCTTATCAATAAATAATAAAATAAAGAACCCATGTCTTTGTACAAACTCCTCCATTGTAGAATTCTACAAGAATTAAGCAATGACTTAATCTTTATCCCTTTGGAGCTCCCATGTGCCGTCAATAAGCCAAAAAGCCAAGAGAAAAAAATAAAAACCAATTGCCTGACCTTGAGTTCGAACACAGGACCAATGCTGCCACGCCTCCCTCAAAGCCCCAGGCCATTCGGCCACATTGAATTTCATGCTAGAAACCCCAACAATTATCTTTAAACCCTTCTTATCTCAGCCCATAACCGCACAAAAATAAAAACACCAACATGCGGCTCAGCGCTCGAACTGCGCCCTTGCTCTCCTCCAGCGCCTAAGTGGCGCATGAGAGCTACTCCACCAGCCCATCTTTCTTGTCCGAATTCCTCACCATATATCTTTAACGCCCAAAACACAAAAAAAAAATAAAACGCCCCTTTTGTTGCCGCCTAAACTCGAACCCAGAGCCCTCAATGGCCCTACTTGAAATTTCTTAAACAAAGCAGCGCATAACCACTTTGCCAATGCCTTTCATGTGTCCTATTCTTCCAATTAATTCTTTTAAGGCCTCCCAAAGCCAAGCTCCCCTTTATTACTTAAAAATCCAAAATTTTCCCAAGTCTTCCCGTTTAACCCGAGCGTTCTCAACACCTCCAAAACACAACCACGTATACCCAAAACCTACTAGAACTTAAATTATACCCAACATGCACAACCCCTAAACCAGGGTGTTACACCTGTGGTTTGTAAGTTCCCTGATGTGTTTCCTAAAGAATTACCGAGATTACCTCCGATACGAGAAGTTGAGTTTGGCATTGAGTTAGTGTCGGGGACGACCCCTATCTCAATAGCCCCGTATAGACTGGCTCCAACAGAATTGAAAGAATTGAAGTCTCAGTTGCAAGAATTGACAGACAAAGGTTTTGCATGACCGAGCTTTTCTCCTTGGGGCACTCCCGTTTTGTTTGTGAAAAAGAAGGATGGCACGATGAGAATGCGCATTGATTACCGTCAGCTAAACAAAGTGACTATTAAGAACAAAAATCCTCTGCCCAGAATCAATGATTTGTTTGATCAGCTGAAAGGAGCTACTGTGTTTTCAAAGATACATTTGAGATTGGGATACTATCAGTTACGAGTAAAAGATTCAGACATTCTAAAAACTACTTTCAGAACGAGGTACGGGCATTATGAATTTTTAGTTATGCCTTTCGGACTAACGAATGCCTCTGCAGTATTTATGGACTTGATGAACCGAATATTCAGGCCATATTTGGATCGATTTGTCGTTGTGTTTATTGACAACATTTTGATTTATTCTAGTGATGAGACAAAACATGCCGAGCACTTGAGAATTATTACAGACCTTGCATGATAAGCAATTGTATGCAAATTTCAGTAAATGTGAGTTCTGGCTGCGGGAGGTTGGTTTTCTGGGACATATAGTGTCAGCTGTGGGGTAACGAGTTGATCCGAGTAAGATTTCAGCAATTTTAGATTGGAAACCTCCGAGAAATGTGTCTGAAGTCTGCAGTTTTCTAGGACTAGTGGGATATTATAGACGATTTGTGAAAGGATTCTCGATGATTGCAACTCCATTGACGAAATTGCTACAGAAAGATGTTAAATTTGAGTGGTCAGAAAAGTGTCAACAGAGTTTTGAACAGTTGAAAGCATTGTTGATAGAGGCACCAGTGTTAGTTCAACCTGAGTCGGGTAACGAATTCATAGTTTACAGTGATGCATCGTTGAATGGTTTAGGCTGTGTGTTGATGCAAGAAGGAAAATTTATAGCCTATGCTTCGAGACAATTAAAACCACATGAAAAGAACTACCCGACGCACGATCTTGAATTAGCAGCTATTGTATTTGCATTGAAGATTTGGCGTCACTATTTATTTGGTGAGAAATGTCACATTTATACTGATCACAAGAGCTTGAAATATCTGATTACTCAGAAAGAATTGAATTTGTGACAGCGGATATGGTTAGAATTGCTAAAAGACTATGAATTAGTAATTGACTATCATTCGGGAAAGGCTAATGTTGTTGCTAACGCTTTGAGCCGAAATTCTTTATTCACTTTACGAGCAATGAATACTCAGATAGATTTGTTTGATGATAGTACGATTGTAGCTGAGATGAAAGTGAGGCCGTTGTTTATACAGCAGATTTGTGAAGCCCAGGAAATTGATACCGAGATGATGGAAAAACGAGCTCAATGTGATTTGAACTTTGATTCAGAATTTCAAGTCGATGATAATGATTGTTTGAGATTCAGATATCGGATTTATGTTCTGAGAAATCCAGAGTTGATTCAATTGATTTTGAATGAAGCGCATAACAGTCGTTTATCGGTTCATTCGGGAAGTACAAAAATGTACAATGATCTGAAACAGTTTTATTGGTAGCCTGGAATGAAACGGGATATCTTAGAGTTTGTTTCGAGATGTTTAGTTTGTCAGCAAGTCAAAGTTGAACATCAGGTACCTTCGGGCTTATTACAGCCGATCATGATTCTTGAGTGGAAATGGGAGAGAATCACGATGGACTTTGTGTCGGGATTGCCCCTATCTCTGAGAAAGAAAGATGCAATCTGGGTGGTAGTTGACAGATCGATAAAATCAGCTCAGTTTATTCCGGTGAGAATGGATTATTTGCTTGATAAGTTAGCTGAGTTATACATTTCTGATATTGTGAGATTGCACGGGGTGCCACTATCTATTGTGTCTGATAGAGATCCGAGGTTCACTTCGCGTTTTTGGAAGAAACTGTAAGAGGCTTTAGATACAAAGTTGCACTTGAGTACTGCTTTTCATCCGCAAACGGATGGTCAATCAGAGCGGACCATTCAGATTCTCGAGGATATGTTGAGATGTTGTATTCTTGAGTTTGAAGGTACGTGGGAAAAGTATTTGCCGTTGATTGAATTTGCGTATAATAATAGCTTTCAATCAAGCACTAAAATGGCACCATATGAGGCTCTTTACGATCATAAATGCAGAACACCATTGTACTGGACTGAGATTAGTGAGAATAAAATTCACGGGATTGATTTGATTAAAGAGACTGAACAGAAAGTAAAAGTGATACGAAATAGTCTGAAAGCAGCGTCTGATCGACAGAAATCATACGCAGATTTGAAACGAAAAGATATTGAATTTGAAATCGGTGATAAAGTATTTTTGAAAGTATCTCCATGGAAGAAAATAATCCGATTCGGCAAAAAAGGCAAATTGAGTTCGAGATTTATCGGGTCGTATAAGATTTCTGAGCGTATTGGGCCGGTTGCTTATAGATTGTTGTTGCCACCTGAGCTAGAGAAGATTCATAATGTTTTTCACGTATTGTTGCTTCAACGATACAGATCTGACCCATCGCACGTGATTGCCCCTACTGAAGTTGAGATTCAGTCTGATCTATCGTATAGCGAAGAACCGATTCGAATTCTGGCTCGTGAGATCAAAGAGTTGAGAAATAAGAAAATTACTTTAGTGAAAGTGTTGTGGCACAGACATGGGGTTGAAGAGGCTACATGGGAGCCTGAGGATGCTATGAGAAAGTAATACCCGAATCTATTCACTGGTAAGATTTTCGAGGACAAAAATCCTTAAGGGGGGAGAGTTGTAACAACCCAGTTTAGACCCTAGTCAGAATAGTGGTTTCGGGACCACAAATCTGAGGTCAGATAAATAATTTAATATTATTTTTTATGTTTATGGCATGTGATAAAGAATGTGTGAAAGTTCTGTGTGAAAATTTTATCGTTTGTGTGCCGATTTGTGAAAATGGACTTAATCGCGTAAAATGCAAAAGCTGTGTGCTAGTAGTTAAAAGTGCTTATTTGACATGGCTTTTTAAATGAAAGGTCCTTATGTTGATATTGGACCATTGAATTCATGAAATGACATAGTTGGACATGAGTTAGTGGATTTTAAATGAAATCATTAAGGTTAAATATGGTATTTGATAATTAAAGTTAATATTAATGAAACAAAAACATTTTAATGGCCATTTTCATCTTCTTGGCACCGAATATTGAAGGAAAAAGAAAGAAATTTATCTAGTTAGGGTTCGACACTCATTTTGCTCAATTAAGGTATGTTTTGAGCTTGGTTTTTAGTGATTTTTATGTTTTTGTGATTGTTGCTTAGCATACTATCAAGCCCATGCCTAAATTTCTAAATTTGATAATGATTTTGAGATGTGCCATTGATGAATATGTGAGCTTTGTGCTGATAGTTGGTGAAATATGAAAGCTTGATGAATGATAAATATGTTTTGGATTGGGATTTTTGATGAAATTGATTATTGTGGACTAATTTGTGAAAATGAAACTTTGAAAGGTTAAAATGTGAAATAAATGAAAGATATGGGCTGCTAGGGACTAGTATGAAATTCGGCCAAGCTTGGGTGTGAGTAAATTATGTGTATTTTGTGTAATTGTGAAATAGGGATTAAAATGTCAAAATGTTAAATTATGAGGGCTTAAGTGTAAAATGCCTAACTATGTGTTTGTGGATTGTTTTGGATGAAGATGAGATTGAATGAGTTGAATTTGATATTATATAGATCAAGAAAAGAGAAATTCAGATCTAGATCGAGGCAAGAACAATGTGCTTAATTGATCGACTAGTATCGTTGTTTCTACGTCCGAGGTAAGTTCGTGTATGAGATAGATGGAAGATTATGTGAATGAATGATGAAAAGAATTGGATTGAGTAGCATTATAAATGCTTGTATATGAACCTATAGATATGGTATAAAAGTGAGTAAAAGCCATGGATGAGATTGAGTAGTGATGTGAATGGAACTAAGTGTTAGTTAATTTTGCATATTGAATTTGAATTGTTGAGTTAATTGTGTTATATTACAAACTTACTAAGCTTTAAATCTTACTGTGTGAAGTCTTTCTCTATTTTACAGTGGTATTTAAAGCTAGCTCAAATCTGGGGACCATCAGCGACTCAATCACAGTATCGGACATTTATTTTGGTATCTTTTGAAAGTTGTATATATATGGTATATGGCATGTATAGGCTAGTGAAGTTATGGAATGTTTTGAGATGTATAAATCTTGCCATGTGATATTGCTTGATAATGGATGAGACTTTGGATTGATTTTGGAATATGTTTTGCTATGTGAAAATGGTGTATGTGAGGTGTATATACGGTCTTGTGTGAATGGCCATTATGGTATGCTTTGGTGAAATAGAAATGGTATATTTCATGCTTGATTTGGTATTTGATATGGTGAATGATTTGTATGTTATTTGATGTTGGAATTGTACATGTAGGGGTGACCCAAAATTGAGTGGCAAATTGGCCTTGTAAATGGCCTATAATTGCCCACACGGGTGAGCACATGGGCGTGTGTCTCGACCGTGTCCTTCAATGTCCCAATTCGAAGCAAGTCAAACTTGCACACGGGCCAGGCACACGGGCGTGTGACAGGCCATGTGATTCAAGTAAGTGTTGCACAGGGCCAGACACACGGGCGTGTGATAGGCCGTGTGACCCAAGTTAGTGTTGCACACGGGGTAAGACATGGTGTAAGGCATGGCCGTGTGAGGCGCACGTCCTAGCCACGCGGGTGTGTGCCCTGTTTTGAAGAGAAAAATTTTCATGGTTTCGTAAAAGTTTTAAATGTGATCGGTTCAGTCCCGAACCACTTCTAAAGCATGTTTAAGGTCTCGTAGACCTTCTAAAGGGGCTTTGTGTTATTGATTAACTATGATATGCTGATGTGTGAGAAATGGTTGTTAGATGTTATAATTCGACCGGTAATATCTCATAACCCTAGTCCGGCGATGGATAAAGGTTAGGAGTGTTACACCAACAGTCCATGATTTTCTTCTTCCTTTTTCAGGTAGTTATATCTTTCACAACTTCAACTAGGTCTAAGACCGGTTCGCTTTAAATGCTGATTGGACATCTTCTCGGCATTACCATGGCATTTATGTTGACAAACTATCCAACCCTTTACCCCGGCAAACCTTCACTTCTTTACTTCTTGTTCCTCATCCTGCACCTAACAATCCACCACCACACACAACCCTTCCACAAGAAATTAAAAATAACTAACATTTAAGTATAGTCCAAGCTCCTAATGTAATGTTAAAACAAAAAATACTAATGAAATGTTCTAAAATGCAACTAAATGTACCTAAATACAGGCAATTAGCTAGATCTAAAAGCATGAAATATAACTGTTTTAAAGATCTATCACTCAACACCTATCGCATCATGCACCAAAATGAGTCATCGTGGGACAATCTCACCGAGTAGCATACTTTGACTGGTTGTCCTCTTTTGAAGATAGAATTTCTTGACTTATCGCATGATAATGCCTACCACAAGGGCTAGTCCAATTATCATTTGATCACAAGAGAATTCTTCTTACTTTCAAGAAATCTCCTCAGTAAAATCCACATAGCAATCCTACCATAGGGTAGTGCACTTGTCATGCCATCACAAAAGACCATTGATGGAAGCCGTAGGTCTTGTTTAGGGACCTTCTCCCACCAAATATTTTTAAAACATGCAAGGTTTTTAATTTCCAATTTCAATCATGTATGATCAATATGTGCATGACAAGTACATGTGGCTTTCTTTCCTAAACTATATGGCATGCTTATCTCATGTATGCATGACATGCTATGGCAATTTTATAATATTTACGTTCAATTATTCATAAGAGTCAACCAAAAAATTTTGATTCTCCATAGTTTTTCTTTTAAGGGAAAAAATCAAAGAAGTGAATGTGAACCGTGCACCAGGTAGGTTCCCAAGAAAGGGAGGTGAGTTGTACTTGACCACTTAAAAACCTAGCCTTTCCTTGCCAGATCCAATCATAGACATGTACCTTATCATTACCACACTTCTCACAGTAATCGAATAACCTAAAGAAGTGAATGGAACAATATAACACATGTATTTTCTCATTACCACAGTTCTTATCTTTAATAGATCAACAAATATATAAACAGATGGGTAATAAAAAAAATTTCCAGCCAAAGTTTTCATGGTTCTATTTCTAGAAAAGAAAAGAAAAACAAAAATTATATAGTTTTTCATCACAAGGCATTTCTTGTGTCTTCGACTGCAATCACTCTGTCATCTCCTCGTCATAGACTCTTTTTTGGAAAAATTACATTTATGTTCTATGTTCATTTCCGGCTCACAAGAATTCTATAAATAAAAATAATCCTACATGGAGATGATAGTTCACGATCTATTTCCTAAAAACCACAACCTTGGAAAAAAATTATTATATAACAAATATATAATATTGCATTCATTCACATACATTCCCAAAAACATACGAATAATTATAAAAATGTCACATCTTATCAAATGTTAATCAAACAAGATGAAGAGGGAGATTCGGCCTTGGTTTACACCATAAACATAGCACAACATGCCTCTTAATACCAATTGTTGGAAAAATCCGGTCTGAAAATGATTTTCATGCATTGTGAAAAATAAAAATTTTGAAAACCAACCCGGTTTGTGATATTTATAGCAATAAATAATAGACCGAAATCGTACATGTGTTTTTGGATAAGTGGATCCTTGATATTTTTTGACTTTCAACCAAATGATCTTCTTCGCTATTCTTGTACCACGAACCGCTTCGAGTGTGGGCTAAACCAATTGAATCAAAACACAGAACTAGAAAAAAGTTTTCATTTTGGGGTGAAAATGAAAATTCTCTATTCTATAATAGAAACCAATAAAATTTTTATTCTGAAAAATATATTTATAAGTTGAGAATAAATGCTCTTTATTTTTTGGCAGAATAAGAATCTCTCAAAGTTGTGTAAATAGCTCTACTAGTACCATCTATTTATAGGAAGAGAAGGTAGAGCCCTTGTAGAGTTGAAGAAGTTTATTTCCACGAGAAAAACAATATCCTAATTTATATAGGATATAGGGGGCAGCAACCCTAGTTAATGATACTATGGTTTTGTCGTCCCACCTCCTTACATAAAGGGTTTTGGACCTCTCTCACATCAGATCCAATTTGTAACACCCCTAACCCGTCTCCGTTGCCAAATTGAGGTTACGGAGCGTTATAGTACAAATCAAGACATTTATCTTCAAACAAAAATATAAAATAAATGATAACTTTCAATAGCTTGTCAAGGTAAAAATACACTTACGGGGCCTTAAATCGAGCTTACGGGGCCTAAAAATAGTTTGGGAACAATCTGGGACTAATTTGAATCAAAACAGAAAAATATGTAAAAATTTAAAAAATTTGGAAACAGAAGTCACACGACCGTGTGGAATAGCCCAGGTCGTGTGGCTTCACATATGGTCGTGTGGCTAGACCGTGTAACTAACTGTGACCGTGTGAAAAATCATACACCTAAAAATTAATAAGACACATGGTCGTGTGGCCAGGCAGTGTGGAATAGCCCAAGCCGTGTGCACCTTAAAAAGCTTCTAAAACAAGGCAAACTTTCATCCAACACTTAAGTTCTAACCAAATCAAAATCAATCATTTCCATACTTTAAAAACACATTTAAACAAGCCTAAAACATGTCAAAACAATCAACTTAATTGCCTAACCAATGTGTCCTCATTGACACCTTAATTCAATTACCAATCTCAATTCACATGACACATCAACTAATTTGCATTCAATTTCATAAGTTCATATATAAAACTCATGCCAAACTTATCATTTCTTCTTAATCATTTACATTCATTCATACCATGATTCAAACACTTAAATAAGGTTTATATCAAATGACCAAAACAACTTTATATGAACATATTCACACCAAGACTAAAGGCACATACACAAGTAAGCTTATACCAAGCTTAAAATGTAACATTTGTAATAAGTATCCAAACATATACAAACAAACCTATTACATATACATTCAATAGTTCAAAACACTCCTTAAAAACATACAAACATACCAAATCAATCAACCTATAGGTTCTAAACAATATGCCATTCAAAGGCACCTCAACTTAAAACAATTTACTATCACTCAATAGCCTAAGCCTACTTCACTACAACCATAAACATTTCAACCACATATATAAACATGTCTAAAACATACATTTACATGTCACTCAAAGTGACCAAAAGACACTTATTTACAGAGTTTTACAAGTTCACCACAAAACATAATCTCCAAAAGATATGACCAAACCAAGTGGACCAAGTAACATATTCATGACACCTATTACATATGAGTCTTGTACATGCCATTTATAACCATAGCCAAAATGTTAAAAAACTACCAAAATGATTGATGGATAGTGTGATAGGGCTCCAACAAGATTCCAACTAAATGAGTATTCCGATGATCTACAAAACAGAGGAACAAAAACTACATAAGCATATAATGCTTAGTAAGTTCGTATAAAGAAACTTAAACTTACCGTTCCTTAACATTAAATCATTCAATCATACTAATTATATCATATAGCACTAACCTTTCCTAACACCATAGTATACAACATGAATTGTTTATAAGTACTCATATTGCATCACATATGTGATTAATGCTCTTTTCCATGCATTATTAAAGCTCACCTTACCGTTTCATACGGTCATCGTTATCCATAATCCCATGTATAAGCTTTTCCATTCCTTTACTTACCCATTGAACCGTATAGAATAACATCAGATACTTGGGAACACCTTTCCATAGAACCATAACATTTTCAATAATACTCACACGAGCTGTGAAATGGGTCTGCTCACACAAGTTGTGGGTCAGGATGTAACAGCCCGATTTTAGGTCTAGTTGGAACAGTGGTTTCGAGACCACAAATCCAACGTAAGAAAATTTATTTTATTTTTATGGTCTACAATTTCACGGGATGATTTTGTGAAAATTTCATTCAAAAATTTCGACGTTTGGGCACTCAATTTAGTCAAAATGACTAAATTGTAAAGAGTGCAAAACTTGAGTTATAGAAGCTAGAGGTGTCTAATTGCTATGAAATTTTAAATTAGAGGTTCTTAGTTGGAATTAGACCATTGGATAAATTTTTGGAAAAAATGAACATAAAATGGGAGAAATAGAATATTTTTAAGTTACGGGCATTTTGGTCATTTAGTAAATAAATGAATTAGAAAGCAAAATAAGCCAAAATTTCTTGTCATCTTCAACACCTTGGCCAAATATACCATGGAAGCCATGGCTACGGTTTTGTTCAAGCTTTCCAAGATCCGTAGTAAGTTCGTTCTTGCCCCGTTTTAATGATTTTTACGTTTTTGAAATCCTTGTATCATGATCTACCTATTTCTACCACTTATTTGAGATATGATGAAGGTCTAGGGTTTAACCCATGTTATAAATTTATGTATTTTTATGATTAATGGTAGATTATGCATGTTTATGGTTAGGGAAACAACTTTTACTAAGTGATTTTCGGTGAAAATGCTTAAAAGGACTAATTTGTAAAAGTTATAAAATATGTAGTAAAAGTGTGTTTTAATGGACATTGTGCACTGTTATAGTTATGAAAATGATTCGGCTAGGCTTGTATGTTAAAGAAATTGAATAAATTTCATTTTAAGAGCCTAGGGGAAAAAAATATAAATATGATAAAGTTTAGGGGCAAAAATGTAATTTTTCCATAATATGATTTTTGGACTTAATTGAATAAGGTGAATAATAAATGAGTGAAATGTGTTATTATATATCAAGAAAAAATGAGGCTCGGACCTAGAATAGAGGAAAAATGAGTAATTGACGATTAAGTCCTTTTCTACTATTTTTGATGCCAAGGTAAGTTCGTGTGTAAATAATGCAACTTATATTATGTATTTAATATTTTTTTTATTTCATGGCTTGTACAATTATCATTATGGATTCGTTCGGCAAAGATTCGATATGGCGAAACTCCCGTTTGAACCTTAGGAATAGTTAGGACACAAATGTCATGACATAAAGGTTATGAGTTTACGTGTCAGACCATATCTGGGATATGGCGTCATTGTGAGATTCCGTGTAAGACCATGTCTAGGACATGGCATCGATATGAGAATCGTGTAAGACCATAGCTGGGTTATCGGCATCGATATGTGACCCCATGTAAGACCATATCTGGGATATGGTATTGGTATGATCCTATATGTATGTTATTCCCGAGTATCCTTTAGTATTCCAAGTGGTTCAACGGGAAATTCAAAGATTATGCCAAAGATGACAAAGTAATGATTTTGTTATGAGTTGGTACAGGTATGTACGTAAACTTTATAAGCATTGGCTTCATGATATTATGAATTCATGATCACTATGAAAGTGATTTTAAGTTAACCATGTGATTATTGGTTTATGTGTGTGATGAATAAATACATGGTAAAGTTGATTGAAACTTATGAAAAAGGGCTTTTAGGCCAAATAGAATTGAGATATGAAATGTTTTATTTCCTTGATTGTAACTCAATGAATATGAAATGAAGGAAAGGTTGGTATTTGTAACAGTCTGGTTTATACCCTGGTCAGAACAGTGGTTTCGGGACCACAAATTTGAGTCTGAATAATATTTTAATATTATTTTCTGTGTTTTTGATATGTGTTTAAGCATGTGCTAAATTTTTTAGTATTAATTCGTTCGTCTGTGTGCTTAATTTGAGCAAATGACTAAATTGCGTAAAAGTTAAAGTAGCCTTCTATTTGATTGAATGGCTTAAATGTTGTGTCTTCTTAAATAGAAGGATTTATGTTGCAATTTGGCCAAAATTATGGTTAGTGGACGGTAACATGCTTATAAATTATGTTTTTATATGATTATATTATAAGTAAATATTATATTATAAGATTTTATAATAACACAAATGTATTAATGAAGCCATTTTCATCCTATATTGCCGAAAATACAAAAGAAAAAGAAAGAAAAAAAGCTTCAAGGGTTTCGGCTATTTTAAGCTTAGATTAAGGTATGTTTTAGCCTTAGATTTTGATGATTTTTATGTTTTTGAGATTGTTGCTTAGTCTACTATCAAGCCCATGTCTCAATTTTGTGTATTGATGATGTTCATGAGATATACCATTGATGATATGTTGAGCTTTGTGATGAGTTTAGTTGTTAAATGAAAGATTTGAGCTAGATGAACATACTTTGTTCTTGAATTTTTGATGAAATTAGCTAAATAGGGCTAAATTGAGAAAATAGTAATTTGAAAGATTAAATTACAAGTTTGATGGAAAATATGGGCTTGTATGAGATGTATGAACATTCGACTAAGCATGTTATGCGATGATTTTGTGAATTTGATGTTTTGAGAAAAATGGACTAAATTGATAAATTATGCAAATGTGAGGGTTAATTTGCAAATAACCCTAAATACATGTGTTTGGATTGAATTGAATGAGTTAGTGAGTAAAAGGGTTAATTCTGAATATGTTTAGATCAAGAACTGAAGAAAACGGATTTAGATCGCGGGAAAGCGAAAGTAACCGAGTAGCCATTTCCATTTCCGATAAATCAAATCTGAGGTAAGTCATTATGAAAATAAACGTATTTGTATTGAACTATGTTCGCTCATATGATTTTTGTTAACAATGAATGCTTATGAGATGATCTGTACATGAATTCTGAGATAAGATCGATATAGCGACAATGTCCGAGAAGTCCCGTACGAACCTAAGAATATATAGGAGTAGCTATGTCATGACATAGGTATCTGTTCTGTATTATCATGTAAGACCACGTCTGGGACGTTGGCGTTGATTTGAAATTTTGTGTAAGACCTCGTCTGGGACGTAGGCATCGATATGATCTTTACGTGTAAGACCATGTCTGGGACATCGGCATCGTATTGATTCGTATAATACCATGTCTGGGACATCAGCATCGTATTGATTCGTATAAGACCCTGTCTGGGACAGTGGCATCGATATATGAGTGCATGTAAGACCTCGTCTGGGACGTTGGCATTGTACGACCATTCTGAGCTTTCTGAGCATCCTATTAGGTTCCTAGTGGTTCAACGGGCAAGTCTGTGATACGAATGGAAAAGTAAATTATAAATCCATTTCAGGTACGTTGATTTATACACTATTTGTGTATACAAGGTAAGTATCTATATGATCTTACTATGATGATTTGTATGATGGAATAGAAATATGATATGTGAAAGCATGCATGAAAAAGCTATGTGTATATGATTCTTAAATTGATGAGTGTGGCAAATATGGCCAAAGATATGGTCCAAAGTATATATGTAAGAAATTTGCTATGTTTACGAATTGTGCCAATGTGGTTATATGCTTATATGCTTTAAGTATTAAGTTTATTTGTATATGACTTACTATGCTTTTGGAAAGCTTACTCTGTGAGTGTGTTTTTCTCTGTTTTATAGGTCGTCAAAGCTACTGAAGGCTCAGGACCGTCGAGGATCGTCATCACACTACTCGACTTATTTTGGTACATTTTGGAAATGTATATAGTTGGGTATGGCATGTATAGGCTAGTTATTTGTATAAGTATGAGATGTGAACTTAGCCATGTGATTTGGCTAGTTATGTGTTAGTTATATGCTTTTGAGATTATGATATATGTGATGTATGTTTTGGTATGGTTGGATCGTACAAGAAATGGTTGGTATTGGGTAAGTATAGGGATGAAGTTAAGATCATATATGTTTGACTAGGGAATGAACTCATGAAAGGTAAGTATGAATGAATTATGTTTCTGTTTATTTGAGTTTTAGTTTTGTTATTTGGGCATGATTGAAATTGGTATTGAATGCTTAAACTGTATTGATAATTGGATTGTAGGTTTGACCCTTGGTGGGTGGCATTTTGGCCTTGCAAATAGCCTATAATGTCACACGGTTGTGGCACACGGGTGTGCCTACTGACCTGGGTCTAAGTCAGTAGTTAGCTTAGGAGTACACGGCCAAGGTACACGGGCGTGCCTGGTAGCCGTGTGAATAAGTCAGTATGTGGCCTAAGAGTACACGGCCTTAGCACATGGGGGTACTTGGGGCCGTGAAGATAAGTCAGGTTCGACCACGGGGAGGGCACACGGGTGTGTCTAGCTGCCGTGGGAGGTACACGGCCTGTCCACACGGGTGTGTAACCCCTGAAACTTAGAAAAGTTTTAATTTTCTAAAAATTTTTGTATGTGTTCCGGTTTAGTCCCGACCCTGTTTATATGCATGTTTTAGTCTCGATAACCTACAAAAAGGGGATGCTATATTCGTAATTGATAAGATACTTGATGAATTGTCTGTTAAAGTTTTCGATCTGTCAGGCAACGCTCTTAACCCTAATCCGGCGACGGATACGGGATAGGGGTGTTACATTTGGTTGGTATTAGAGCTACGGTTTAGTCGATTCTCAGACTAACGTAGCGTGTCAAAGTCTAGCTATACATGCCATATTTCTGAATTGTGATAGTGTGATGAATCCTGACGTATAAAATGTGATTTCTGTATAGTAATGGATCCCAAAAGAGCCGTAGCTGACGACGTAGAAAGTAATGCGCCTGCTCCTGCGCAAGGAATAGCGCCCTCTGATCCGAGACCAGCTACGAGCGGTCATGAGGGAGAAGCTAAACAATCTTTCTTCCAGATGATGAGTGAGTGGTTCACTCAATTCGTAAGGAATAACCCGACTGTTTCACAACCCCGCCCGGTTAATCCCCTCAAACCTCGGTTTGTGCCTCCGGTGATGGGTATAAATTTGTTAAAAAAGCCTCCGGTAGACAAAATTCGCAAATACGGGGCTGAAGAATTCAGGGCTACTAATGATGATGATGCTGAAAGGGCCGGATTTTGGTTAGAAAATACTATCCGGGTATTCGATGAAATGTTTCTGACTCTGGAAGAATGCATAAAGTGTGTTGTATCTTTGCTCCGAGATGCAGCCTATTAGTGGTGGAAAACCCTAACTTCTGTTGTTCCAAAAGAGCGAGTCACATGGGACTTCTTTCAGATTGAGTTTCGGAAGAAATATATTAGTGAGAGGTTCATTGATCAGAAACGAATGGAATTCCTAGATCTAAAACAGGGCCGTATGTCTGCTACGGAATACGAACGAGAGTTCATGAGAATGAGTCAGTATGCTCAGGAATGTGTATCTACCGAAGCAATAATGTGCAAAAGGTTCGAGGATGGACTTAATGAAGATATCCGTTTGCTAGTCGGGATCTTAGAAATAAAAGAGTTTGTTGTACTTGTTGATCGAGCATGCAAAGCTGAGGCACTTGGAAAAGATAAAAAGAAAGATGAGTCGAAGCCGAGAAGTGAGAAAGAGATTTGAGTAGATCATTTTGATCTGCTTCAAAGAAATTTAGAGGTGATCAAAGTCGTTCGAGAGTTAATATGGGATATTCAAATAGAAATTGAGATAGATCACAAATGAGCTCCAAAGCTCCAAAGAACCGGTGGCAAGTGTTGGAAATGTACGATCCAGAAACCGTAATGTAAGCATTATAGGAAAAGACATCCGAGAAGTCGTAGAATAAATGATGAGCTTGTTTCGGATGTGGATCACTTGATCATTTTATCCGTGATTGCCCCGAGTCCTGCCGAGCCGCAGACCTTGAGTAATCGAGATCTGATAATGCACCTGTGAGAGGTAGACCTTCGAAGAATGTAAGAAATGTTAGTGGTAGTCAGAGGACTACGAGAGAGACTGTTGTGAGATCCGAAGCTAGAGCGTCTGCCAGAGCGCATGCTATTCGAGCTCGTGAGGAAGCTTCATCACCAGATGTTGTAACGGGTACTTTTACTCTTTATGATACTTTTGTGATTGCATTGATAGACCCTGGTTCTACGCATTCGTATATACGCATGAATTTAGCATTCAGTAAGACTTTGCCTGTAGAGTCTACTGAGTTTGTTATAAAAGTATCAAACCCTTTAGGTAAAAATGTCCTGGTTAACAAAGTATGCAAGAACTGTCCGTTAATGTTTCAAGATATTTGTTTCCCTGCAGATTTGATGCTTTTGCCATTTGATGAGTTCGATATCATTCTGGGTATGGACTGGTTGACATTGCATGACGCGGTTGTAAATTGTAAAAGAAAGATTGTTGATTTGAGTTGTCCGAATAATGAAATTGTCAGGATTGAGTCTAATGATTTAGATGGATTGCCTACTGTGATATCTGTATTGAAAGCTCGAAGATATGTGAAAAAGGGATATGAGGTATATTTTGCTTATGTGATTGATTCGAAAGTGTCTAAAAAGAAAGTTGAGTCAGTGCCTATTGTCTGTGAGTTTTTTGATGTGTTCCCTGAAGAATTGCCGGGTTTGCCTCCGATACGTGAAGTTGAAATTGGTATTGATTTGTTGCCTGGTACTACACCTATTTCGATAGCTCCGTATAGAATGGCACCAACAGAGTTGAAAGAGTTGAAATCACAGTTGCAAGAGTTAACTGACAGAGGGTTCGCTAGACCGAGTTAACTAACCATTGCTCCTGCTATTTTTATGGATCTGATGAACAGAATTTTCAGACCGTACCTAGATCGATTTATTGTGGTGTTCATAGATGACATTTTGATTTATTCACGTGATGAAAATGAGCATGCTGAACATCTAAAAATTGTTTTGCAAACTTTGAGAGAAAAGCAATTGTATGCAAAATTTAGCAAATGTGAATTCTGGTTACACGAGGTTAGTTTTCTGGGACATATTGTATCAGCATCAGGTATACGTGTTGATCCGAGCAAGATTTCTGCTATTCTAGATTGGAAACCTCCGAAGAATGTATTTGAAGTTCGTAGTTTTCTGGGACTAGCTTGTTATTATCGTCGATTTGTAAAAGGATTTTCAGTGATAGCTACTCCGTTGACCAGATTGCTTCAGAAATATGTGAGATTTGAATGGTCAGATAAATGTCAGAAAAGTTTTGATCAATTGAAAACTCTATTAACTGAAGCTCCAGTGTTAGTACAACTAGAATTGGGTAAAGAATTTGTGATTTACAGTGATGCTTCGTTGAATGGTCTGGGATGCGTATTGATGCAGGAAGGCAAAGTCATAGCTTATGCCTCGAGACAATTGAAGCCTCATGAAAAGAACTATCCGAATCATGATCTTGAGCTAGCTGCGATTATGTTCGAACTAAAGATTTGGCGCCATTATCTTTTTGGTGAGAAATGTCACGTGTTTTCAGATCATAAAAGTCTGAAATATCTGATGACTCAGAAAGATTTGAACCTGCGTCAGAGAAGATGGTTAGAGTTGCTAAATGATTACGAACTTGTGATAGATTATCCTCCGGGTAAAGAAAACGTTGTTGCTGATGCGTTGAGTGGAAAATTATTGTTTGCATTACGTGCTTTGAATGCTCAATTAAATCTGTCTGAAGATAGTTCTGTGATAGTTGAATCAAAAGCAAAACCGTTGTTCTTACAACAGATATGTGTGCTCAGAAAATTGATAATGAATTGTTAGCGAAACGAGCTCAGTGTGATTCGAATTATGAATCTGAATTTAGAATTGTTGATGATTGCTTGAGATTCCGAGATCATATCTGTGTTTCGATAAATCCAGAGATGATTCAGTTGATTTTGAGTGAAGCACATAACAGTTGTTTATCTGTTCATCCGGGAAGTACAAAAATGTACCATGATTTGAAACGACATTATTGGTGGTCTGGAATGAAACGAGACATATCTGATTTTGTGTCTAAATGTTTAGTCTGTCAACAAGTTAAAGCTGAACATCAAGTTTCGTCTGGTTTGTTACAACCGATTCTGATTCCCGAATGGAAATGGGATAGAGTAACAATGGACTTTGTTTCTGGGTTGCCCCTGACTCCGAGAAAGAAAGATGCTATCTGGGTCGTAGTTGATCGATTGACAAAATCTGCTGATTTTATTCCGATAAAATCTAATTATCCTCTTGAAAGATTAGCCGAGCTTTACATTTTTGAGATTGTAAGATTGCACGGGGTGCCACTATCCATTGTGTCTGATAGAGATCCGAGGTTTACATCAAGATTCTGGAAGAAACTACAAGAAGCTTTAGGTATGAAATTGCATTTCAGTATAGCTTTTCATCCACAATCAGATGGTCAGTCTGAACGAATTATACAGATTCTTGAAGATATGTTAAGATGCTATATACTTGAGTTTAACGGTACGTGGGAACAGTATTTGCCATTGATTGAATTTGCATACAATAATAGTTTTCAGTCGAGCATCAAAATGGCACCATATGAAGCTTTGTACGGTCATAAATGTTGTACACCTCTGTATTGGACTGAGCTTGGTGAAAATAAGCTACATGGGGTCGATTTGGTAAAAGATTCAGAACAGAAAGTGAAATTTATCCGAGATTATTTGAAAGCAGCATCTTATCGTCAGAAGTCTTATGCGAACTTGAAACGAAAAGATATAGAATTTGAGGTTGGCGACAAAGTATTGCTGAAAGTGTCACCATGGAAGAAAGTACTCCCTTTCGAACGTAAAGGCAAGTTGAGTCCGAGGTTCATCGGGCCGTATGAAATTATTGAACGTGTTGGGCCTGTTGCATATAGATTAAGGTTGCCCTCTAAGCTAGAAAAGATACACAATGTATTCCATGTCTCGATGCTCCGTAGATATCGATCCGATCCGTCTCATGTGATTTCTCCATCTGAAATTAAAATTCGATCTGATATGAAATATGAAGAAGAACCGATTCGAATCTTAGCTCGTGAAGTAAAAGAGTTGAGAAATAAGAAAATACCGTTAGTGAAAGTATTATGGCATCGACACGGTATAGAAGAGGCTACATGGGAGCCTGAAGATTCATTGAGATAGTAATATCCGACTCTCTTTAACGGTAAGATTTTCGAGGATGAAAATCCCTAAGGGGGGAGAATTGTAACAGTCTGGTTTATACCCTGGTTGAAACAGTGATTTCGGGACCACAAATCTGAGTCTGAATAATATTTTAATATTATTTTTTGTGTTTTTGATATGTGTTTAAGCATGTGATAAATTTCAGAGTATTAATTCGTTCGTCTGTGTGCTTAATTTGAGCAAAGGACTAAATCGCGTAAAAGTTAAAGTAGCCTTCTATTTGATTGAATGGCTTAAATGTTGTGTCTTCTTAAATAGAAGGATTTATGTTGCAATTTGGCCAAAATTATGGTTAGTGGACGGTAACATGCTTATAAATTATGTTTTTATATGATTATATTATAAGTAAATATTATATTATAAGATTTTATAATAAAACAAATGTATTAATGATGCCATTTTCATCCTATATTGCCGAAAATACAAAAGAAAAAGAAAGAACAAAAGCTTCAAGGGTTTCGGCTATTTTAAGCTTAGATTAAAGTATGTTTTAGCCTTAGATTTTGATGATTTTTATGTTTTTGAGATTGTTTCTTAGTCTACTATCAAGCCCATGTCTCAATTTTGTTTATTAATGATGTTCATGAGATATACCATTGATGATATGTTGAGATTTGTGATGAGTTTAGTTGTTAAATGAAAGATTTGAGCTAGATGAACATACTTTGTTCTTGAATTTTTGATGAAATTAGCTAAATAGGGCTAAATTGAGAAAATAGTAATTTGAGGGATTAAATTGTAAGTTTGATGGAAAATATGGGCTTGTATGATATGTATGAACATTCGGCTAAGCATGTGTATGTGATGATTTTGTGAATTTGATGTTTTGAGAAAAATGAACTAAATTGATAAATTATGCAAATGTGAGGGTTAATTTGCAAATAACCCTAAATACATGTATTTGGATTGAATTGAGTGAGTTAGTGAATAAAATAGTTAATTCTGAATATGTTTAGATCAAGAATCGAAGAAAACAGATTTAGATCGCGGGAAAGCGAAAGTAACCGAGTAGCCATTTCCATTTTCGATAAATCAAATCAGAGGTAAGTCATTATGCAAATAAACATATTTGTATTGAACTGTGTACGCTCATATGATTTTTTTTAACTATGAATGCTTATGAGATGATCTGTACATGAATTCCGAGATAAGATCGATATAGCAACAATGTCCGAGAAGTCCCGTACGAACCTAGGAATAGATAGGAGTGGCTTTGTCATGACATAGGTATCTGTTCTGTATTATCATGTAAGACCACGTCTGGGATGTTAGCGTTGATTTGAATTTTCTTGTAAGACCTCATCTGGGACGTAGGCATCGATATGATCTTTACGTGTAAGACCATGTCTGGGACATCGGCATCGTATTGATTCGTATAAGACCATGTCTGGGACATCGGCATCATATTGATTCGTATAAGACCCTGTCTGGGACAGTGGCATCGATATCTGAGTGCATGTAAGACCTCGTCTTGGACGTTGGCATTGTACGACCATTCCGAGCTTTCGGAGCATCCTATTAGGTTCCTAGTGGTTCAACGGGCAAGTCTTTGATGCGAATGGAAAAGTAAATTATAAATCCATTTTAGGTACGTTGATTTAGACATTGTTTGTGTATACAAGGTAAGTATCTATATGATCTTACTATGATGATTTGTATGATGGAATAGAAATATGATATGTGAAAGCATGCATGAAAAAGCTATGTGTATATGATTCTTGAATTGATGAGTATGGCAAATATGGCCAAAGATATGGTCCAAAGTATATAAGTAAGAAATTTGCTATGTTTACGAATTGTGCAAATGTGGTTATATGCTTATATGCTTTAAGTATTAAGTTTATTTGTATATGACTTACTAAGCTTTTGGAAAGCTTACTCTGTGAGTGTGTTTTTCTCTGTTTTATAGGTCGTCAAAGCTACTGAAGGCTCGGGACCGTCGAGGATCGTCATCACACTACTCGACTTATTTTGGTACATTTTGGAAATGTATATAGTTGGGTATGGCATGTATAGGCTAGTTATTTGTATAAGTATGAGATGTGAACTTAGCCATGTGATTTGGCTAGTTATGTGTTAGTTATATGCTTTTGAGATTATGATATATGTGATGTATGTTTTGGTATGGTTGGATCGTACAAGAAATGGTTGGTATTTGGTAAGTATAGGGATGAAGTTAAGATTGATAAACCGTAAAAGTAACATATTTTAAGCCCACATTTAGCATGCTTTTGGATGAATTATCCCTTATTTTATGTAAAAAGGTGCTCTTAATCCTTTCTTTTCATGTTATATACTCAGGAAAGCACCGGAGGATGAAAAGAACAAGAAACGGGCTTAAAACGGGCCAAATGGGCCAAAGCACGAAATCGACTCGGCCTGGACCTAAGACCACACGGTCGTGCCTCCTCAACAATCTTGAAACACGGTCTAGCCATGAGATACACGGCCGTGCCTCATCAACGAAGTCCACACGGCCTGGCCACGACTTTCACGGGCGTGTGCCAGAGGCCGTGCCCCTGCCGTGGCAAAGAGCAATTTCAATCGGATTTGGATACTTAGGGGCAAAGAAACACATTCCAAAAGCCTATAAATACACCCTAAGTATGACCTGAAAGGGGGAGCCCAAAGCTATCGTTTAGGGGCGTCTTGCTAGGCCAGAAAGGGCAGATTTGTGGGGATTCGCTCAGGGATAGCCAGTTGATCCATCTCAAGAAGTCGGAATTATACTCAAGACGGAGGATCTCCTCTTCAATTCCTTCAGGGGGTTTTAGGGATTTCTTATGTTTTGTTTTATCTTTTCTTCTAAGATGTTTTCTTTTATTGTTATGAACTAAACCCTCAGATACCTGAGGGGGAGGAAACTTAGATGAATCTTGTTATCGTTTGCTGAACTATATGAAAAATATTTGATTTGTTCTTAATTATGTGTTCTTAATTCTTGTGTTGATATTTTGCGGATATCGATTCAAGTTTGATGTGCTTAGGTGGAGGAGCAAAAGTCCCTGCCTAAGAGTAGATCTAGCATAGTTAAGCGGAGTTGATCGCGCGCCTAGAGATAGGGTGACGAGGCGTTGCCGGATTAGGGTGAAACCTAATATAGGAGTCTATAGATTGAGTTAATGCAATTCTAGGGGTTTTAATTAGAAAGAGATTTCAATTAATCAACCTAGGGTTAAACGTTATTCGCCTCAAGAGAGGGTTTAATATAAATTAGGGAATCCTACGGATCAAGTCAAGTGAATACATCGTCTGGTTCAGAGTTAGATAACAAGTGAAGTCTAGGTGGATTCTTCCTTGGGTGTCATCTTAATTAATTGGTTTTTCCTCAAGTATTCTCCCAAATTCATTCTTCTTTGTCTTAGAGTCTTTAGTCTAGTAGTTAATTAATTTAGATTAAACAACCATTCGCTCAATTCTTAGGCTAAATAATAGAAAGAAAGTTAGTATTAGTACTTTTACTTCCTTTGGGTTTGATAATTCGGTCTTGCCTAAGCTATACTACTGTTCGATAGGTCACTTGCCTCAATCGTTGTCAGAGTTAGTTTTCAGGTTCGATCATTCTCTTATAAATTTTAAAACTCGACAGACATTCGATCAAGTTTTTGGCGCCGTTTCCGGGGAACTAAAATATTAAGAACGCTCAATTTTTATTGCTCTAGCCATATTTTATTTTTTCAATTAAATTTTATTTTTATTTTGCTAATTTTTCTTTTATTTGCTTTTGTCAGGAAAATTTTAGTTTATAGAGGAGATGGCACTGAATAACTACCAGTGGCAAGTTATGAGGACAAAGCCAACAAAAGCAGCCGATATCTACAACCTCGACCCAGTAACCAGGCTATCAATCCAGTTAGAGATGTTACATAAAAAATTTGATGGTTTATACGGTTCCTCGCAGGCACATCCAGTTATGCAGTGTGAAACAAGCGGAGGCATGGCGAATCCTAAGTACCCACCCTATGGACATGGCATGGAAAGCAAACAAGTCAACTATATGGGTAACTATGCTAAACCTCAAAATAATTTTTATGATAACACTTATAATGCAGGTTGGAGGTACCATCCCAATTTCTCGTGGGATGATCAAAGTAGCCAAAGACCGGAACTTCCTCCAAATTTTCAACAACCACCTCACCAACAGGAAGAGGAGTCAAACCTTGAGGAGATGCTGACAAAATTCATGGCAGCTACAGATAACCGTCTCCAAGACACTGAGACCACCCTTAAGAATCAACAGGCATCAATCAAAGGGATCGAGAGCCAAGTTGGGGAACTTACTAAGACAGTTGGACAACTTTAACACAGTTGAACAACTTGCAAAGATAATCTCAGAACAACTACAAGAAAGCTTGCCAAGCAACACTGAAACTAACCCAAAAGAGAAAATTCAAGCCGTAACAGCTCATGACAGTGAAAGGTTAGTGGAATCTGACCCAAGGCAAGAGCCTGTGGTAAGTGAAGGTAAGGTTGAGGTAAGCCATGATTTATTGAACCCGGTGATTACAGAGTACCAACCCCGTGTGCCATACCCCGATGCGACAAAGAAAGACCACACAGAGGAACAACTCGGTAAGCCTCTTAAAATTTCAAAGAAATTTCATATTAACTTGCCGTTTCTAGAAGCTCTTTCGCAGATGCCAGATCCTAGACCTCGTGTCGGTAAAGAAGAAATTCATGAGGAACGAAGACTTTGGATCGATGAACTAGACGAATGGAAGACACATTCAAGGAGAGACTAAAAACACACAAAGAAAAAACGAGGCAACTCCACGACGAACTTAATAATGGGACAACCCAGCTTAAGATAGGAGATCAGGTACTCAAAATCTTCCCAGATGGAATGGTCGAGGTAACACATTATAATTTCAACACTTTTGAGGAAAACATTACTCGACTTAAATTATTTATCAAAAACCGAATTGATCGCATGAGAAAGGATTTTCACCTCCTCAAACCACCCTGATAATGCGAATGAGAGGTAAGTCTAGCTCAAGACATTAAATGAGCGCTTCTCGGGAGGCAACCCGAGCACTAACCCTACTAATTAGTTTAGTTTGATTTCTTTTCATATTTAGGCACAAAGCCATACCACACACGGCCTTGCACACGGCCGTGGCCGTGGCCGTGTGGGCACCATAGGTAGGTAAAAGGGCGTGGCCATAGACGTGTGGCAACAGGACAAAATTTTTCCCAAAACACGAGCTGCATCTCTATTTAAACCCCCATTCTTCCTTTTTCTTTTCCAATTGTCTTTCTTCTTTCACCTTCCATTATTTACTTTTATTTTTATTTTTATTTTTATTTCTTTTATTTTTATTTTATTTTCTTTATTATTTTCTTCTTATTCTTCATGCCATTTAGATTTAGCTTAGGATACAATAAAATCGGGCCGACTACTTCGAGGATTCAAATTCAAACGGTTCAAGGCGCTCCCCCACGTTCACCTTTGCCAATTCCTATCCGGTTTCTTTTTATTGACTCCATCCAAAATGCAGGAAGTTTCACTTCTCTCCACATCTTATGATTTTATGATTTTATTTTGCTATTATCTATCTTTGTACATTGAGGGCAATGTACATCTTAAGTGTGGGGGGGTGAACAATCTAAAAAGGTGCCTAACTTTTTTTCATTATTCTCAAATTCCTGAAATTAGGTTTTGCATTGTTCTCAAATCCCTGAATTATGCCTTGTCTTAAAGTAAATTTCTCATATTATCATTAGAATGAAATTCCCATGATTGATGATTTTTATTGACATGTTTTAGATTAAGTCATTGATAATTGTGCATTGATAATTAAATTCTAAGATACTAGAGAATCAAGCATGATAAGTCTATTTTTCAAGAAATAAAAATTTTCTAGGTTGTTAACTTGAATTTGAAAATTACTTTGAAGTTTGAAATTTACGAGGTTGATATCAAAATACCCATAATTTTTTTTTGTGAGATTTTGACCCTTATAAGAGCATATATCCTTTTTCATGCCCACTTTTTAATTATGAGTGTGTCAACATTGATTTGTTATTCTAGAACTTGCCTCGATTATACATGTTGAGACCACATCTTTGATTTGATATACAGAAATGATAAAGGCACTTAGGATTTAATCCACTTACTCCACTAAAAGCTTGCCTTCATAATTAACCCCTAGTGAACCCCGTTTAATCCTAACAACCTTTTTATTGACTTACCCGCTAATACTAACCCAAAAACCCGTTTTATTTGTTATCACCATCCTTTTTAACTACCCTTATATCGAGATTTGAGTTGATTAATAGCCTAACTATGTTTTTTATTTCAGTAATTTATCCTTTGTTATGTACTTATGATGTAAAAAAAAAGTTTATTCATTATTAGTTTTGTGATTAAAGAGCTTATACGTTTGAATTCCAAATATTAAAGAAGAAGCTCGTAGTATTAGAATTTTTTCAAATTGATGTAATCACTTTTACTTAGTTCGTTGTTTTTGGTTAGGTAATTTGTCAATTCAATCTCGATTCTAACCCTCTAATTCAGCCTTTAACCACACCTTTAACCCAAGCCCCATTACAACCCTGTTAAAGACCTTTTGATTTGTGTATCATCTCATTTTATAGTGGTGGAGATTTGATTTTCATGCAAGCCTATGGGATTAACTCTTCATGTTTGACGTTTGAGTGTTTAATTCTGAACCTTAAACACTGCGAGTGATTTGAGAGAATCTTTAGTAAGGATGTCAATTATTGTCGGTTTTAAACCAGAGGTAATTATTTAGATGAGGGAAAACACCTATGTTTTGTGCTACAAATGTATGACTTAGATTGTTTGAATCTTTAGGACTCTTTGAGTTGAATTATCCATGTATAAATTATCCTTGAATTATGATGAAACATTATTAATGACTATTATGAATTATGGAAATTTTATTTTAATTCTAAGTTGAGAATTTTGCTTGAGGACAAGCAAAAGCTTAAGTGTGGGGGTATTTGATAAACCGTAAAAGTAACATATTTTAAGCCCACATTTAGCATGCTTTTGGATGAATTATCCCTTATTTTATGTAAAAAGGTGCTCTTAATCCTTTCTTTTCATGTTATATACTCGTGAAAGCACCGGAGGATGAAAAGAACAAGAAACGGGCTTAAAGCGGGCTAAATGGGCCAAAGCACGAAATTAACACGGCCTAGACCTAAGACCACACGGTGCGTGCCTCCTCAATAATCTCAAAACACGGTCTAGCTACGAGATACACTACCGCGTGCCTCATCAACGAAGTCCACACACTACCGCCACGACTTACACGCACGTGTGTTGAGAGGCCGTGCCCGCCGTGGCAAAGAGCAATTTCAATCGATTTGGATACTTAGGGGCAAAGAAACACATTCCAAAAGCCTATAAATACACCCTAAGTATGACCTGAAAGGGGGAGCCCAAAGCTATCGTTTAGGGGCGTCTTGCTAGGCCAGAAAAGGCAGATTTGTGGGGATTCGCTCAGGGATAGCCAGTTGATCCATCTCAAGAAGCCGGAATTATACTCAAGACGGAGGATCTCCTCTTCAATTCCTTCAGGGGGTTTTAAGGATTTCTTATGTTTTGTTTTATATTTTCTTCTGAGATGTTTTCTTTTATTGTTATGAACTAAACCCTCAGATACCTGAGGGGGATGAAACTTAGATGAATCTTGTTATCATTTGCTGAAATATATGATAAATATTTGATTTGTTCTTATTTATGTGTTCTTAATTCTTGTGTTGATATTTCGCGGATATCGGTTCAAGTTTGATGTGCTTAGGTGGAGGAGTAAAAGTCCCTGCCTAAGAGTAGATCTAGCATAGTTAAGCGGAGTTGATCGCGCGCCTAGAGATAGGGTGGCGAGGCATTGCCGGATTAGGGTGAAACCTAATATGGGAGTCCATAGATTGAGTTAATGCAATTCTAGGGGTTTTAATTAGAAAGAGATTTCAATTAATCAACCTAGGGTTAGACGTTATTCGCCTCGAGAGAGGGTTTAATATAAATTAGGGAATCCTACGGATCAAGTCAAGTGAATACATCGTCTGGTTCAGAGTTAGATAACAAGTGAAGTCTAGGTGGATTCTTCCTTGGGTGTCGTCTTAATTAATTGGGTTTTCCTCAAGTATTCTCCCAAATTCATTCTTCTTTGTCTTAGAATCTTTAGTCTAGTAGTTAATTAATTTAGATTAAACAACCATTTGCTCAATTCTTAGGCCAAATAATAGAAAGAAAGTTAGTATTAGTACTTTTAGTTCCTTTGGGTTCGATAATCTGGTCTTGCCTAAGCTATACTACTGTTCGATAGGTGCACTTGGCTCAATCGTTGTCAGAGTTAGTTTCCAGGTTCGATCATTCTCTTTATAAATTTTAAAACTCGACAGACATTCATTCAAAGATCATATATGTTTGACTAGGGAATGAACTCATGAAAGGTAAGTATGAATGAATTATGTTTCTGTTTATATGAGTTTTAGTTTTGTAATTTGAGCATGATTGAAATTGGTATTGAATGCTTAAACTGTATTGATATTTGGATTGTAGGTTTGACCCTTGGTGGGTGGCATTTTGGCCTTGCAAATGGCCTATAATGTCACACGGTTGTGGCACTGCAGGCGTGCCCTCGACCGTGGGGCTAAGTCGTGAGTTAGCTTAGGAGCACACAGCCAAGGTACATGGGCGTGCCTGGTAGCCGTGTGAATAAGTCAGTATGTGGCCTAAGAGTACACGGCCTTAGCACATGGGGGTGCTTGGTGGCCGTAGAGACAAGTCAGGATCGACCACGGTCAGGGTACATGGGCGTGCTTGGTGGCCGTGGAGATAAGTCAGGTTCGACCATGGGGAGGACATACGGGTGTGTCTAGCTGCCGTGGGAGGTACACGGCCTGTCCACACGGGCGTGTAACCCCTGAAACTTAGAAAAGTTTTGATTTTCCGAGAATTTCTGTATGTGTTCCGGTTTAGTCCTGACCCTATTTATATGTATGTTTTAGGTCTCGATGACCTACAAAAAGGGGACGCTATGTTCGTAATTGATAAGATACTTGATGAATTGTCTATTAAAGTTTTCGATCTGTTAGGTAACACTCTTAACCCTAATCCGACGACAGATACGGGATAGGGGTGTTACATTTGGTTGGTATCAGAGCTACAGTTTAGTCGATTCTCGGACTAACGTAGCGTGTCAAAGTCTAGCTATACATGCCATATTTCTGAATTGTGATAGTGTGATGAATCCTGACGTATAAAATGTGATTTCTGTATAGTAATGGATCCCGAAAGAGCCGTAGCTGACGACGTAGAAAGTAATGTGCCTGCTCCTGCGTAAGGAATAGCACCCTCTGATCCGAGACCGGCTACGAGCGGTCATGAGGGAGAAGCTAAACAATCTTTCTTCCAGATGATGAGTGAGTGGTTCACTCAATTCGTAAGGAATAACCCGACTGTTTCACAACCCCCGCCCCCGGTTAATCCCCCTCAAACCTCAGTTGTGCCTCCGGTGATGGGTATAAATTTGTTAAAAAAGCCTCCGGTAGACAAAATTCGCAAATACGGGGCTGAAGAATTCAGGGCTACTAATGATGATGATGCTGAAATGGCTGGATTCTGGTTAGAAAATACTATTCGGGTATTCGATGAATTGTCTCTGACTCCGGAAGAATGCATAAAGTGTGTTGTATCTTTGCTCCGAGATGCATCCTATTAGTGGTGGAAAACCCTAACTTCTGTTGTTCCAAAAGAGCGAGCCACATGGGACTTCTTTCAGATTGAGTTTTGAATGAAATATATTAGTGAGAGGTTCATTGATCAGAAACGAAAGGAATTCCTAGATCTAAAATAGGGCCGTATGTCTGTTACGGAATACGAACGAGAGTTTGTGAGAATGAGTCAGTATGCTCGAGAATGTGTATCTACCAAAGCAATAATGTGCAAAAGGTTCGAGAATGGACTTAATGAAGACATCCGTTTGCTAGTCGGGATCTTAAAAATAAAAGAGTTTGTTGCACTTGTTGATCGAGCATGCAAAGCTGAGGCACTTAGGAAAGATAAAAAGAAAGATGAGTCAGAAGCCCGAGAAGTGAGAAAGAGATTTTAGAGTAGATCATTTCAGTCTGCTTCACAGAAATTTAGAGATGATCAAAGCCGTTCGAGAGTTAATATGGGATATTCAAATAGAAAACGAGATAGATCACAAATGAGCTCCAAAGCTCCAGTAACTTTAGTGGCAATTGTTGGAAATGTACGATCCGAGAAACCAGAATGTAAGCATTATGGGAAAAGACATCCGGGAAGCTGTAGAATAAATGACAGAGCTTGTTTCAGATGTGGATCACTTGATCATTTTATCCGTGATTGCCCTGAGTCTGTCGAGCCGCAGACCGCCCGTAATCGAGATCTGATAATGCACCTATGAGAGGTAGACCTTCGAAGAATGTAAGAAATGTCAGTGGTAGTCAGAGAACTACGAGAGAGACTGTTGTGAGATCCGATGCTATAGCGCCTGCCAGAGCGTATGCTATTCGAGCTCTTGAGGAAGCTTCATCACCAGATGTTGTAACGGGTACTTTTACTCTTTATGATACTTCTGTGATTGCATTGATAGACCCTGGTTCTACGCATTCGTATATATGCATGAATTTAGCATTCAGTAAGACTTTGCCTGTAGAGTCTACTGAGTTTGTTATAAAAGTATTGAACCCTTTAGGTAAAAATGTCCTGGTTAACAAAGTATGCAAGAACTGTTCGTTAATGTTTCAAGATATTTTTTCCCTGCTGATTTGATGCCTTTGCCATTTGATGAGTTCGATATCATTCTGGATATGGACTGGTTGACATTGTATGACGCGGTTGTAAATTGTAAAAGAAAGACTGTTGATTTGAGATGTCTAAATAATGAAATTGTCAGTATTGAGTCTAATGATTTAGATGGATTGCCTACTGTGATATCTGTATTGAAAGCTCGAAGATATGTGAAAAAGGGATATGAGGTATATTTTGCTTATATGATTGATTCGAAAGTGTCTGAAAAGAAAGTTGAGTCAGTGCCTGTTGTCTATGAGTTTTCTGATGTGTTCCCTGAAGAATTGTCGGGTCTGCCTCTGATACGTGAAGTTGAATTTGGTATTGATTTGTTGCCTGGTACTACACCTATTTCGATAGCTCCGTATAGAATGGCACCAACAGAGTTGAAAGAGTTGAAATCACAATTGCAAGAGTTAACTGACAGAGGGTTCGCTAGACCGAGTTTTTCACCTTGGGGTGCTCCTGTTCTGTTTGTGAAAAAGAAAGATGGCACGATGAGAATTTGCATCGATTAGCGTCAGTTGAATAAAATGACAATAAAGAATAAATATCTGTTGCCCCGAATAGATGATTTATTCGATCAGTTAAAAGGAGCTACTGTATTTTCTAAGATTGATCTGAGATCGGGATATAACCAGTTGAGAGTTAAAGATTCAGACATTCCGAAAACTGCTTTCAGAACGAGGTACGGATATTATGAGTTTTTAGTTATGCCATTTGGACTAACCAATGCTCCTGCTGTTTTTATGGATCTGATGAATAGAATTTTCAGACCGTACCTAGATCGATTTGTTGTGGTGTTCATAGATGACATTTTGATTTATTCACGTGATGAAAATGAGCATGCTGAACATCTGAAAATTATATTCCAAACTTTGAGAGAAAAGCAATTGTATGCGAAATTCAGCAAATGTGAATTCTGGTTACACGAGGTTAGTTTTCTGGGACATATTGTATCAGCATCAGGTATACGTGTTGACCCGAGCAAGATTTCTGCTATTCTGGATTGGAAACCTTCGAAGAATGTATCTGATGTCCGTAGTTTTCTGGGACTAGCTGGTTATTATCGTCGATTTGTAAAAGGATTTTCAGTGATAGCTACTCCGTTGACCAGATTGCTTCAGAAAGATGTGAGATTTGAAAGGTCAGATAAATGTCGAAAAGTTTTGATCAATTGAAAACTCATAAGCGAAGCTCCAGTGTTAGTACAGCCAGAATCGGGTAAAGAATTTATGATTTATAGTGATGCTTTGTTGAATGGTCTGAAATGCGTATTGATGCAGGAAGGCAAAGTCATAGCTTATGCCTCGAGACAATTGAAGCCTCATGAAAAGAACTATCCAACTCATGATCTTGAGCTAGCTGCGATTGTGTTCAAGACTAAAGATTTGGCGCCATTATCTTTTGGTGAGAAATGTCACGTGTTTTGGATCATAAAAGTCTAAAATATCGATGACTCGAAAGATTTGAACCTGCGTCAGAGAAGATGGTTAGAGTTGCTAAAGGATTACGAACTTGTGATAGATTATCATCCGGGTAAAGCAAACGTTGTAGCTGATGCGTTGAGTAGAAAATCATTGTTTGCATTACGTGCTTTGAATGCTCAATTAAATCTGTCTGAAGATAGTTCTGTGATAGTTGAATCAAAAGCAAAACCGTTGTTTTTACAACAGATATGTGATGCTCAGAAAATTGATAATGAATTGTTAGTGAAACGAGCTCAGTGTGATTCAAATTATGAATCTGAATTTCGAATTGTTGATGATTGCTTGAGATTCTGAGATCGTATCTGTGTTTCGAGAAATCCGGAGATGATTCAGTTGATTTTGAGTGAAGCACATAACAGTTGTTTATCTGTTCATCCGGGAAGTACAAAAATGTACCATGATTTGAAACGACATACTTGGTGGTCTGGAATGGAACGAGACATATCTAATTTTGTGTCTAAATGTTTAGTCTGTCAACAAGTTAAAGTTGAACACCAAGTTCTATCTGGTTTGTTACAACTGATTCTGATTCCCGAATGGAAATGGGATAGAGTACTAATGTACTTTCTTTCTGGGTTGCCCCTGACTCCGAGAAAGAAAGATGCTATGTGGGTCGTAGTTGATCGATTGACAAAATCTGCCCATTTTATTTCGGCAAAATCTAATTATCCTCTTGAAAGATTAGCCGAGCTTTACATTTCTAAGATTGTGAGAATGCACGGGGTGCCACTATCCATTGTGTCTGATAGAGATCCGAGGTTTACATCAAGATTCTGGAAGAAACTACAAGTAGCTTTAGGTACGAAATTGCATTTCAAGATCTGACTTTTCATCCACAATCGGATAGTCGATCGAACAGTTATATATATTCTTGAAGATATGTTAAGATCTTTGTATACTTGAGTTTAACGATGCGTGGGAGCGAAGATTCGCCATTGATTGAATTTGCATAAAATAATAGTTTTCAGTCGAGCATCAAAATGGCACCATATGAAGCTTTGTACGGTCGTAAATGTCGTACACCTCTGTGTTGGACTGAGCTTGGTGAAAATAAGCTACATGGGGTCGATTTGGTAAAAGATTCAGAACAGAAAGTGAAATTGATCCGAGATTTTTTGAAAGCAGCATCCGATCGTCAGAAGTCTTATACGGACTTGAAACGAAAAGATATAGAATTTGAGGTTGGCGACAAAGTATTGCTGAAAGTGTCCCCGTGGAAGAAAGTACTCCATTTTGAACGTAAAGGCAAGTCGAGTCCGAGGTTCATCGGGCCGTATGAAATTATTGAACGTGTTGGGCCTGTTGCATATAGATTAAGGTTGCCCTCTGAGATACAAAAGATACACAATGTATTCCATGTCTCGATGCTCTGTAGATATCGATCCGATCCGTCACATGTGATTTCTCCATCTGAAATTGAAATCCGATCTGATATGACATATGAAGAGGAACCGATTCGAATCTTAGCTCGTGGAGTAAAAGAGTTGAGAAATAAGAAAATACCATTAGTGAAAGTATTATGGCATCGACACGGTATAGAAGAGGCTACATGGGAGCCTGAAGATTCATTGAGACAACAATATCGACTCTCTTTAATTGGTAAGATTTTAGGGACGAAAATCCTAAGGGGGAGAATTGTGTGATGCCTGGTTTATACCCTGGTCGGAACAGTGGTTTTGGGACCACAAACCCGAGTCTGAATAATATTTTAATATTATTTTCTATGTTTTTATATGTGTTTAAGCATGTGCTAAATTTCTGAGTATTAATTCATTTGTCTGTGTGTTTAATTTGAGCAAAGGACTAAATCGCGTAAAAGTTAAAGTAGACTTCTACTTGATTGAATGGCTTAAATGTTGTGTCTTCTTAAATAGAAGGATTTATGTTGCAATTTGGCCAAAATTATGGTTAGTGGACGGTAACATGCTTATAAATTATGTTTTTATATGACTATATTATAAGTAAATATTATATTATAAGATTTTATAATAAAACAAATGTATTAATGAAGCTATTTTCATCCTATATTGCCGAAAATACAAAAGAAAAAGAAAGAACAAAAGCTTCAAGGGTTTCGGCTATTTTAAGCTTAGATTAAGGTATGTTTTAGCCTTAGATTTTGATGATTTTTATGTTTTTGAGATTGTTGCTTAGTCTACTATCAAGCCCATGTCTCAATTTTGTGTATTGATGATGTTCATGAGATATACCATTGATGATATGTTGAGCTTTGTGATGAGTTTAGTTGTTAAATGAAAGATTTGAGCTAGATGAACATACTTTGTTCTTGAATTTTTGATGAAATTAGCTAAATAGGGCTAAATTGAGAAAATAGTAATTTAAGGGATTAAATTGCAAGTTTGATGGAAAATATGGGCTTGTATGAGACGTATGAACATTCGGCTAAGCATGTGTATGTGATGATTTTGTGAATTTGATGTTTTGAGAAAAATGAACTAAATTGATAAATTATGCAAATGTGAGGGTTAATTTGCAAATAACCCTAAATACATGTGTTTGGATTGAATTGAATGAGTTAGTGAATAAAAGGGTTAATTCTGAATATGTTTAGATCAAGAACCGAAGAAAACGAATTTAGATCGCGGGAAAGCGAAAGTAACCGAGTAGCCATTTCCATTTTTGATAAATCAAATCCGAGGTAAGTCATTATGCAAATAAACGTATTTGTATTGAACTGTGTATGCTCATATGATTTTTTTTAACTATGAATGCTTATGAGATGATCTGTACATGAATTCTGAGATAAGATCGATATAGCGACAATGTCCGAGAAGTCCCGTACGAACCTAGGAATAGATAGGAGTAGCTATGTCATAACATAGGTATCTGTTCTGTATTATCATGTAAGACCACGTCTGGGACGTCAGCGTTGATTTGAAATTTCATGTAAGACCTCATCTGGGACGTAGGCATCGATATGATCTTTACGTGTAAGACCATGTCTGAGACATCGGCATCATATTGATTCGTATAAGACCATGTCTGGGACATCAGCATCGTATTGATTCGTATAAGACCATGTCTGGGACATCGGCATCGTATTGATTCGTATAAGACCCTGTCTGGGACAGTGGCATCGATATCTGAGTGCATGTAAGACCTCGTCTGGGACGTTGGCATTGTACGACCATTCCGAGCTTACTGAGCATCCTATTAGGTTCCTAGTGGTTCAATGGGCAAGTCTGTGATGCGAATGGAAAAGTAAATTTTAAATCCGTTTCAAGTACGTTGATTTATGCACTGTTTGTGTATACAAGGTAAGTATCTATATGATCTTACTATGATGATTTGTATGATGGAATAGAAATATGATATGTGAAAGCATGCATGAAAAAGCTATGTGTATATGATTCTTGAATTGATGAGTGTGTCAAATATGGCCAAAGATATGGTCCAAAGTATATATGTAAGAAATTTGCTATGTTTACGAATTGTGCCAATGTGGTTATATGCTTATATGCTTTAAGTATTAAGTTTATTTGTATATGACTTGCTAAGCTTTTGGAAAGCTTACTCTGTGAGTGTGTTTTTCTCTGTTTTATAGGTCGTCAAAGCTACTGAAGGCTCGGGACCGTCGAGGATCGTCATCACACTACTCGACTTATTTTGGTACATTTTTGAAATGTATATAGTTGGGTATGGCATGTATAGGCTAGTTATTTGTATAAGTATGAGATTTGAACTTAGCCATGTGATTTGGCTAGTTATGTGTTAGTTATATGCTTTTGAGATTATGATATATGTGATGTATGTTTTGGTATGGTTGGATCGTATAAGAAATGGTTGGTATTTGGTAAGTATAGGGATGAAGTTAAGATCATATATGTTTGACTAGGGAATGAACTCATGAAAGGTAAGTATGAATGAATTATGTTTGTCTTTATATGAGTTTTAGTTTTTTAATTTGGGCATGATTGAAATTGGTATTGAATGCTTAAACTGTATTGATAATTGGCTTGTAGGTTTGACCCTTGGTGGGTGGCATTTTGGCCTTGCAAATGGCCTATAATGTCACGCAGTTGTGGCACACAGGTGTGCCTACTAACCGTGGGGCTAAGTCAGTAGTTAGCTTAGGAGCACATGGCCAAGGTACACGGGCGTGCCTGGTAGCCGTGTGAATAAGTCAGTATGTGGCCTAAGAGTACACTGCCTTAGCACATGGGGGTGCTTGGTGGCCGTGGAGACAAGTCAGGATCGACCACGGTCAGGGTACATGAGCGTGCTTGGTGGCCGTGGAGATAAGTCAGGTTCGACCACGGGGAGGACACACGGGTGTGTCTAGCTGCCGTGGGAGGTATACGGCCTATCCACACGGGCGTGTAACCCCTGAAACTTTGAAAAGTTTTAATTTTTCGAGAATTTCTGTATGTGTTCCAGTTTAGTCCCGACCCTATTTATATGCATGTTTTAGGTCTCGATGACCTACAAAAAGGGGACGCTATGTTCGTAATTGATAATATACTTGATGAATTGTCTGTTAAAGTTTTCGATCTGTCAGGTAACGCTCTTAACCCTAATCCGGTGAAGGATACGGGATAGGGGTGTTACAGTATTAATATCTATTAAAAATATTTATGAAATCTTGCGATTAAGTGTTTAAGTTTATGATGTGTAAATTCATGGTAGATTCGGTTGACGAACATGTGTAAGGCTTTTTGGCCAAATCGATTAGTGAGATAGTAAATGTTTTTCGTTTGAATTGTGATTTATTGGTTATGAGAAAAGGGAAATATTAAAATAATTGCCTATTAAAATGGTTAAGAAAGTATGGGTAGAAAGAGTTCAGACAATTTGAAATGTGTTAAGCTATATGCATTAAAACATGAATACACATAAGTAATGTGTACTTTTACTATGAGGTTTGAAATGATTTGCTAATTATGAAACATGTTACAACGAAGAGATTATGGTTGTTAGGCTAAAGTAAAGTTATGTTAAATTATGTTGATAAATCAAAAAGAATAAACATGAGAATTGGTTATATTACAATCCACAAGATTTATATGTATTTTATATAGATTTGTGCTTATATTATCAAGCATGGTATATGATTAGCATGAATCGTTCATTATTTTCATACGGACTTACTAAGCTATATAGCTTATGCCCTTCCTTTCCCATGTCTTATAAGGTTATTAAGCTAGCTCAAGCTGGAGATCGCCGGAGATGCTATCACACCATCAGGCTATCATGTTGGGTATAAGTGAACGCAAACCCCTTTGAGTTTATGGGATGTATAAGGACTTAGTCATTTGGTGTATGAGTCGTTATGATTTGGCTAAAAGGTTGTAAGCCCAAATAAGTATGTATGTGCATATGTCAATGTTTTGTGATGTGGTTTATATTTGCTTGATATATGATGGTTAGGTGTTTATTCATATGTTAATGCCCTTTTAGTGTGAATTTAGCATGAAATGATTTGGCATGGCCTAAGGTTATAATGCATGATAGATGATGGTATGAAAATGATACGTTATTTCTTAATTGTAGTTGTTACTGAAGGCATTTATGTGCTATGATTTGTGCCATGTGATGTTGTGTGAATGTGTGCAAGTAAGGGTGACAAAATGGCTTGGAAAATAGCCTTGTATTGTCCACACAGGTAGACACACGGGCGTGTGTGACACACGGTCTACCCCACGGGCATGTGTCCCAGTCGTGTGTCCCCTGCACCTTAGTTTTGAGAAACAGAATGCCCAGTAGTAAACACACAGGCACGAGGCACGGTCGTGTGTCTCGGTCGTGTAAGAGACACTGTAACACCCCTTACTCGTATTCGACGCCGGAACAGGGTACGAGGCGTTACCTAACTCAAACACATACTATCATACATTTCCGGTCATAAAAGTTAGTTCAAATTTAAAACTTTTCAAACTTTGTCTTAAAATCCCTAATATGAGCCTAAGAGGCCCAAAACACACTTTAGAAACGGTTCGAGACCAAAACGAGTTCTTTAGAAAAACTTTGGAAAATGTCACTAATAACAGGGGCACACGCCCGTATGGATGGGCGACACGCCCGTGTGACTTAATAACATGGCCATGTTGAAGGACCGTGCAACTCACACGGCCTCAGCATATAGGGACACACCCGTGTCCCGTGTCTGTAACACCCCTAGCCCGTAACTATCTCCAGTTTAGAGTTAAGGGCATTACCGGACAATCAGAAACTTTTACAAACATTTCGTGTCATAATATATATCATCATCAAATCATAACATAATACAAACATATAGTCCCTTAATGAGGTCTACGAGACCTTAATCATGCATCAGAAATAGGTCGGGACTAAACCGGAACCATACAAAATTTTTCCCGAAAATCAAACATTTTTCAAAGTTATAGAGGTCACACGCCCGTGTGGTCAGGCCGTGTGCCTCACACGGCGTCAGACACGCCCGTGTGTCTAAGCCGTGGCAGAACAGGGCATACATACTGACTTGTCCACACGGCCTGAGACACGCCCGTGTGCCTCACCCGTGGTCGACATTGACTTGCACCACACGGTCAGTCACACGCCCGTGTGTCCAGCCCGTGGTCGAGTCTGACTTGTTTTGAATTACAACCACGAAGGACACGGTCGAGCCACACGCCCGTATGCTCAACCGTGTGGGCAATTATAGGCCATTTACAATGCCAAATGTCCACCCACACATTAGGTTATACCTACAAGCATTATACCAATTCAAATCATATCAAAATGACCATCTTTTCTAACCATTCAAAAACATATCAAACATACCAACTTATGCAACATTTATCTCAATCTCATCAAAAACATTTCTAAGTATAAACCATTCAAAAACTTACAAATCAATGTGACAACCTTTCATCAATAATATACCAACTTTGCATCATAAAACTTATCATAAATTTGACCATTTCATCAGTTCAACCATTAGCCACCAAACTTACCAAACTATGCATCATTTAACATGAATTACTCATTCATATCATAATCATTATCTAGCCATATCACATGGCTATTTATATACAACTCAAAACATAATCCAAACTAACTAGCCTATACATTCCATATTTAACTATGTACACATTCAAAAGGTACCAAAATGGAGTTTGATAGTGTGGTGATGATCCTCGACGATCCCCGAGCCTTCCGTAGCTTTAACGATCTATAAAACAATGCAAACACACACAAAGTAAGATTTCAAAAGCTTAGTAAGCCATATACAAATAAACTTAACATAATAAACATTTATAACCATTTCAAATGCAAAAACTTTAACATATCTCAATAGCTTATTCATATTTCTCCTTTCTAGCTCAATGGTATCTAACCATTTGCTTATCAACAAATCTCATCTCTATATATTTCTTTGGATCATATCACATTCATACATATATCACATTATGTCTCAGCATTTCAATGCACATATTTCTCATTAGCAAATTCACATATACTTACCTTTTATACTCAAACATAGAGTACATCTCAAACGTACCTGAAACGATTACGCATTTCACATAGTATTTCATTTCTCAGAATTGCCCGTTGAACCATTCGGAACCAAATAGGATACTCAGATAACTCGGAATACTCATACAATGCCAATGTCCCAAACATGGTCTTACATGTAATCAAATATCGATGCCACTGTCCCAGACAGGGTCTTACACGAATCAAGTACGATGCCAATGTCCCAGACATGGTCTTACACGTAAATCTCAAATCAATGACAACGTCCCAGACGTGACATGATATCACATATCGGAATCCCTATGTCATGACATATTAATCCTATCTATTCCTAAGGTTCGTACGGGACTTTTCAGATATTGATACATTGTCGATACTTTCTCGGATTTCTCACGTATTTCATCCAAAGCCATTCATCACAATTCAATATCAAATGAACATGAAAAATTCAACTCAAATACGTTTACTCATATATGAACTTACCTTGTATTCGGAATAAACGAACGGATTCGGCTATTCGATCACTTTCGACTTTCCTCGATCTAAATCTGTTTTCTTTGGTTCTTGATCTATACATATTCAAATTTAAGCCATTTATTCACCAAATCATTCAATTCAATCCAAAAACACACATTTAGGGCAATTTATAAATTAGCCCTTATATTTTCACATTTTGACATTTAAGTCCCTATTTCACAAAATCACAAAATACACAAAATTCCCTTGTACCCATGCTAAGCCGAATTTTCATTATGATCATACAAGTCCATACATTTCATTTATTTTACATTTTAGTCCCTCAAAATATTATTTTCACAATTTAGTCCAAATTACTCAAATTCACCAAAAATCCAAAGACAAAACATGTTAATCTAACACATATATTTCATATTTCACCAACCAACATCACAAAGCTCAAGCATTCATCAATGGCACATTTCAAAATCATCATCAATTTCCAAAATTAAGGCATGGGTTTTGAAGTACTCGAAGCAACGATTACTAAAACGTAGAAATTATCAAAAACCGAAACAAAAACATACCTTAATCTAGATGAACAAGGGCCGAATATGCAAATTTTCCAATCCCTAATTCTTTTTCTTATTTTCGGTCAAAAGATGAAGAAATGAGCATGTGATTTGTTTTTGTTTCTTTTAATAATCATATATTTGTTGGTTTACTAAATTACCCTTGTTTAATAAACATTTAAAACATTTACTATAAGGTCATTTATGACCAATCCCACTAACCATGGTCCAATCACTTAATAAGGACCTTATATATATAAAGCCATGTCAATATAGCCATTTAACAAATAGCAAGTCACTTTTGCATTTTCTGCAATCTAGTCCTTTTTGCAAATTAAACACACAAACGAATAAATTAATTCACAAAACTTTCACACATGCTTAATCACATACTGTAAACACAGAAAATAATATTAAAATATTTTTTTGACTCAGATTTGTGGTCCCGAAACCACTTTTCCTACTAGGGTCTGAACTGGGCTGTTACAATTCTCCCCCCTTAGGGATTTTCGTCCCCGAAAATCTTACCGTTAAACAGATTTGGATATTGCTGTCTCATTGCATATTCAGGCTCCCACGTAGCCTCTTCAACTCTGTGTCGATGCCATAGTACCTTTACTAACGAGATTCTCTTATTTCACAATTCTTTAACCTCACGAGCCAAGATACGAATCGGTTCTTCTTCGTAAGTCATACCGGATCAGATTTCAATCTCAGACGGAGAAATTACATGTGATGGGTCAGATCTGTATCGTCTAAGCATTGACACGTTAAACACATTATGAATCTTTTCTAACTCAGATGGTAGCAATAATCTATATGCAACAGGCCCAATACGCTCAATAATTTCATACGGCCCGATGAACCTCAGACTCAATTTGCCTTTTCTACCAAAACGAAGTATTTTCTTCCACGGGGACACTTTCAAGAACACTTTATCACCAATCTCAAATTTGATATCTTTTCGTTTCAAGTCTGCGTAAGATTTCTGACGATATGATGCGGCTTTCAGACTATCACGAATCACTTTTACCTTCTGTTCAGTTTCTTTGATCAAATCGACCCCGTGTATCTTATTTTCACTTAGCTCAGTCCAATATAGAGGTGTTCGACATTTGCGTCCGTATAAAGCTTCATAAGGTTCCAATTTAATGCTCGACTAAAAACTATTATTGTACGCAAACTCAATCAATGGAAAATATTGTTCCCACGTACCATTAAACTCAAGAATGCAACATCTCAACATATCCTCAAGAATCTGAATAATCCGCTCGGATTGACCATCCGTCTGTGGGTGAAAAGTTGTACTAAAATGTAATTTAGTACCTAAAGCCTCTTGCAGTTTCTTCCAAAACCGTGAAGTAAACCTCGGATCTCTGTCAGACACAATGGATAGTGGCACCCCGTGCAATCTCACAATATCAGAAATATAAAGCTCAACTAATCTATCAAGTGAGTAATCAGATCATACTGGAATAAAATGGGCTGATTTCGTCAATCTGTCCACTACGACCCAAATTGCATCTTTCTTTCTCGGAGTCAATGGCAACCCTGAAACGAAATCCATCATTACTCTATCCCATTTCCATTCAGGAATCATTATCGGTTGTAATAAACCAGATGGCACTTGATGTTCAGCTTTAACTAACTTGGCGATGACTAAACATTTGAAACAAAGTCAGAGATGTCTCGTTTCATACCAGACCACCAGTAATGTTGCTTCAAATCATGGTACATCTTTGTACTTCCCGGATGAACAGATAAGCGACTATTATGTGCTTCATTCAAGAACAACTGAATCAACTCTGGGTTTCTCGGAACACAAATCCAATCTCGAAATCTCAAACAATCATCAACATCAACTCGAAATTCCGAATCAGAGTTCAAATCACACTGAGCTCGCTTTGCTAGCATTTCATTATCAACTTTCTGAGCATCACATATTTGCTGTAAGAACAACGGTTTCGCTTTCAACTCAGCCAAAACTGAACCATCATCAGACAAGTCTAAATGAGCATTCATCGCACGTAATGCAAACAGCGATATTCGACTCAATGCATCAGCAACAACATTTGTCCTACCCGGATGATAATCTATCACAAGCACGTAGTCTTTCAACAGCTCTAACCATCGTCTTTGTCGCAAATTCAGGTCTTTCTGAGTCATCAAATATTTTAGACTTTTATGATCCGAAAACACGTGGCATTTTTCACCAAAGAGATAATGACGCCAGATCTTTAAAGCAAACACAATCGCAGCTAATTCAAGATCGTGTGTCGGATAATTATTTTCATGTGATTTCAATTATCTCGAGGCATAAGCTGTAACTTTGCCTTCCTGCATTAAAACACATCCCAGACCATTCAACGAAGCATCACTATGAATCACGAACTCTTTACCCGATTCTGGCTGTACTAGAACTGGAGCTTCGGTCAAAAGGGCTTTCAACTGATCAAAGCTTTTCTGACACTTATCAGACCATTCAAACTTCACATCTTTCTGAAGCAATCTCATCATAGGAGTTACAATCATCGAAAAGCCTTTTACGAATCGTCGATAATAACCAGCAAGTCTCAGAAAACTACGAACTTCAGACATATTTTTCGGAGGCTTCCACTCCAAAATAGCTGAAATCTTGCTCGGATCAACTCGTATACCAGATGCTGACACAATATGCCCCAGAAAACTAACTTTACGCATAACTAACTCACATTTACTGAACTTTGCATACAATTGCTTATCTCGCAGAGTTTGTAGCACAATTCTCAGATGTTTAGCATGCTCATTTTCGTCACGCAAATAAATCAAAATGTCATTAATAAATACAACAACAAATTGATCTAAATACGGTCTAAAAATTCTGTTAATCAAATCCATAAAGACAGCAGGAGCATTTGTTAGTCCAAAAGGCATAACTAAAAATTCATAATGCCTATACCTCGTTCTGAAAGCAGTTTTCGGAATGTCAGAATCTTTTACTCGCAACTGATAATACCCCGATCTCAAATCTATCTTTGAAAACACAGATGCTCCCTTAAACTGATCAAACAAATCATCGATTCTGGGCAGAGGATATTTATTCTTAATAGTCATTTTGTTCAACTGACGGTAATCAATGCACATTCTCATCGTGCCATCTTTTTTTTTCACAAACAGAACAGGAGCACCCCAAGGTGAGAAACTTGGTCGTGCAAACCCTCTGTCGGTCAACTCTTGCAACAGATACTTCAACTCTTTCAATTCTGTTGGTGCCATTCTATACGGAGCTATCGAAATAGGAGTTGTACCCGGCACTAAATTAATACCAAACTCCACTTCTCATGCGGAGGCAATCCCGATAATTTTTTGGGGAACACGTCGGGAATTCACAAACAAGCTGCATGCATTCAACTTTCTTTTCAGTTGCTCTCGAATCAATTACATAGGAAAAATAGGCTTCACAACCATTTTTCACATAACTCTGAGCTTTCATCACTGATATCACAGCCGGTAACCCATTCAAATCATTAGATTCAATTCGAACCATTTCATCATTCTAACATCTCAAATCAATCGTCTTTCATTTGCAGTTCACAACAGCATCATGCAATGTTAGCTAATCCATACCCAAAATTATATCAAACTCATCAAAAGGTAATAGCATCAGATCAGCCGAAAAACAGATATCTCGAAACATCAACGGACAGTTCTTGTATACTTTGTCAACCAAGACACTTTTACCTAAAGGGTTTGATACTCTAATTACAAATTCAGTAGACTCTACAGGCAAAGTCTTACTGGATACTAATTTCATGCATACATACGAATGAGTAAACCCTGGATCTATCAATGCAATCACAGAAGTATCATAAAGAGTAAATGTACCCGTAATAACATCTAGAGACGAAGCTTCCTCACGAGCTCGAATGGCGTACGCTCTAGCAGGCGCCCTAGCTTCAGATCTCGCGACTGTATCTCTCGTAGCTCTCTGACTACCACTGACATTTCTTGTGTTTCTTGAAGGTCTACCTCTAGCTGAAACTTTATCTGACTTCGGATTCTGTATGATTTCTTGTTCAACTGATTCAGGGTAGTCCCGGATGAAATGATCTAATGATCCACATCTAAAACAGGTTCAGTCATTCAATCTACAACTACCCGGATGTCTTTTACCACAATGCTTACATTCAGGTCGCTCAGATCGGACATTTCCCACACTAGCCATCGAAGTAGCTGGAGCTTTGAAGTTCGACTGCGATCTAGCTCGATCTCTGTTCGAATGTCCCACATTATCCTTTGAACGGCTATGCTCATCTCTAAATTTCTTTGATGCAGATTGAAATGATTTATTCAAAAATCTCTTTCTCACATTTCTGGCTTCAGACTCAGCTTTTCTTTTATCTTTCCCGAGTGCTTCAGTTTTACATGCTCGATCAACAAGCACAACAAACTCTTTTATTTCTATAATTCCAACTAGCAAACGAATATCTTCGTTCAGGCCATCTTCAAACCGCTTACACATTATGGCTTCAGTCGAAACACATTCCCGAGCATATTGACTTAATCTCACGAATTCTCGTTCATATTCAATGACAGGCATGCGACCCTGTTTCAGTTCAAGAAACGCTTTCCATTTCTGATCTATAAATCTCTGACTGATATATTTCTTTCGAAATTCAGACTAAAAGAAATCCCATGTAACCCGTTCTTTTGGAACAACAGAAATCAAAGTATTCCACCACTGATAAGCTGCATCTTGTAGCAAGGAAACGACACATTTTATACTTTCATCAAGAGTCAATGACATTTCATCAAACACTCGAATTGTATTCTCAAGCCAAAACTCAACTTTCTCAGCATCATCATCACTAGTGCCCCATAACTCTTCAGCCCCATACTTACGGATTTTATCGACCGGTGGCTTATTCAACAAATTCAAGTTCATAACCGGAGGTACAGCAAAAGTCTGAGGAGGATTGGGTAGGGGCGGAAGTTGTGAAACAGCCGGATTTGTTCTAACGTATTGAGTGAACCACTCATTCATCATTTGGAAGAAGGCTTGTTTAGCCTCTCCTTCCTGACCGCTAGTAGCCGATCTCGAATCAGATGGCACTGTCCCTTGAGTGGGAGCAAGCGCATTACTTTCAACATCGTCAGCCACTGCTCTTTCGAACACATTTTATACGTCAGGATTCATCACACTATCACAGTTCGTATATATGGCATGTATAGCTAGACTCTCACACGCTACGTTAGTCCTAGAATCGACTAAATCGTAGCTCTGATACAAATAAAATGTAACACCCCTAGCCCGTAACCATCGTCGGTTTAGAGTTAAGGGCATTACTGGACAATCAGAAACTTTTACAAACATTTTGTATCATAATATATATCATCATCAAATCATAACAGAATACAAACATATAGTCCCTTAATGAGGTCTACGAGACCTTAATCATGCATCAGAAATAGGTTGGGACTAAACCAGAATCATACAAAAAATTTTCCCAAAAATCAAACATTTTTCAAAGTTACAGAGGTCACACGCCCGTGTGGTCAGGCCGTGTGCCTCACACGGCCTCAGAGACACGCCCGTGTGTCTAAGCCGTGGCAAAACAGGCATACATATGGACTTGTCCACACGGCCGGAGATACGCCGTGTGCCTCACCCGTGGTCGACATCGACTTGCACCACACCGCGGTCCACGCGCGTGTGTGTCAGCCCGTGGTCGAGTCTGACTTGTTTTGAATTACAACCACGAAGGACACGGTCGAGCCACACGCCCGTGTGCTCAACCGTGTGGGCAATTATAGGCCATTTACAATGCCAAAATGCCACCCATACATTAGGTTATACCTACAAGCATTATACCAATTCAAATCATATCAAAATGACCATCTTTTCTAACCATTCAAGAACATATCAAACATACCGACTTATGCAACATTTATCTCAATCTCATCACAAGCATTTCTAAGTATAAACCATTCAAAAACTTACCAATTCAATGTGACAACCTTTCATCAATAATATACCAACTTTGCATCATAAAACTTATCATAAATGTGACCATTTCATCAGTTCAACCATTAGCCACCAAACTTACCAAACTATGCATCATTTAACATGAATTACTCATTCATATCATAATCATTATCTAGCCATAACACATGGCTATTTATATACAACTCAAAACATAATCCAAACTAACTAGCCTATACATGCCATATTTAACTATGTACACATTCAAAAGGTACCAAAACGGAGTTTGATAGTGTGGTGATGATCCTCGACGATCCCCGAGCCTTCCGTAGCTTTAACGATCTATAAAACAATGCAAACACACACAAAGTAAGCTTTCAAAAGCTTAGTAAGCCAATATCAAATAAACTTAACATAATAAACATTTATGACCATTTCAAATGCAAAAATTTAACATATCTCAATAGCTTATTCATATTTCTCCTTTCTAGCTCAATGGTATCTAACCATTTGCTTGTCAACAAATCTCATCTCTATATATTTCTTTGGATCATATCACATTCATACATATAGCACATTATGTCTCAGCATTTCTATGCACATATTTCTCATTAGCAAATTCACATATACTTACCTTTTATACTCAAATATAGAGTAAATCTCAAACATACCTGAAATGATTACGCATTTCACATAGTATTTCATTTCTCGGAATTGCCCATTGAACCATTCGGAACCAAATAGGATACTCAGATAACTCAGAATACTCATACAATGCCAACGTCCCAAACGTGGTCTTACATGTAATCAAATATCGATGCCACTGTCCCAGACAGGGTCTTACACGAATCAAGTATGATGCCAATGTCCCAGACACAGTCTTACACGTAAATCTCAAATCAATGTCAACGTCCCAGACGTGGTCTTACATGATATCACATATCGGAATCCCTATGTCTTGACATATTAATCCTATCTATTCCTAAGGTTCGTACGGGACTTTTCAGATATTGATACATTGTCGATACTTTCTTGGATTTCTCATGTATTTCATCCAAAGCCATTCATCAAAATTCAATATCAAATGAACATGAAAAATTCAACTCAAATATGTTTATTCATATATGGACTTACCTCGTATTCAGAATAAACGAACGGATTCGGCTATTCGATCACTTTCGACTTTCCTCGATCTAAATCTGTTTTCTTTGGTTCTTGATCTATACATATTCAAATTTAACCCATTTATTCACCAAATCATTCAATTCAATCCAAAAACACACATTTAGGGCAATTTATAAATTAGCCCTTATATTTTCACATTTTGACAATTAAGTCCCTATTTCACAAAATCACAAAATACACAAAATTCCCTTGTACCCATGCTTAGCTGAATTTTCATTATGATCATACAAGTCCATACATTTCATTTATTTTACATTTTATTCCCTCAAAATATTATTTTCACAATTTAGTCCAAATTACTCAAATTCACCAAAAATCCAAAGACAAAACATGTTAATCTAACACATATATTTCATATTTCACCAACTAACATCACAAAGCTCAAGCATTCATCAATGGCACATTTCAAAATCATCATCAATTTCCAAAATTAAGGCATGGGTTTTGAAGTACTCGAAGCAACGATTACGAAAACGTAGAAATTATCAAAAATCGAAACAAAAACATACCTTAATCTAGATGAACAAGGGCTGAATATGCAAAGTTTCCAATCCCTAATTGTTTTCTTATTTTCGGTCAAAAGATGAAGAAATGAGCATGTTATTTGTTTTTCTTTCTTTTAATAATCATATATTTGTTGGTTTACTAAATTACCCTTGTTTAATAAACATTTAAAACATTTACTATAAGGTCATTTATGACCAATCCCACTAACCATGGTCCAATCACTTAATAAGGACCTTATATATAAAAAGCCATGTCAATATAGCCATTTAACAAATAGCAAGTCACTTTTGCATTTTCTGCAATCTAGTCCTTTTTGCAAATTAAACACACAAACGAATAAATTAATTCACAAAACTTTCACACATGCTTAATCACAAACTGTAAACACAAAAAATAATATTCAAATATTTTTCTGACTCGAATTTGTGGTCCCGAAACCATTTTTCTAACTAGGGTCTAAATCGGGCTATTACAGTGTCCATGTGGATTTATTTCTCAATTCGAAACTACAGGTGTTTTCACACGGCCTGGCACATGCCCGTGTCCCTCACATGGTCATGACACGCTCGTGTCTCGGCCTGTGTGCAACAACCTTGACATTCTGTTTCTGACGTCAGCAACGATTTAGGGTCACACGGCCAAGGCACACGCCCGTGTGCTAGGCCGTGTAGAAAATCTAAATTTCACGTTCAAGGTACAGACTTTACATGGCCTGGGCACATGCCCATGTCCTATGGCCGTGTCTTCTACACGGTTGAGACACACGGTCGTGCCTCAGCCTGTGTGGTTACTACTGGGCATTCTGTTTTACCAAATTAAGGTGCAGGGGATCACACGGCCGGACTACACGTCAATGGGGCAGACCGTGTGTCACACACGGCCTAGACACACGTCCGTGTGTCTACCCGTGTGGACAAAAACAATGCTATTTACCAAGCCCTTTCTGCCACCCTTACTTGCACCAACATAAGTCACATCAAATAACCTATTCATTCATGCATTAACCTACCAAATACTCAACCATGCATTTTGCACATTCATGAAAAACATCATCATTTTCATATATCAATAATGAGTAATAGCCATCATCCATGGTACAAAATGAATCAATCTTCAAGACAAGCCAACACATTTGGCCAAAACAATATGACACTTGACAAAGACCAAGTCCCTATACATGACATACTCAAAATGATAAATCTAACTATACTAAATGTTCAAATTGATAGTGTGATCGAGCCTCCGACGTCTTTTGATCCCTGAGCTAGCTTGGCGGTACTATAAGAAAATGGAAAGGAAAAGGAGTAAGCATAAAGCTTCGTAAGTCGCATGTAAATAATTAACAACAATTACCATACATTATTATACTCGTAACATAGTATAAACTTGCACATAATTCTCAAATGAATTAAGGCATAACTTACTCATTTTCATCCTTACTAAACACACAACATAAATCGAGCTCATTTCTCATGAATTTCGTGTAGGTACCTGTATCACTTACAACTTAGTCGTACTTTTCTTACTTTTGACACAAGCTATAAATTACCTGTTGAACCAGTTGGAATACCAAAGGATATTCGACAAGCCTCACACAAGAGAGTACGATGCCGATGCCATGTCCCAGACATTGTCTTACACTAGCTCACATATCGAGGCCGATGCCATGTCCCAGACATGGTCTTACACTAGCTCTCGTCTCAATGCCGATGCCATGTCCCAGACATGGTCTTACACCGCTCGTCGACAGTGGGCCGCACGCCATGTCCGGACATGGTTTTACACTAGCACACATATCATCCCCGATGCCATGTCCCAGACATGGTCTTACCCTGGCTTTCATAACGTGGCCGATGCCATATCTCAGACATGGTCTTACACTAGCACACATAGCATCCATATGTCATGGCTTGGATATCCAATCTATTCCTAAGGTTCAACCGGGAGTATATCACATCAAATTTCGTCATGCATATTTATAACAATAATCAAACCTTTTATGCAATATCAATTGTTTAATGCATAATAAAAATAAAGTTGTATTATTTACGTACAACTTACCTCGGTATACAAAATATGGGCGACTAGTTCGATTTAGTCCACTATTTTGGTTTTCCCCCGGTCTAAGTCCGGATCCCGTTTTTCTTGATCTAAAATGACAAAAATTTACTCATTTAATCACCACATTAATCAAAACATTTCAAAATTTCTACTTTGGAAAAATTTTTGTTTTGCCCCTAAACTTTCACAAAATTACGATTTTGCCCCTAGGCTCGTAAAATGATTTTCATCAAATTTTCTCATTAACCATGCCTAGCCAAATCCATTTTAAGCTTATAGAAACTCAAAATTCCAATTATTTCACACATTTACTACCCATTTTATAACTTTTACAAAATAGTCCTTTTTAGATGTTTTCATGAAAAATCCTTTCACAAAAGTTGTTTATTAAACAACCAAGATTCATTTTCTTCTATAAAAATTCAGCAAACAACATTAATGCTCCCATGGCAAAACCCTAGACTTTCAACCATTTTGCAAAATATTCCCCTCATTAACTAAATTAAGCTATAAGGGTTTTAAAAACACAAAAATCATCAACAATGACCATCAAGATGACTTACTTGCAAAGATTAAAGGTTTCTGAAATTTTCAAGCTTCCATGGCCCTTTTCTTGAGTGAAAATCGGTGGAGAAGAAAAGAGAATGAAAAAGATGAAAACTTTCTTTTATTTTATCAATTAAGTCACCTAATGCCACCAAACCTCTGACTTTTCAATTTCTTTGTCTCCATGTTCAGCCACTAATCACTTTGGGGTCTATTTATTCAATAACGACTTCTAATTTAATGTTCCATAGCTAATTAACACCCTTAACTATTAAAACAAAACTTTCGCCTTTTGTGCGATTCAGTCCTTTTTCAAAATTAAGCAAGTAATCGCTAAAATTAATTCACCAAAATTTTCAAACACTCATATAATCATGCTATAACTCATAAAATAATATATATATAAAAAATAATTTCTCCAACCTCGAATTTTTTGTCTTGAAACCACTATTCCTACTAACCCCAAAATCAGGCTGTTACAATTCTCCCCCTTAGGGATTTTCGTCCCTGAAAATCTTACCAGTGAAAAGGTTTGGGTATTTTTCTCTCATAGTCTCCTCGGGCTCCCATGTAGCCTCTTCAACCCCATGTCTATGCCATAGTACTTTCACGAGTGCTATACTTTTATTTCTCAATTGCTTGACCTCTCGATCTAAAATCTTAACCGGCTCTTCACCATAGGTCATATCCGGTCGAATTTTAACCTCTGCTGGTGAAATAATGTGTGAAGGATCAGAACGATAACGGCGCAACATAGACACATGGAAAACATCATGGATCTTCTCTAACTCGGACGGTAAAGCTAATCGATATGCTACCGGTCCAATTCTCTCAGTCACCTTATAAGGTCCAATAAAACGTGGACTTAATTTGCCTTTCTTACCAAATCTGAAGACTTTCTTCCACAGAGATACTTTCAAAAACACCTTATCACCGACTTGAAACTTAATTTCTTTTCGTTTCAAATCCGCGTAGGATTTCTGTCTATCCGAAGCAGCCTTCAAACAGTCACAAATTACTTTTACTTTCTCTTCGGTCTCTTTGACTAAGTCAACCCCGTGAATCTAATTTTCTCTGAATTCAGTCCAATACAAGGGCGTTCGGCACTTATGTCCATACAAAGCCTCATAAGGCGCCATTTCCAAACTCGACTTATAACTATTGTAGTAGGCAAACTCCACCAATGGTAAGTACCGTTCCCAACTGCCTTGGAACTAAAGAACACAACACCGTAATATATCTTCAAGAATCTGAATTACTCTTTTCGACTGACCGTCGGATTGCGGGTGGAAAGCAGTACTAAAATTCAGTTTTTTCCCCAACGCTTCTTGCAACTTTTTCCAAAACCGTGATGTGAACCTCAGATCTCTATCTGAAATGATCGATAAATGTATTCCGTGAAGTCTCACAATTTCAGAAACATACAAATCGGCCAATTTCTCAAGTGGATAATCGATACGCACCGGTATAAAATGAGCCGACTTAGTTAGCCTATCAACCACAACCCAAACAACATCTTTCTTCTTTGGCGTCAACGGAAATCCATACACAAAATCCATGGTAATACGGTCCCATTTCCACTCGGGAACCATCACGGGCTGAAGTAAACCCGAAGGTACTTGGTGTTCGGCTTTCACTTGCTGACAAATTAAACACATAGAGACGAACTCTGAGATGTCTCTTTTCATTCCCGACCACCAATATATTTTCTTCAAGTCATTATACATTTTCACACTACCCGGATGGATAGACATACAACTGCTATGTGCCTCATGCAGAATTTTTCGAATAAGCTCACCATATTTGGGTACACAAATTCTGTCTCAAAACATTAAACAGCCATTTGAACAAATTCGAAAGTCTGATTCTATACCCGTCTCGCACTGAGTTATCTTGGATTGCAATTCTTTATTACCTTTCTGAGCTTCGCAGATCTCTTGTAAAAATATTGGTTTCGCTCTCAACTCGGCTAAAATCGAACCATCGTCGGTTACTAACAACTGAGTGTTCATAGCCCTCAAGGCAAACAATGACTTCCTACTCAAAGCATCAGCAACCACGTTCGCCTTCCCCGGGTGATAGTCGATCACTAACTCATAATCCTTTATCAATTCTAACCATCTCCGCTGCTGTAGGTTTAACTCCTTTTGAGTCATCAAATACTTTAGACTTTTATAGTCAGTGAACACTCGACATCTCTCGCCATATAAATGGTGTCCCCAAATCTTCAGTGCGAACACTATGGCGGCTAACACTAAGTCGTGAGTCGGATAGTTTTTCTCATGCGGCTTCAGTTGTCTAGAGGCATATGCTATTACCTTACCTTCTTGCATAAGCACACACCCCAATCCATTTAAGGATGCATCGCTATACACCACAAATTCCTTTCCCGGTTCCGATTGCACGAAAACTGGGGCTTCAGTCAACAATGCTTTTAGTTTCTCAAAATTCTGTTGGCACTTCTCTGTCCATTCGAACATGACATCTTTCTGTAGCAACCTCGTCATCGATGTAGCAATCATGGAGAATCCTTTAACAAACCGTCTGTAGTATCCCGCTAAGCCCAAAAAGCTTCTAAAATCTGGCACATTCCTCGGCAGTTTCCAATTAACGATAGCCGATATCTTACTCGGTCAACTCAAATTCCATCGCCTGACACAATGTGTCCAAAGAATCTGACTTCTCGGAGCCAAATTTCACTTTTGCTAAACTTAGCATACAACTGCTTATCTCTTAAAGTCTGCAAAACAGTTCTCAAATGCTCCGCGTGCTCACTCTCATCACGAGAATAAATTAATATATCATCGACAAAAACAACAACAAACTTATCCAAGTACGGTCGAAAAATACGATTCATTAAATCCATAAACCCAGCGGGAGCATTTATTAAGCCAAAGGGCATGACCAGAAACCCATAGTGCCCGTACCTCGTCCGAAACGTAGTTTTCGGTACATCTTGTTCCTTAACTCTCAGCTGGTAATAACCGGACCTCAAGTCTATCTTAGAAAACACTGTGGCTCCTTTCAATTGGTCAAACAAATAGTCGATCCTTGGCAAAGGATACTTGTTCTTAACTGTAACCTTGTTGAGTTGTCAGTAGTCTATACATAATCTCATCGACCCGTCTTTCTTTTTCATAAAAAGTACCGACGCACCCCATGGAGAATAACTCGGTCTCGCAAAACCCTTATCCGTTAACTCTTGTAGCTGAACCTTCAGCTCTTTTAACTCCAACGGTGCCATCCTATATGGGGCAACTGAAATAGGTGTCGTACTAGGGACTAACTTGATACCAAACTCAACTTCCCTAGTTGGAGCAATCCGGGCAACTCTTCCGGAAACACATCCAGGTACTCACATACCATAGGTACGGACTCAATCTTTACTTTCGACTCTTGGGTATTCAACACAAATGCAAGATAGGACTCATACCCTTTTCTCATGTATTTCTCAGTAGTCATAGAAGAAATCAATATAGGTAAGCTATCCAGTTCACCTGATTCAACCCGAATAATATCCCCATTTTCACTTTTCAGTTCAATAAATTTTCCTCCACAATTTACTATCACAACATGAGCAGTTAACCAATCCATGCCAAGAATCACGTCAAATTCATCAAACGGCAACAACATGAGGTTAGCCAGAAAACAATAACCTCTAATTGTCAAGGGACAATTTCTATATATTCGATCAACTAACACATGCTTGCCTAATGGGTTTGACACTTTTATCACAAATTCTATAGACTCAACAGGCATATTCATGCTAGACACCAATTTCACACAAGCATACGAATGGGTAGACCCCAGGTCAATCAAAGCAACAATAGAGATATTATGAAGAGAAAAAGCACATGTAATCACATCTAGGGTTGAAGCCTCTTCGCGAGCGCGAATGGCATAAGTCCTTGCAGGAGCTTTACCCTCTAATCTCACAGTGGAATCTCTAGGCGCACCTCTACTGCTAGTCCCACTTCCTGGGTTCTTTTGTGGTCTACCTCAAGAAGGAGCATTACTCGCTCGTACATCTTACTTTCTTTCTTTCTCATCCATCTCAGGACAGTTTCGAATGAAGTGGTCTAGTGAACCACACTTGAAACAGCCTCTTTCATTTCCTCAACACTCACCGAAATGTCGTCTACAACACTACGACACTCCGGTTTATTTGGTCGAGCACTACCAACACTCGTAATACAAGTGGTCTGAGTGTAACACCACTCACTCGAGACCGTTGCCAGAGTCGAGCACGAGGCATTATTTAACTTAACTTACCACTTCGGGTATAAAAATAATTTATTTCATCATTCACGACAAATCTGTCCATCTGTGCAACAGTCATTGATTTAATTATAACTCGAGTTACGAAACTCAAAATTTAGATCCATAAATTTTCCCTGAAACTAGACTCATATATCTTCCCACCATAAAATTTTCAGAATTTTTGGTTTGGCCGATTAGTACAGTTTATTCATTAAAGTCTCCCTTGTCTCACAGTTCAACGGTTCTCACCACTCTTCACTAAAAATAAATTTTATCATTGTACAATTTTTATATGTTATTCATACTTATTTCTACTGAAAGTAGACTCACTAAGGAATCTATAAATATAAATTATAACTCATAATTATTTTTTTACAATTTTAAATGTTTTTCTAAAGTCTAAACAGGGTACTTCAAATATCATTCTGACCCTGTCTTACTAAAATTAAAATATTACAAAATATAAAATTTCTTTGCTTACACTATTTCTTTCATATGAAATTAGACACAACAAGATTTAATTATATATCTTATTAACCTTCTAATTTCATTTCTCCTATTTTTAGTGATTTTTCAAAGTCACGTCACTGCTATTGTCCAAAAACTGTTTCATTGCAAATTTTTACTTTTTCATGTTTTCTTTGTAGTAAGCATCACTTAGGTATCCATACAAAATAATTCGATCCCTATACATGTCATAACCTAAAACATTTCAAAAATATTTATATACCAAAGTAAAGGCTTGATAGTGTGATACGAGGCTCCAACGATCTCCAATCCAAGTAAGTTCAACACACTATGAAACAAAGAAAAAGAAAAGAACGAGTAAGCTACTAATAGCTTAGTAAGTTACATGTAAACAATAAGCACTAAAGTAATAATTAACATTTTTTACATATAACTAATCAATATCCTTCTTAACAAATTCATTCACTTACACATGTACAATCTTACCAATTCACTTGCACATACATTTAAATACTTAATCATTATCACGTATACTCATTCTTTCAACTATACCTGCATACACACTTCATCTCATATTCACTTTAATTTATTATTAATTCCGTTGAACACTCGGAATATACACGGATACATAGAGAATTAGCACATAAGTGCCACACTGATATGTAGCCGAAGCTACCACTGTAATGTAGCCGGGCTACCATCGATCAATAACACCTGGAAATGTCCACGGGTCCGCTCACACAAGCCGTCAGTGTATGCGCAACACATGCTAGATCACCCAAAGACTCGGGACTCACTGTAACATCAGTAACACTCTGGTCTCTAGTGATATATCACTTGTATCCACTTCTATTCCTAAGTTCAACCTGGAATTTACTCTTAACACTTATTTTAAACACTTTATCACTTGAATAATTCATGAACAATTTTTCTTCCACATTCCATATTAATTCACAAATCAAATACAATTCACAATTTATAAAAATATATTGCTATTATTTACACATAACTTACCTCGGATGCAAAACGACTATTTTCGTAAATTAGTCGATAACCTTCTCTTTTCCCCGATCACCTTCACTATTCCTTCTTTCTTGATCTATATTAGCACAATTTAATACATTTTATCAACATTCCAATCAATACAATTCATACACAATATTTTTGGCAAAATTACGTTTTTGCCCCTAAAGTTTCATATATTTACACTTTTGCCCCAAAGCTCGGAAATTAAACTTTGTCCCTTATTCTTATGTTTTATGACATACTAATTATTTTTCCCTTCTATGACAACATCAAATTCTCACTCTAACATATACTTATGAACATTAGGTATTTTTACCGATTAAGCCGTCTTACTCGTTTTCACTTAAAATCGTTTAGCAAAAGTTGTTTAACATAATTTCAAACCTCATATTCTATCATAAAACATCAAAATAAACACATTTCACCTATGGGTATTTTTCCAAATATGAACCCTAGGTTAAATTATTGCTAGTATAAACTAAATCGAGTTACCGGGACTCCAAAAACGTAAAGAACATTAAAAACGGGGCTTGGAATCACTTACTATGGAGCTTGGAAGCTTGAAACAAACCCTAGCTATGGAGAACCCTTGAAATCTCGTCCTAATGAAGAATATGGACATATTTTTCCATCTTTTTCCTTTTTTTAATCTTTTAATTACTAGATGACTAAAATACCCTTCATTAAAAACTTTGGTTATTTCTACCTATGTATGTCCATTTTTGTCCATGAAAGCCTAATGGTATAATTACCATTTAAGGACCTCTACTTCAATTATGCTCTTCAATTAAATCCTTTAATATCTAGAACTCATATTTATCAACTTTTTCAATTAAGTCCTAATAGGCAAATTAGACATGCAATTCATGAAATTTTCTATCGATATTCTAACACATGCATCTAATCACTCGATAAATTATAAAAATTAATCAGAATAAATTTTTCTACTTCAGAATTGTGGTTTCGAAACCACTATTCCGTTTAGGCCCTATTTCAAGCTATCACAACTCTCCCCCTTTAGAGATTTTTGTCCCCGAAAATCTTACCAGTGAATAAGTTGGGATACTGTTTCCTCATAACCTCCTCAGTTTCCCATGTTGCCTCTTCCACTCCATGTCGTTGCCATAATACTTTCACTAAAGCAATTTCTTTGTTTCTCAATTGTTTCACTTCTCGTGCTAAGATTCGAATCGGCTCTTCTTCGTATGTCATATCCGATCGAATTTCCACTTCAGTTAGTGAAATCGCATGCGATGGGTCCGATCGATATCGCCTCAACATAGAAACATGAAACAAGTTATGAATTCTTTCTAATTCTGATGGTAAAGACAATCGATAAGCCACTGCACTGATTCTTTCTATCACTTCATACGAACCAATAAATCTTGGACTTAATTTACCTTTACGGGCAAATCTCAAAATTTTCTTCCATGGAGACACTTTCAAAAATACTTTATCGCCCACTTGAAATTCAATCTCTTTTCTTTTCAAGTCCGCATACGACTTCTGTTGATCCGGTGTAGCTTTCAAACAATCACGGATTATCTTTACTTTTTCTTCAGTTTCTTTTACCAAATCAACTTCATGTAACCGATTTTCTTTAAGTTCAGTCCAGTATAATGGAGTCCGACACTTTCGTCCATACAACGCTTCATAAGGTGCCATTTTTATGCTCGATTGATAACTATTATTATCTGCAAATTCCACCAAAGGTAGATATCTTTCCCAATTACCTTGAAATTCCCATACACAACATCTCAACATGTCTTCGAGTACTTGAATTACTCTTTCAGACTGTCCATCGGTTTGGGGATGGAATGTTGTACTAAAATTCAATTTAGTACCCAATGCCTCTTGTAACTTCTTCCAAAACCTTGAAGTAAACCGTGGATCTCGATCAGATATAATAGACATAGGCACACCATGTAATCGGACTATTTCAGCAATATACAATTCAGCTAACTTGTCAAGTGAAAAATTCATTCGCACAGGAATGAAATGAGCTGACTTAGTCAATCGATCAACTATCACCCAAATTGAATCTTTCTTTTTCGGTGACAATGGTAATCCCGACACAAAATCCATAGTAATTCTTTCCCATTTCCATTCCGGTATAGTAATTGGCTGGAGTAATCTCGAAGGTACCTGATGTTCTGCTTTGACCTGTTGACATATCAAACATCTTGATACAAATTCAGAAATATCACGTTTCATACCTGGCCACCAATACATCTTTTTCAAATCATTATACATTTTATTACTTCCCGGATGTACGAACATAATACCACTATGCGCTTTCGTGTAAAATCTTTCAGTACAAGCTCACGAATTTTTTTGGTACACAAACTACGCCTCGAACAATAAACAACCATCGGTCCCAATCAAATTTCGAATCATTACGACTCACATTGTACCCGTTTATCTTGTAATTCCTCATCATTCTTCCGAGCTTCACATATTTCTTTGTAGAAATGTCGGTTTAGCTCTCAATTCAGCTATGATTGAACCATCATCGATTAGTGACAACCGGGTATTCATAGCTCGTAAAGCAAATAGAGATTTTCGACTCAAAGCATCAGCTACAACATTAGCCTTACCCGGATGGTAATCAATAATCAAATCATAGTCCTTTATCAGCTTAAGCCACCTGCGCTGTCTCAAATTCAAATCTTTCTGTGTCATCAAATATTTCAAGCTTTTATGATCGGTATAAATATGACATTTTTCACCAGTACAAGTAATGCCGCCGTATCTTGGCGCAAATACAATAGCAGCTAATTCAAGATCATGTACTGGGTAATTTCTTTCATGTGGTTTAAGTTGTCTTGAAGCATAGGCTATTACTTTACCTTCTTGCATCAAGATACAACCTAAATCATTTAATGAGGCATCATTGTAAATAACAAATTCCTTACCCGGTTCAGGCTGCACTAATACAGGTGCTTTCGTTAGTAGATCTTTCAATCGGTGAAAACTCACGACATTCATCACCCACTCAAACTTCACATCTTTCTGCAATAATCGAGTCATCAGAGAAGCTATCATAGAGAATCCATGTACAAACCTCCGATAATAATCAGCTAAACCCAAGAAACTTCTAACTTTTGATACATTCTTCGGTGGACTCCAATTGACAATAGCTGAGATTTTACTTGGATCTACCCTGATGCCTTCGGCGGATACAATATGTCTAAGAAAACCCACTTCTCGAAGCCAAAATTCACATTTACTGAATTTAGCATATAACTCCTTCTCACGCAGAATTTGCAACACAATTCTCAAATGTTCTGCGTGTTCTTCTTCATCTCGAGAATAAACCAAAATATCATCAATAAATACTACCACAAATCTGTCTAAGTACGGTCTGATCCGGTTCATCAAATCCATGAATACTGCGGGTGTATTAGTTAACCCAAATGGCATAACCAGAAACTCATAATGCCTATACGGTTACAAAGCGATCTTTGGCACATCGACTCTTTAACCTCAATTGGTAATATCAGGATCTCAAATCAATTTTGGAAAACATGGTTGCATCCTTTAACTGATCAAACAAATCATCTATTCGAGGCAATGGATACTTATTTTTCACTGTCACTTTGTTAAGTTGACGGTAATCAATACATAATCTCAATGTCCCATCTCTTTTCTTCACAAATAGCACGGGAGCACCCCACGGGGAGTAACTTGGTCTCACAAATCTTTTATCAGTCAACTCTTGTAATTGCACTTTTAATTCTTTCAGTTCGGTTGGTGCCATTCTGTAAGGAGCAATCGATATTGGAGCGGTACCGGGAAATTACTTCAATACCAAATTCCACTTCTCTAACCGGAGGCAAACCTGGCAACTCTTCCGAAAACACATCTAAATATTCACATACCACCGGCACTGATTCGATCTTTATTTCAGACACTTTTGTATTCAACACATCGCAAGATATGCTTCACAACCATTTTTAAACATTTACGAAAGCGGACATGGCAGAAATCACAATTGGCATCACATTTGACTTATCTGTTTTAACCCGAAGAACTTCACCGCTACTACACTTCAACTCAAGAATTTTCTGACTACAGTCTATCTTGGCCTTATGTAATGTCAACCAATCCATTCCCAAAATAACATCAAACTCATCAAATGGAAACAACATCAAGTTGGTAGGGAAACAATGACTTTGTATCATCAAAGGACAATTTTTACATATTTTATCAACTATCACATGCTTATCTAAAGGATTTGAAACTTTAACCACATACTCAGTCGATTCAACACACAAATTCTTATCAGACACTAAATTCATACATACATACGAATGAGTAGAACCAGGATCAATCAATGCAAGAACATTGGTGTCGTAAAGAGAAAATATACCAGTGATCACATCAGGGGAAGATGTTTCTTCTCTAGCTCGGATGGCATAAGCTCTCGCTTCGGATCTTACGGTGGTGTCTTTTATTATACCTTTACCACTAGTTCCAGTCCCCACATTTCTTGGTGGTCTACCTCTAGTAGCCACACTGCTCGATTTCACATTTTGAAACTTTTCTATCTCTTCTCTTTCTAGACAATCTTTCACAAAATGATCTTGAGATCCACACGTAAAACATGCTCGGCTGATAAAATAACATTCTCCCAAATGTCATTTTCCACAATGTTGACATTCCGGTCTAATAGGTTTAACACTACCTACACTTGCCATAGAGGTCGCTTGAGCTTTAGAACTTGAATTTTGTCTTCCTCGATCTCTTTGAAAATTCACACTAGAAACATTTGATCGAGTATTCATTTCTCTAGACTTCTTTGCTTGAGACTGGAATGACTTGCCCATTTGTCTTTTTCTTGCATCTCTTACTTCACTTTCCACCTTTCTTTTCTCTTTTCTCAACTCTTCAGACTTGATAGCTCTTTCAACTAGTACCACTAATTATTTAATTTCAAGAATTCCCACTAACAATCGAATATCCTCGTTCAATCCATCTTCAAACCTCTTGCACAATGTAGCTTCATTAGATACACACTCTTGGGCATACTTGCTTAATTTGACAAATTCTCGTTCATATTCGGCTACCGTCATACGCCCTTGTTTCAATTCAAGAAACTCTTTTCTCTTATGATCAATAAAACGCTGACTTATGTACTTCTTCCGAATTCCTCTTGAAAGAAATCCCATGTAACTTTTCTTTTAGGCACCACTCGACACTAAAGTTTTCCACCAATTATGTCGAATCCTCAACAAGGAGATAGCACATTTGAGACTTTCTTCTGGAGTACAAGATAATTCATCCAACACTCTGATGGTATTTTCAAGCCAGAACTCTGCTCTCTTAGGATCATCATTTACATTAGCTCGGAACTCTTCGGCTCCATACTTTCAATTTTTTTCCACTGGAGGCTTTTACAATCTTAACACTTCATTTTGTTGAGGAGCTATGGGAACAGCTTGAGGAATAGGAGGGGCGGAGGAGGTCGAACATTAGGATTAGTTCTAACAAACTCGGTATACCAATTGCTCATCATATGGAGAAAGGCTTCCCGAGCCTCATCTCCTTGGCCTTGAGTCTCGGGTTGATTTTCATCGCGCGTAGTCCCTTGCGCGGAGCAAAGCGCATTACTTTGAGCATCATCAGCTGTAGCTCCATTAGGATCCATTACTATATAAAAGAAAACATTTTAAGATGTCAGGAGTCGTCACACTATCATTATTCAATTATGGCATGTATAGGTAATCTATTACACTTGCTACGTTTGTCCGAGAATCGACTAAACCGTAGCTCTGATACCAATAAATGTAACACCACTCACTCGAGACCGTTTTCGGAGTCGAGCACGAGGCATTATTTAACTTAACTTACCACTTCGGGTATAAAAATAATTTATTTCATCATTCACGACAAATCTATCCATCTGCGCAACAGTCATTAATTTAATTATAACTCGAGTTACGAAACTCAAAATTTAGATACATAAATTTTCCCTAAAACTAGACTCATATATCTATATATCTTCTCACCATAAAATTTTTATAATTTTTGTTTTGGCCGATTAGTACAGTTTATTCATTAAAGTCTCCCTTGTTTCACAGTTCAACGGTTCTGACCACTCTTCACTAAAAATCAATTTTCTCATTGTGAAATTTTTATATGTTATTCATACCTATTTCTACTGAAAGTAGACTCACTAAGGAATCTATAAATATAAATTATAACTCATAATTATTTTTTTACAATTTTAAATGTTTTTCTAAAGTCTAAACAGGGGACTTCAAATATCATTCTAACCCTGTCTTACTAAAATTCAAATATTACAGAATATAAATTTTCTTTGCTTACACTACTTCTTTCATATGAAATTAGACACAACAAGCTTTAATTATATATCTTATTCACCTTCTAATTTCATTTATCCTATTTTTAGTGATTTTTCAAAGTCACGTCACTGTTGTTGTCCAAAAACTGTTTCATTGCAAATTTTTACTTTTTCATGTTTTCTTTGTAGTAAGCATCACTTAGGTATCCATACAAAATAATTCGATCCCTATACATGCCATAACCTAAAAAATTTCAAAAGTATTTATATACCAAAGTAAAGGCTTGATAGTGTGATACGAGGCTCCGACGATCTCCAATCCAAGTAAGTTCAACATACTATGAAACAAAGAAAAAGAAAAGAACGAGTAAGCTACTAATAGCTTAGTAAGTTACATGTAAACAATAAGCACTAAAGTAATAATTAACATTTTTTACATATAACTAATCAATATCCTTCTTAACAAATTCATTCACTTACACATGTACAATCTTACCAATTCACTTGCACATACATTTAAATACTTAATCATTATCACGTATGCTCATTCTTTCAACTATACCTGCATACACACTTCATCTCATATTCACTTTAATTTATTATTAATCCCGTTGAACACTCGGAATATACACGGATACGTAGAGAATTAGCACATAAGTGCCACACTGATATGTAGCCGAAGCTACCACTGATATGTAGTCGAAGTTACCACTGTAATGTAGTCGAAGCTACCATTGTAATGTAGCCGAAGCTACCACTGATCAATAACACTGGAAATGTCCACGGGCCTGCTCACACAAGCCGTCAGTGTATCGAAACACATGCTAGATCACCCAGCACCGGGACTCAACTGTAACATCTTGTAACACTTTGGTCTCTAGTGATATATCACTTGTATCCACTTCTATTCCTAAGTTCAACCGGGAATTTACTCTTAACACTTATTTTAAACACTTTATCACTTGAATAATTCATGAAAATTTTTTCTTCCACATTCAATATTAATTCACAAATCAAATACAATTCACAATTTATAAAAATATATTGCTATTATTTACACATAACTTACCTCGGATGCAAAACGACTATTTTCGTAAATTAGTCGATAACCTTCTCTTTTCCTCGATCACCTTCACTATTCCTTCTTTCTTGATCTATATTAGCACAATTTAATATATTTTATCAACATTCCATTCAATACAATTCATACACAATATTTTTGTAAAATTACGTTTTTGCCCCTAAAGTTTCATATATTTACACTTTTACCCTAAAGCTCGAAAATTAAACTTTGTCCCTTATTCTTATTTTTTATGACATGCTGATTATTTTTCCCTTCTATGAAAACATCAAATTCTCACTCTAACATATACTTATGAACATTAGGTATTTTTACCGATTAAGCCATATTACTCGTTTTCACTTAAAATCGTTTAGCAAAAGTTGTTTAACATAATTTCAAACCTCATATTCTATCATAAAACATCAAAATAAACACATTTCACCTATGGGTATTTTTCCAAATATGAACCCTAGGTTAAATTATTGCTAGTATAAACTAAATTGAGTTACCGGGACTCTAAAAACGTAAAGAACATTAAAAACGGGGCTTGGAATCACTTACTATGGAGCTTGGAAGCTTGAAACAAACCCTAGCTATGGAGAACCCTTGAAATTTCGTCCTAATGAAGAAGATGGACATATTTTGCCATCTTTTTCCTTTTTGTAATCTTTTAATTACTAGATGACTAAAATACCCTTCATTAAAAACTTTGGTTATTTCTACCTATGTATGTCCATTTTTGTCCATGAAAGCCTAATGGTATAATTACCATTTAAGGACCTTTACTTCAATTATGCTCTTCAATTAAATCCTTTAACATCTAGAACTCATATTTATCAACTTTTTCAATTAAGTCCTAATAGGCAAATTAGACATGCAATTCATGAAATTTTCTATCGATATTCTAACACATTCATCTAATCACTCGATAAATTATAAAAATTAATCAGAATAAATTTTTCTACTTCAGAATTGTGGTTTTGAAACCACTATTCTGTTTAAGCCCTATTTCGGGCTATCACACTGAGCCTTAGAAACCGGATACTACTTACTCCTATTTCTGTTTGAGAATCCAACTGAAGCATTGGATCGAGTAGTAAACTCTCTCGATTTCTTGGATGAGGACTGAAATTATTTTCCCAACTGTCTTTTCTTCGAGTCACGAGACTTAGTTTCAGCTTCTTTTTTTCTCTTTGGCCAATTCTCTAGCCTTGCACGCTCTCTCAACAAGCACCACAAACTCCTTTAATTCTAGTATGCCAACTAATAGTCAGATGTCTTCATTTAATCCATCCTCAAACCTCTTACACATGATGGCTTCGGTGGATACGCACTTTCGAGTGTATTTGTTGAGCCTTACAAACTCACGCTCATACTCGATTACCGTCATTCGGCCTTGTTTTAGCTCAAGGAATTCCTTTCTTTTCTGATCGATAAACCTCTGACTAATATACTTTTTACGGAACTCTTCCTGGAAGAATTCCGATGTTATCCTCTCCCTCTGTACAAATGACACAAGGGTGTTCCACCATTGGTAGGCCGAGTCTCACAGGAGTGACACAACACACTTCATGCACTCCTAAGGGTGTGCAAGATAATTCATCGAATACCCTAATGGTATTTTCTAGCCAGAACTCTGCCCTTTCTGGGTCATCATCTATATTTTCTCGAAATTCCTCGTCCCCTTGATTTCGAATCCTGTCTACCGGAGGTTTTTCCCTTCTAATCATTTCCACTACTTGGGGAGTTGTAGGGGCAGGCTGGGGAATTGGAGGGGTGGAGGAGGTGGAGTGTAACAGCCCGATTTAGGGCCTAGTCGGGATAGTGGTTCTGAGACCACAAATCTGAAGTAGAAATATGTTTTCTATGATTTTTATGAAGCTTTTGATGTGGTTGCATGATTGTGTGAAAATTTCATGAGGAAATTTTATTAATTAGTGATCAATTGGTCCATTAGTACTAAATTGCAAAGAATAGAAAATATGAGATTCTAGAAGATTCAAGTATGAAATAGAATTATAAAAATTACTAGAGGTCCTTATTTAGCAATTAGACCATTATATATTTAGATGGACAAAAATAGGCATAGGAAGGAAAAATCTCAAGAAAGGACCATTAAGGGCATTTTTGTCATTTGGTAAATAAAAGATTAAAAAGGGAAAAAGAAGTCAAAATTGTGTTCATCTTCTTCTCCCATGGCTGAAAATCACTAAGGAGCCATAGCTAGGGTTTCTTCAACTTTCAAGCTTGATAGTAAGTGCATCCTAGCCCCGTTTTTAATGTTCTTCGTATTTTTAAGATCCTCGTAGCTCGGTTTAGCTATTTTTAGCTATATTTTTAGCTAGGGTTTATATTCAAAAATTTACCCATGTATGACATGCATGTATTTTGATGTTTTATGGAAGAATATGAAAGTTTGATGCATGATAAACAACTTTTTCTAAGTGATTTTCATGAGAAATGCATAAAAGGACCAAATTGCAAAAGTTATGAAAGTGGTCATACATGGGTGATATAGTGGAAATTAGGGGCTGTTGTAGTTAAAAAAATGATTCGGCTAGGCTTAAAATGCAAGAAATTTTAATAAAAATCATTTTACGAGCCTAGGGGCAAAAGTGTAAATATGTGAAAGTTTAGGGGCAAAATTGTAATTTTGCAAAAGTATGATTCATGAGTAAATTTAGTCAATGTGAGTATTAAACAAGTGAAATTGTTATTATAGATCAAGAAACATGAAGCCCGAACCAAAACCGAGGCAAGAACAAGGTGTTGGACTAAATTGAACATCTACGCAAATTTTGAGTACCGAGGTAAGTTTGTATGAAATTAAAGCTATATAATGTTATTCTACTTGTAATTACCTTATTTTATGAGAAACATATATAAATTCCATGAAGTTAATTTATGATGCTTTGATGAGATTGAAATGAAGATGTATTAAGTTTACGTTCCGGTTGAAGATTCGGTTTAACGAGGATACCTATGTTACGACATGAGATAACGAAGGTCCCGTATAAGACCATGTCTGGGACATGGCATCGGCACTGAATGTAGGTCCCGTATAAGACCATATCTAGGATATGGCATCGGCATCGAATGTAGATTCCGTATAAGACCTTGTTTGGGACATGGCATCGATATCAAATAAGGAAGGTCCCATATAAGACCATATCTGAAATATGGCATCGGCACCGAATAAGGAAGGTCTCGTATAAGACCATATCTGGGATATGGCATCGGCACCTAATAAGGAAGGTCCCGTATAAGACCATGTCTGGGACATGGCCTCGGCACCAAAGGAAGATCTCGTGTAAGACCATATCTGGGATATGGCATCGACATCTATGTACGATCTCGTATAAGACCATGTCTGGGACATGGCATCGGCATCGAGCTAAGAGATCCTGTGCAAGACCATATCTGGGATATAGCATCGGCATCAAGAGGTGATCCCATATAAGACCATATCTGGGATATGGCATTGGCATCTTAATATATGTGTGATGAGATTTAGTATCCTCCGATATTCCGAGTAATTCAACGGGCAAAATAGCTAAGTATGCAAAGATGGTAAGAGCTAAGCTATATAAAGATGATAAAGAGTTACACTTAAGTGAAAGATGATTACGATTTAAGTTTATATTTATGAAAGCATTAGGGCTAAATTATGTGATGAAGTGATACAGGTACCGTGAGTAAAATATGAGTTATGATACCTTAATGTGATATGTAATGGGTAAGCTTAAGTATGAGTAAGTATGTCAAAGTACATGAGAACTTATGTTATTATTGTTCTATGAGATGAATGAATTTTGCCATGAGCATTTATGTTGCTATTTTAATTCATGCAAACTTACTAAGCTATATGCTTACCCCTCTCTTTTCCTTTTTCCTTGTAGTATCGCCAAGCTAGCTCAGGGATCGTAAGACGTCGGAGCTCAGATCACACTATCAACTAATCTTTGGATTGGTAAAGTTGATTCATTTTAAGTATGGCATGTATAGGAACTTGATCATTTTGTGCTATGTCATGTTTGAAAGCCAAAGTGTTAGCTATAAATGTTATACACCCATTTTGTAAATGGCCATTAGTATTTGGCCAATAAATGTCAAGTTTATTATTTTAATGATGATGAGTTTCATGAAGTAAATGTTCATGCAATAGATGGAGTAAAATGTGAGATGTATAAATGATGAATAGGGATTCTTCCCAGTATATTATTGCCATGCTATATGTTGCTTGAGTTGGCATATAAGTGTTTATGTTTCAGGGTGGCAATTGGCTTGGTAAATAGCCTTCTAATTGTCCACACGGGTAGACACACGGGCATGTGTCTAGGCCGTGTGTGACACACGGCCAACCCCATGGGTGTGTTGACAGGTCGTGTGTCCCCTGCATCAAATTTGTGAGAATTTGATTCGCCACACTGAGCCACTGCAAGGCGTGTGCCTAAGCGTGTGCACTTAAAGGATTGCTGACGTCATAAACAGAATACAAGGGTTTTCTCACACGGGTGAGGACACGGGCGTGTCTAGGCCGTGTGGAGGACACGGTCCACAGACACGGGCATGTGTCCGGCCATGTGAAAACCCCTGTAGGTTTTCGAAATGAAAAATAAATTCCACACAGGCTGGGAACATGGGCGTGTGTGGCCACAGGACTTGCCCACACGGGCGTGTTCCATTTCACACAGGCGTGTAGCCCTGTTTTGAGCAAAAAATTTCTAAGTGCGTAAAATTTTTCGGATTGGTTCCGAACTATTTCGATTGTATGTTTAGGGCCTCGTTGGCTCATAATAGGGTAGTATTGTGCATGAATGAAAAGTTTTAAATTGAAATAAAATTTTATAGCCCAATGCCGTATGTTAAAGAAAGTAAAGTACGGTAATGCCTCGTATCCGGTTTCGGCTTGGAATACGGGTAAGGGGTGTTACATTTAGTGGTATCAAAGCTACAGTTTAGTAGATTCTCGGACTAACGTAGCGTATGCATGAGTCTAGCTATACATACCATACGTCTGAGTAATTGTATTATGATAGCGTGACGACTTCTGACGATTTAAATTGTGTTTTTATATAGTAAATGGATCCCAAAAGAGCTGTGGCGGATGATGTAAAAAGTAACGCGCCAGCTCCCGCAGAAGGGACGGCACCAACTGAAAATGAAAATAGACCGGCTACTGTAATTCAGAGAGGAGGAGAAGAGGCTAGGGAAGCCTTTCTCAACATGATGAACGCATGGTATACGGAGTTCGTTCGCACGAACCCGAATACACAACCCCCTCCTCCCCCACCTATTCCTCAGCCTACCCCTATAGCTCCCTAAGTGGTAGAAGTAGTAAGGAGAGAAAAGCCTCCGGTTGACAGGATCCAGAAATAAGGGGCCGAAGAATTTCGAGCCAGTAAGGATGACGATCTAGAAAGAGTAGAATTTTGGCTTGAAAATACCATCCGGGTATTTGATGAGTTATCTTGCACCCTTGAAGAGTGCATGAAGTGTGTGGTGTCTCTTTTGAGAGATTCCGCTTATCAGTGGTGGAACACCCTTGTGTCGGTTGTACCAAGGGAAAGGATAACATGAGAGTTTTTCCAAGAAGAACTCCGAAAGAAGTATATCAGCCAAAGGTTTATCGATCAGAAAAGAAAGGAATTCCTTGAACTGAAACAAGGAAAAATGACGGTAACTGAATATGAGCGTGAATTTGTAAGGCTCAGCAAGTATGCTCGGGAATGTGTGTCCTCTGAAGCCATCATGTGTAAGAGGTTCGAGGATGGATTAAATGAAGATATCAGATTATTCGTTGGTGTCCTTGAATTGAAGGAATTTGTTGTGCTAGTGGATCGGGCTTGTAAAGCTGAGGAATTGGTGAAAGAGAAAAGAAAAGCTGAGATGGAGTCTCGTGACTCAAAAAAAAGACAATTGAATAAGTTTTTTCATTCCTCGTTTCATTCCTCGTCCAAGAAGTCGAGAGACTTCCCTACACGATCGCCTACTTCACGGTTTTCGAGTAGTAAGAGTGCATGATGCTGGGAATAAAGCTCAGACTACTTCAGTTGCTAGTGTTGGGAACACACGACCTAATAGGCCGGAATGTTCACAGTGTGGTAGACGACATCCCGGTGAGTGCCGAGCCCATGAGAGAGCCTGTTTTAAGTGTGGTTCCCAAGATCACTTTATTAGAGAGTGCCCTGAGATGGTTGAAAAAGAGAAAATTTAGAGTACAAGGTCTGGAAGTACCAATAGAGGGAAACCGCAGAGAAACCCGGGAAGTGGAACGAGCAGCAAGAGTACTCCCAAAGAGCAGGCTGCAAGATATGAGGGTAGAGCGCCTGCGAGGACCTATGCCATTTGCGCTCGCGAAGAGGCGTCATCCCCTGATGTAATTACAGGTACATTTTCTCTCCATGATACTAATGTTGTTTCTTTAATTGATCCGGGATCTACCCACTCATATATTTGCATGAAATTAGTATCTAGTATGAGTATGCCCGTAGAGTCCACAGAGTTTGTAATAAAAGTGTCCAATCCTTTAGGCAAAAGTGTGTTAGTTTATAAGGTATGCAAATATTTCCCATTGATGATTAGAGGTCATTATTTTAAAGCAAATCTCATGCTATTGTCATTTGATGAATTTGATATAATTCTTGGTATGGATTGGTTAACCACTCATGATGTGACAGTAAATTGTGGAAAGAAATACATTGAATTGAGATGTGAAAATGGGGACACCCTTCGTGTTGAATCGGATGAACAAGATAGGATCGCTTCTGTAGTGATCTCTCGTATATGCACTTGGAAATATGTAAGAAAGGGATACGAGGCATATCTTGCCTTTGTGAAGAATGCCAAAGCGAGTTAAGAATTGAATCGATGCACAGATAGTATGCGAGTACCCGGATGTATTCCCGAGAAGAGTTGCTGGGGTTGCCTCCGGTGAGAGAAATTGAATTTGGCATTGAGTTAGCCCACAGTGCTGCACCTATATCGATTTTCTCTGTATAGAATGGCTCCAACCGAGTTGAAAGAGTTAAAAGCACAGTTGCAAGAGTTAACAGACAAAGGCTTTGCAAGACCAAGTTATTCTCCGTGGGGTGCTCCAGTGCTATTTGTGAAAAAGAAAGATGGTTCCATGAGGTTATGTATAGATTATCGGCAGCTTAATAAGGTAACCGTGAAGAACAAGTACCCATTGCCAAGGATCGACGATTTGTTTGATCAATTGAAGGGAGCCACAGTGTTTTCCAAGATTGATTTGAGGTCCGGTTATTACCAATTGAGGGTCAAAGACTCAGATGTGACGAAAACTGCATTTCGGACAAGGTATGGGCACTATGAATTTTTGGCCATGCCTTTCGGTTTAACAAACGCCCCTACCGTGTTTATGGATTTAATGAACCGCATCTTTCGGCCATACTTAGATAAATTTGTTTTGGTTTTTATTGATGACATACTGATATATTCTCGTGATGAGAATGAGCATGCGGAGCACTTAAGGAAGGTATTATAGATTTTACGAGATAATCAGTTGTATGCCAAGTTTAGCAAGAGTGAGTTTTGGCTCAAAGAGGTTGGGTTTTTGGGACACATTATCTCGGGAGATGGAATCTGGGTAGACCCAAGCAAAATTTTGGCCATTGTTAATTGGAAACCGCCAAGAAATGTATCAGACGTCAGAAGTTTTCTAGGCCTAGCTGGCTATTACCGAAGATTTGTCAAGGGATTTTCCATGATAGCGACTCCGATGATGAGACTATTACAGAAAGATGTAAAGTTTGATTGGACAAATAAATGCCAACAGAGTTTCAAAAAATTAAAGGCATTATTGACTGAGGCTCCAATTCTAGTGCAACCCGAATCGGGAAAGGAATTCGTGATCTTCAGCGATGCATCCTTGAATGGATTGGGCTGTGTACTTATGCAGGAAGGCAAGGTGATAGCGTATGCCCTAGACAGTTAAAGCCACATGAGAAGAACTACCCGACACATGATTTAGAGTTGGCTGCATCATGTTTGCATTAAAAATATGGAGACACCATTTGTATGGTGAAAAATGTCGGATATTCACTGATCATAAAAGCTTAAAGTACTTGATGACTCAGAAGGAATTGAACTTAAGGCAGCGGAGATGGTTAGAGTTGATCAAGGATTATAAGCTAGTCATTGATTACCACCCGGGAAAGGCGAATGTAGTCGCTAATGCTTTGAGTAGAAAGTCCTTATTCGCATTAAGAGCTATGAATACACAAGTGACTTTGTCAGATGATGGTATCATTCTAGCTAACTTGAGGGCTAGACCGATGTTTCTCCAAGAGATTTACGAGGCTCAGAAAGATGACAGTGACTTGCAAGCCAAAAGAGTTCAGTGTGAGTCGGGAGTTGAGTCTGACTTCCGGATTAATTCTGATAGATGCTTGATGTTTAGAGACAGAGTCTATGTACAGAGGAATGATAAGCTTATTCGGAAGATCTTATACGAGGCACATAGCGGATGTCTACCTGTACATCCGGGCAGTACAAAAATGTATAACAATTTAAAGAAATGGTATTGGTGGCCGAGTATGAAGAAAGATATTTCTGAGTTTGTATCAATATGTTTAATTTGTCAACAAGTGAAAGCTGAACACCAAGTACCTTCAGGTTTGCTTCAGCCTATCATGGTTCCCGAGTGGAAATGGGACCGTGTTATCATGGACTTTGTGACGGGTTTGCCGTTGACACCGAGCAAGAAAGATGCTGTATGGTCGTAGTCGATAGACTTACGAAGTCGGCCCACTTTATACTGGTACGTGTTGACTATTCACTTGATAAGTTAGCAAACTTGTATGTTTCTGAGATTGTAAGGCTTCATGGAGTGCCTTTATTGATTATATCGGATAGAGATCCAAGATTCACATCCCGCTTTTGGAAAAAGTTACAAGATGCTTTGGGCACAAAGTTGAGTTTTAGTACGGCTTTTCACCCCCAAACCAACGGACAGTCGGAGAGATTAATACAGATACTTGAGGATATGCTCCGGTGTTGTGTTCTTGAGTTTTAGGGCAGCTGGGAAAAGTATTTACCATTGGTAGAGTTTGCATACAATAACAGTTTTCAGTCGAGTTTGAAAATGGCACCTTATGAGGCTTTGTATGGGCGTAAATGTCAAACGCCCTTGTATTGGACTGAACTCAAGGAAAATCAGATTCACGGGGTCGATCTAGTTAAAGAAACCGAGGAGAAGGTAAAAATAATTCGTGACTGTTTAAAAGCTGCCTCTGATAGACAGAAATCCTACTCGGACTTAAAATGAAAAGAGATTGAATTTCAAGTTGGTGATAAGGTATTCTTGAAAGTGTCACCATGGAAGAAAGTTCTCAGATTTGGCCGGAAAGGCAAACTGAGTCCGCATTTTATCGGACCATATGAGATTATCGAGAGGATAGGACCGGTAGCTTATCGAATGGCATTGTCGTCTAAGTTAGAAAAGATATATGATGTATTCCACGTGTCCATGTTGCAACGTTACCGATCAGATCCTTCGCATGTGATTACACCGACAGAGGTTGAAATTTAACCCGACATGACATATAGCGAAGAACCGGTTAATATTCTAGCACGGGAAGTTAAACAGCTAAAGAATAAAAGTATAACTCTCGTGAAAGTATTATGGCAAAGACATGGGGTAGAAGAGGCTACATGGGAGCCCGACAAGGCTATGAGAAACCAGGACCCAAACCTTTTTACCGGTAAGATTTTCGGGGACAAAAATCCCTAAATGGGGAGAATTGTAACAGCCTGATTTAGGGCCTAGTTGGGATAGTGGTTACGAGACCACGAATTCGAAGTAGAAATATGTGTTTTATGATTTTTCATGAAGCTTATGATGTGGTTGCATGATTGTGTGAAAATTTCATGAGGAAATTTTATTAATTAGTGATCAATTGGTCCATTAGGACTAAATTGCAAAGAATAGAAAATATGAGATTCTAGAAGATTCAAGTATGAAATAGAATTATAAAAATTACTAGAGGTCCTTATTTAGCAATTAGACCATTATATGTTTAGATGGACAAAAATAGACATAGGAAGGAAAAATCTCAAGAAAGGACCATTAAGGGCATTTTTGTCATTTGGTAAATAAAAGATTAAAAAGGGAAAAAGAAGTCAAAATTGTGTTCATCTTCTTCTCCCATGGCCGAAAATCACTAAGGAGCCATAGCTAGGGTTTCTTCAACTTTCAAGCTTGATAGTAAGTGTATCCTAGCCCCGTTTTTAATATTCTTCGTATTTTTGAGATCCTCGTAGCTCTGTTTAGCTATTTTTAGTTATATTTTGAGCTAGGGTCTATATTCAAAAATTTACCCATGTATTACATGCATGTATTTTGATGTTTTATGGAAGAATTTGAAAGTTTGATGCATGATAAACAGCTTTTTCTAAGTGATTTTCATGAGAAATGCATAAAAGGACCAAACTGCAAAAGTTATGAAAGTGGTCATACATGGGTGAAATAGTGAAAATTAGGGGCTTTTGTAGTTAAGAAAATGATTCGGCTAGGCTTAAAATGCAAGAAAGTTTAATAAAAATCATTTTACGAGCCTAGGGGAAAAAGTGTAATTATGTGAAAGTTTAGGGGCAAAATCGTAATTTTGCCAAAGTTTGATTCATTAGCCAATTTGGTCAATGTGAGTATTAAACAAGTGAAATTGTTATTATAGATCAAGAAACACGAAGCCCGGACCGAAACAGAGGCAAGAACAAGGTGTTGGACTAAATTGAACATCTACGCACATTTTGAGTACCGAGGTAAGTTTGTATGAAATTAAAGCTATATAATGTTATTCTACTTGTAATTACCTTATTTTATGAGAAACATATATAAATTCCATGAAGTTAATTTATGATGTTTTGATGAGATTGAAATGAGAATGTATTAAGTTTACGTCCCGGTTGAAGATTCGGTTTAACGAGAATACCTATGTTACGACATGAGATAACGAAGGTCCCGTATAAGACCATGTCTGGGACATGGCATCGGCACCGAATATAGGTCCCGTATAATACCATATCTGGGATATGGCATCGGCACCGAACGTAGATTCCGTATAAGACTTTGTTTGGGACATGGCATCGGCATCGAATAAGGAAGGTCCCGTATAAGACCATATCTGGGATATGGCATCGGCACCGAATAAGGAAGGTCCCGTATAAGACCATGTTTGGGACATGGCCTCGGCACCAAAGGAAGATCTCGTGTAAAACCATATCTGGGATATGGCATCGACATCTATGTACGATCTCGTATAAGACCATGTCTGGGACATGGCATCGACATCGAGCTAAGAGATTCCGTGCAAGACCATATATGGGATATGGCATTGGCATCAAGAGGTGATCCCATGTAAGACCATATCTGGGATATGGCATTGGCATCGTAATATATGTGTGATGAGATTTAGTATCCTCCGATATTCCGAGTAATTGAACGGGCAAAAGAGCTAAGTATGCAAAGATGGTAAGAGCTAAGCTATATAAAGATGATAAAGAGTTACACTTAAGTGAAAGATGATTACGATTTAAGCTTATATTTATGAAAGCATTAGTGCTAAATTATGTGATGAAGTGATATAGGTACCATGAGTAAAATATGAGTTATGATACCCTAATGTGATATGTAATGGGTAAGCTTAAGTATGAGTAAGTATGTCAAAGTACTTGAGAACTTATGTTATTATTGTTCTATGAGATGAATGAATTTTGCCATGAGCATTTATGTTGCTATTTTAATTCATGCAAACTTACTAAGCTATATGCTTACCCCTCTCTTTTTCTTTTTCCTTGTAGTATCGCCAAGCTATCTCAGGGATCGTAAGACGTCGGAGCTCGGATCACACTATCAACTAATCTTTGGATTAGTAAAGTTGATTCATTTTGAGTATGGCATGTATAGGAACTTGATCATTTTGTGCTATGTCATATTTGAAAGCCAAAGTGTTGGCTATAAATGTTATACACTCATTTTGTAAATGGCCATTAGTATTTGGCCAATAAACGTCAAGTTTATTATTTTAATGATGATGAGTTTCATGAAGTAAATGTTCATGCAATAGATGGAGTAAAATGTGAGATGTATGAATGATGAATAGGGATTCTTCCTAGTATATTATTGCCATGCTATATGTTGCTTGAGTTGGCATATAAGTGTTTATGTTTCAAGGTGGCAATTGGCTTGGTAAATAGCCTTCTAATTGTCCACACAGGTAGACACACGGGCGTGTGTCTAGGCCGTGTGTGACACACGGCCAACCCCATGGGTGTGTTGACAGGCCGTGTGTCCCCTGCATCAAATTTGTGAGAATTTGATTCGCCACACGGGCTAGCACACGGGCGTGTGCCTAGGCCATGTGCACTTAAAGGATTGCTGACGTCATAAACAAAATGCAAGGGTTTTCTCACACGGGTGAGGACACGGGTGTGTCTAGGCCGTGTGGAGGACACGGGCCATAGACACGGGCGTGTGTCCGGCCGTGTGAAAATCCCTGTAGGTTCGAAATGAAAAATAAATTCCACACGGGCTGGGAACATGGGCGTGTGTGGCCACACGGCCTGTCCACACGGGCGTGTTCCATTTCACACAGGCGTGTAGCCCTGTTTTGAGCAAAAAATTTCTAAGTGCGTAAAAGTTTCCGGATTGGTTCCGAACTATTTCGATTGTATGTTTAGGGCCTCGTAGGATCATGATAGGGTAGTATTATGTACGAATAAAAAGTTTTAAATTGAAACAAAATTTTATAGCCCAATGCCGTATGTTAAAGAAAGTAAAGTACGGTAATGCCTCGTATCCAGTTCCGGCTTGGAATACGGGTAATGGGTGTTACATGGAGCGTTCGGGTTTGCTCGAACAATCTCCGAATACTAGACATTCATCATATGGAGGAAGGCTTCTCTAGCCCCTCCTCCCTGACTCAGTGTCACGGGCCCACTTTCGACTAGCGCGGTCCCTTCTACGGGAGCCGGTGCATTACTTTCAACATCATTCGCCACTGCTCCGTCAGGATCCATTTACTATATAGAAGAAACACATTTTAAATTGTCAGGAGTCGTCACACTATCATAATTCATATATAGCATGTATAGCTAGACTCGTACACACACTAGGTTAGTCCAAGAATCGACTAAACCATAGCTCTGATACCACTAAATGAAACACCCTTTACCCGTATTCGACGCTAGAACAGGGTATGAGGCGTTACCTAACTCAAACACATACTATCATACATTTCCGGTCATAAAAGTTCGTTCAAATTTAAAACTTTTCAAACTTTGTCTTAAAATCCCTAATATGAGCCTACGAGGCCCAAAACACACTTTAGATACGGTTCGGGACCAAACCGAGTTCTTTAGAAAAACTTTGGAAAATGTCACTAATAACAGGGGCACACGCCCGTGTGGATGGGCGACATGCCCGTGTGACTTAATAACATGGCCATGTTGAAGGACCGTGTAACTCACACAGCCTCAGCATATAGGGACACACCCGTGTCCCGTGTCCGTGTGGATTTATTTCTCAACTCGAACCTACAGGGGTTTTCACACAGCCTGGCACACGCCCGTGTCCCTCACACAGTCATGACACGCCCGTATCTCGGCCCGTGTACAACAACCTTGACATTCTATTTCTGATGACATCAACGATTTAGGGTCACACAGCCAAGGCACATGCCCGTGTGCTAGGCCATGTAGAAATTCTAAGTTTCATGTTCAAGGTGCAGACTTTACACAGCCTGGGCACATGCCCATGTCCTATGGCCGTGTCTTCTACACGGTTGAGACACATGGTCGTGCCTCAGACCGTGTGGTTACTACTGGGTATTCTATTTTACCAAATTAAGGTGCAGGGGATCACACGGCCGGACTACACGTCCATGGAGCAGACCATGTGTCACACACGGCCTAGACACACGCCCGTGTGTCTACCCGTGTGGACAAAAACAAGGCTATTTACCAAGCCCTTTCTGCCACCCTTACTTGCATCAACATAAGTCACATCAAATAACTTATTCATTCATGCATTAACCTACCAAATACTCAACCATGCATTTTGCACATTCATGAAAAACATCATCATTTTCATATATCAATAATGAGTAATAGCCATCATCCATGGCCTTATACAAAATGAATCAATCTTCAAGATAAGCCAACACATTTGGCCAAAACAATATGACACTTGACAAAGACCAAGTCCCTATACATGTCATACTCAAAATGATAAATCTAACTATACCAAATGTTCAAATTGATAGTGTGATCGAGCCTCCGACGTCCTTTGATCCCCGAGCTAGCTTGGCGGTACTATAAGAAAATGGAAAGGAAAAGGAGTAAGCATAAAGCTTAGTAAGTCGCATGTAAATAATTAACAACAATTACCTTACATTATTATACTCGTAACATAGTATAAACTTGCACATAATTCTCAAATGATTAAGGCATAACTTACTCATTTTCATCCTTACTAAACACACAACATAAATCGAGCTCATTTCTCATGAATTTCGTGTAGGTACCTGTATCACTTACAACTTAGTCGTACTTTTCTTACTTTTGACACAAGCTTTAAATTACCCGTTGAACCAGTTGGAATACCAAATGATACTCGACAAGCCTCACACAAGAGAGTACGATGTCGATGCCATGTCCCAGACATAGTCTTACACTGGCTCACATATCGAGGCCAATGCCATGTCCCAGACATGGTCTTACACTAGCTCTCGTCTCAATGCCGATGCCATGTCCTAGACATGGTCGTACACTGGCTCTCGTATTGTGGCCGATGCCATGTCCCAGACATGGTCTTAAACTAGCACACATATCATCGTCGATGCCATGTCCTAGACATGGTCTTACACTGGCTTTCATAATGTGGCCGATGCCATGTCCCAGACATGGTCTTACACTAGCACACATATCATCCAAATGTCATGGCTTGGATATCCAATCTATTCCTAAGGTTCAACCGGGAGTATATCACATCAAATTTCGTCATGCATATTTATAACAATAATCAAACCTTTTATACAATATCAATTGTTTAATGCATAATAACAATAGATTTGTATTATTTACGTACAACTTACCTCGGTATACAAAATATGGGCGACTAGTTCGATTTAGTCCACTATTTTGGTTTTCCCCCAGTCTAAGTCCGAATCCTATTTTTCTTGATCTAAAATGACAAAAATTTACTCATTTAATCACCACATTAATCAAATCATTTCAAAATTTCTACTTTGGCAAAATTTTCGTTTTGCCCCTAGACTTTCACAAAATTACGATTTTACCCCTAGGCTCGTAAAACAATTTTCATCAAATTTCCTCATTAACCATGCCTAGCTGAATCTATTTTAAGCTTATAGCAACTCATAATTCCAATTATTTCACACATTTACTACCCATTTTATAACTTTTACAAAATAGTCCTTTTTAGGTGTTTTCATGAAAAATCCTTTCACAAAAGTTGTTTATTAAACAACCAAGATTCATTTTCTTCCATAAAAATTCAGCAAACAACATTAATGCTCCCATGGCAAAACCCTAGACTTTCAACCATTTTGTAAAATAGTCCCCTCATTAACTAGATTAAGCTATAAGGGTTTCAAAAACACAAAAATCATCAACAATGACCATCAAGATGACTTACTTGCAAGGATTAAAGGTTGCTTAAATTTTCAAGCTTCCATGGCCCTTTTCTTGAGTGAAAATCGGTGGAGAAGAAAAGAGAATGAAAAAGATGAAAACTTTCTTTTATTTTATCAATTAAGTCACCTAATGCCACCAAACCTTTGACTTTTCAATTTATTTGTCTCCATGTTCAGCCACTAATCACTTTGGGGTCTATTTATTCAATAAGGACTTCTAATTTAATGTTCCATATCTAATTAACACCCTTAACTATTAAAACAAAACTTCTGCCTTTTGTGCGATTTAGTCCTTTTTCAAAATTAAGCAAGCAATCGTTAAAATTAATTTACCAAAATTTTCAAACACTCGTATAATCATGCTATAACACATAAAATAATATATATATAAAATAATTTCTCCAACCTCAGATTTGTGGTCTCGAAACCATTATTCCGGCTAGCCCCAAAATCGGGCTGTTACAGACACGACCATAGGACATGGGCATGTGCCCAGGTCGTGTGAAGTCTGCACTTGATTTTCAAAATTTAATTCGCCACACGGCTTAAGGACACGGGCGTGTGCCTTGGCCGTGTGACCTTATTTGGTTGATGACGTCATAAACAGAATGTCCCCTATTTTGGACACGGCCTGAAGCACGGGCGTGTGATATGTCACACGGGCATGTCCCTTCACCCACCCGGGCGTGTGGACCTTTCTCATGAAAAATTTTCTAAGTTTCCCAAAAAATTTGTAAAGTTCTCGATTTAGTCTCGAACCGTTCCCAATGTATGTTTTGGGCCTCGTAAGCTCGTAATAGGAACGATATGAATGCACATGAAAAGTTTTTATTTTGGATGGAAATTCATGTCTCAATTTTGTATGAATGCTTGTGTTTAAGTCCGGTAATGCCTCGTACCCTGTTCCGGCATCGAATACGGGTAAGGGGTGTTACACGGGACATTAGCTACACGATGCTGCTCACACGAGCTGTGGAGAACCCACAACAAATGCAGGACCTCAGCCATCAGTAGGACATCCAAGACCAGCACTTGAAACATATAATCTCTAATGACATGTCATTTGTATCCTAAGCATTCTCTAGGTTCAAACGGGACTTTTGCCGTTAAGTATTCAAATATCGATTTATTACCAAATCAAGTATAAATAACATAACATTAACGAATAAACAACCAAAATAACATTTACTAAGAATAAAATTCATACGAACTTACCTCGACCATAACGGTTGTATCAACAAAAGTCGAGAACTAATCCGAGACTTTCGCTTTTCCTCGATTCAAGTTGGGTTGATTCTTTTCTTGATCTAAATTATAATTTAACTCAATTAAATATTTCAATTAACTACAATTATCCAATTCAAACCTATAATCCATATTAATGTGAAACTATAAAATTACCCCTAATATTTTAACTTTTTACCATTTAGCCCCTAAATCTAAATCTTATAATTTAACCAATAAAAATAAAATATTATAATTCTCAACTATTCTTAAGGTCTCATACAGCCCCTAACTTCCACAAAATCACAACATTAACCATTAATTTTGTTATTTCCACCATTAAGTCCTTAAACTTTAAATTCATCAAAAAATACTTAACAAAACATGTCTATCTAACAATTAAACTTAATAATCTATCAAACAAATTCACAAACACTATTAAATCATGCATGGAAAAACCTTAAAATTTTTACAACTTTATAATTTAACCCCTAGGCTAGCTAAATTAAGCTAAAACGAGCTCAAAAATATAAAAACTATTAAATACGAAACTCAAAAACCTTACCATGCAAGCCCCTGAATTTTCCAACTTAAAAAAAAACTTGAAAATGGTGTTCTTCTCCTTAAAATTTCGGTGGAGAAATGAAGCTAAGAAGATGACAACCTTTTGTCATATTTCATTTTAATTACAATTTCATAATTACCAATTTAGCCTTTTAAAACATTAAATTTTACCCTAATACCAAACCACCAAGTTCCACTAACATATAAATATGGTATCATTACAATCTAAGTCCCTTTATTAAATATTCCACCTTTAATTAACCTTTTAACAAAAGAGATAAACTTTTGCACCTTTTTCAATTTAGTTCTTTTTAATTAATTAACTATCTAAACCTCAAAATTTCTTAATAAAAATATAATACGACCCTATTATAACTCTATAAACATTAAAATATTTATTCACTCATCAGAATTGTGGTCCAGAAACCACAGTTTTTGACACCACTAAAATCGGGCTGTTACACAATTACGACTACTTCTTGGGCCTTTTTGTCCCAATACTCTGTAATATGATCTAACCCAATTCATTTTTTCTATTTTCAAAAATAAACTTTAATATCTACATATTAAATAATTTTATCACCCCAATTTTATCCCAGTAAAATTTTGACAATTTTATCAATGATAAAATTTTGACGATTTTACCCTCGATAAAATTTCAAGAAAAATCGTTCAATATGTCACAACTCAACATATTCACTATGACCAAATGATTTATTTTCATTTTTAGACTTTAAAAATAGTTCAAAAATACAAACTCATTTTTCCATTATTTTTTAAGTAATCCTATATAGGATTGCAAGTTTCAATTTTTATTTTCGTTTCCATTTCTATTTTTGGAAACCTACATTCATTTTCAAATGATTTCATTTCTCCATTTTGGAGAAAAATATAATTATTCATGAATGTTTCCTATTTCTCTTTTTCTATTCATTCCATTCATTTCTATTCAAACACGCAATTCATTTCTTGTTTCAACGAGCTAGCGGAGCGAAATTATAGAAGATCCCCTTTAAGATCAAAAAGTTCCATCAAATTGAGTATGATTGTATGTGTAATAGTATCCACTATACCAGAAATATCAATGAACCCGATTATTGCAATTGCTCAGGATAACCTTTTTTAATTTAGCTTCTAGTTAGCTTCTAAAATCTATTTCTTAGTTCAAGGTCCCTCTTTACTAACTAGAATCAAAGAATTAGTAGATCTGTTTCGCCCAAAATGGGAATGTACTGGGGTTATGAACTTAGACTGGATATATGTGGTTGAGGCTCAAATGATTTATTATTAAGTTCCAAATTTTTTCCTATTAATTATAAGCTCATTTAGTCACAAAGTCATTCCACTATAGTATCGTGACTGAGCTCTCCCCAATGACATACCAGTACGAAAATAACTACTCAGTGCTCGTCCAATGATCTTGCTATAAATGTGTTACCCTCATAGGATATCCTTAATCTCTTTGGGATAATATTCGTTCTCCCAATATGATCTTATTTTATCTCATGGCAATCATTACATCTTTCTTCATGAAAAGTCAATCACTATCAAATAGTGATCAAGTCATCCATCACAAAGATGGACGACCCGTGGCCACGTTTACTTTACATCAACCATGTAATACCAACGAGAGGATATCATTTACCCATGTTTTGGACTATGAATTACACTGTTGTGAATGACGCTACATACTACAGAAGTCGTACACCTAACGCACCAGCTTTCAGTTCCTTATCTATTTGAACTCAGGCTTTTATTTACATCAAAGTGTATAAGTCACGCATACATAGTCCGCCATCCACTCAGGATTAGGTATGTCACACTATGAACGTCACAAGTGAATAAATCCATAAATGCATTCAGGATCTATTTTACTTGGGTCATGTCCGATGTACTGTCAATCCAGTCAGTCACATTTCCGTCTCTATCTTTTGGGAGTCATCCGCTCTGATGCCCAAGACAAAACATCTCACCGATTGGACTTGATAGACGACATATTAGTCTTTTGATAGGTTTGCTTAATTCCGATTAAACTAAGGATATGTTTAGGTTCGTCTACTAATACAAATTGTCATTTTGTACTATGATCAGACCACGTAATACTGCTTAGTATTAGTTAAACATTTAGACAAACAATGAGCAACAGTTGGTTCTATTTTTCTTTATGTGCAAAAACTATGTGAGGACAATACTACAAAGTATATTAATTTAATTCATGAATAATTTTATTAATCAATCTGTTTGGAAAAATTACAAGTGTACTTAGATGAAAATACTACACTCAGAGCACTAGATCCAACACGACGTCCATTACCCAATTATACCGATCAGGGCGAATTTGCTTCCAAGGTAGTGGTTCTTTCATGGTACAATGATTACTTCATTATTTATTTACGCTCAGTTTATTTTACCCAGTCAGTGCTAACGAGTTTGTTATGCAATAGTATTTTTTCCAACAATTTTTAATCTATGTGGAAATAATTTAAATTTGTTTGTTAGTTTTTAACCTAATAAAATGTCATGTTAGCAATTTACACATGACTTAGCGGAAAATTATTTCACATAGATAACACAGTTAGTGAAACTTAATGAAATGTGAAAATTGAACCAAAATTAAAGTTTGATGTATATAAATGCATCAAATTAAAGTTGATGTATAACATTACAAATTGTATCAAAATTCATGTATGATTTTGATATTTATCCGATTTTTATATATTATAAATATAAATAAGTATGGATATAGATGAATTTGTGAATATATGAAAGGCATAATGATTTATTTGGCCCCTCCAACTTTTCAAAAAAAGTTATTTTAGCCCTCTATTTAATTTTTCATCTCTTTTAGTCATTGAACTTTCATTGTTTGTCAAATCACCCAAAATGGATGAAAAAGTTAACGTTTATTAACTTTGCTCATGTGGCATCCACATAAATGCCGCGTGTATGCCATATTAGCAATTAATTAACTTTTTAAGAATAAAAGTATATTTTTTATAATTTTTTTACTTTTTAATAATGTTAAAAGATTTATTTAATAATATTTTAAATTTTAAATATTTAAAAAATTAATTAATTGTTGATGTGGCATACACATGACATTCATGTCAGTAAAGTTAACGGATGTTAATTTTTTTCATTTATTTTGAAATAATTTGATAAAAATACAAACTAAAAAACTAAAAAAATAAAAAAATTAAATGAAAAACTAAAATAACTATTTTAAAAAAATTAGAAGACCAAATAAATTATTATATATATATTAATATAAATACATAAACCAGATTCAACCTATAAATACCCAAAATCCAGCAAGGCAAGCAAAGAGAAGGCAGCAATAGGAAAGATTGTCCCAACATTTGGCGCTGTGCAGCGGATATGCCAACCCGAACCCAGCTTGTTATAATGGCATGCATCCCAGGCCCCACCAAAAGCGCTGGAGGTGCATGTGCCACGCGTTTTTCAACAACGGGGGGCCTTTAAACAGCGGCAAGTGAGGAAATAAATAAAATGAGTGGCACCAAAATCAAGAAAAAGAAGACAACCGTATACGGAGAAGGACCATACCAATACGGTAAATGTCCGACACACCCACAGGTACCAGCCTCAACATTTTGGCGCTGGGCCCCACTCTCTTCCGAATTAATGATAATCAACTTATGATAAGCTTGTGTGAACTTTAATAATATGCTCCTGCTTTATTTGATATAATGATTAACACTTAAAAAATAATTATTTAAGAAAATTCAAACGCTCTTTTAGTAGTTTAGCCTTACTTCTTGTTAAATATAAAACATTATTTATGATCAATACTTAACAAACAATTACATTTGATTATGGTTAGTATATTAGTGACACTAACTTTATTTTCAATTTCTATCACTAATAATATATTTTTTAAAAGTTAGTAATTTAAATAATAAATATGAGCAACCAGTTGGATTCAGTTCACTTAAATTAATTAGATTTTGATTGAAATTTGAATGGTTTAATGTAAATAATCATGATTCAAATCTTTGATATAATCCAATAATAATTAAATTATAATAAACCTCCTATAGGGGTGAAAGTTATAATTATATTATAAATATATTTAAAATTTGATATAAAATGTAAATGAGTTTTAATTAAAATGGAAAAGTAGATATGTTGAAATTTATAGTGGCTTAAGTTTAAATTTACTTTGTAAAGCAATGGTATTTTAGTCGTTACTCAATCGAATTAATGTTCAGTTGACTTATGATATCAACTTAGTCAAAAACTTATTATATAGTATAAATTATAATATCAAAACCATAGGTGTCCTCATTTACTTTACAGATTGAGTATAGTCCTGTTTAAATCGAGGATAATATTCAGATAAAATCTCTCCACTAGTATATAAACTACAAATATTCTTATCAATTTTAGTTAAAGTAGATAGTAATTATATTTGGAATTATAATTATATAATCCATACAATACTATTAAAGCAATCCCGTTTAATGAGAGGCTAGAATACTTAGACTGGAAGGCTTTAATTTTGTGTCAATTAAGTCATAACATTTTTTGATGGGTGGGGGTAATTAAGTCATTTTATTACAAAGTTAAAAGAAAATCATTGGCAAACACTCGATTATATGGTTTATGCATTAGATGGGTCCATAAGTTTAATAGATTTTCAAATAAGTCCTTATATGTTCTTTTTGTTAGGTCTTATGTTTGTTGAATAAGTTCCTAATTATTAGGAGCATATCTTAGTTTGTTATTGTTTTTGAATTAGTCTTTGTTTCAGTTTTTTTTAGTTTCCTGAGTTAGTGGGATACGTTAGCTTCTTTTTAGCTTTTCTGTTTTTGTAAGGGTATTTAAAGCCACTGCTGTTTGCTTTCAAAGTTATGAGAAATACAGATTGCATTGTGTTACATTTCTCTGTTGAGTTCATCATTTTATTTTACATTTGGTATCAAGAGCCTGGTCCAAGAGGCCTGATTGAAGAAAATAATAGAGTTTTCTTTTGAGAGGAACACGAGAGAAGAGTGTGAAGAATGGCAGAAAGCAGTTCCAACAGTGGTGCGTTTGTGCAACCTGCTGTTCCCAAGTTTGATGGGTACTATGAACACTGGGCAAAGTTGATGGAGAATTTCCTTCGAGCAAAGGAATTTTGGAGCCTAGTAGAAGATGGAATAGATGAAATTCCAGTAGGGAGAGAACCATCTGAAGAAGAGGTAAAGCTGTTTGAAGAACAGCAATTGAAAGACACTAAAGTGAAGAATTATCTCTACCAAGTAATAAGTAGAGAAATCATGGAGACCATTCTCAATGATGATACATCCAAACAGATATGGGATTCAATGAAGCAGAAATTCAAGGGATCAACAAGGGTCAAGAGAGCACAACATCAAGCTCTAAAAACTGAGTTTGAAATATTGAGAATGAAGGAAGGAGAAACTACCAATGCTTATTTCGGAAGAACTCTCTCAAATGCCAAGAAGATGAAAGCATGCGGAGAGAATGTCAAAGAAGCTGATATTATAGGGAAGATTCTGCGATCCTTAGTTCCTAAATTTAATTATGTTGTATGCTTAATTGAGGAATCAAACAATGTTGAGACCCTAACGGTAGATAAACTTCAGAGTAATCTGTTGATTCATGAACAAAGAATGACAAGCCCAATTGAGGAAGAGTATGTCTTGAAGGTCACAAATGAAGGTCAAGGTCGAAGAGGAAGAGGTAGAGGCTGGACTAGAGGTCGAGGAAGAGGCAGAGGTCGTGGCAGACAGAGTGTAGATAAAGCAATTGTAGAATGCTACAAGTGTCACAATTTGGGGCATTATCAGTATGAATGTCCCAATTGGGAAAAGAAAGCTCATTATGCAAAAATTGATGATGAAGACGAGATGCTGCTGATGGCACAAGTAGATCCGAAGCAAAACAAAAGGGAAGGAATATGGTTTCTCAATTCTGGGTGTTCAAATCACATGTCTGGAAACAAAGAATAGTTCACAAGACTTGATGAAGGATTCAAGCATTTGGTAAAACTTGGGAACGACTCTAAACTGATGGTGAAAGGGAAATGAGACATCAAGCTGGAATTGGGAGGAAAAGTCCAAACAGTAAGGGATTTGTATTTTATACCTAATTTATGCAATAATTTGCTTAGTATAGGTCAATTATAAGATCGAGGCATCACTACTCTGATCAAACATGGAGCTTGCAAGCTATACCATCCAACTCGTGGGCTTATAATGGAAAGTACAATGACGGCCAACAGAATGTTTGTGGTCACCACAAATATTCTCATGACATCAGCCTCCTGCTTCAACACATGCAATGAGGATTCCAGCGATATTTGGCACAAACGATATGGACATCTTAGTTACAAACATTTGGCATTGTTGCATAACAAAGAGATGGTTCAAGGGCTTTCCAAAATCAGAACACCAACAAATAGATGCAATAGCTGCTAGGGGTGAGCAAAATCCGATTCGATTCGAAAAACTCGATAAAATTTTCAAATTTTGAATTAAATAGTTCGAGTTATTTAAGTTAATCAAGTTATTTGGATCAACTCGAATAAAAAATTAAGTTTTTCAGTTTAACTCGAATATGAATTACACAATTCGAGTTATCTGAAAATCCGAATAAGAAAAGGCAAAACTACGCCATTTTGATAAATGTTTACATTTTCTGAAGTTAAAAGTCAAAACCATTAAGTTAAAAGGAAAAACTACGTTGTTTTGATAAATGTTTACTCATTAAGTTAAAAGGTAAAACAATTATATTGTTTATGTAGTTAAATAATTTTATACTTTGTTTACTAGTTAAATAATTGGTTCATGTAAACGCAACATTGAGTATAAATAATAGGATTCGTTAACTCGACTTGACTTGACTCGAAATTTTTTGACTCGATTCGATCCGATTCGAAAAAATTCAAATTGAGTTCGGTTACTAAAATAGGATTCGTCAACTCGACTAACTCAAAATTTTTTAACTCGATTCGACTCGACTCGATCGAATACTCACCCCTACTAGCTGCATGACAGGGGAACAACATAGAGAAACTATTCCAAAGAAGAGTAAATGGAGAGCAACAAAGCAACTGCAACTCATCCACTCTGATATTTGTGGCCCCATTTCACCTGCATCATATAGCAAAAACAGTTTAAGAACAAACAGAGGATGAGAATTCAACACTGAGGAGTTCTCAAATTTTTGCAAGGCACAAGGCATCAAAAGGCAACTCACAACAGCTTATACGCCTCAGCAAAACGGAGTTACTGAACGTAAAAATCGTACTATTCTTAACATGGTGAGATGCATGCTTGAAGAAAAAAAGATGCCCAAAATGTTCTGCCCAGATACTGTAAAGTGGATGTGCCATGTGTTAAACAGAAGTCCTACTGCTTGCTTAAATAATAAAACCCCTGAAGAATACTGGAGCAACCTCAAACCCAATGTTGAATACTTTCGGGTGTTTGGATGCATTGGAAATGTTCATGTACTCGAGGCAAAAAGATAAAAGCAAGATGCAATAAGCCAAAAGCAAGTTCTGATCGGTTACAGCGAAGAATCCAAAGGTTAAAAAATGATTGATCCACTGACAAAGAAAATCACCATCAGCAGAGACATGGTTTTTGAAGAAAATGAAGGCTGGGATTGGAGCAGTACAAAATAAGAAACCATAAATGATGTATTAGATTGGGGAGAAGCCTATGAAGAAGCATAAATCAAAATGGTGAAGATGAATCAGATTTAAATGTTGAAGATTCAGCTTATGAGAACTCCACCTTAAGTGATGCAGCAAATATCTCCAATGATGAAGTAGCAGCTCCTCAAACTCGAGAAAGAAGGGCTCCAGCATATCTAGATGATTACACGAGTGGAGAAGGTCTCTCAGAAGATGAGGTACAAAACTTTGTGTTATTTTTATCTGTTGATGATCCTTTATCCTATAAACAAGCAATAAAATCAAAAGGTTAGAGGAAGGCGATGGATCTTGAAATTGAAGCAATAGAGAAGAATCATACATGAAAGCTGGTAAAAGCTCCCTCCGGTGTGAAAGTGATTGGAGTCAAGTGGGTCTATCGGACAAAATTGAACGAAAATGGAGAAATTGATAAGTGCAAGGCGAGACTGGTGGCCAAGGGATATGCTTAAGAGAAGGGGATAGACTATAATGAAGTGTTCGCTCCTGTAGCAAGATGGGATACTATTCGAATGGTATTAGCTCTTACAGCAAGAAATGGCTGGAAAGTCTTTCAGCTCGACGTCAAAAGTGCTTTTCTACATGGTGAACTCAGTGAAGATGTATACGTCGCTCAACACAAGGTTATGAAGTGAAGGGAGAATAGGACAAAGTGTACAAATTGAAAAAGGCTCTCTACGGCTTAAAACAAGTTCCGAAAGCATGGTTCAGCAGAATTGAAAGATACTTTATCAAAGAATGTTTCGAAAAGAGTTGTTGTGATCACACTTTGTTTGTCAAGAAGCATGAGGATAATAAGATTCTGATTGTAAGTCTCTATGTTGATGATCTTATTTTTACAAGTAATGATTTGTTAATGATGCAAGGTTTCAAAAACTCAATGAAAAATGAGTTTGAAATGACTGATCTGGGTGAGATGAAGTACTTTCTAGGAATAGAAGTATATCAAGGCACTAATGGGATCTTCATCAACCAAAAGAAATATGCCAATGAAGTTCTTGAAAAATTCAGAATGGGGGCTTGTAATGGAGTCAGGAATCCAATAATTCTTGGCAGCAAACTGTCAAAAGAGGAAGAAAGAGCACAAGTCGATGGAACCTTATTCAAGCAAATCATGGGAAGTTTGATGTACATGACAGTCACAAGACCTGATCTGATGTACAATGTATGTCTTATCAGTAGATTCATGTCAAATCCAATGGAAGCACATATGCTGGCAGCTAAAAGAATTTTGAGATATGTTCAAGCTACCACATATTTTGGCATTCTTTACAAGAAGAATTGTACACATGAACTGATGGTGTACACAGACAGTGATTATGCTAAAGATTTGAGTGATCGGAAGAGTACTTCAGGCTATGTCTTTATGCTAAGTGGAGGAGCAGTAGCTTGGGCATCAAAGAAACAACCCGTTGTTACTCTATCAACTACAGAAGCAGAGTATGTAGCTGCAACCTCATGTGCTTGTCAAAGTGTATTGATGCAGCGTATTTGGAAGCAAATTAAAGGTACCCAAAGCAAATCAGTCAAAATTCTTTGTGATAACTCCTCTACCATTAAGCTTGCAAAAAATCCAGTCTTTCATGGAAGAAGTAAACACATTGATGTAAGGTTTCACTTTCTAAGAAATCTTGTATCTGATGGATCAATTAGCATGGAGTACTGCGGAACTGGTGAGCAAGTAGCTGATATTATGACCAAACCCTTGAAGCTCGATCAATTCGAAAAACTCAGAGAAGCACTTGGCGTTCGAAGTTGCAGTGATATAAACTAACATACAGCTGGTATGTTTAGTTTAGGGGAGGGTTTTGTTAGGTCTTATGTTTGTTGAATAAGTTCCCAATTATTAGGAGCATATCTTAGTTTGTTATTATTTTTTAATTAGTCTTTGTTTCAGTTTTTTTTTAGTTTCCTGAGTTAGTGGGATACGTTAGCTTCTTTTTAGCTTTTTTGTTTTTGTAAGGCTATTTAAAGTCACTGTTGTTTGCTTTCAAAGTTATGAGAAATACATATTGCATTGTGTTGCATTTCTCTGTTGAGTTCATCATTTTATTTTACACTTTTCACTTATATAAGTCCTTATTCTTTTACTCACTTATAAAAACCTTTAATTTTAATTAGTTTGCTATTTTTGAAGATATTAACTTTGAATTATAAAAATTAGATGTAAATCATTTGTTTATTAAGCAGTTTTTTTTATCACAAATCTATTGGTTGTAAGAAATTCAATATGAATGTCAACCATTAAATGTATCATAATAAAAGTTTTTTACTTGTTTGTTTGTTCGAGTGAACAAATAATTTTCATGTAATTTTGTCAATTTAAATTTTGTGTGATTAAACAATGCTAGCTAATTAAAACTACAATCTTTTATGAGTAAGGTGGCTTATTTAGGTAAAAAAATTATGAGAACTTATTCAAATAAATTATTATAGTTTAGGGGTTATTTTTAATATTTAAATTTTTTAAATTCTCAAAAGGTGATTGGAGTTAAAATTAAATGAATATAACAAATGATGCAAATTTGAGATAAATTAAGAAATTATATAAAAAAATGTGGAATAACTAATATACAACGTAACATACAAATATTTTAAATATACAAATGTATCAAAATTTACATTTAACAATTATGGATAAAAAGCACAAACACAATATGAATATATTATTTTTAATTTAATCATTATTAAAAATAATACAAAGTATGTTATAAAAATGCACAAATTAATTCTCTAAAACAAGTAGCTATGAAAGTCGATGCGAAACACAATATGACACAAAAATTACATAAAAATGGCATGCATTAAAAAAAATCAAAACCTATATAAAATAAATTTATATTATTCTAAACCCATGAAATTAATCCGAATATAAATATGGTATGAAAAATAACATGGCAAATATTATGACAATAACTTTCATTTTTCTGTGTCATGTATCTTCTAGTTAATTTTTTCCATATTAGGTTTTTTTTTTTTTTTTTTGTCAATAATCATAGTTATCTTCAATATATATTATATTTGATAAATTTTTTTTGGCATTTTACATAGATTTTAACAAAATTATGTATTTATATTTTTATTGAGTTGTTCAATATTTTGATTATTTCTGTATCAATATTGTGTTATATAATTATAATGAGTTTGAATTTATTATATTCAAATATTATATAAATAAAATTATTAAACATCTAAATTATTTTATTATTTTTGTATGTTCTAACAATTTAAATATAATAGCATGTTCAATATAGTGCGGGCGTTTATCTAGTATGAGAATTAAAAACAATTATTTATTTAAAGGTAGTCATATTTCCTTTATAAATAGTTAGAATTTTAAACTTGTTAAGAAAATAAACAGAAAAGTTATTATATAATAGGGGTAAATTACATAGATAGTCACCTAATTATAAAAAAAAAATCATTTCAAGCACCCAAAATAAAAGGTTCGCAATTTAAGTACTCACATTACATAGTTCGGTCATTTAGGTTACTCCTCTTAAAATTACAAGTGGCAAGCTGATATGGCAGTTAAAATAATCAATATAATAACAAATTTAGCTCTCAACTTTTACATATTATATCAATTTAGTCATAATTTTAAAAAATTAATCCTAAAAATTTACAAATAGTCTCAATTTGGTCCTAATTCTAAAAAAATCAAAGAAATATATAAAAATACATAAATATTTTCAAAAATACAATAATAAATTCTAAAAATATATAAAAATAAAAAAATATTATTGAGAAGAAATAATAATACAAAAAATAAATATTTTTAAAAAATAAAATAATAAAGTCAAATCTCATGTTGTTGTGCACCTGTAAATCACGTACTTATCTATGGTGCTAAGATTTCGAATTTGCAGTAGTATCAACAAAACTAAGGTCTGCTACACTGTGCCCCATCTGCGTTTAATGGCATTTAGTTGCCTTTTCTAGCTATGGTTGCTGTGAAACTTTTGCTTTTAGTCTCTGCTCATAATGTAATATTGTTAGCTCAGTTGGAAGTTCGAACAATACGAGTAAGAGTACTTGAATGTTTTTTATGCTATGCAAGTCCGGTTGCAGTTCCATTAACACCAACCACTTACACTTATCTGCAGTTTGAAGCAATGAACTATAAAAGTGTTATTTGTTGCATATTTTTAATTTTAATTTATTATTATATTTTTTGAAAATTTTTATTTATTTTTAAATTTTATATATTATTGTTTCTTGTCAACAATATTTTTTTTATTTTTATATATATTTACATTTATTGTTATATTTCTTTTTTGAAAATTTTATGTATTTTTATATATTTCTTTGAATTTTTTAGAATTAGGATCAAATTTGTTATAATATGTAAAAGTTGAAGGCTAAATTTGTTATTATACTGATTATTTTAACTGTCACGTCAACTTACCGTTTGTAATTTTAACGGGAGTGACCTAAATGATTGAACTATGTAACGTGGATGCTTAAATTGTATTTTTTTTAGGTGCCTAAAATGAAAATTTTTTATAGTTGGGTGACTATTTGTGTAGTTTCCCCTATATAATAAAAAAGCATTTTTTAGTCCAAATTGACATGCAAAATTATACGAGTCTTAGACACTAATTTAGTTGTGTAACAATAAAAATATTATTAATTTACAAAGTAAATTATTTTATTTTGATGGTACTTTTGTTATTTCATATTTTTATGTAGAAAAAAAACATAAAAAAAACTTTGAGTTATGAGTTAGTTCTTTAAGTTTTAAAATATTTCTTTTTTTAATAATATTTAAAGTAGTCTTCTTTTTAAAGTTAAGTTTTAAATTTGGTTTTTTTTTTTGTCATTAATAATAAAGGTTTAAATAATAAACAACATGCATTTAATTAAAATTTAAAACTAAAATCTAAACATAAATCACAAAATAATGTAATTGTATGCAGCAATCAAATATAATAAAATCTTTTTTTTTAAAATCTTATAAAAACATCTTTTAAATATAAAGATTTTTTATATATTTAAATGATATCATCAACTTTGGAAGCCTAATTGTTAAAGTTGAAAATACTCATCAAACTCTAAAATGACATTAACTTATAAAAAAGTAATCATTTTTAAAATTTTTTATGTAAAATAAAAAAGTTAAAATTTTTTTTATCCATAAACGATATTTGCTAAAGTAGAGGGGGTCCAACGGTCAAAAAAAAATTCTATAAAACCCTCTATCCTATTTTTTTCACACTTTATTTCTTCAAATTTTGGCAAAAAAACTCTCAAATTTCTCTCTAAATTTCTCAAAGCTCTTAAATTTCTCCTTAAATTTCTCAAAGCTCTCTTTATCAATTATTTCCTTTTAATTTTTTTATAATTTCAAAAACATTTGATCGTATTAGTAATGGCCAAGGAATTAATTCGTCTCGATCATAAACATATCTCCATTGAACAAATGAAAATGGTAAGGGTTAATTTTAAATTTTGAATATTATTTATTTTTTTATTTTATGTAATTTTAATTAATTTTTATTTTATAATTTTTTATAACAATCTGTAGATCGGGTGTTACAATGTTATATTTGTAATATGTTTGGTCCTCCATCACCGTTGATAGAAAATTACTTGAGGGAAGCGGGTTTTTGGCATGTGGCCACTATAGGCCGGGGGTGCAAGTTGGACCCGAAACTCATCAGCGCGTTAATAGAGAGGTGGAGACCCGAGACGCACACATTCCATCTTCCATGCGGAGAGTGTACCATTACTTTGGAGAACGTGCAGTTACAATTGGGATTGCCGGTAGATGGGTCCGCACTCACCGGGTCCGTTCAATCTGCTGATTGAGGAGCCGTATTGTAACACCCTTTACCCGTGTTCAAAGACGGAACCGGATACGAGGCATTACCTAACTCAACTCGCTTAAACATACAACATCGGGCCATAAAAGTTCGCTCCAACTTAAAACTTTTCATAAAAACCCATAACATCCTTGTCTTAGGCCTACAAGGCCTTAAACATACTTACGGAAGGTTTCAGAATTAACCCGGAAATCTTTACGCGCTTAGAAACTTTTGCCTAAACAGGGGCCACACGCCCGTGTTGTCTAAGGGACACGACCGTGTGACCCTGGGACATGCCCGTGTTCTTCACCCGTGGTCGACACTGACTTATTTCACACGGCCAGACACACGCCTATGTCCCTGGCATGTGTGCCTCACACGGCCTCGACACGCACGTGTCTTAGCCCGTGTGCCAAAACCTTGGCATTCTATTTATGACATCATCACATCATTAAGGTCACACGGCCAAGGCACACGCCCGTGTCCTTAGACCGTGTGTCGAATTAAATTCCTAATTTTAGGTGCAGACTTCACACGGCCTAGGCACACGCCCATGTCCATGGCTATGCCTCCCACACGGCTGACACACACGGCCGTGTCTCTGCCCGTGTGTTTACTATTGAGCATACTGACCCTCAAACCTAGCATGCAAGAGGACACACGGCCGAACAACACGCCCATGGGGCTGGCCGTGTGTCACACACGGCTTAGACACACGCCCGTGTATCTACCCGTGTGGACATTAAAAAGGCTATATTCCAAGCCAAATGCCACCCTACATAGCAACCATACTTATACCAATTCATTTCAACATAACTCATGACCCTAAGGCACTTCCAAAAACTCAATTCAAAGCATCCACACAAGCATAAACTTCATAATTTCATCATCATTGAATATAAATAAACTTGTCATGTATTGGCCCAATTCCAATGACCATTTACAAAATGACTTTGATAACATAAATAGCCAACACATTGGCTATCAAAATGACATAACAAAATACCAAGTCCTATACATGCCATACTCAAAATAAGTCTAACTTGTTATACCAAAGAGATGTCGATAGTGTGATTTCTGAACTCTGACGTCCCACAATTCTCGAATTATCTTGGCAATACTACAAGGAAAAAAGGAAATGAGAGGGGTAAGCATAAAGCTTAGTAAGTTTGCATGAAAATAAATAGCAGCACTAAGTTCATAATGACATCAATTCATGGCATGGGATAACCACACAAAGTCGTAAGCATTTTTCCATAACTTACTCGTACTTGTTCTTATCTAGCATATACCATGCCAAATATCGTAACATTCCTCGTGAATTATTCACGGGTACCTGTATTCACTCAATCACATGACTTTAGTACTAATCTCATTTCTATATTCAAGCTTATCTATTTATCCCACTAATTCACTAGGGATACTCAAAGACGCATATTCATCGTCATTGTAACAGCCCGGTTTAGACCCTAGTCAGAATAGTAGTTTCGAGACCACAAATTCGAGGTTGGAATAATATTTTAATATTATTTTCTGTGTTTACAGTATGTGATTTAGTCTGTGTGAAATTTTTATCGATTGTGTGCTTAATTTGCTAAAAGGACTTAATTGTATAAGGTGTAAAAGCTGTGTGCTGATTTTTAAGTGTCAAATTGTGGATGGCTTTTTAAGGTGGAGGCCATATGAGGCAAATAGTCCATTTTTAAGTTAGTGGATGGTTAAATGACTTATAAACCATAATGTTAATTTGTCCTTTATGATAATAAAAAGGTTAGATATGTCATTTATGTATTAAAATGTAATAATAATAAAACAAAAAGATGAAAGTGGTCATCTTTTATGCATCCATTTTTGATCGAATTAGCAAAGAAGAAGAAAGGAAAAAGAAAGCTAGGTTTCGATTGATGTTATGCTTGATTCAAGGTATGTTTGAGCTCGGTTTTTGATAATTTCTATGTTTTTGTAATCGTTGCTTTGTGCTCTACAAAACCCATGCTTAAATTTTTTGAATTGATGATTTTTATAAAATGTGCCATTGATGAAATGGTAAGCTTTGTGATGAGTGTTGGTGTTAAATGAAAGATATGTGTTTAATGAACATGTTTTATTCTTGAACTTTTGATGAATTTAGCTAATTAGGGCTAAATTGAGAAAATAGCATTTTGAAGGATTAAAATGTGAAATAAATGAAAGGTGTGGGCTTGTATGAATATAGTGAGAATTCGGCTAGGCATGGGTGCAAGCTAATTATGTGAATTTGATGATTTTGTGAAAGAGGGACTAAAGTGTTGAAATGTAAAAATATGAGGGCTATTTTGTAAAATGCCCTAAATATGTGTGTTTGGACTAAAATGAATGATTTGGTGATTGAATGGATTGAATTTGAATGTGTATAGACCAAGAAAGGAGAGGCTCGGATCGAGATCGAGGCAAAGATAAAGTGCTCGATTGACCGACCGTTTTGATAGTTCAACGTCCGAGGTAAGTTCGGACATAATATGAACATTTAGTTATGTTAAATGTTATGAAATGAATGCTATAATGATATTAAAATGTGGGTGCTATGTGAGAGTTGAGTTTGAGTTATGTGGCACTAAGTGTGCGTATTTGAAAACGTGATCGAGATGATCAGCACTGTGTGTGCGAAATAATATAAGCTTCGACTTTGTGGTTGGCATTGTGTGTGCGATACCGATTGAAGAGCGGTTTGATATAAATGCACTATGTGTGCGATGATAATTAAGTTTCGGCTAAATATTGGGGCACTAAGTGTGCGATTGAATTAAAGAAGAGACGGAAATGGATCGAAAGGGAAAAGTGAGTATTGAGTAGCAAATGTAATTGACTACTAGGTGTTAACTAAGGTACGCTCGGAACCTATGTGGTTGATGAATTCATGAATGAGATTATGAAATGTTAAATGAGCATTTTAGTTTTGGATGGCATGATATATACATGTATATGTGGAATAATCTATGTGATGATTTGTTTTATTATAATGTATCGTGTTACGAACTTACTAAGCTTTGAAAGCTTACTGTGTGATTTGTTTCTCTGCTTTGCAGTGTCAGTAAAGCTTGCTCGGATCCAGGAATCGTCAGCATCTCAATCACACTATCGGCATTCTATTTTGGTACTTTTGGAAAGATGTACATATTTGAAATATGGCATGTATAGGCTAGTTGTTTTGAATCATATTTGAGATGTGTAAATAGCCATGTGATGTGGCTAGCTAAGTGTTGGTAATGTGCATGAGTGAATATGGTATTTGGTGAATATTTTGATATGGCATGATGGTAATGAATTAGCATATGAATGGTGAATTCAATGATGAATTAATGCCTTAGTGATTTAGTGAGGTTATGGATGATTTATACCTAGATTTACATGTAATTTGGTTGTATAAAATGGCATGCTTAGAAATGAGATCCTATGTGATGATATGATGATTGTTGGACATGAAATTGGTTGCCAAATTGTGTGTATAAAGATGCTCAAATGTGCTTATAGGATTGACCCATGTGGGTGGCATTTTGGCCTTGCAAATGGCCTAATTGAGCCACACGGTTGTGGCACACGGGTGTGCCTAGTGACCGTGGGGCTAAGTCAGTAGCTAGCCTAATAGCACACGGCCAAGACAAGGGCGTGCTTAGTCACCGTGTGAGAAAGTCAGAATATGGCCTAAGAGTACACGGCCTTAGCACATGAGGTACTGGGTGGCCGTGGATGGGAAGTCAGATTCAACCACGGTCAAGGTACACGGGCGTGCTTGGTGACCGTGGATATGAGGTCAAATTCGACCACGGGGAGGACACACGGGGGTGTCCAGCTGCCGTGGGAGGCATATGGTTTGCCCACACGGGCGTGCATCCCCTGAAACCTAAAAAAGTTTTTAAATTTCGAAAAGTTTCTGTATGTGTTTCGGTTTAGTCCCGACCCCTCCCTAGCATGTGTTTAAGGTCTTATACGCATTAAAAAGGGACTAATTGTTTATGTTTGATGTATTATGATGATGATTGACTTTGTGTCGTAAATGGGTTGTGAAATGATTCCATTGTCCGATAATGCCTCTTAACCCTATTCCGGCGACGGTTTTGGGTTAGGGGTGTTACATTTTATTGGTATCAGAGCTACGGTTTAGTCGATTCTCGGACTAACATAGCGAGTGTGAGTCTAGCTATACATGCCATATATGAAATTGCAATAGTGTGATGAATTCTGACAGTTGAAAATGTGTTTTCATATAGTAATGGATCCCGATTGAGTAGTTGCTGACGATGTAGAAAGCAATGCGCCTGCTCCCGCTCAAGGGATAGCGCCGGCCACATCTAGGCCGAATGATAGTAGTGAAGGAGGAGAGGCTAAGCAGGCCTTCTTCTGAATGATGAGCGAGTGGTTTACGGAGTTCGTTCGAACGAATCCGGCTGCTCCACAACCTCCACCCCCACAAGTACATGTAGTGCCACAAGTTGTAGATCCGATCAGATTGAATAAACCACCTGTAGACAAGATTTAGAAATATGGGGCCGAGGAGTTTAGGGCTACATCTGATGACGATGCTGAGCGAGCTGAGTTTTGGCTTGAGAATACAATCAGAGTATTTGACGAGATGTCATTGAACCCTGATGAGTGCATTAAGTGTGCAGTTTCTTTGTTGAGAGACACGACTTATAACTGGTGGAAAACATTGATATTTGTGGTTCTGAGAGAGAGAATCACCTGGGACTTCTTTCAAGTTGAGTTCAGAAAGAAGTATATCAGTCAACGCTTTATTGATCAGAAACGTAAAGAGTTTCTAGAATTGAAACAGGGTCGTTTGTCTATTACTGAGTACGAACGGGAATTCGTAAGACTGAGTCAATACGCGAGGGAATGTGTTTCGACTGAAGCTACTATGTGCAAACGTTTCATAGAGGGATTGAATGAAGACATTAAATTGTTAGTTGGGATACTTGATATAAATGAATTTTTTGTGTTAGTTGAAAGAGCATGCAAAGCTGAGGAGCTCAGTAAAAAAAAAGAAGAAAGTCGATTTTGAGGCTCGTGATGAAAGGAAGAGATCGGTGAATAAGTTCTCTCAACCTTCAACGAAGAGATTCAGAGATGCAAGCAACCGATCAAATGCTTCGTTTGGGCATCCGAATAGAGATCGTGCAAGACTAAGTGTTGGTTCGAGAATTCAAGCTCCAATGGAATCAAGTGTCGATAGTGCCAAAAGCAATAAACCTGAGTGTAGACAGTGTGGAAGGTGACATATGGGAGAATGCTGGGGCAAGTACAAAAATAAAGTTTGTTATAAATGTGGATCCATAGATCATTTTATTCGAGATTGCCCAAAGATGGTCGAAGAGGAAAATGTTCAGAATGAAAGGCCGAGTAATGTGACGGCTAGAGGTAGACCACCCAGAAACACCAGAAATGTGAATGGGAGCCAAAGGGGGACTACTGACACAGCTGTGAGGTCAGAAGCGAGAGCACCTGCCCGAGCCTATGCTATACGTGCGCGAGAGGAAGCATCATCTCCAGACGTCATCACCGGTACTTTCACTTTATTTGATACTGATGTCATTGCATTGATAGATCCAGGATCAATTCATTCCTATGTGTGTATGAACTTAGTATTGAATAAGAATCTACATGTTGAGTCTACTGAATTTGTGGTTAGAGTGTCGAACCCCTTAGGCAAGTGTGTTTTGGTGGATAAGGTGTGCAAGAATTGTCCATTGATGTTTCAGGATGCTTGTTTTCCGGTTAATTTGATGTTACTACCATTCGACGAGTTTGACATAATTCTGGGTATGGATTAACTTACTCTGCATAATGCCATCGTGAATTGTAAAAGAAAGAGTATTGAGTTGAAAAGTCAGAATGGTGAGCTAGTTCGAATAGAATCCAATGATATGAAAGGATTACCAGCTGTTGTATCTGCGATAAAAGCTATGAACTATGTGAAAAAGGGTTGTGAAGATTATTTGGCGTACGTGATTGATACAAAAGTGTCGGAAAAGAAAGTTGAATCTGTGCCTGTGGTATGTGAGTTTCCAAATGTGTTTCCTGAAGAGTTACCGAGATTACCTCCAATTCGGGAAGTCAAATTTGGTATTGAATTAGTGCCAGGGACCACTCCCATTTCTATAGCTCCGTATAGAATGACACCAACAGAATTGAAAGAGTTAAAGTCGCAGTTGCAAGAATTAACTGATAAAGGATTTGCACGACCGAGTTTCTCACCTTGGGGAGCTCCTGTGTTATTTGTGAAAAAGAAAGATGGAACTATGAGAATGTGTATTGATTATTGACAATTGAATAAAGTTATGATAAAGAACAAATATCCGTTGCCTCGTATTGATGATTTGTTTGATCAGCTGAAGGGAGCTACAGTGTTTTCAAAGATAGACTTGAGATCTGGTTACTATCAGTTAAGAGTTAAAGAATCTGATGTACCGAAGACCGCTTTCAGAACGAGGTATGGACATTATGAATTCTTAGTGATGCCTTTCGGACTAACAAATGCTCCTGCAGTGTTTATGGATCTAATGAATCAGATATTCAGACCATATTTGGATCGCTTTGTAGTGGTGTTCATTGATGATATTTTGATCTATTCGTGTGATAAGAAGCAGCATGTCGAGCATTTGAGAACTGTGCTACAAACTCTGCGTGAGAAACAGTTGTATGCTAAGTTTAGTAAATGTGAATTTTGGTTGCGTGAAGTTGGTTTTTCAGGGCATATTGTGTCACCGGGATCTGAGTTGATCCTAGTAAAATCTAGGTTATATTAGAATGGAAGCCTCGAGAAATGTGTCCAAGTCCATAGTTTTCAGGACTAGCGGGATATTATAGACGGTTTGTGAAAGGCTTCTCGATGATTGCGACTCTGTTGTGAAGTTTCTACAAAAAGATGTTAAATTTGAATGGTCAGAAAAATGTCATCAGAGTTTTGAGCAGTTGAAAGTGTTGTTGACGGAAGCACCAATGTTAGTTCAACCGGAACCGGGAAAAGAATTCATAGTCTACAGTGATGCATCGTTGAATGGTTTGGGCTATGTGCTGATGCAAGAAGGTAAAGTTATTGATTATGCTTCGAGGCAGCTAAAGCCGTATGAAAAGAACTACCCAACGCATGACCTTGAATTGGCTACAATCGTGTTCGCATTGAAGATTTGGCGTCACTATCTGTTTGGGGAAAAATGTCACATCTATACTGATCATAAGAGCTTAAAGTATTTGATGACTCAAAAAGATTTGAATTTGCGATAGAGAAGATGGTTAGAATTGTTGAAAGACTATGAACTTGTGATAGATTATCACTCGGGTAAAGCTAATGTTGTAGCTGATGCTTTGAGTCAGAAATCGTTATATGTTTTGCGAGCTATGAGTACTCAAATAGATCTGTGTGATGATAGTGCAGTTATAGCTGAGTTAAAAATAAAGCCGATGTTTGTACATCAGATTTGTGATGCTCAGAAAAATGATGTTCAAATGATGGCTAAAAGAACTCAATGTGAATCGAATGCTGAATCAGAATTTCGAGTTGATAGTGATGATTGTTTGAGATTTAGAGATCGGATTTGTGTTCTAAAAAATTCAGAGTTACTTTCGATGATTTTGAATGAAGCTCATAATAGTCCATTAACTGTACATCCTGGGAGTACGAAAATGTATAATGATCTGAAACAGTTTTATTGGTGGCATGGTATGAAACGAGACATCTCTGACTTTGTGTCGAAATGTTTAATTTGTCAGCAAGTCAAAGCTAAAAATCAAGTTCCGTCTGGTTTGTTACAACCGATTATGATTCCTAAGTGGAAATGGGAGAGAATTACGATGGACTTCGTGTTGGGTTTGCCCTTATCTCCGAGTAAGAAAGATGCAATCTGGGTGATAGTGGACAGATTGACAAAATCAGCTCATTTCGTTCCGGTAAGAATAGATTATTCTTTAGATAAGTTAGCTGAACTGTATATCGATGAGATTTTGAAATTACACGGAGTACCATTATCTATAGTGTCTGACAGAGATTCGAGATTTACCTCGCGATTTTGGAAAAAATTGCAAGATGCTTTAGGCACGAAATTGCATTTTAGTACTGCTTTTCATCCGCAAACAGATGGTCAATCTGAACGAATCTTTCAGATTCTTGAAGACATGCTGAGATGTTGCATACTTGAATTTGAAAGTACGTGGGAAAAGCATTTATCATTGATTGACTTTGCATATAACAACAGTTTTCAATCTAGAATTAAAATGGCACCATATGAGGCTCTTTATGGTCGAAAGTGTTGAACTCCATTGTATTGGACTGGGTTGAGTGAGAATAAGATTCACGGGGTTGATCTGATAAAAGAGACTGAACAGAAAGTGAAAGTAATTCGTGACAGTTTGAAAACGGCTTCAGATCATCAAAAGTTTTATGCAGATTTGAAACGAAAAGATATTGAATTCGAAGTCGGCGATAAAGTGTTTTAGAAAGTATCTCCGTGGAAGAAAATACTTCGATTTGGCCGGAAAGGCAAGCTGAGTCCGGGATTCATCGGACCGTATGAGATCATTGAGTGAGTTGGGTCAGTTGCTTATAGATTGATGTTGCCACCTGAGTTAGAAAAGATTCATAACGTGTTTCATGTGTCAATGCTTCGACGGTACAGATCAGACCCGTCTCATGTGATTGCTCCTACTGAGGTTGAGATTCAGTCAAACTTGTAATATCCCAGATTTATGGCTCATGCATTAATGCTTAATTGTATGATATAGCATGTCTACGTGAATGTTGAATGTGTTTTATGAATTTTGTGAAACTTAGAATGTAGGAAAATGCCTTAGAAAATATTAAGTTTTAAGCTTTGAAGTGGGCTGAAGCAGTGGCCTTAAGAGAAATTGTAGAGGAAATATGACACAAAAAATGGGCTTGTTTAAGTGGCTTGGAGGTGCCACTTAAGGCCTCAGTAGGTAACGCCACAAGCAGGGTGCAAGGGCTTAGGTTCGAGCTGCAAGGGAAGCAAATAAAAGAATTTTATTTTGCAGCAAGGAGCAAGAGAGGTGGGCGGTAATAGGATACTAAGAGGATGAGCTTAAGATGAGCTAAATCCCTTTTAAAATTTCGGGTAAGGTAAGGATAAATGATGATTTTATTTTAATTATTTTTAAATGGGAAGATAAGATATAAAATAGGAGAAAAGCAAGGACGAGCTAATGTTTGAGTGTTAGCCGAATTCAATGGGGGGAGTAAGTGAGGCAATCGGTCATACTAAGGGGATTAAGTGCCGAATTTCATTCTTTTTCTCACCTTTCTCTTTAAGCCGAAATTCTTCTACTTTCTCCTCCTCTTCTTTTTCTTTCGTTCAACATTAATTTTTGCACATTTTTCCTTATATGGCCGAATATTCCATCACCATTTGAGAGCCATAGCCGAACCCCTTATAGCCCTCATCCTCTTCTCATTTTTCTTTTCACCATTAAAGTGCCGAAACATCACTTCCATTTTGGGATCTAGAAGCCGAATAAACCCCAACCCCTAGCCGATTGTTCAAAGCCAAAAGTTCACTTCTTTGGCACTCTCTGAATCGATTTCCCCTGCAAATCTCCTTGTCGATATTGTGAAGGTGGATGATCATTTGCAGTTGGTCTTTCTTCTTTGGTAAGAAATCTCTTTGATGTCGATTTATTCTTTTCTTCTCTCGATTTGTGAAATCAAGACCCTAACCACATTGTTGCTTTATGGCGGAAACTCGAAGGAGGGTTTCGGGATTCTGTATTGTCAACTACAAGGGAGGAGGACCTCGGGATTTCAAGATCTAAGGTAAACGTGTGTAGCCATAGGCCGAAGGCCATTTATCTAAATGTTAGAATGGAATCTAACATATACCTCTAAGGATTTCGACATCACTAGGAGCAAGGACAATTTCGGGATTTTAGATCCACAAGGTAAGTGCTTATGGTATTCGGCCAAGGCCATAGTTGATGTTTCAGATTTGTTTCTTATTTGTTGGAAAGCCGAAATTAACCGGTTAAGTGATTTAATAGTTGGCCGATTACAAGAAGAGTATCACGAAGTTTCCGGGATTTGATTAGTAATCAAATCGGCAGCAAGGTAAGGACTTTGGTTGCAATAATCCTTCAGGATTTGATCATATAGCCGAATAGGCTTTTGCTAAACATTAAGTAATTGGCCGAATGTAGGAATTTGAGATCTAAAGCGTTAGATCGAGATTTTTCGAGATTTCGATGAACTCGATAAGTATATCAGTGTGTACCCCACACTATCTCTTAATAGATTTATGGTAATGTTTTAATGCATGTGTTAATAAGAATGTGAAAGATATGGCTAAGGTACCATGCAATGGTACAAAGTACTCAGGTACGTTTACCCACTCCTACTATGAGTATAATATGATCTGTTATGGCACACATGTGAAACTATAAGAATGTGAATAAAGAATATGGCATGATATTGCATGTTTTGTATGGCATAGGCATATGGGTTATATGGAAAGGGGGAGTGATTGGTGGTTATATACCCCAATATCTGAATGTGGTGACTTTGGTCACGTTATCTGAATGTGGTGTCTCATGACACAAAATAATTATCTCCGTGGCTATGCCACGAATATTATAAGAGGCGATGAGCATGTCGATCGCAATGATCGCCTTCAATGATGTGTAGCGGATGGAGGGTTGACTTAGTAGTCCCCACGGTGTGCAGGTTGGTACGGGTGATGTGTAGCGGATGGTAACTAGGTTTGGGTTGGGTTTGCACCATTTTATTATTTAATTATATGCATATGTATGAACCGATATGCCTAAACTATTGGGATTTAGTGTTGGTTACACATTGAGTCTGTTTGACTCACCCCGTTGGGAATATTTTTCAGGTGACACTCAGTGATGGACCGGGTCGGCGGGAGCTTAGTGGTGGCCATGCTCAGCACAAAGATTATTTTCAATTTGGACTCTTCATTTTCTTATAAGTATCTTGGATTTATTTCGGGTTTTGCTTCGATGTAATAAGGCCACTAGTATGAAACTGTTTATGCATGTATTTTAATTATTTTATTATGATACAATTTTTATCAATCTAAAGTTTAAGCAACTCTTCTTAAAAATAAATGTAAATGTTTAGACACCTAAACACAAACGATTTCGAATTAAAGATTAACCCCAAAACAACTCGGTATTTTTATAAAATCACCCCAAATTTTCCAAGTAATAAACATGAAATTAAAACGTTTTACTCGAGGAACATATCGGATCAGTGCAGGCTCGTGGGCGGGTTTGGGGTGTTTCAAATTGGTATCGAGCCGGTTCAAAAACTCGGCTCTGGGGTTTTGGGCTCCAAAACGTTTTCTAAAAATGGGCTTTTAAAGGATAACAGTGCATTAGCTCAAGATGGCACTGCGTCTCAGACCCAAGTCCGCTGTAAGTACCCTAAACCATTGTGTAATATACATGTGGGCTTTATGGGCTTTATGGGATGTAGACTAGTTTAAATAGACTCGATGGACTATAGGCTTAGTTTAAACCACTTCTTAAACTTTCATAAGACTTAATTTCACTAAACAAACCCGTTAACGAGCCACAAGACTAGGGTTTGGTAACCGTCAGACGCATGTCTAGGATTGGATCCGGAAGAGCTTGGTATTTAAGCGATCCCTAGTGACTCACCTCCTCTTCATTTGGAATCTTACAGTGCGAGGTACTGTTCACCTTAGTCGAGTTAGGGTGTGGCAATAGGCAGACGCATACCTAGGAGTGGATTCAGGGAGAGCTTGGTATTTAAGCAGTTCTAGCGACTCACCTCCTCTTCGCTGGAATCCTACCTGGTGCGTGGTGACTATTCACCCTAGTTATGAGGACTCGTTGATGGGTTAAACCCTATAATTAAAACCCGAAAGGGACCAGCCACCCTAGTTTAAAAAAAATACCGAAATACCCCAAATTTCAAAAATTACCGAAATAACCTTAATTCATAAAATCACCAAGGAACCCTGAATTAGAAAATTTACGAAAATACCCCTGATTTACAAATTTTTAAATTAACCCCAATTTATTACCAAAATACCCCTGTAGGTGAAATGACGAAAATACCCCTGGGATAGGAATAGGACGAAAATATTGAATGATGAATGTGTGTTGAATGAATGTGCTCCTTTAAATTAGGATAGAAGACTTGAAACTTTGATCGATCGAAAGAACTACTTCTAAACTTCTTTCATAAAATTTCTTCGCGGATAATCAGTGGAACAAAATACTAATGCATAAAAATTTCTTAATCAGATTAAAGCGCGATCGTAGACATGAGTTCTAGGGGCGTGGTCGTAATGTGCGAGGGCGTGGTAGAGCGAGAACGACCAGATCGGAACCCGTTAGGTCTGGACAAGGGTCCAAAAATGAGGTACCACCACCCCCACCACCAGTTGTTGGTGTTGAGCAGCAAGATCAGACGGGGAGGATCTGATGCTCGCGAGCAATGCTGCGAGTTCTTGAGATGGTGGTTTGGAGCGGTGGAGGTATGGGAGCTCGAAAATCTATACCCGAAGTGACTCGAGCCAATGGGGTGAGGTGTTTCGTGGTGTATCTCAGTGTGGCACCCGATGACGGTGAGTATTGGTTGGAGGCAATCGAGCGAATTATGGACGAGCTCGATTTAAGCTGCGAGGAGAAACCGAAGGGATGGTGGCACTACTTGCGACGAAGCATATCAATGGTGGCTCACGATCCGGGATGGTGCCACAGTGAGGATCTTACTTGGGAATATGTTAAGGCGGCGTGATCGGAAGAAGTATGTTGGTACGATTATCCGATGCCAGAGGAAGGCATTTCTAGGGTGGTTTAAGGGAACAAGTCCGTAGCGGAGTCTGAGGTGAATTCTTAAAGGTGAGTCGGTATGCTCGAGGATAGTGGCTACGGAGCATGAGCGGTGTGTCCGGTTTGAGGACGGACTTAGAGATGACCTAAGGTTGTTGATAGCTCCCACAGCGGGAGCGGGAATTTGCCGTATTAGTGGAGAAGGCTAAAGTGGCCGAAGGAGTTAAGGACTGTAAGGCGAGAACTCGATTGGAATAGGCAAAAGAGAGGATTCGGATCGTGCTGGGTCATGCGGGAATGCGCGAGAAGAGGCCTAGAGTTGATGGGCCGCGAGGTCGCAAGTTATGACAGGAGAGCGTGATCGTACTTGTGATCGGTGTGGGAAGAGGCACCTAGGAGAGTGTTGGAAGAAGGCAGGGGATGTTTCAAGTGTGGGTCCAAGGACCACATGATTAAGGACCTGTCCTATAAAAATAGACGGGGCCGACCAACGGTCAAGGTTCTAATCAGTGGAAGAGGGGACAACGGCCTCGGCGGGGTCGTGGTCCAAATAATGAGGTAATGGTGCTTTGGAAGAGGACGTGAGACCCGGGCCGAGGTGTTGGCAATGCCGAGGCAAGACGGCGGGTCTAGTGTATGCGGTTCACCGGAGGAGGGAGGACGAAGACGCGTCGGGCGTCATAACCGAGTGACGTTCCTTATAGCGAACAAGCCTTATTTTGCTTTGATTGATGTGGGCTCGACCCATTCCTATGTTCCATGTAGTGTAGTTGAAACACTAGGCATAGACTCGAACTATCGATAGGGAGATGATGTAGTAAGCCCATTAGGCCAAATTGTAGTGGTGAATAAGATCTTTCGGGCGTACCCTTAGAAATTCGGGAGTGATATTTTCTCGCCGACTTAATGGAACTTCCCTTGGAGAATTCGATCTCATACTTGGCATGGGTGGCTAGTAGAACACCGAGCTATATTGGATTGTGCAACTAAGCGAATGGAGTTAAAAGCGCCGGAGGATGAGGCGATAATTATGATAGGAGAAAGAAGAAACTACTTGTCTAACGTAGTCTCGCGCTTAAAGGATGATAAAATGGTTCGGAAAGGGTGCAAGGCATTTCGACTTTTGTTAGGCGTTGGATGCCAAAGAAGGGGAGTTAGTGGAGTTAGAATAAAGAAAGGAGTTCGTGGATGTCTTTCCGGAGGAGTTACAGAATACCCGGGACAGGGGAGGTGGAGTTTGGAATTAACTTGCTGCCTGGAACGGTGCCAGTATCTATCGCTCCGTATAGAATGGCACCGAAGGAGTTGGTTGAGCTCAAGGCTCAAATCCAAGAGTTGTTTGATCGTGGGTTCATTCGACCCAGTGTGTCTCCATGGGGAGCACCGGTCTTGTTTGTGAAGAAGAAAGATGGGACTATGCGTATGTGCATAGATTATCGTCAGTTGAATAAGCTGACCATCAAGAACAAGTACCCTTTACCAAGGATAGACGACTTGTTTGATCAGCTTAAGGGGGCAGCGGTATTCTCAAAGATAGACCTAAGGTCTGGATATCATCAACTTAAGGTGAAGGAAGCAGATATCCATCAGACAGCCTTTCGAACAAGATACGGGCATTATGAGTTCTTAGTAATGCCGTTCGGATTGACGAACGCCCCAGCCGCATTCATGGATATGATGAACCGGGTTTTTCAACCTTACTTGGATAGGTTCGTCGTTGTGTTCATAGACGACATCTTAGTATATTCCAAGTCTGAAGAGGAGCATGATGAGCATCTCTGGGTTGTGTTGCAAGTATTAAGGGAGAAGAAGCTTTACGCCAAATTCAGCAAGTGTGAATTTTGGCTTAAGGAGGTCGCATTCTTAGGGCATGTAGTGTCTGCAGAAGGGATAAGAGTGGATCCTAGGAAGATTGAGGCAGTGTTGGATTGGAAACCACCTAAGTCTGTGGCTGAGATTCGAAGTTTCTTGGGATTGGCAGGCTACTACAGAAGGTTTGTTTAAGGATTTTCTTCTATAGCCGCACCGTTGACAAAGTTGTTGAGAAAGGAGGTACCTTTCATTTGGACAGATAGGCAACAGGAGAGCTTTGAGAAGCTTAAGAGAGTTTTAGTGAAGCTCCTGGTTTTGATTCACCGGAGGAGGCGAGGAAGGACTTTGTGGTGTCTTGTGATGCTTCTCACACGAGATTAGGATGTGTTCTAATGCGGGGACGGAAAGGTTGTAGCTTATGCATCTCGACAACCGAGGCCACATGAGGTTAACTACCTGACGCATGACTTGGAACTGGCGGCAGTGGTCTTTGCTCTTAAGGTGTGGAGGCACTACCTTTATGGAGAAAAGTCAGTGATCTACACGGACCACAAGAGTCTTAAGTATCTCATTGACTCGGAAGGAGCTGAAATTGAGGCAATGAAGGTGGGTGGAATTGCGAAGGATTATGATTGTTCCATAGAGTATCATCCAGGGCAAGGCGAATGTAGTGGCAGATGCCTTAAGTCGAAAAGTGGTGTCGGATCTGAGGGCAATGTTTGCACATCTGAGCTTGTATGACGATGGAAGTCTGCTGGCAGAGTTGCAAGTTAAGCCGTCATGGCTGAATGAGGTAAAGGAAAGTCAGTTAGTGGATGAGGACTTAAGTGCTAAGTTGCAACAAGTGCAGAGTGGAGAGTTGGAAGATTATGGTATTAATAACGAAGGAGTGTTGTGTTTTAAGGGTAAGGTCTGTATGCCGAGGAACAAGGAGTTAAGGCGAGATGATTCTTCAGAATCGCATGGTAGCCCCTATGCTATGCATCCCGGAGGTACTAAATTTGCTGAGGATCTAAAGGAACAGTTTTGGTGGCACAGTGCGAAGAAGGAAGTTACTGGAATTTGTCGGCAAGTGCTTAACGTGTCGCAAGTTAAGGCTAAACACCAAGTTCCGTCAGGATTGCTTCAACCGATAATGATTCTGCAGTGGAAGTGGGAGAGAATTACCATGGACTTCGTTAGTGGGTTTCCTCTTACGCCTACTAAGAAGGACTCGGTATGGGTGATAGTGGACCGGTTGACCAAGTCCGCCACTTCATTCCGGTAAGAGTTGATTATTCTTTGCAGAAGTTAACAAAGTTATATGTATGAAATTGTGAGGTTGCATGGAGTGCCACTATCAATTATTTCAGATAGGGATCCAAGGTTTACTTCTCGGTTTTGGAAGGCTCTACATCAGGCTTTGGGCACTAAATTGGATTTCACTACGGCTTTTCATCCATAGTCGGACGGGCAGTCTGAACGAGTAATCCAAGTGTTGGAAGATATCTTTGAGAGGTCGTGTGATAGACTTCAGAGGAAGTTGGGAAGAATATTCTTTGTTAGCGAAATTTGCATACAACAACGACTATCAAGCCAGTATTCGGATGGCACCGTATGAAGCGCTGTATGGACGAAAGTGTCGCACTCCTACGTGTTGGACGGAATTGGGGGAACGACGAGTTTTGGGTCCAGAGATTGTGGCAGAATCTGAAGAGAAAGTTGAGATAATTCGCGCACGGTTGAAGGAAGCATCGGCGAGCAAAGTAAGTCGTCACGCAGATCTTAAGAGGAAAGAAATAGAATTTGATGTGGGAGATCAAGTGTTTCTTAAGGTATCGCCTTGGAAGAAGGTGATGAGATTTGGTCGCAAAGGGAAGTTAAGTCCAAGGTTTATAGGACCATATTAGGTATTGAAGCGAGTTGGACCAGTGGCATACCAGTTAGAGTTGCCTTCGGAATTGAAGCAGATACACGACGTATTCCATGTGCCCATGCTACGTCGTTATCATTCGGATCCATCTCATGTAGTTCCGGTTGAAGAGGTGGAATTAAGGCCAGATTTGTTGTAACATCCTGAAAAGGGCCTATGCATTTTTGGTTTAATTGTACGAAATGACATATCTTATGTGTTATGAATATATTTTAAACACTTTTGGAAACCTGGAAATGTATGGAAATGTTAAGTTTAAAAGAGGAAAGTGAACATTTTTAGAACCTTGGAAATGTAAGGAAATGTCTTGTAAGGAAATGTCATGGAAATGTAAGGAAATGTCTTGTAAGGGAATGTCATGGAAATGTAAGGAAATGTCAAGTTTCTGAGCCGATCGAAAATTTTTGGAAACTTAGAAATGACCTAGAAATGACGAGTTTTAAGGTTTAAAAGGGGAAATTAAGGCAAGGTGGCCTTAAAAGAAAAATTTTGTGAAATTTGACACACAAACAAAGCTTGGAAAAGTGGTGCTCAAGATGTCACTTAGGGCCTATGGAAATGGCGCCATATGCCGGAGGAATGGGCGAGTTCGAGTCACTTGGGAAGCAAATAAAGGAGGTTTTATTTTTGCTTCGGAGGTAAGACCGAGGTGGACGGCACATGGCTATAAATTAGGAGCTTTTATTATTTTATAAATAGTGGATAAATAAGGGATTTATTTATCATTATTTTTAAGAGATAATTGTTGGATTAAATTCTTTTAATTTGAATAAAGAAATAAAGAGGAAAATAAGGGAGAAGTGATGGCCAAGTAAGGGACTTTGAGTTTAATAATTTCGGCTAAGTAAGGATAGTTGATGAATTATCTTTTATTTTAAGTGATAATTAAAGAGATAAAGCTATTAAAATAGAGGAGTGGTGGCCAAGTAAGGGACTCCTTAGATGATAATTTCGGCTATAAAAGGAAGGAATGAGGGCTACTCATCAATTTGTGCTTCCTCCTTTCTCTGCGAATTCTTAGTGCTCTCTTCTCTTCTTTTCTTTCTTTTCTTTTGTCAAGTCGAGATTAAGTAATTGTTGGAACCTAGCCGAATATTTTCCTCTCCATTAGAAGCCATAATGAATCCTCCATCTTTATTCTTCCTTCTCTTTCTTTCCAATCCATCAAAAGTGAATCTTTGAGGGCTTCAAGCATAGGTGTTGTCGATTTCTTCAAAGGTAAGAACAAGCTTGATTCCCTTTCTTTTCTTTTAGATTAGCCGGGAGATAATCTAACCCCATACATATTATGGTTGCCGAATATGGAAGGACCTTTCGGGATTATCGAGTAGTCGACTAAAAGGAGGAGTATTCGGGATTTCTAAGATTAAGGTAAGACATGTGAATATTCGGCCAAAGGCCTTGATTTATGTTTGATGATTAAGATTAAGTCTAACGTAAGGTTTTAGGGATTTTGACATTCCTAGTGAAACAAGGAACAGTTTGGGATTTGTTGGTGTTCCAATCGGCAACAAGGTAAGAATACTAATCCTACTAGGATTTGGAGTTTTGGCGAATGGCTTTTTATTAAGGTAATAAGTGATAAATCAATGTAGGGATTAAGGATCTAAGCATTAGGTCAAGCTTTCGGGATCTCAAGGAAATTTTAAGCGAATCAGTGTGTACCCCACACTAATTCTTAATATGTTTTATGGTGTGTTTAATTAAAATATGTGATATTAAGAATATGAAAGTGGCTAAGGTACCATGATATGGTACAAAGTACTCAGTGCACGTTTCCTACTTCCACTAGGATTATGAAATATGTTATTTATAACATGTGAAAATTTATAAGAATGAGAATTTAAGTATGATATGCATGATATGAATAATATGGGTCATTCGGGATATATGAAAAAGGGGAAGTGAAGGTGATGACTACGGTCTCACTATCGAATATGGTGACTTCGGTCACATTATCACGAATGTGGTAACCGGTTACATTATTCGAATGTGGTGTCTCATGACACAATTATCAGTGGCTATGCCACAAAATTTATATGGGCGATGAGCACGCCGATCGCAAGTTGCGCCCGATGGTGTGTAGCGGATGGAGGGTTGACTTAGTAGTCCCCACGGTGTGACTGGCAGGTACGGGGGTGTGTAGCGGATGGACAACTAGGTTTGGGTTTGGGAATGCATCATAACCTGTATTCTAAGTTTTGAATGTGTAATATGTGATATGCCCGATTCTATTATGATTTAGTGTCGTGTACACATTGAGTCTGTTTGACTCACACCCTGTTGGGAACATTTTTCGGTGATGAACAGTGATGGACCGGGACGGCAGAACTTGTGGTGGCCATGCTCAACATGAAGTTTATATTTTGAGGACTCTTGAATTTATTTTAGTACTTTGAATTATTTTGGGAATTATTTGATGTAATAAGGCCATAAGACCATAGTTGAATTACTTTACACTTATTTTTATTTATTATGATTATGAATTTTATCTATTAAAATTTAATTATTTTTTTTTTTAAACTAAACCCTAAATATTTTGTCACTTAAGATAAAAGGGATTTCAATATAAAACGAACCTGTTTTCAACACAAGCCCAACCCAAAACAATATTTTCCTTAAAATCACACAAGTTTCCCTAAGAACAAAAGAATTTTGAACCGGTTTACTTGAGGAACATACCAAATCTGGTCAAAGCTCGTGGGCCGGGTTTGGGGTGTTTCATTTGTCCTATGAGGAAGAGCAGATTCAGATCTTGGAACGAGATGTGAAAGTGTTGCGAAGGAAGTCAGTTCCTTTGGTCAAAGTGTTATGGCGTAATCACGGATCGGAAGAAGCTTCGTGGGAGCCAGAAGAAGCAATGCGATAGCAATACCCTCACTTATTTTAGCCAGGTAATTTCGAGGTCGAAATTATTTTAAGGGGGGTAGAACTGTAATATCCCAGATTTATGGCTCATGCATTAATGCTTAATTGTATGATATAGCATGTCTACGTGAATGTTGAATGTGTTTTATGAATTTTGTGAACCTTAGAATGTAGGAAAATGCCTTAGAAAATATTAAGTTTTAAGCTTTGAAGTGGAACTGGAGCAGAGTGGCCTTAAGAGAAATTGTAGGGGAAATATGACACAAAAATGGGCTTGTTTAAGTGGCTTGGAGGTGCCACTTAAGGCCTCAGTAGGTGACGCCACAAGCAGGGTGCAAGGGCCTAGGTTCGAGCTGCAAGGGAAGCAAATAAAAGAATTTTATTTTGCAGCAAGGAGCAAGAGAGGTGGGCGGCAATAGGATACTAAGAGGATGAGCTTAAGATGAGCTAAATCCCTTTTAAAATTACGGCTAAGGTAAGGATAAATGATGATTTTATTTTAATTATTTTTAAATGGGAAGATAAGAGATAAAATAGGAGAAAAGCAAGGATGAGCCAATGTTTGAGTGTTAGCCGAATTCAAGGGGGGAGTAAGTGAGGCAATCGGTCATACTAAGGGGATCAAGTGCCGAATTTCATTCTTTTTCTCACCTTTCTCTTTAAGCCAAAATTCTTCTACTTTCTCCTCCTCTTCTTTTTCTTTCGTTCAACATTAATTTTTGCACCTTTTTCCTTATATGGCCGAATATTCCATCACCATTTGAGAGCCATAGCCGAACCCCTTATAGCCCTCATCCTCTTCTCATTTTTCTTTTCACCATTAAAGTGCCGAAACATCACTTCCATTTTGGGATCTAGAAGCCGAATAAACCCCAACCCCTAGCCGATTGTTCAAAGCCAAAAGTTCACTTCTTTGGCACTCTCTGAATCGATTTCCCCTGCAAATCTCCTTGTCGATATTGTGAAGGTGGATGATCATTTGCGGTTGGTCTTTCTTCTTTGGTAAGAAATTTCTTTGATGTCGATTTATTCTTTTCTTTCTCATTTGTCGAAATCAAGACCCTAACCACATTGTTGCTTTATGGCCGAAACTCTGAAGGAGGGTTTCAGGATTCTGTATTGTCGACTACAAGGGAGGAGGACCTCGAGATTTCAAGATCTAAGGTAAACGTGTGTAGCCATAGGCCGAAGGCCATTTATCTAAATGTTAGAATGGAATCTAACATATACCTCTAGGGATTTCGACATCACTAGGAGCAAGGACAATTTCGGGATTTTAGATCCACAAGGTAAGTGCTTATGGTATTCGGCCAAGGCCATAGTTGATGTTTCAGATTTGTTTCTTATTTGTTGGAAAGTCGAAATTAACCGGTTAAGTGATTTAATATTTGGCCGATTACAAGAAGAGTATCACGAAGTTTCCAGGATTTGATTAGTAATCAAATCGGCAGCAAGGTAAGGACTTTGGTTGCAATAATCCTTCGGGTTTTGATCATATAGCCGAATAGGCTTTTGCTAAACATTAAGTAATTGGCCGAATGTAGGAATTTGAGATCTAAAGCGTTAGATCGAGATTTTTCGGGATTTCAGTGAACTCGATAAGTATATCAGGTGTGTACCCCACACTATCTCTTAATAGATTTATGGTAATGTTTTAATGCATGTGTTAATAAGAATGTGAAAGATATGGCTAAGGTACCATGCAATGGTACAAAGTACTCAGGTACGTTTACCCACTCCTACTATGAGTATAATATGATCTGTTATGGCACACATGTGAAACTATAAGAATGTGAATAAAGAATATGGCATGATATTGCATGTTTTGTATGGCATGGGCATATGGGTTATATGGAAAGGGGAAGTGATTTGTGGTTATATACCCCAATATCTGAATGTGGTGACTTCGGTCACGTTATCTGAATGTGGTGTCTCATGACACAAAATAATTATCTGGTGGCTATGCCACGAATATTATAAGGATGATGAGCACGTCGACTGCAGCGACTGCCTTCGATGATGTGTAGCGGATGGAGGGTTGACTTAGTAGTCCCCACGGTGTGCAGGTTGGTACGGGTGATGTGTAGCGGATGGTAACTAGGTTTGGGTTCGGGTTTGCATCATTTTATTATTTAATTATATGCATATGTATAAACTGATACGCCTAAACTATTGGGATTTAGTGTTGGTTACACATTGAGTCTGTTTGACTCACCCGTTGGGGAATATTTTTCAGTGACACTCGGTGATGGACCAGGGTCGGCAGGAGCTTAGTGGTGGCCATGCTCAGCACAAAGATTATTTTCAATTTGGACTCTTCATTTTCTTATAAGTATCTTGGATTTATTTGGGTTTTGCTTGATGTAATAAGGCCACTAGTATGAAACTGTTTATGCATGCATTTTAATTATTTTATTATGATACAATTTTTATCAATCTAAAGTTTAAGCAACTCTTCTTAAAAATAAATGTAAATGTTTAGACACCTAAACACAAACGATTTCCGAATTAAAGATTAACCCCCAAACAACTCGGTATTTTTATAAAACCACCCCAAATTTTCCAAGTAATAAACATGAAATTAAAACGTTTTACTCGAGGAACATACCAGATCCGGTCTGGGCTCGTGGACCGGGTTTGGGGGTGTTTCAAGACTTGTCGTATAGTGAAGAACCGATCCGAATTGTGGCACGTGAGACCAAAGAGTTGAGAAATAAGAAAATCTCTTTAGTGAAAGTATTATGGCATAAACACGGTGTTGAAGAGGCTACGTGGGAGCCTGAGATCATTATGAGAGAGCAATATCCACACCTATTCACTGGTAAGATTTTCGGGGACGAAAATCCCTAAGGGGGGAGAGTTGTAACAGCCCGGTTTAGACTCTAGTCAGAATAGTGGTTTCGAGACCACAAATTTGAGGTCAGAATAATATTTTAATATTATTTTCTGTGTTTACAGTATGTGATTTAGTCTGTGTGAAATTTCTGTGTGAAAATTTTATCGATTGTGTGTTTAATTTGCAAAAAGGACTTAATTGTATAAGGTGTAAAAGCTGTGTGCTGATTTTTAAGTGTCAAATTGTGGATGGCTTTTTAAGATGGAGGCTTTATGAGGCAAATAGTCCATTTTTATGTTAGTGGATGGTTAAATGACTTATAAACCATAATGTTAATTTGTCCTTTATGATAATAAAAAGGTTAGATATGTCATTTATGTATTAAAATGTAATAATAATAAAACAAAAAGATGAAAGTGGTCATCTTTTATGCATCCATTTTTGACCGAATTAGCAAAGAAGAAGAAAGAAAAGAGAAAGCTAGGTTTCGGTTGATGTTAAGCTTGATTCAAGGTATGTTTGAGCTCGGTTTTTGATAATCTCTACGTTTTTGTAATCGTTGCTTTGTGCTCTACAAAACCCATGCTTAAATTTTGTGAATTGATGATTTTTATAAAATGTGCCATTGATGAAATGGTAAGCTTTGTGATGAATGTTGGTGTTAAATGAAAGATATGTGTTTAATGAACATGTTTTATTCTTGAACTTTTGATGAATTTAGCTAATTAGGGCTAAATTGAGAAAATAGCATTTTGAAGGATTAAAATGTGAAATAAATGAAAGGTGTGGGCTTGTATGAATATAGTGAGAATTCGGCTAGGCATTGGTGCAGGCTAATTATGTGAATTTGATGATTTTGTGAAAGAGGGACTAAAGTGTCAAAATGTAAAAATGTGAGGGCTATTTTGTAAAATGCCCTAAATATGTGTGTTTGGACTAAAATGAATGATTTGGTGATTGAATGGATTAAATTTGAATGTGTATAGACCAAGAAAGGAGAGGTTCGGATCGAGATCGAGGCAAAGATAAAGTGCTCGATTGACCGACCGTTTTGATAGTTCAATGTCCGAGGTAAGTTCGGACACAATACGAACATTTAGTTATGTTAAATGTTATGAAATGAATGTTATAATGATATTGAAATGTGGATGCCATGTGAGAGTTGAGTTTGAGTTATGTGGCACTAAGTGTGCGTATTCTAAAACATGATCGAGATGATCAGCACTGTGTGTGCGAAATAATATAAGCTTCGACTTTGTGGTTGGCATTGTGTGTGCGATACTGATTGAAGAGCGGTTTGATATAAATGCACTATGTGTGCGATGATAATTAAGTTTCGGCTAAATATCGGGGCACTAATTGTGCGATTGAATTAAAGAAGAGACGGAAGTGGATCGAAAGGGAAAAGTGAGTATTGAGTAGCAAATGTAATTGACTACTAGGTGTTGACTAAGGTACGCTCGGAACCTATGTGGTTGATGAATTCATGAATGAGATTATGAAATGTTAAATGAGCATTTTAGTTTTGGATGGCATGATATATACATGTATATGTGGAATAATCTATGTGATGATTACTTTTATTATAATGTATCGTGTTACGAACTTACTAAGCTTTGAAAGCTTACTGTGTGATTTGTTTCTCTGCTTTGCAGTGTCAGTAAAGATTACTCGGATCCAGGAATCGTCAGCATCTCAATCACACTATCGGCATTCTATTTTGGTACTTTTGGAAAGATGTACATAGTTGAAATATGGCATGTATAGGCTAGTTGTTTTGAATCATATTTGAGATGTGTAAATAGCCATGTGATGTGGCTAGCTAAGTGTTGGTAATGTGCATGAGTGAATATGGTATTTGGTGCATATTTTGATATGGCATGATGGTAATGAATTAGCATATGAATGGTGAATTCAATGATGAATTAATGCCTTAGTGATTTAGTGAGGTTATGGATGATTTATACCTAGATTTACATGTAATTTGGTTGTATAAAATGGCATGCTTAGAAATGAGATCCTATGTGATGATATGATGATTGTTGGACATGAAATTGGTTGCCAAATTGTGTGTATAAAGATGCTCAGTGCTTGTAGGATTGACCCATGTGGGTGGCATTTTGGCCTCGAAAATGGCCTAATTGAGCCATACGGTTGTGGCACACGGGCGTGCCTAGTGACCGTGGGGCTAAGTCAGTAGCTAGCCTAATAACACACGGCCAAGACAAGGGCGTGCTTAGTTGCCGTGTGAGAAAGTCAGAATATGGCTAAGAGTACACGGCCTTAGCACACGGGGTACTGGGTGGCCGTGGATGGGAAGTCAGATTCGACCACGGTCAAGGCACACGGGCGTGCTTGGTGGCCGTGGATATGAGGTCAGATTCGACCAGGGGAAGGACACACGGGGGTGTCCAGCTGCCGTGGGAGGCACACGGTTTGCCCACACGGGCGTGCATCCCCTGAAACCTAGAAAAGTTTTTAAATTTCAAAAGTTTAGATGTGTTTGGTTTAGTCCCGACCCCGCCTAGCATGTGTTTAAGGTCTTATACGCCTTAAAAAGGGACTAATTATTTATGTTTGATGTATTATGATGATGATTGACTTTGTGTCGTAAATGTGTTGTGAAATAAATCTATTGGCCGGTAATGCCTCTTAACCCTATTACGGCGACAGTTTCGGGTTAGGGGTGTTACAGTCATTAACATAAACACGAAGCCAATGCCACATCTTAGATGTGGTCTTATATGGGGTCACCTCTGAGTGTCGATGCCATATCCCGGATATGGTCTTATACGGAATCTCACTTCAAGTATCGATGCCATATTCCGGATATGGTCTTATACTATTCTCAAATTCAATACCGAAGCCATATCCCAGATATGATCTTATACAGAATCTCAATTCGGTGCTGAGGCCATGTCCCCGCTTACACGGGACCTTATCCATCTCATGTCTCGATGATAGTATTCTCACAATTATTATAGTCCTACCGGGACTTCAACATCTCAACTTTTATCATCTTTCTCATTCAAAACCAATACTCAATTTCATAGAATATCATGTATTATCATAATATCAAACATTCTCAAACATACTAGCATAAATGTTGAATTTATCACATACAAACTTACCTCGATTTCAAAATAAGCTAGATCGTCGATCTAGTCCGATACTTTGTTCTTTCCCTGGTCGAGGTAAATTCTTGGTTCTTCTTGATCTATAATAGCAAATTAGCTCATTTAACAATCACATTAATAAATACATTTCAATAACCATGCTTTGGCAAAATTACTATTTTGCCCTTAGACTTTTGCAAAATGACCATTTTACCCCTAGGCTCGAAAATAAATTCTAATCAAATTTCTACCTTTATCGAGCCTAAGTGAACATTTATTTCTATTATGGCTACCATCAAAACTCAACATTTCACAGATTTACTACATATTTTACAACCTTTACAAAAATGTCCTTTTAGGTGTTTTCATGGTAACACCTTTCACAAAAGTTGTTCATCTAACAACTAAGACTCAATTTCTTCCATAAAAATGCAGCAAATAACATAAATGCTCAAATGACAAAACCCTAAACTTTCAACCATTTTGCAATATAGTCCCCTCTTTAGCTAGCTTAAGCTTTAGGGGTTTCAAAAGTACAATTTTTATCAAGATATGATCACTAAAGCACTTACTTGCAAGGAGAAAGCTTGGCTAAAATTTTTGAGTTCTCAAACCCCTTGTTTGCTGAAAATTTCGGTGGAGAAGAGAGGAAAGATGATATCTTTTTCCTTTCTTTATTTTATTTTATTTCTTCAATTTAATCCACCTAATCTAACAACTTTGACCAATTTTGATATTGTTTGTCCCCTATGGCCGGCCAACTATTATTTAAGGGGATAATTGCCCTTTAAAGACCTCCAAATAATATTCCATAGCTATTTGGCACCCTTAGCTTGTAAAATAGAACTTTTGCACTTTTTTGCAATTTAGTCCTTTTTTCGCGATTAAGCATGAAATCACTAAAATTAAAGCACCAAAATTTTCATGCACTTATATAATCATGCTCTAACTCATAAAATATCATGAAAGTAATTTTCTCTGACCTCAGATTAGTGGTTCCAAAACTACTATTCCGACTAGCCCCTAAATCGGGTTGTTACAATTCTCCACCCTTAAGGATTTTCGTTCTCGAAAATCTTACCTGTAAAAAAGGTTGGGATATTGGTTTCTCATGGTCTCTTTGGGCTCCCATGTAGCCTCTTCTATTCCATGTCTCTTCCATAGCACTTTAACAAGGGCTATACTTTTGTTTCTCAGGTGTTTGACCTCTCGTGCCAAAATCTTAACCGGCTCTTCGCCATAAGTCATATCCGGTTGAATCTCTACTTCTGATGGCACAATCACATGTGAAGGGTCGGAACGATAAGCTACCGGTCCTATCCTCTCGGTAACTTCATAAGGTCCGATAAAACACGGACTCAATTTGCCTTTCCGGTCAAATCTGAGGACTTTTCTTCATGGTGATACTTTAAGAAATACTTTATCACCTACTTGGAACTCAATCTCTTTCCATTTCAAATCCGAGTAGGATTTTTGTCTATCTGAGGCCGCTTTCAGACATTCACGTATCACCTTTACTTTCTCTTCAGTTTCCCTGACCAAATCAACCCTGTGAATCTGATTCTCTCTAAGTTCTGTCCAATACAAGGGCGTTCGGCACTTACGCCCATACAATGTTTCATAAGTTGTCATCTTCAAACTTGACTGAAAACTGTTGTTGTAGGAAAATTCTACCAACGGTAAGTATTTTTCCCAATTACCTTGGAATTCCAAAACGGAACATCGAAGGATGTCTTCAAGTATCTGTATCACTCTTTTCGACTGCCTGTTAGTTTGTGGATGGAAAGCTGTACTGAAATTCAATTTTGTGCCTAAAGCCTCTTGCAACTTTTTCCAAAATCGTGACGTGAATCTCGGATCTCTATCCGAAATGATCGAAAATGGTACACCATGAAGTCTTACTATCTCTGACATGTACAAATCTGCCAACTTATCAAGAGAATAATCAACTCGTACTGGTATGAAATGGGCTGACTTCGTAAGTCTATCGACTACAACCCATACAGCATCCTTCTTTTTTGGCGTCAACGGTAAATCCGTCACGAAGTCCATAGTAATACGGTCTTATTTCCACTCGAGAACCAATATAGGCTGAAGTAGACCCGAAGGTACTTAGTGTTCAGCCTTCACTTGATGAAAAATTAGGCATCTCGAAACAAACTCAGAAATGTCTTTCTTCATACTCGGCCACCAATACCACTTCCTCAAGTCATTGTACATCTTCGTGCTGCCTGGGTGCACAGTTAAACATCCGCTATGTGCTTCATGCAAAATCTTTCGAATAAGTTCATCATTTCTGGGTACACAGACCCTATCTTGAAACATCAAACATCCGTCAAGACTTACCCGAAAGTCTGAATCAACATTTGATTCACTTAAAACTCTTTTAGCTTGTAAGTTGCTGTCATCTTTCTGAGCTTCACAAATCTCTTGGAGAAACAATGGTCTAGCCCTCAACTCGGTTAGAATAGAACCATCATCTGAAAAAACCATCCGCGTATTCATGGCTCTCAGCGTAAACAAGGATTTTCTGCTCAAAGCATCGGCAACCACGTTCGCCTTTCTCGGATGGTAGTCAATCACTAACTCATAATCCTTGATCAGCTCTAACCATCTTCGTTGCCTCAAATTCAATTCCTTTTGAGTCATCAAGTATTTTAGGCTCTTATGGTCGGTGAATATCCGACACCTTTCGCATATAAATGGTGTCTCCATATATTCAATGCAAACACAATGGCGACCAACTCTAAGTCATGGGTCAGGTAATTCTTCTCGTGCATCTTTAATTGTCTAGAGGCATATACAATCACCTTACCCTCTTGCATAAGTACACAACCCAATCCATTCATGGATGCATCACTATAAACCACAAATTCTCTTCCCAGCTCAGGTTGCACCAAAACAAGAGCCTTAGTCAACAACGCCTTTAGTTTCTCAAAACTCTGTTGACACTTTTCTATCCAATCAAACTTCACATCTTTTTGCAATAATCTCGTCATCGGGGTAGCTATCATAGAGAACCCCTTGAAAAAATGCCTATAATAGCCGGCTAGGCCCAGAAAACTCCTCACTTCAGTTATGGTCCTTGGCAGTTTCCACTCAATAATTGCCGAAATCTTACTCGGGTCGACTCTAATTCTATTTCCCGAGACAATGTGCCCCAAAAATCCAACTTCCTTAAGCCAAAATTCACTTTTACTAAACTTGGCATACAATTGTTTATCTCTCAAAATTTGCAGAACCTTTCTCAAATGCTCGGCATGTTCGTTTTCATCTCGAGAGTAGATCAGTATATCATCAATGAAGACCACGACAAATTTATCCAAATATGGCCGAAAAATGCGATTCATCAAGTCCATGAAAATGGCTGGGGCATTTGTTAAACCAAAAGGCATAACCGAAAATTCGTAGTGGCCATACCTCGTCCGAGATGCAGTTTTCGGCACATCCGAGTCCTTGAATCTCAACTTATAGTACCCAAACCTTAAGTCTATTTTGGAAAATACCGTGGCTCCCTTCAATTGATCAAACAAATCATCGATTCTTGGCAACGAGTACTTGTTCTTCACAGTTACATTATTAAGTTGCCGATAATCTATGCATAACCTCATAGAACCATCTTTCTTCTTCACAAATAATACGGGAGCGCCCCACGGAGAAAATCTCAGTCTTGCAAAGCCTTTATCCATTAGTTCTTGCAACTGTGCTTTCAATTCTCTTAGCTCGATTGGAGCCATTCTATATGGAGCAATAGAAATGGGGGCGGTACCCGGAGCTAACTCAATCCCAAATTCAATCTCCCTAACCGGAGGTAACCCTGGCAATTCCTCCGGGAAAACATCCAGATATTCGGACACTATGGGTACCGACTAAATTTTAAACTTAGTCTCTTTAGCATTCATTACAAAAGCAAGGTAAGCTTCGTACCCCTTTCTTAAATACTTCTGAGTCAACAAGGATGATATCACTACTGGTGATCTGTCTTGCTTATCTGATTCAACACGAATAAGATCTCCACTTTCACATTTTAACTCAATAAACTTCTTTCCACAATTTACAATCACATCATGAGTAACTAACCAATCCATCCCAAGGATTACATCAAACTCATCAAACGACAATAACATGAGATTTACAGGAAAACAATGACCCCTAATCATCAAAGGGCAACCTTTGCATATTCTATCAACCAATACACATTTGCCTAGGGGATTCGACACTCTTATCACAAATTTAGTAGACTCTATAGGCATGCTCATGCTAGAGACTAATTTCATGCAAATATATGAGTGGGTAGATCCCGGATCAATTAAAGCTATAACACAAGTATCATAAAGAGAAAATGTACCCATGATCACGTCAGGGGAGGACGCCTCTTCGCGAGCACGAATGACATATGTTCTCGCCGGTGCTCTACCTTCCACTCTCGCAGTCTGCTCTCTAGATGAATTCTTGCCACTCATCTCATTTCTCGGGTTTCTCTATGGTCTTCCTCTAGCAGTATTTCCCGGTCTTGCATTCTGAGATTTCTCTTTCTCCCCCACCTCAGGGCAATCTCTGATAAAGTGGTCTAGAGACCCAAACTTGAAACAAACCTTCTCGTTTGCTCGGCACTCACTAGAATGACGTCTGTCACACTGCGGGCATTCCGGTCTACTCGGTCGGGCATTGCCAACACTAGCAACCGAAGTAGTCGGAGCCTTAGACCCCAAGAATAGTTTACCCTTTCTTCGGTTTGAAAACCCGGCCGAAGTGGCTGATCGAGTAGCAAAATCCTTTGATTTCTTAGATGAGGATTGGTATGACTTACTCAGTTGTCTCTTTCTCGAGTCACGGGACTCAATCTCAGCTCTTCTTTTCTCTTTAGCCAACTCTTCAGCTTTACAGGCTCTATCTACCAATACCACAAGTTCTTTTAGTTCGAGAACTCCGACATATAGACGGATATCCTCATTTAACCCGTCATCGAACCTTTTGCACATGATAGCCTCTATCGATACGTACTCTCGAGCATATTTACTGAGCCTTACAAACTCACGCTCATATTCAGTCACCGTCATTCGTCCTTGCTTTAATTCCAAAAACTCATTTCTTTTCTGGTCGATGAATCTCTGACTAATATACTTCTTCTGAAATTTCTCTTGGAAGAATTCCAAGTTAATACTCTCCCTTAGTACCACCGACACAAGGGTATTCCACCACTGATAGGCCGAATCTCTCAAAAGAGATACTACACACTTCATACACTCTTCAGGCGTGCATAACAACTCATCGAATACCCTGATGGTATTCTCAAACCAGAATTATGCCCTATCCGGATCATCATCCTTACTAGCCCGAAATTCCTCGGCTCCTTGCTTCAGGATCTTGTCGACCGGAGGCCTTTCTCTTCTTACTACCTCAACTACTTGATGAGCTACAGAAGCGGGCTGAGGAATAGGTGGGGGTGGAGGGGGTTGAGCATTAGGATTTGCTCGAATGTACTCAGTGTACCAATTGCTCATCATATGGAGAAAGGCTTCTCGAGCCTCTTCTCCCTGACCCAAAGTCTCGAGTCTACTCTCAACTGGCGTAGTCCCTTGTGCGAGAGCCAGTGCATTATTCGCAGCATCATTAGCTGCAGTCCGATCGAGATCCATTACTATATAAAAATACAAGTCAAACCGTCAGGAGTCGTCACACTATCATTACACAAATACTCTTATGTATGACATATATAGCTAGACTAATACTTACACTACGTTAGTCTGAGAACCGACTAAATCGTAGCTCTGATACCATTAAATGTAACACCCCTTACCCGTGTTTAAAGCCAGAACTGGATACGAGGCATTACCTAACTCAACTCGCTTAAAAATACAACATTGGGTCATAAAAGTTTGCTCCAACTTAAAACTTTTCATAAAAACTCATAACATCATTATCTTAGGCCTACAAGGCCTTAAACATACTTACGGAAGGTTTTGGAATTAACCCAGAAATCTTTACGCACTTAGAAACTTTTGCCTAAACAGGGGCCACACGCCCGTGTTGTCTAAGGGACACGCCCGTGTGACCCTAGGACATGCTCGTGTTCTTCACCCGTGGTCAACACTAACTTATTTCACACGGCCAGACAAACGCCCGTGTCCTTGGCTCGTGTGCCTCACACGGCCTCGACACGCCCATGTCTTAGCCCGTGTTCCAAAACCTTGGCATTCTGTTTATGACATCATCACATCATTAAGGTCACACGGCCAAGGCACACGCCCGTGTCCTTAGACCGTGTGTCGAATTAAATTCCTAATTTTAGGTGTAGACTTCACACGGCCTGGGCACACGCCCATATCCATGGCCATGCCTCCCACACGGCTGAGAAACACAGCCGTGTCTCTGCCTGTGTGTTTACTACTGAGCATACTGACTTGCAAACCTAGCATGCAAGAGGACACACGGCCGAACAACACGCCCATGGGACTGGCCGTGTGCCATACACAGCTTAGACACACGCCCATGTATCTACCCGTGTGGACATTAAAAAGGCTATATTCCAAGCCAAATGCCACCCTACATAGCAACCATACTTATACCAATTCATTTCAACATAACTCATGACCCTAATGCACTTCCAAAAACTCAATTCAAAGCATCCACACAAGCATAAACTTCATAATTTCATCATTATTGAATATAAATAAACTTGTCATGTATTGGCCCATTTCTAATGACCATTTACAAAATGACTTTGATAACATAAATAGCCAACACATTGGCTATCAAAATGACATAACAAAATACCCAAGTCCTATACATGCCATACTCGAAATAAGTCTAACTTGTTATACCAAAGAGATGTCGATAGTGTGATTTTCGAACTCGGACGCCTCACAATTCTTGAATTATCTTGGCAATACTACAAGGAAAAAGAGAAATGAGAGGGGTAAGCATAAAGCTTAGTAAGTTTGCATGAAAATAAATAGCAACAATAAGTTCATAATGACATCAATTCATGGCATGGGATAACCACACAAAGTCGTAAGCACTTTGCCATAACTTACTCGTACTTGTTCTTATCTAGCATATACCATGCCACATATCGTAATATTCCTCGTGAATTATTCACGGGTACCTGTATTCACTCAATCACATGACTTTAGTACTAATCTCATTTCTATATTCAAGCTTATCTATTTATCCCACTAATTCACTAGGGATACTCAAAGACACATATTCATCGTCATTAACATAAACACGAAGCCAATGCCACATCCTAGATGTAGTCTTATATGGGGTCACCTCTGAGTGCCGATGCCATATCCCGGATATGGTCTTATACGGAATCTCACTTTAAGTATCGATGCCATATCCCGGATATAGTCTTATACGATTCTCAAATTCAATACCGAAGCCATATCCCAGATATGGTCTTATACGGAATCTCAATTCGGTGCTGAGGCCATGTCCCCGACATGATCTTACGCGGGACTTTATCCATCTCATGTCTCGATGATAGTATTCTCACAATTATTATAGTCCTACCGGGACTTTCATTCAACACTAATACTCGATTTCATAGAATATCATGTATTATCATAATATCAAATATTCTCGAACATACTAGCATAAATGTTGAATTTATCACATACAAATTTACCTGGATTTCAAAATAAGCTAGATCGTCGATCTAGTCTGATACTTTGTTCTTTCCCCGGTCGAGGTAAATTCTTGGTTCTTCTTGATCTATAATAGCAAATTAGCTCATTTAAAAATCACATTAATAAATGCATTTCAATAACCATGCTTTGGCAAAATTACTATTTTGCCCTTACACTTTTGCAAAATGACCATTTTACCCCTAGGCTCAAAAATCAATTCTAATCAAATTTCTACCTTTATCGAGCCTAGTTGAAAATTTATTTCTCTTATGAATACCATCAAAACTCAACATTTCACACATTTACTACATATTTTACAACCTTTACAAAAAGGTCCTTTTAGGTGCTTTCATGGTAATACCTTTCACAAAAGTTGTTCATCTAACAACTAAGACTCAATTTCTTCCATAAAAATGCAACAAACAACATAAATGCTCACATGGCAAAACCCTAAGCTTTCAACCATTTTGCAAGATAGTCTCATCTTTAGCTAGCTTAAGCTTTAGGGGTTTCAAAAGTACAATTTTTATCAAGAAATGATCACTAAAGCACTTACTTGCAAGGAGAAAGCTTGGCTGAATTTTTTGAGTTCTCAAACCCCTTGTTTGCTGAAAATTTCGGTGGAGAAGAGAGGAAAGATGATATCTTTTTCCTTTATTTATTTTATTTTATTTCCTCAATTTAATCCACCTAATCTAACAACTTTGACCAATTTTGACATTGTTTGTCCCCTATGGCCGGCCAACTATTATTTAAGGGGCTAATTGCCCTTTAAAGACCTCCAAATAATATTCCATAGCTATTTGGCACCCTTAGCTTGTAAAATAGAACTTTCACACTTTTTTGCGATTTAGTTCTTTTTTCGCGATTAAGCATGAAATCGCTAAAATCAAAGCACCAAAATTTTCATGCACTTATATAATCATGCTCTAACTCATAAAATAACATGAAAGTAATTTTCTCTGACCTCGGATTAGTGGTTCCAAAACCACTGTTCCGACTAGCCCTTAAATTGGGCTGTTACACGTATGCTACGATCTTTTGGGTGCGATTCTGGATAATATTTACGGAGGTCGGATCGAGATGGGCTGGTTACGAGACACATTCCCAAAGTCGAGGAATGATTCGACTGAAGTAGAAAGAATACGATATGCTCGGCCATACATCCTTGAGATGATTGGAGGTTATTTGATTTCGGACTTGTCACAAAACCTCGTACATCTGAGGTGGCTGCTAAAACTCGTTGATTTTAGAGCAGTTGGCGAATTTAGTTGGGGGTTTGTCGTGTTGGCAACATTGTACCGGGAGATGTGCGGGGCGACGCCACCAAATAAAGCCAAAATCAGAGATTGTCTATCACTACTACAATCATACGCTCGATTTCGCTTTCCATTTTTACGTCCTCAAGTGAACCACCCATATACATTCCCACTCATAATAAGGTAAAATTTATATTTGATTTTACAATTATTACATAGATTTAAAATATAATTGTATGCTAAAAATTTATTTATTTAGGTGGAACCATTCGGCGAGTTATGTTGGAATACCTACCGCTCTTGAAGATATACAGCTTCTATTAGACCAACGGTCAGAAGTGCAAGTAAGTATTAAATAATATATATATATATAAAATAGTCGTTTAATTTTTAGTATTTAGTATTATGTATATAACTAATATTTTTATCACGTTCAAATAGTTTCAATGGACACCATACGAGGATCCGACAATTCGGGCAGTAATTCTAGATGAATTCTTTCAAAATCTGAACATTTGGCATGTTAAGGTCCCATTGGTCAACTATGCTACTGTCGAGATGCACCAGACGGATAGAGTGTTGTGGCAATTTGGATTCTAAAAACCGATTCTCAAGGCACCTGAAGTGCTCGATGATGAGCACAAAATTGACTTACGGTAAACGAATATGACTTGGCCAGCATTCTTCTCGAAATATATCAAAATTTGGGAAAATCAGTATGACCAAATACCTACTCGCAAACCGATCATCGTTCCAGAGTTAGCGTGCACGTCGAATTACATGCCATGGTTTAGGATCCATGGCAAACCATATTTGCTGTCGGAAGAGCAAAGGTGTCGGCAAATCCGTGTCGAAAAGGAATGACGGGGCCCTTTAAATTCAAGGAGAAGGGATGATGGCACGGGCCCATCAACAGCGCCCACACAATCTCTGGGTCCAACGCCTCAACCGACGACACCCAAACCACAACCCCTTCAGATTATGCCAGGTGCGTATCCTAGCCCTTATATGTATCCTAACCCTTATATGTTTCCTTTTCCCAGTCCTATGCTAGGTTAGAATGCATGGCCCGGTGCATCTCCTTTCCCGATGAATGCGACTCAACCCCCGATATATAGGCCATCATCGTTGGAGGGATCGCACGAGGCACCGTCTGGGAGCTCATCTCATTACCAATCCCCATCGCTTTATGAGATTCAAACACCTCCGTCGTGGATAATGCAAACACCTCCACATTTTTTATTCTATCAAGGTGGGTCATCCTCCCAATACCCACAACCAAAGCAACCACAACCCTCGCCGGAGCAACCACAACCCCCGCCGGAAGCTGAACCAATGAGGAATCTAGCGCGTAACCATCGACCACCCCCATGTGGCACTGATTTCGACCGACACATACATTGATTTTTTTAAATATATTTGTACAAACTTTTTTATATTATTTCATTTAATAAAACAAAAGTTGTTTTTAATATTTTAATAGTAAATTATTTTTATATTTTTATTTAATAAAATAGAAGTTCTTTTGAATAAGGCAATAGAAATAATGCAACATAGTTTCATTACAGCAATTATCAATTATTTCGGTTTGGACATGATCGAATTGTATGACCTGGGTTCCTCCACCATCCGCACAACTTCTATTGGTTCGTTCTTTCCCAGATATCCATATTATTACGTATTCTACTCGAGCAAGGTCGACTTTTTGGTTTGCGACACAATTCTCTATTCAGTAACAACTTAAATGGAGCAAGCGATACAGACGGCCACTTACGTTCATCTGGGACCAGTGGGAATACGTGTCTCCACACATTGTACATGTATTCTATTTTGTACACTTCATCGACATATCTCATGGGATCCAAATGGAGATTCTGACAAGCTATAATTGCATGAGCGCATGGATAACGAAGTGCATCAAACGTCCTACAGTCGCAAGTCTTATTTCCCAGGTGTACACGATATTGCCCGCCGGTAATACCTTGGTTTGGTATGTTAAACTCGGTCACACGAAACCATAGGTTGTCACAATCGTGACATACTACGTGCATGGTGTTGACCCGCGCCTTTGCCTTGTTAATTTCTTGCAATACCTTCCGGAACCATACATTGCCTCCCTGCATTTGGCCTTTATAACTCACTGCTCGTTTTGGAAATAGTGCTGCCAAACGAAAATATGTCTCTCGAACAACTGAGGTTATCAGAAAATGACACGTTCCTTTTAGAATAGAATTTATGCATTCAGCCAGGCTTGAGGTCATATGACCATATCGTAGGCCGTCGTCGTATGCTTGTGTCCACTGTTCGATAGGTATGTTACAGAGGTAGTCTGCGCCTTATTCGTTAACTGAATGCAAAATCGCCAACATCTCATGAAAACGATCCTTATTGATCTCGTACCCTGCCAATATAAGTTGATAGCAAAAATTACATACCACTATTCCATTCAGAATAAATTGAATATTACAAATGAAATTATATTAATAGAGATTAAATACCCATGTTGGTTACTTGTCGTCGTTCAGTGGTAGACCAATATTTCCCGTAGTAGTTGGACGCAACGTGCCTTAGACAATATCGATGGGGTGTACAATCCCATAAGCTTCTCTGTCACTCAATTGCGGTTAGTATTCTAGTGCCCCGATCTGATATAACGCATATATTAAGTTGGGGGCATACATGCCACCTTAACCTAGAAAGAAAGAAATCTCAATCATCACCTGACTCCCCCGGTGTTATTGGAAACGCAATTGGAAGGATTCTCCCACTGTCATCTTGTGTCACAGTTAGTAATAGCTGATGGGTATATCTACCATACATAAAGGTACCGTCAATTTGTACCAATGGCTTGCAGTATACAAATGCGTCCCGGCATTGCTTAAAGCTCTAGAACAGACGCTTGACCACTTGGCATCCATGGAGCAATCGGTCGTTATAGTACGTAGGGCTCGTTTCAAGGTCTGTTATGCAACCTGGGACGTACCTCTCCAGCACCTGACACCACTGCCACACCTCATTGTATGAAGCATCCCACCCACTATGCATATTTTCCAACGCCTTCTACTTAGCTATCCAAGCCTTGTGGTAAGAGGGCGTGCACCTCAATTAGCTACGAATATTGGCAATTAAGACCGACACAGAAGTCCTGGGATCCGCCTTCACCATCGGTAGTATTAAGCTAGCTATCATACTTGAATCCATCTTGGGATGATCATGTGAAACACCTGTCAATGTAGTACGTTAAATAATGCAACATTAAGTAATAACATTATTATTCAAAAACCCTAAACACCCAGTGATACTGTACTGACAACACAGGTATGTGGACCTTTGTACTTTTTTTTATCTCCCACAAGCTTGTCTTTTTCTTAACCGAAGCCGTGATTTTTCATGAACATGTACCGTCTTGCACTGCACACTTGGCCTCAAACTTCTCGGATTTGGATTTAACCACGTTGTAGTTAACCCCGTGGTTAATGATATGTTATTTCAATGCACCAAGAAAACTATCCTTACTGGAAAACTCCTTACCAACTTCTAATTCACCCGAATCCAATGACGAACTTGTACGGTCACGCTTTCTGTGTGGTAGCTCTGGAAACTCCAACGCATCATTTTTCGATATATCGACATTATGCATGTGGGCTGGAGGCGAGTACGCCCTGAATCACGGATCTTCCTCTTCTTCTTCATCTGAACCCCCTTCAACGTCTTCAGGTTCGGATGGAATAGGCTTCGGTTCAGAAAATAATGCAACTTCTACATCATCGAGGTCGGACTCTCGAGGTGGATCCACACCGGACTCATCATCTAACCCACTATCATCTGTAACGTACGAGGTCCCCTCGCCGGTGGACATCGTAAGGAGTACATTATCCCTTCTTGTAGACATTTCGTAACGTCCCTAATCAAATGTGGATTGCCAACCACTAGAAGTTGATGTCATTCCCCAATACGTATTTCCAATATCAAATATCAACCCACTGATGTGCATGTCCCATCCACTAATCGAGTGTCGTGCAGGAGTTGTGTATTCCATACTGCCACCAAATACAGGCGTTTTCATGTTCTACCTCCCACTAATGGAGTATCAGGTAGGGGTCGTGTATTCCTTTCGAACAGTAGTAGATGTTGAAGTCGCAAATGCTTCATTTGGCGATGAAAATTGTACATATAACTCAAGATAGGGTGAACCACTAGCGAGATGAGTCTGCACCATCGCCTCCAAGCTACGACCACCTTTGATAACAAATGAGTCATATGTCATAGGATCAATCGAAGCACAAAATCGGTACTTAATAAAAGGAACCCTCATTGGCGTCGTTCTGAAGATTTTGCGCCTAATTCTTTTACGAAGTTCTGTCAAATATATGTTCTGGTTAAAAACCAGTCACGTTGTGTTCTCCGATAAAAAAAACAACGCCGTTCTCGGTGTCACGGACCTCACCATCATAGTAAATAATAGCACTAATACATTCAATCATCTTCAATTTCTATTCTGCTTAGCCTCTCTAATTTTTCTTGTTGTAACTTATGCAACCTGATAATGAAATTTGGCTCATTTATAGCCGAAGGCCAAACAGGAACTACTGTAGAAAAAAAGCGTCCACATGGGAGCTTTTTTCATCAATTTTTTTGACAGTGCATCCTACTTGAAGCGTTTTTGACACTATTTGTTCAAAACCGTCTTCTCAAAATTATTTTTTCAGGAACTACTGTAGAAAAAAAATCCTTATTGTCAATACAATTTTCCCTAAACCCTAAATCTAAACACAAAGTTATTTAAAAAAAACTAAGCCCTAATTTAATTAATTTTCTTAAAAACTCTAAACCCTAATTTAATTAATTTATTTAAAACCCCTAAAACCTAATTTAACTAATTTTTAAAAAAACTCTAAACCTTAATTTATTTTTTAAAATCCTTAAACCTTAAAACCCTAAATTATTTTAACCCTAAACATACAACCCCAACCTTAAATTAGTTTAACCAAAAAACCCTAAAAACCCTAAACCAAAAAACCCGAGGGACTAAACATGCAAGAAGCCTTAACCTAGAAAAACATGGAGCAAAACACGCACCTAGGGGAGCGATTTTGCCACATCAGCAAAGTGCGTCCACGTCAGCGCGTTTTGTGCTAACATGGCAAAATCGCTTTCCCAGGGGAGCGTTTTGCTGAAATTTCACCCAAAAACGCTCCTACATGGACGCGTTTTGTCATTTTTGGCCCTTTCCGGTAAATAATGTAAAAATTAACCCATTTCCATAAATAAACTTGGAAAAGGGCCTTTATAGGTAAAATAGTCCCCATTACACGTGAAAAAAAGGAAAGAAAATGCCATATATATATGGGAAACACGAATGAGTTATCTTGAAACATAAACCCCTTTAGGGCTCGTTCTTCATTCCATCATAGATGGACTTTTGGGTCCAAAAGCCCTTTTCCCTAAAAAGGAATAAAGAACGGGGGCCAGTGGGGGAAATATTTCAACGTTGGAGAATCACTTTTTCACAGATGGAGAAGCCAAAAATTTTAGCTTTTTCTCTCTGTAAAAGGACTTTTGCACCTGTCTTACATTTTTATCCCTTTTCCCCTTTTCTTCTCCAAATAGACGATGCACTTCTCTTTTTTTTTCCCATTTCTCTTTTTGTCAAGTTTATAGGCTCGTCAGCTTTGAAGGTAAAAAAAAATTTATTACATGATCTCTTAACGTCTGCTATGGAATTTTTTCTTATTTGCTTTGATATATTGGCAGATGTTTTGAAAGAATTTGCTGCGAAAAAGTGTGTGAAATTGGGGAAATTGTTGAAAGAAAATGGAGGACTCGGGCTTGGAATGGAGTTGAAGAAGAAGAAAAAGGATTTGCCAAGAACTAAACTTTATTCTGAATCTGGGAATTGCAGTGGTGTCAAAGTAAATTTAATTTGATAAACTTGCGTCGAGTTTTGATTACATTGTCAGAAACTGAAATGAATAATATTAATTTGGGGTCTCCCTTCTTCTATTATGCATTTTTGATGAATGAAATCTGTTTCGTCTCCCTTCTTCTTCCTTTCTCCTCCTCCTTGCTATTCTGTCTCTCTATTTCTTCTATTTTTTTCTGAATTCTCTCGCTTCTATTTTCTGTCCTCCTTTCTTTTTCTCGCTTTTCTTCGGCTTTCTATTTTGTTCCATAATGATGTGTTTCCAATTTGTTCTAAATGAATCCTTACGTCATCGGTGATTCAGTGATCTCTCTCTCTTTTTGTTTTTATAAATTTCAATTGAAAAAGAATCTGAAAAATTAATATATATGTAATAAAATTAGAAATATTAGAACAAAGTGCAAGCTTACAAATCGCCCTATACACCGCATTATTTTCTTATTTATTAGTTTCTTAGTAATGTGATTCAATAATGTTTATATACATAGTTGATGGATTATTGTTGTACATGTTGACTTATGGAATGGGAACCACCTCCGCATCATTATCATAATACTAGTAATTGGTTGTTATTTCTTGTTGTGAATACATGTTAATTGCATTATTTGCCTTGGTTTAGCAAGTGATTCTACATGATATTGAAAATTTTCATTTTTTAGCATTAAGCATTAGGTTCTTAATGATGCTTGCTTCTTTATAACTTTTTACTTCTATTTTATCCTTTCCCTGTTTCTTTGGAGGCATGATGCTTGCTTTAGTTAAAGATAAGTGATATAAGTGTTTTGAGAGAAAGCAAGCGATATTAGATATATTTCTCCATAAAAATTCCTTTTAAACTTTTTGGTTGGTGAATGAGTTATGCTTTTGGCGCTTAAATACTTAAGTGTAGGAATGAGGTCAATCTGAGTGGAATTTAGTACAAATGTGTGGTAATAATGCATGAAGAGTTTTTGCGGATGATACTTGTTAAGACAAGAATGGATCGGGATAAAAGTATTCTAGTTCCTAGATAGAGTAATTAGAGAGAAAGTATGAGGCCAGTGGATGGTGCCTGATGAGTAATGGGATGGCTTACCTCAATACCAGATGTCTTTCACATTCCTTTAACAATCCTCATTATATGGAATGCAAGAATTTTGATCCATTGCTTGATAATTACGCATGTTTTAGAAATTCAAGAAAAATTTCAGATATATGCTTAATGCAAGAGAAGTTCATTCGGTATTAACCAGACATGACCAATAAAGTCAGGAGTGTGTGTGCATTCTAATCACCTATAATGTTGCACCTGTTTTCAAGTTTTTTCAACTTTAGCATTGGACCTTATCATGGTCAGTTCCAATTTGAGTGTCATCTAAAATTAATGCTTAGCAGGAGCTCTGTAAATTTCCTTAATTCTTCTTTTTTCTGCTTCTCTTATGACATATTTTTCTATTTGTTTTCCTTCTCATAGCATTAAGGGTTAGCCATATATATATATATATATGATGAATTGTCGATCTATGTTGCCTTAACTCTTCAAATATGTGCACGGTGGTATTATCATCCAAATATATGAAAAAACATGAAAAAAAATCATGTGTACCTGTATCTAAAACTCACTCCCTAATCGGGCCAACATAGATGCGGACAACTTATCAGATTTATCCAATCCTTCGTTCATGAAATTTTTTGTTAACTGATTGCTATTTCCTCCCCCAAAAAAAAAAAAACAAAAGATTTTGCAACAAGCTAGAGTTTTGTTTCTTTGATGTCTTATTGCATGATGAGTAGTGATTATGCCTCTGCTAATGCAACATATTTTGTTTTGTTTTTTAGGCAAATCGCTAGAGGGGAGGAAGGTATGACATCGCTTTTTTTGTTTCTTTGTAATCCAAAGCTGCGGACATCGGTGGAGAGATTGAGATCCGAGATATCAAAGCTTGCTTGATTTAATGTCTTTTTCTTTTTCTTTTTGACAAACTATTTTTGATGAAGAAGGCAGGTTGTGTTGGATCCTTTTTAAGGATTGCTAGTGTTTAATTACTAAGTTTTCACTTACTATGATTTAGAGCCACTTTCACCATTATATTATCACGAGATTGTTAACATTCGGACCCGTTTTTGGCAACTCAAAATTCGAAACTCTAAACCCTAAATCCAAATTTTCAAATTTATTTTTATTTAGTAATTGTCTTTGTTTTTATGTTTTCCTTGCCTAGAAATTTTCCAATAGCTAAGATTTTTGTGTTTCTTCCGATAATTATGAATTGTCACGAAAATTTATTAGAAGTGAGTTTAATATAAATTTATTTGTTTTTACTACTAACCAACAAATGTGTTAAAATCATTAAAAATAAAAAAAAATAATTTCTAAAATAATACAATTGTGGCAATATCTAATTACAAATATTTAATTATTATATCTAAATATTTAAATATAATTTATATATTCTAATTAAATTTAATAAATAATTAATATTAATTACTTAGAAATATTTAAAATTAATATTATTTATTAAAATATTAACAATAAATTATAATAAATTATTTTTTGCTAAAATATCATAATATTAACTAATTTGAACATTATTTAAATACATATTTATTACTTTATAATATCATGTCTAAAATAGACATTTTACTTCTCAAAAGCACTTTTTGACAGCAATGCCAAACACTTAAATTTTTCAAAAGCACTTCTCAAAAGCACTTCTGAAAATCACTTCTCAAAAGTACTTCTCAAAAGCACTTCTCAAAAGCATTGCCAAACTGGCCCTTAGTGTTTTAAATTTATTTTATAAAGGCTTTTCGCCTTTCTAATTTTCTCATTTAGTCTCAAATTTTAAATGTAATCTAATTTTAAAAACATGTTAATAATATTAACTATGTTAGTCCCTATAATTTTTATATTATTTAGGAAAAATAATTTATCTTATTTAATTTCTATTTTTTGAACAATTAATTTCCATTTTAAAATTTTAATATTATGTTTTTACGAAATTACATCATTTTTTTAATCTTTATGATTTAAAAAAAATACATATGAATGAATACAAACATATTTTTATAAATATAATAAATTATATTATTTAAATATTAATAAAATAAGTGTTTTTCACATACATTATTTAATTGTTATTTGAATTATTTTAACATTGTAGTGTCTAATTTTATATTTTATATGGTGTTTTAATTTATTTAACCATTGATTGGTTGAAATTAAATAGTTTTCAAATATAGAACTTACTATTTTTTTTTTCCTTCAACTTTATACATGTTATTAGTACAGACAAGCATTTAACACTATTTTAATGTTAGTGTTTCCAGAAATTTTACATGAAAATTAAAGAATATTATATTTTCTTACAATACTTTCTAACTTTTAATGTAAATAAACTAAGAAAATAGTTTTGTCTCACATTAAATAATTATGTTTGTATTTTAATTAAAATATTAATAAAAAGTAAATATATATTAATTAATACATGATGATTCCGTGTAAAATAGTTTTTAATACTAATTAAATTATAAAATTTTCCATAAAATTTATGCATATAATATATTCAAAATATTACAAATATATTATATTTCAAATAATTTATACAAATAGTAAACTCGTGTGAAGAAAACTAGTTTATTATATAATCCAACTCAGACCCCTTTGTATAGGTAGTGCATTTATCTATTGTTAGTGTAAAAACAGCGGTGACGATGATATTAGATATTGTAATAATACTGTAGTATGAGACCAAAAAATAAAGAAGGCTAAGTACACCGCACGAAAGGTAAATGCCCATCCAAAAGGGCCCTTAGTTGTGAATTTATTAAAAAACCGTTATTTATATAAAGCAATAAAGAGTATTTATATCTACAAAATATATGCACATGAAGGGATTTCAACCCAAAACATTAGGATCTTTACTCCCTCAACCTTATCATTTCAGCTAAAGTCATATTTAATTTTTGTATTATTTTTTTTTATAAAATTTGTTATCCAATTATTTTCACCTACATCGTGGGTGTGTTATAATCTAATATTTAATTTTTAAGAAAATTATTTGATACATTGATAATGAAATTTTTAGAATAATAAAGAGAAGAGTTGTTATATAACAAAAGTGTTTGCTGATTTTTTTTATTGTCAGTGTATAAAAACATAATAAAATAAATTTCAAAATTACATTTAACTTTGATCAAATGTGCAATTCAATACATGAATTTTGATTTGCTCTAATTATATATATATATAACTTTAATTTTCATTCAATTCTATACACGAAACATTGATTTTCTCATTTACTTGTACATATTATAAAAAATATATAAAATTATTTTCATTTTGAATAAATATAATTTTTTATATATATTTTGTAAATGTACAATAAATTTTGATTTTGTGCAAAACGATACATGAATTATAATTTTATGGAACTATATATATAACTTGAATTTTAATTCAATTGTAATTTACATTCAATTATAAATATGTATAATAAGGCCACCTTAATACAAATATTAATTTTTGAAAATTGAATTAAAACAAAAAAAAATATTACATTCTACATTAAATAAAAAAAATCATTTATATTCTCTTTTATTTTCTTTCTAAAATAAATGATTGCAAATTATTAGGTAACATGTACCACTGGAATGTAAAACTTGACATTTGACACACAAAAATTGTTGTTTTAGTACAACAAACTACATTTTATCCAATAAGTAGAGTTTGTTTTAATATATATATACATTACCTTCTTTCGTTTGAAAGTCTACTTTATTTTTCTGAAATATATTATTTTTATGTTAATGTTGGTATATATTTTATAAGTAGATTTAAATGAAATTCTTTTCTGAATTAAATAAATTTGAATCAAACTAACCTGAACTATCAAAAATTCCACCAAAAAGTATGTTTGTTTTTTCCCCCTCAGGTTTGCTATTTAAAAAGTAGTATATATTTGGTCAATTAAACTTAGTAAATTATGTATTTACATTAGGACCTGATCATAGATTCACTCCAAAAGTGAAAGGGTTTGAATAAAAATATAAATTTAAAAAATGAGTTTGAATAAAAAATGAGGCCTTTGGGTAAGTTTTTTGGGTTCGGCCCAAATCGAATTTGCAAAAAAGAAAAAATCTTGCTGCTTTTTGCTATTGTTTTCATTGTTGTTTTGTCACTGTTTTAGTGCCATTTTGTTATTTTATTGTTACTATTTTATTGTTATTGATGTATTTGCTTGCTAAGTTGCACCTATCTTAGTGTTATTTAACTATCAATAATTTTTTAAATTTTATTTTCAATTTGTTGGGAAACATTTATTTTAATGTTTTTGGTGTATTTGATGCATTATATTTTTTTAATTTGTTTTTATATAAAAATAATAATATAAAAAAAAATTTAATATGGGCAGGTCGAGTCGGGCCGAACTCGAGTTTTAGTATTTTCATCATGATTGAAATTAGATAAAAATTTTAACTTATTTTCCAGACCGAGCCCGAGCCTGAGCCTAAAATTTTATTTAGACCCGACCCGAGCCATGATCACCTCTAATTATATCCAATATAACTTTTTGTAAATGTTTAAAATATTATATTTTATAATATAATAATATTCATATTATATAAAATATTATATTTTTAAAGTGATCTATTTTTGCTCTAAAGGTTTACACAAACAATAATGCAAAATTGACAAGAGAAGTTTGGAATTGAAATGTAGGGGCAATGAAAGCAATTGAAAAGAACAAGTAGGCCAACAGAGAGAGGGGCAAAAAAGGGAAAAAAGAAGAGGAAATGGCGGGGTGAGAAAATAAAGAGAGAGAGGGGTAAATATGAAAAGAGAATGGGCAGAAGACTGAAAGTCGTAATCAGCAAGACCCAGATTGTCTCCTCAGAAGTGGATCTTCGCACGTTATCAATGTTTGCCGACTCTTCAACCGTTAATTAATAAAATAACATTATCTTTCTTTTTTGTATCATTTAGGTGAATAGGTTACAAATATACGTAGATGTATATTTTAATAAGTACAAAATGAAAAAATTGTGATGAATTAATCCTGATATTAAGTTTATGGTTGGGATATGAATATCCTAATTAATCTTAAATTTTGTTTTTACCATAACTAAACCGTTATCAGTGTAATACCGAGCTAATAAACCATCATTTTAAATGATATTGCACGTATAATCTCTCTCTCTCTCTCTCTCTTTAAGCATTTTAATTAATCAGTTATTTTCCTTCTCTTCTTCCTTTTTTCACTCTTCTCTCTTTTTAAGCTGATATGCCTGTCTTTCATTCAAGTCATAATCAAATCAAATCTTTGATGCAAATATAGTTCTTTAGCGACCTTTCGGTAAGACAATCTTCCAAAGATGCTCGGTGCATCGGAATATTATTCATTGGGAAGAGGATCTACCATTAATTACTACACGCCTCAAGCTCTGCAACAATTGAAAAGATTTTACTCTGCAATTAAAAAGGAATCACCACGAGGTATGTGAACCTTCTTTGGCTTTCATTTTAATGCAAAATGAATTGGATATTTAACTAAAATGATGGTAGAATCCAACGCAAAATCAAGAAATGAGGTCCCCATTTAGGCCATGAACTTCCGTTTCTTCCACCTAGCATTCATTTCTCTTTTTCCCCTTCTCAAAGTTTAGCCTTTTAATTGGAGACCTTCTCTAATCGCTCTTGGTCTATCACTCTCGTATTTCTACATTCAATCATTTTCTCCTTTATTTTTTAGTCATTAAAAAACACACCAGTCTTTCCTCGGCTGCACCCTCAACTCTGCCTTAGCCCCCGCGAGCCGAGGAGATCGCTGTTCCTTGGCTTGCTCCCTAGGACGCACTGGCTCTCGCGTCATGGGCTCTCGGCTTCCGCCTGGTTTGGCTCAGTTCAGCCGCCGAGGACTATTGTTGGTAGATCTGCGTCGTTCCAGCCTCTGGCACCCTTCAGAATGAGTGTTCTTTTATTTTGATGTTGCGGAGGTAAACAAAATTCCAGAAAATTTTCATCTTTGTTTCTTCACTTATTGGACTTTTAACAACCAGAATCTGCTTCATTGTTTAAGTCCTTATTTGTTATTAATCAATTAAATTTTGATAATTATTTTAAAATCAATAATCAAATACAAGTAATGGTTAGGGTTATGAAAGGGATAAGAGGGACAAAGAGAGAAGAACATAAATAACAGAAAAAGAAAAAAAAAAGAATCAAAATGCTTAAAAAGAAAAAGTCTAGGGACTAAATGTGCAAATTTGACCTAAAATATTTGTTTAAAACGGTTAAAATTAAAGTTAAATTACAAAAACACAAATTAAACTAATTTACCAAAAGAATCATCCACTTAGATATGATGGTTAAGAATAAAATTAAATTTCTTCTATAGATCACAATAAAATTCGATTCAATATAGTAATCATTGACAGGTAAATGGAATATTGTGTAATTACCGTATATATTGGATTCATTCTATATGGGGTTATATTGATAGGTATTTTTATTTTTTCGTAATTTTAAATAAAATAATTAAAAACCGCATATCCAAAAATTAAGCAAGTCCTTAAGAAAATTTATTTATAAATTTAAATTTTTTTTTTTTATAACAACAGTACAAATAATCTTGAATAAATTAGAGAGTAAAATTTTAAAAAGATAAAATAGTTACATCCAAAAAGGAAAGGAAAGCATAAAACATCATATATTACCAAACTTGTTGGGTTTGGAATTTGCATGACGATTAATACCAAGTTGTTAAATTCTTTGAATACTGAATCTTCTTTGGAAGCAAATTTATCTTATGAAAATTAATGATTATCTTGTGTTATTCTAAATCCAAAATGTTTTATTAAAATATACACCTTTTAAAATTCCTAATTTAATCGCAAACATTTTGCTATTAAATCCTTTGGAATTTACAACTTTAAAAAATTTCAATTGAATTAGTGATACGATAATTCTATAAGATAATTCATTACTGTTCTATAGAAAAATCGAAATATTATCAATGCTCTTAGTGCATCCGACGGTTCAGAAATTCTATTTAATAATTATTTTATCTCACAAGAAAATATTTAATGCACAAATAATAAAACATAAGCTCATAATTTAAATAGAAGGAAAAAAATGAATGGTTTTTCCCAAAATTTTTCATGATGATAAAATACTAATTACCAAATAAATTTATATAAATTATCAAATCTATAAACAAAAGCAAGGATAAAAAACGCATATTAATAAATTTAATCCTCTATATTTTCATCTTTTGTCAATTTAATTTTTATTTTTATTTGACTAAATTTGATTATTAACCTGTTTAACAATGTTAATGTGATAATTTGTGTGATAATTTAATTATATCCTCGTAAGTGTGTAATTTGATTTACAAGAAAATAAAATTAATTTTAACTATAGCAGCTGATTTGATTTTTTTTAATTCACCTAACAATAAACAAAGTTAAGCTTATCAATGAAATATTACAAAAATCAGAACAACAAAACTTGTTAAACTTTAAGAACCAAAGTTTTCCAATCATATTTGTAGTTAGAAGAAAGAAAAAAAAAAAAAAAAGAAGAGTGAAAAAGCAATTTTCTTTTGGCTAATTTGATAATTTCACGTTTCCTTTGTAAAAGATTATCAGTAAGGCCAGACCCATTTGGAAATTCTCCTTTCGTTTTCTTTTTCTTTTCTCTCATAGTGTTTAGCTGTTTGACGCTTTCAAGCCCTGAACAAAAGAAAAAAAAAGCTTTCTACCTTTTCAGGGTTCTCCGTTTTCTCCATGGCTGCCATTTTCACCTGCAGTGTACCAACAACAAGCTTATTATTGATTTAGCCAATTAGCCTTCCTTTTTCTTTTTACAAAAAGAAATAATAAAAAAAATATTGAAATTCCTGTTGGTGAATTCCTGCTGTCCCCCTTGTCCTTTTCATTTGATCTCTGAGTTGAGGCTTTGTAAAAACAATGGAGGGGTTGCTTTACCATCTTCAGGGGACACAAAGACAAGAAAAAAGCTTCATTTTTCACCTACAGAACTTTTCTAGTTTTTTGTTTACTTTTTTTCAAAATTTTCTGTTTCAAAACTCAAGGATTATTTCAAATTGTGATGCTTGAAGTTTGAATTATATAGTTACGAGTATCCATATTTTTTCATAATCATAACCTATATTTTTTTTTTCTTTTTTCTTTTTCAAGTTCTACATTAGGTTGATTTGATGATTTTCTTTGAGTTTTGGTGCTAATCCATGAAGAATTTTTACTGGTTTAAGCAAATCTCAAACAATGTTAAGTCAGAGAGGAGGCTTTCTCTTGGGGAATACAAAAGAGCAGTTTCTTGGTCTAAGTATTTGGTTTCCTCTGGCGGTGAGATAAAAGGAGAAGGAGAAGAATGGAGTGCTGACATGTCACAGTTGCTTATTGGCAACAAGTTTGCTTCAGGCAGACATAGTAGGATTTATAGAGGGATATATAAGCAAAGGGATGTGGCAATTAAAATTATCAGCCAGCCTGAGGAGGATGAGAATTTAGCTAACTTTCTTGAGAAGCAGTTCATTTCTGAGGTGGCTTTGCTTTTTCATTTGAGGCATCCCAATATTATCACTGTAAGTTCTATATATCTTTGGAACCCTTTTGCCTGCACTATGTTTGTGCTAAAAGGGATCATGGTTTTCCTTTAATGTTTGAATAATGCATCTTTCTTTGGTGTGTGGGATTGGGGGATAGGGTGGCAGGAGAATGTGATGTTGATGACATAAAGAAACATAGTAATTTGCTCTCTGCCTTCTGCTTTTGTGATTTTATTGATCACATTCATAACATTATATCATATTAAGTAAGAGTTTAGTGAAAAAGATTGTTGAAAAATGAATGGATGGTGACATATCTGGTAGGAAAGCAACTTTTCTGAAATAAGAATGAGCTGGGGGAATCAAACTACTTCACCTTGAAAAGAGAAGAATATGCTTATTTTCCCTTTATAAGATTCCAATTTAAAAGGTTTTTAGCCTTTGATTAGTCAGTTAACGACACCAAGACATACAGCTGAAGTAGCCTCATTTTTGTGGAAATTTGTGACCTTTCTTTTCACCCAACCATTTTGCAACATTTTATTTGATTTCTAGAGGGAATGGGATAAATTTTGTTGAGCTCTTCAATTGGCATTAATTGAGACTTATTTATCATACCTGTCTGAGACATGTGGCATTGAATTCAGTTACTATTGGAATGTGGATACCTTCAACTTGCCCTGATAAAACCTTGTCTGCTTTACTAAGTTTGGCATCATAGCGCGATATTTGCAAAAGGTAGCATAATTAGTTCATACTGGTGATATGAATCCTAGTGTAAAAGAATAACCAGCCTCTGATGCCCAGAGGTGTCTCTTTATTATCTTAAATTGATTATTTGGAAACGGGCAAACCAGTTCCCCAGCTACTACTCTCACTTTGACCTTCTCTAAAGGTCAGTTACTGTGATTGTGTGGGTTTGCAATTTCTTCCACTAGTGTGCTTTAATGGCCATATATTTGTGCTTTATCTCTTGAGGTGCAGCCATGAGTCATGATGCAGTTATTACTTAAGCCCCCTTGTATCCAGGTTTTAGATATTGGTAAATTCAACTGCGGATGATTGTCCTAGCAATTAGTTGTTATCCTAAAGAGTTATTTATCAATCTGGCTTACTGATGCTCCCTTGGGGAATTTCGGGATGCATAATGTTATATCATTGATTTTCTTGGTGCTAACATCCAAATTGTAAAACCAGCTAAAATGAATTAAATTCTTTATCATTCTTGCATAACAAACAATATACTGGAAAAGAATGAAAAGAAGGTTTGAATTGCATTAAATAAACCTATACAGAGCTCATGCCTGTCACTGCCTATCAGATTGCCAACAATCATCTAATAAATTGCAGTATAATAAGCTGAACATTTTTTGCATGACAAGCAACTGATAATCTCAAGTATTTTAAAGCTTGGGGCTTCTATTGTCTTAGTAATTCACTAATTGTTACTTTATCTTCCAATCAGTTTGTTGCAGCTTGTAAGAAGCCTCCTGTGTTCTGTATAATCACCGAGTATCTTGCAGGTGGCTCATTAAGAAAGTATTTGCATCAGCAGGAGCCATATTCAGTCCCACTTAATTTAGCTCTAAAATTAGCTCTTGATATTGCACGTGGGATGCAGTACCTTCATTCACAAGGAATACTTCACAGGGATCTCAAATCAGAAAATTTACTCCTTGGAGAAGATATGTGTGTGAAGGTGGCAGATTTTGGTATTTCATGCTTAGAATCTCAGTGTGGTAGTGCAAAGGGATTTACAGGTACTTATCGGTGGATGGCACCTGAAATGATAAAAGAGAAACATCATACAAAGAAAGTAGATGTTTACAGTTTTGGCATAGTCCTTTGGGAGCTTTTAACGGCTTTGACACCATTTGACAACATGACTCCAGAACAGGCTGCATTTGCAGTCTGCCAAAAGGTAAAGTGCCTAACTCATTCTTGGTATGAAGCTTCCATGTTATTAAGATTCTCTACCTTTGGCCCATGACTAGTCTTATTTGTCTGCTCTCGCTCTTTCTGGTATTATTGTCTATATTAAGGTCATCGATTAGTTGTGATTTGTTAATTATATAAGAAACACAAAGCTGGGATGGTGATAATCCAACATAATTTATATTAAGGAGTTATCTAACTCAAATATAAGTGATTAGTTTACACATAAGATTCCAACGATATCCCTTTCCCTTTTCTCATAATGGAAGTGCTAATGATCTAATATTATGCAGAAAGTGATGCTTCAGTGAATTGTCTGCTTGTGATGTTGTTGAGGGGAACAAAGTTGAAGATAGTTTTAAGCTAGGATGCAGATATGATGTTATACTTCTTGAATTATGTGAAAAATTTTATTAATTAAACCATATTAAAAGCTTAAGTCTTAAGTTTGTGGAACTGGTTTTTGGAAAGTTCGGAATAAAAAAATTATGAAATGACTATATGAAATAATGAAGCCTGGTATGATGATTAGGACATGGCATGATGTCAAGGCAAGAGAAGTTGAGAAATATTAGATGCTAAATGAAGTGATATAAATATAACTAGGCCTTTAACCCTTCTTAAGTTTACAAAGAAATCATGCAACTGGATAGAGGATATGACCCTAAAAGAATTTGGAAAAAGTTTGTAGGATTATCCCCTTTTTATTATTTGTTTCAGGCTGATTTATGCGGTACATGCTGACATTTTAACCCATATGATGCTTACTTGATCATTGACCTATGGACCTATAATTATGTGATGGTAATCATTGTGAAAGAATATGGAGGCAGTGATGCAGCATCTAAAATCAATTTTTTCTGTTGGCATTGAAGTGAGTACGATAGGCAAATGTATCTTTATCCTGATTGCTGACATACTGCTCTTAAGCTTAAACTTGTAAGTGGAACCTTTTTATAACTGAGAATTTCATGTGATCTTTTCAACCACTTGGAAAGCAGGCATGTTATGCAATATCAACAGGGTTTACTTTTTTCTTTTTTTCTTTTTTTTGGGGGGTTGAGAATGTTAATAGCAACCTTTTTAAGGTGGTGAATATAGGACAATTAATGTGCTTGGGTTGATATACAGGCCAAGTTTGCAAGTCTCTATTATCTATCTGTGATATAAAGATCTTTGTATACCTTTTCCAAATCGTTGCAAGTGCATATAATTGCAAGGTAATAAGCTCAATGATCAGTTGGTAGCACCCTACATAATTTCTCATCGTTCATGTGTTTCTTGAATCCTGATTTTCTCCACATTGGTGTTGCTAACAACAGAGAGAAGTACTAGGCATAATAAAAGCCTGTAAATTTTGATGATACCTTATCATGTTATTAAATATTGAGCGTCATCAATCCTAATTAAGTGATTATACAATTTAAGTATAGCGGTTTCCTTTTTAACCTCTATTAATTTGTAATGTAGTGACTTATGTTGTCAAAATATATAAATTTAAATTGATAAATAACTAAATATGGAAACCTGATAAGAAATAGGGAGTAAAATATACGTGGAATCTATGGTGTAGTTTGTTATGGGTGACAGATTAAAATGCATTTTTCTAGTTTCCAAGTAATATCATCTCGCCATGTTTATGTTAGGGTGTGAGGTAAGTGTGCTTTTAGTTTTACTTAAGCATCAGCATAAGAGTAGATGCATCTGGAGCTGCTATGACATAATTTGTAGCTTAACATGTATGGTGAGTTCAAACATTATCATTCCTGAATTTCCAGAGGGTCATGAGCAGGATTGTTGGATGAATGGAGTTCTTTTCTCTTGATCTTGTTCTAAATAATAAGCATAAAATGATTGATTCTCTTCAAATCTTATTAAATCTTGGATTTATGCAGGATGCAAGACCACCGCTACCCTCCTCCTGTCCACTTGCGTTTAGTCATCTCATCAACCGATGCTGGTCAAGCAATCCCGAGAAGCGACCACTGTTTGAGGAGATAGTTTCGATTTTGGAAAGTTATGCGGAATCCCTCGAAGAGGATCCGGAATTTTTTAAGACTTATAAACCTTCTTCAGGTCGTACTATTTTGAGATGCCTGCCAAAATGTATTACTGCGGATTGAATTGCTAAGATGTATAATGATGTGTGATGCTAAGTGTACCATAGTGTTTACTTGTCTAGGTAGGTTCAGATGTTCAACTGAACTCTACCTATATATATATATATATGCGCTTTTGATATAGGTATTCTTATTCCCTTCAAATTTTATGTACCAATCTGAAGTTGTACAACCAAACAAAATATTGTGTAGTGTGTTTGTTTCACTACAACCGTTTTCGATTACCGTTTTTGTATTTTTTTTTTTGAAGGGAGGGGGTGTTAATTGCAAGAATGAAATTATTACTATTTAAAGATTTTAAATCGGTTCACGTTGAATTCAAATTTTAAACTTAACTTTAATTAAAAATATATATTAATTATTATTATCATTATCATTTTAATATTTTATTAATATACTACAGTTTACCTTGCTACAGTATCAAAGGCCCGGTGACCTCGCAATTTTGAAATCAACTAGGAGCCCCGTAACAATTACTAATATTAGTTAGTTGGATTAAATCGAATGAGAAAATTTTGAGTTAATTGAGTTAATAAATTTTATTATATCATCCTAACTCGATTTGAAATTATCTTGAATTGAGTCGAGTGAGATGAAATTTGAAATTGAATCAAATATATTTGTTCGAGTTAAATAAAAAAAATGACTTTAGGTCCTTATAGCTACTGCCACCTACCGTAATCAAATTTATTATTAACTTTCATCCCCTCATAATTTATTTATTAATTTTATATACGAGTTAGTTTTTTTATTTGCTTAGTTGCTTCAATAATATTATGATTCTTGTCACCATGTATTTTGAAATTTAAAAATATATTGAATGTAAAAATTTTGATTTTTTAATAAAATTTATTTTAAAGATAAAATGTGAAATTGATACCAATAGAAAATTTTAACATGAATATTTTATGGCATCATCAATAATTTAATTTTAACAGAAATTGATAAAGATTCAGCATGATTAAACAATTCAATAAAATAAATATTACAAAATGTAAAATTTAATTCAATAATATAAATAGTAGACATAAATGCGAAAAAAAGTTTTGGGAGTTTAGGGGGAAGTAAAACTTTTTAGGGCAAGTAAAAGTTTTGGGGGGAATAAAAGGAAAAAAGTTTTGGGGGCTTTGAGGGGAAGTAAAATTGTTTGGGGGAGGGGGGAAGTAAAAGGGTTTAGGGGGAAGGAAAGTAAAAGGGTTTGATATTTAGTTTATTCGAATTATTTGAGTTATTCGAATTCAAAAATTTAACTCGATTCGAACTCGAAATTTGAATAGATTCAATTAACTCGATTAAATAGATTTGAATAATTCGAAATTCGATTTTTTTTTCGAGTTGAATTGAATTTTACTCACCTCTAGAAACAAGTGATCACAGTTAAAACGCATGTACTAAATATGAAAAAAATATGCATGTGTAAGCATGAGTGATGTTAAGTATCACGGGAATATGCGTGTGTAATTCGTATTACACTAGCATGATTTTCAACAAAGATACCGTACAGGAAAAAGTAGCCAAGAGACTTTCTCAACAATGGAAAAATAAATTTTAGCTATCATGCCTTCAAGTTCCTCTACATTAGTTTGATCATGTTTTAATTTACTTTTTACTCCTCTTAAGAAAACCACAACAAATATATTAGATTACTAGTACAAAATTACCATATTCTTGAATCAAGTCAGATAGAAAACTCCTATCTAGCTCTCTTAAACCTTTATAAAGCTTTTGAAAAACCTTCAAGATCTTTCATCAAATCACTTGCACGTTCAAAACCTTAATATCGAAAGAATACATCCAGTCAACGAAGTTTGACCAGTGCATTCTCCCAACAGGCACAATAGAATACTTTGTCACCATAGAAATTCCTTCGGAATTTTCACAGTAATGGACCAAGTATGGGTACACCCACATACACTTTGGTGCAGTCAAACTAGCCCTAAGCTATCATGGCAGTGAACGACGATCGATCTTTTCTAGAATAGCTCTCTTAGACTTGAGATACTTAAATTATGAACGTGCATATATAGGTATTGTCGAGACATTCTTCAACTCAAGGATGGTTTACTTGACGTTTTTCTCTAACTACAATATAGTGCTCAAAGATCCAACACTACTCAAATGCCTCAAAGTCCAAATCTGGATTTTTATGCATACCATTTTTATCCCTTGAATTGAAAGAAATTCGAATTCACTTAGATAGCTAGAGCAGAGATGGTAAGCGCAACTAACGATGCAACCCTTCACTATCAGATGGCTTACAGAGTCTATGGCCATGCAATTGATAATGCCATCCCAATGAAGAATGAGACCCCACTATTAAAGTATGACATGCAAGATAACTAAGTTAATTGTATACATGTCCCTAGAGTGGTTACAAAAGAAAAAAAATAATCTCGTTGTATCCTTCATCATGGATGGCCAACTACGAAAACTTCCATGAGAATACAAAACCAATCCAATCGAAGAAAGCCACATTCAGCTCAAATGTAGACAAAATAGTGGCCATATAGTTAAAGCATGACGAGAAAGACAAAGAAAATGCCACACCCTCAATTTTTACTACACAATTCATGATGCAACCAACATTCACAACTCAAAATGTGTAGTTCAAAATGTTTCAATCAAAATACATCGGATGTAACACCCCTTACCCGTGTTCAACATCGGAACAGGGTATAAGGCATTACTGGACAATAACACAGACATTCATGCAAAACCGGGCCATAAATTTTTCTTCAATTTAAAAATTTTCATATTCAATCATAAAGTCCCTAAAATGGGCCTACGAGGCACAAAACATACTTTGGGAACGGTCCGGGACCAAACCGAGAACTTTAGGAACATTTGGAAAATTTACATAAAAACCGGGCACACGCCCGTGTGGCACAGGGACACGCCCGTGTGGGAAAGCCGTGTGGTCGGACACACCCATGTCCCCAGCCCATGTGGTTTTATTTTTCATTTCAAACCTACAGGGATTTTCACACGGCCGAGCACACGCCCGTGTCCTAGGCCGTGTCCTTCACACGTAATTTCACTTAATCAAATTTTCCCGATGAACACTTCGGAATAATACTGGATACATATACACACGGTGGTATTGCACACAACCCACCAGTAATAGTAAATACGGTGGTATCGCACACAGTCCACTAATAATAGTAAATACGGTGGTATCGCACACAGCCCACCAATAATAGTAAATACGGTGTTCATCCGTATCCTTTTTCTATTCTGAAGGTTCATCCGGGAATTTCCCCACTTTTCATCGTTTTAATAAATATCAATAATATTCACTCACATTTCACATAAGACATTAATATGTAAAAACATAAATAAAGAGGATGTATCGTTTACATATAAACTTACCTCGATACAAAATGTGTAAATTTGCAATTTAGTCCGAAACCTTGCCTTTTCCTCGGTCAAGGTCGATTCCACGTTCTTCTTGATCTATAATGACACATTTAGCTTATTTAATATACACATTATTCAAATCAGTCCAAAATCTCCCTATGGCAAAATTTACAATTTAGCCCTTAACTTTCTCAATTTTTACACTCCAATCCCTAGGCTCGTAAAAATGAAATGTGTTCATTTTTCACACACCCAAGCCTAGTCGATTCATATTCTCTCTTATAGCAGCTCACAATTTTAACTATTTTACATTTTATACACATTATTTCATCTTTTGCAAATAAGTCCTTTTTATCAATTTCACCAAAAATCATTTAGCAAAAGTTGTTTATCACACTTCAAACTTTCATATTCTACCACTAGACATCAAAATACATGTATATCATCCATGGGAAAAATTTTAAACACAAGCTCTAGCTCAAAATAGTGGTAGAAATATCTAGATCGAGTTACGAGGATTTCAAAAATACGAAGAATATAAAAAACGGGGCTAAGAGGTACTTACAATCAAGCTTGAAAGTGAAACAAAACCCTAGTTATGGATCATTGCAATTTTCGGCTATGAAGGATGAAGATGGACAAAATTTTGGCCTTATTTTCCCTTTTATTTCTTTTATTAACCAAATGACCAAATTGCCCTTCATTAATCCTTTAGTTATTTTATCCCTCTATGGGCATTTTGTGTCCAAACTATAATATAATGGTCTAATTACCGACTAAGGACTCTCAATTTAAAAACCCATCTCAATCAAGTACCTTTATGGATTATAATACACACTTTTCACCCATTGCAATTTAGTCCAACTTATCAAATTGAACATTCAAACAATAAAATTTCTCAACCAAAATTTCACACAAACATTCAATCACTCAATAAACACTAGAACTAAATTGGAATAAATATTTTGACCTCGGATTCATGGTTTCAAAACTACTGTTCCGTTTAGGCCCTAATTTGGGCTGCTACATCGGAGACCCCTATTTAATAAAAACATCATCTACAACTTTAGAGCTAACGGAAGGCCAATATACTACTTCAAATATCCCAAAGCTAGACACTATACATGGGATATCAATTGCGATTGCGATGGATGCTATGAAGATAGCCTCACTGCGACCAAAGAAGAAAAAGAAGAAAAACAAAAGAAAATGTTCTTTTGAAAAATCATTTTATAGAAGATACCTTGATGGAGACCCCTTAGTTTCACCACTTGGATAAGATGGTGGCAAATATTAGTATGGGGTACAATACATGCCACCTCTGTGAGCAATAACACAACAAGAAACACCTTATTTAGATGAACCAAAACTGAAAAAGGAGAAGTAAAAGCTACAGACTCCCCAAGTCTGTATAATCCAACCAAAACCCAGTACGAAACCAAGTTTCCACCATTGCAAGAGTATCAGAATGACCAGTACAGATACCTATCATATGTCCCTAACCCGACGGACAAAGATGAAATAGGAAACCAAAAAAAAGTGATGCTAGTAGAAGCAATCATAAACTGACAAACTCGAAATGCAATTCCTCAAAATGTCATCCTCTAGAGAATTGAAAATGAGATCAACCATATTAGCAAATATTTTGATTATCATTTCCAGACACTCTACGATGTAATATATGAGATAATGAGAATAACCACTCTCGACAAATAACTCAAACATATCTTAAGGATAGACCAAGGATTCATATTCACAATGTCTAGAAAAAAAGTAGAAATCAGGTCTCTAGAAAAACAACTTGTAAATCTACAACGCTAACAAAATAAGAAAATCTAAGAATAAGAAACAAAGAGCTTCTACTAGCCAACGCCTAAGATGTGTCAAGTTAGAAAAACAAACCTCTAGGCCCTAGCACACATCCCCTTCTACTCCACCCAACATCTCAGAGCAGCCACATAAAAAATCCCCTCTACTATCATCGCCACCCTAAAAATTGAGAAAAACATGTTGGATCTAGTGCCTTAAGTGTAGTATTTTTGTCTATGTACACTTGTAATTTTTTCAATAGTTTGGTAAATAATATTATTCATGAATTACATTAATACCCTTTGTATATTATCCTTATGTGGTTTTTGCATGTAAAGAAAATAGAAGCAAATATTAGATCACTGGTTGTCTAATGTTTAACTAATACTAAGTGGTATTACGTGGTTGAATCGTAATACAGAAAGACAACTTATATTAGTAATGAACCTAAACATGTCTTTAGTCTAATCGAAAATGAGAAAATCGATTGAAAGACTATTATGCTGTCTATCAAGTTCAATTGGAGAGATGCTTTATCTTGGGCGTCAGAGCAGATGACTCTTAGAAGGTAGAGACATAGATGTGACTGACTTGTCTAGAAGTACATCAGACAGGGCCTAAGTAGAATAGTTCCTGAATTCATTTGTGAATTTATTCACTTGTGACATTCATAGTGTGGCATACCTTATTCTGAGTGGATGATGGACTATGATGTGTGACTCGTATACTTTGATGTAACTAAAAGCTTAAGTTCAAATAGATAAGAAACTGAAAGCTGATGCATTGGATATACGACTTTTGTAGTATGTAACACCATTCACAATAGTGGAATTCATAGCCCAAGACATGCGTAAATGATATCCTCTCATTGAAATTTCATGGTAGATGAAAAGTAAACGTGGCCACGGGTCATTTGTCTTTGTGATGAATGACTTAATTACTATTGTAACAACTCGATTTTGGGTCTAGTCGGAACAGTGGTTTCGGGACCACAAATTTGACGTAGTAAAATTTGTTTTTATTATATTTTTATGGTCTACAGTTTTATGGAATGACTTCGTGAAAATTTCATTCGAAAATTTTGACGTTTGAGCACTTAATTTAGTTAAAAGGACTAGATTGAAAAAAGTGCAAAATGTGTGTTCTAGAAGCTAGAGGTGTCTAATTGCTATGAAACTTTAAATTGGAGGTCCTTAGATGATAATTAGACCATTATGCTTTAGTATGGACAAAAATGGACATGGTTAGTGAAAAATATCAAAGTTTAAGTGAAGGGCATTTTGGTCATTTGGTAAATAAAGCCAAAATAACTAAAATAAAAGATGTCATCTTCTTCAATTTCATCCCCATAGCCAAAAATTAGAAGAGGAGACATATCTAGGGTTTGGCCAAGCTTTCAAGCTCGATTGTAAGTCCGTCCTTGTCCCGTTTTTAATGATTTTTACGTTTTTGTGAATGTTGTAACTTGATTTAGCTATTTCAAGGACTAATTTGAAAGAAAATCAAAGTCTAAATTTTTACCCATGATGAATATTTGTGTATTTTTATGTCTAATGGTAGATTATTTATGTTTGATGTTAGATAAACAACTTTTACTAAGTGATTTTTGATGAAAATGCCTAAAAAGACCTATTTGTAAAAGTTGCAAAATATGTAGTGAAAATGTGAATAAATGAAAAATGTAGGCTGTTATGAGCATGAAAAATATTCGGCTATGCTTGGGTAATAAATAAATCAAATAAAAGTCATTTTACGAGCCTAGGGACTAAAATGTAAAATGTCAAAAGTTTAGGGGCAAAAATGTAATTATGCATAATATGATTTTTGGGCTGAATTGAATAATGTGATGATTGAATGAGTTAAATTTGTTATTATAGATCAAGAAAAATGAAGTTCGGACCTAGACCGGGGGAAAAACAAAGTATTTAACGATTAGGTCAAATTCTACTATTTTTGTACCGAGGTAAGTTCGTATGTAAATAATGCATTGTTATATTTATATTTTAAACACTTTAATATTTTATAAGTTGTGATTTACCCTTTGGATGTAATCGACAAGGTTTCGACAAGCGAGAAATTCTGGTTGAACCTTAGGAATAGATAGGATACAAATGTCATGACATTAAGGTTACTAAGATTATGTGTAAGACCATATCTGGGATATGGCATCGATATGAGGCTTCGTGTAAGACCATAGCTGGGCTATTGGCATCGATACGAGATTTCATGTAAGACCATATCTGGGATATGGTAAGACCATAGCTGGGCTATTGGCATCGATACGAGATTTCATGTAAGACCATATCTGGGATATGGTATTGGTACGGTACTGTGTATACGAGATTCCCGAGTATCCTTTAGTATTCCAAGTGGTTCAACGGAAAAATTTAACGAGAATGTCAAAGTTGTGAAAGACTATGGTCATGTTGTGAATTGCTACAAGTATGTACGTAAAACCCATAATCAATATGTGATGAACCCTCGGTAAGGTTGTGATTGAGTAAAATATTACTATGGGATTTTAGTAACATTTATGTTAACTTACATTATGTTAATTGTATGTTAAATGTGTGGTTATGATGCTTATTATTTGCATAGGAACTTACTAAGATTTATAGCTTACTCCCCTTCTTTTCCCTTGTCTTATAGTGTCGCCAAGCTAGCTCGGGGTTCAGAGATTGTTGGAGATCCACTCACACTATCAACAATTATTTTGGTACCAATGAACTAACATTTTGAGTTATGGCATGTATAAGGGACTTGGTCATTTTGTTATGTGTCATAATTGATTTGGCCAAATATGTTGGCTTATATTGGTTGCAAGTTCATTTTGTAAATGGCCATTGAAATTGGCTAATGTTGGTATAATCAATTTATATGATGAGGCCTTTCATGGATGTGAGAATTTACTTGATATGAGTTGATAAGTATGTAATGTTTGTGTATGATAGATGGTAGTATGTGAATGATGTCTTGATGTCTTGGTTGTGGTTGATTTGATTGTATATATATGCTTGAATTGGTGCTATGTTATATGGTGTAGGTGTGAGTATTAAAGGGTGGCAAAAAGGGCTTGGTAAATAGCCTTATTTTTCTCCACACGGGTAGACACACGGGCATGTGTCTAGGCCGCGTGTGACACACGGCCTGCCCCACGGGCATGTGCTTCGGCCGTGTTTCCCCTGTACCTTAATTGTTGCAAAACAGAATGTCCAGAATTGAGCACACGGGCAGAGACACGGGCGTGTGTCTCGGCTTTGTGCGCTACACGGTCTTGGACACGGGCATGTGTCTCGGCCGTGTGAAGTCTGCACCTATTTTATGAAAAATTATGGAAATTAAATCGACCACACGGCCTAGCACACGGGTGTGTGGCATGATCGTCTGGCACAAGTCAGAGAGCACCCTATTTTGAACACGACCTGTATCACGGGCGTGTTTAAGGGTCACACGGGCGTGTCCCTTGGACCACACGGGCGTGTGAGCCCTGTAACATGAAAATTTTTCTAAGTTTTGTAAAATTTTCTAAAGTTCTTGGTTTAGTCTCGATCCACTTCCAAAGCATGTATTGAGCCTCGTAGGCTTGTTTTAGGGACGATATTAAAAGCTTTTAATTTGGATGGAAATTTATGACTCAAAAATGGATGTTTGCTTGTGTTTATGTTCGGTAATGCCTCGTACCCTGTTACGGTGTTGAATACGAGTAAGGGGTGTCACAACTATATGATATTGATTGACTTTTCATGAAGGAAAATGTAATGGTTACTCATAGATAAAATAGGATAATATTGGGAGAACGAATTTATTCCATAGAGATTAAAGATATCCCATGAGGGTAACAAACTTATGATAAGGTCATTGGATGAGCATTGATCGAGAAGCTTTCGTAATGGTATATAATTGAGGAAAGCTTTGTCATGATACTATAGTGGAATGACTTTTTGACTAAATGAGTTTATAATTAACAGTAAAAAAGCTGGAACTTAATTATAAATCATTCGAGCCTTAATCACATATGTTGTCACACCCAGTTTTTTTTCAAGTCTAGAAATTAGGAATAAGTAGGGGTTAAATTAAAAGAAGCCGTAAGTTGGCAGCCTCTACTGAAAAATTAGGAAAAGTTACTAATTGATTTAGACATGGTTGAGATCTAATTCTGGTTTGGTTGGATTAAAACCAACTGGTTCCTTAGTGGGAGACAAAATGATTACCAATGGATGGTTTCTATATGGTTGAAAATCGTGCGCAAAGAGCTATAAATAGCTTAGAAGTGACTTCTCAGGAAGGATTCATCTCAATTATATTTCATTTTCCTCTCATTTTCATCTTCTTCTTTAGTTATTCCGAAGAAGCGGAAATTATGAGAAGCTCTGCATAGAGCAGTGATCATGAGGTTTGAGTCAAAAAAACATAGAATGTTGTGAGCTGGTAAGGTTCTAAGTCTTTCGGTATACGTAAGATTAAGAAAATATAGTTAAGAATTTTCAGAACCTCTTTACGGTTTTGTATGTTTTTGAAAAATTGAGTTTTAAGTTGAAAAGCTGGGTTTAACTTATGATTTTGGTTAGAATACTTAGTTGTTGCTAGGAGAATGGAAGTTCTGGCATATGGAAAGGCTAAGCTGAGGAGGTAAAGAAGCATCAAGTGTGTTTCTATACTCCAATTCTGGGATGCTGTATGCTGGCATGAAATTATGTTGAATCCAAGATGAGTTCTATGATGATGGATAATATCTATTGTTTAAGAATGTTATGTATGCATGAGGTTGAGTAGGAAATTGAGTATATGCAAGTGCGTCAGTATGCATAGAATGGTTATAGTAATATATATCTAAGTTTGGCATGCTCCATTCTATTATGTCTATGTGATCATATACCTATGCCTGTGTGCTTATAAATTATGAGGTACAGAGGGAAAATGTATTGACGAGATAGATGAAGTTAGCAATAGGTGGATGGTTTGAGAAATGAAGTTTTCGTTTACCACCATACTGTAACACCCCTTACTCGTCTTCAAGCCGGGACAGGGTTCGAGGCATTACCTAACAAATCTTGCTTAAACATCTCGAATAGGGTTACAAAGTCTCGTTTAAACCCATCACTTACTTATAGTTGGCCTAAGAGGCCCTAAACATACTTCCGAGAGGTATCGGGACTATTCTGGGGACATTTACGAGTTTGAGAAACTTTTCAACAAAACAGGGGTCACACGCCTGTGTGAGTCTAGGGACACGCCCGTGTACCCCTAAGACATGCCCGTGTCTACCACCCGTGGTCGAAACTAACTAATTTCACACGGCCTTGACACGCCCGTGGCCTTGGTCCGTGTGCCAAACCTTGGCATTTTGACTAATCCACACGGCCCACACACACGCCCGTGTGTTTCAACCGTGTGGGGATTTAAATTCCAAGTGCAAGGTGCAAACTTCACATGGCCTGGGCACACGCCTATGTGCTAGCCGTGTCGCTCACACGGTCTAGACACACGCCCGTGTGTCTACCCATGTGGAAAATTAGAAGGCTATCTACCAAGCTTTTTGCCACCCTACATTGCAAACATACATACTCCAATTCCATTCAACGTAATTCATGACCCAAAGACACATCTCAATACTCAATTCAACATTTATACACAAGGGCATACACTTCAAGAAAATCACTTTCATTAAGCAAAAGAATTTGCCAAGTATTTGCCTAACTTAAGGCCATTTACAAAATGACTTTAGTAACATACATAGCCAACACTTTGGCTAACAATTACAACTTAACAAAATACTTGAGTCCTATACATGCCATACTCAAAATAAGTCTAAATTGTTATACCAAAGTGATGTCGATAGTGTGATTTCCGAACTCCTACATCCACGATCCTCGAGTTATCTTGGCAATACTACAAGGAAGAAGGGCAATGAAAGGGATAAGCATAAAGCTTAGTAAGTTTGCATAAATATAAATAGCAACAATAAGCTCATAAAATAATCCATCCATGACATTAACTAACCATACACAAGTCATAGGCATCTTGCCTTACTTACTCACAATTTCCCTTATTTAGCACATACCGTGCCACATGTCGTAAACGTTTCTTCGTGACTCATTCACGAGTACCTGTATTCACTCATTCATATGACTTTAGTGCAAATCTCATTTCTACTTCTAAACTCATCTACTTATCCCTTTAATCACTAGGGATAGTCAAAGACGCATATTCAACGTCGTTCATGTAGAGACGAAGCCAATGCCACATCCCCGAGGTGGTCTTACATGGAGTTACTTCTAAATGCCAATGCCATATCCCGGATATGGTCTTATATGGACTTTCACATTAATTATCGATGCCACATCCTGGATGTGGTCTTAACGAGTTTCTTATTCTTTTCCGAAGCCATATCCCAGATATGGTCTTATACAGGATCTTAACTCGGTGTTGAGGCCATGTCTCGGACATGGTCTTATACGGGACCTTATCTCGATGATAGCTATCCCATATTCATTATAGTCCACTAGGACTTCAACATCATATTCAACATCAATTTCTCATTTCAATGAAGTATCATACATCAATGTGATACCAAGCATTTTCAATTATGCTAACATAAATATTTCATTAATCACATACAAACTTACCTCGTTTTCAAAATGAGCTAGCTCGACGATTTAGTCTAAGACTTTGTTCTTTCCCCGATCGAGGCGGATTCTCGATTCTTCTTGCTCTATAATAGCAATTTAGCTCATTTTAATCATCTCATTAATAAAAGCATTTCAATAATCATGCTTAGGCAAAATTACTATTTTGCCCCTAGACTTTGGCAAAATGACCATTTTGCCCCTAGGCTCGGAAATAAATTCTAATCACATTTCTACCTTCAAAAAGCCTAGGTGAACATTTAATACTCTTATAGCTATCATCAATACTCAACATTTCACATGGTAACTACAAATTTGTAACCTTTTCATCAAGGTCCAATTAGGTGTTTTCAAGACAACACCTTTCACAAAAGTTGTTCATCTAACAACTAAAACTCAATTTCTTCCATAAAAGTGCAGTAAATAATTATGATAGCTCTCATGGCAAAACTCTTAACTTTTCACTATATTGCACAGTAGTCCCCTCATTTGAAAGCTTAAGCTTTAGGGATATCAAAAGTACAATTATTTTCAAGAAAAGTTCACTAGAACACTTACTTGTGAAGGGATGAGTGTGCTAAAATTTTTGGAAGCTTTCTACCCCTTATTTGCTGAAATTTTCGTTGGAAGAGATGAAGGAGAAAGATGATACCTTTTCTCTCCTTATTCTAATATTAAACTATCAATTAAGTCCATCTACTCACCAACTTTGACCAACATGGTCAATCCTTGTCCCCTATGGCCGGCCAAGCACATATTGGGGGTCTAATTGCATTTTAAAGACCTCCAATTTGCATTCTAAGGCTATTTGGTACCTTTAGCTTATAGAATGGAACTTTCGCACTTTATGCGATTTAGTCTTTTTTTTCGCGATTAAGCATGAAATCGCTAAAATTAAAGCACCAAAATTTTCATGCACATATACTATCATGCTCTGACTCATAATATAACATGAAAATAAATTTCTCAATTCTCAGATTAGTGACCCCGAGATCACTATTCTGACTAGCCCCTAAATCGGGCTGTTACACATACGATATTCCTAGGTGCAAGCCGTGATGTGTGAAGCTCCGAGCCTTGTGGAGGGGACACTGCGGTGTTTGAGCATCAAGGTTTGAAATGGAGAAATGGAGGAATGGGCAAACAAATAGAGAAAAATTTGAATTCTGTTAAGAATCCGCCATACAGTGTTGTTGGGTGTAAACTGTGATGTGTGAAGCTCCGGGCCTTGCGGAGGGGACACTATGATGTTTGAGCATCAAGGTTAGATATGATGATATCGACTAGCTCGCTAGAGCGACACTGTGATGATGATTATTAGGTTTTATAGAGTAACACCGTGACGACAGTGAGGTCCTTCCGGGCAACACCTCAAAGAGGTTTAAGGTATAAGACCATAGCTTGGCTATGAGAACCAATAAAGTTCACTGGGACAGTTAACACGGGGTAGTCCATCGGGACATAAAACGCGAGATAGTCTTCCAGGACATTAAGCATGGAGCCTGATGTGTAAGACCATAGCTCTGCCATGGCAACATAGAAGGTTTGCCAGGACACTAAACATGGGAAAGTTTGCCAAGACGTTAAACATGGGGTATATTATAAGACTATAGCTGTAACAGTCCGGTTTATACCCTAGTCAGAACAGTGGTTTTGGGACCACAAATCCGAGCCTGTATAATATTTTAATATTATATTCTGTGACTATGATGTGTGAATATGCATGTGCTAAAGTTTCGCAAGTTAATTCGTCCATCTGTGTGTTTAATTTGAGCAAAAGGACTGAATTGCATTGATTTACAAATTAGCATGCTACATGAAAAGGTACTTAATTATCATGTCTTTATAAGTATGAGGATTTTATGTGGCAATTAAGCCATTAGCTTGTAAGTGGACGGTTAAGGTAAAAAAAAAGACCTTGATTTATATGTTATGTATGTTTTTATTATAAGGATAATTTGGTAATAAGGTTAATAATATAATTTTTAATAAAATAAAGCATGAAAATGGAACATTCATTCATGCATTCTCCACCGAAAATACAAAGGAAAGAAAGGTTTTGAAGCTTTCTAACATTCGGCATTCATTAAGCAAAATTAAGGTAAGTTTTAGCTTTGGATTTTGATGATTTTTATGTTTTTGAGATTGCTGCTTAGTCTACTATCAAGCCCATGTCTCAATTTGATGAATTGATGTTGTTCATGAAATGTGCCATTAGTGATATGTTGAGCTTTGTGATGATTTATGGTGTTAAATGAAAGATTTGAGCTAGATGAACATACATTGTTCTTGAATTTTTGATGAATTTAGCTAATTAGGGCTAAATTGAGAAAATATTATTTTTGAGGACTAAATTACAAATTTTATGGAAAATATGGGCTTTTATGTGATGCATATGTATTCGGCTAAGCTTGTTCATGTATGGATTTTGTGAATTTGATGTTTTGAGAAAAATGGACTAAAATGATAAAATGTGCAAGTGTGAGGGCTAGATTGCAAATAGTCCAAAATGTGTCTTTGGATTGAATTGAATGAGCTATTGAATAAAAGGGTTAATTCTGAATATGTTTAGATCAAGAGCCGAGGAAAACGGATTTAGATCGCGAGAAAGCGAAAGTAACCGAGTAACCGTTTTCATTCCGATAAACCAAATTCGAGGTAAGTCACTATGCAAATAAATGTATATGTATGTAATTATAATTGTTCATATAATTAATGTTGGTAATGAATGCCTATGAGAAGTTCTGCATATAAATTTCGAGAAAAGTTAAGTCCAAGAAGTCCCGTGTGAACCTAGGAGTCGATAGGATTAGCTATGTCATGACATAGGTATCTGTTCTGTTTTATCATGTATAAGACCACGTCTGGGACGTTGGCATCGGTATAAGCTTTACGTGTAAGACCTTGTCTGGGACGTTGGCATCGATATAAGTTTTATGTATAAGACCACGTCTGGGACGTTGGCATCGAGATAAGCTTTACGTGTAAGACCATGTCAGGGACATCGGCATCGTATTGATACGTGTAAGACCCTGTCTGGGACAGCGGAATCAATGTCTGAGTGCATGTAAGACCTCGTCTGGGACGTTGGCATTGTACGACCATTCTGAGCTTTCTGAGTATCCTACTAGATTCCTTACGGTTCAACGGGCAAGTTTGTGATACAAAATAGCCATGTAAATAGTGAATCCGATTCAGGTACGTTAATTCATACACTAAGTGTGTATATAAGGTAAGTTCCTATGTAACCTTGCTATGATGGTTATGGACCTTTGAAATAGTTTTGTGCATAAGAGACTTTTGGAATTGATGAATGTGGTAAATGTGGCCAATAGTATGAGCCAAAGTATATATGTGAGAAGATGTTATGTATATGAAATGTGCCTATATTTCTATATGCTTATATACTTGTCTATTAAGTTTATTTGTATATGACTTACTAAGCTTTTGGAAAGCTTACTTTGTGTGTGTGTTTTCTCTGTTTTATAGGTCGTCAAGCTACTGAAGGCTCGGGACCGTTAAGGATCATCATCACACTACTAAACTTATTTTGGTACCTTTTGGATAATGAATATAGCTAAATATGGCATGTATAGGCTAGATATGTGTAAATGTTTATGAAGTGAACTTAGCCATGTGTTTTGGCAAGATTTGAGTTGGTAATATGCTTGAATGAATGAGTTATATGATGCAAATTTTGATATGTTTTGATGTTTATGAAATGGTTAAGTTTTGGTTAAGCAAATGGATGGTATATGCTTGAAATGAGGTGGATAATGTTGCTTGTAGGTATGACCCTTTTTGGGTGGCATTTTGGCCTTGTAAATGGCCTATAATGTCACACGATTGTGGCACACGGGCGTGCCTAAGACTGTGGGTGAATTGGCAGAATGTAGCTTAAATAGCACCCGGCCTCGACATGGGCGTGTCAGCTGGTCGTGGTGTACAAGTCAGTAGCTAGCTAAGAGCACATGGCCATGGCACACGGGCGTGCTTGGTGGCCGTGTTGGGAAAGTCAGTTTATGGCCTAGTAGCACACGGTCATGGCACACGGGCATGCCTAGTGACCGTGTTGATATAGTCAGTATATAGACACGAATGGACACACGGGGGTGTCTAGAAGCCGTGGAGGACACACGGTCTCCTCCCACGGGCGTGTCTCTTTTGTATTTTAGAAAAGTTTTTAATTTTCATGAAATTTTATATGTGTTTCAATTTAGTCCCAACTCAGTTTATATGCATGCTTTGGGTCTTGATGACTTATCTAAGGGACACTATGATTGTTAATGATGAATGTAACGTATGAAATGTTATGTAAGTTTCCGATCAGTCTGGTAATGCCTTTAACCCTAATTCGGCGTCGGATACGGGTTAGGGGTGTTACAATAGCTCGACAGTGGTAGCATAGAGAGTCCATCGAGAAATTAAAATGGGGCAGTCCACCAGGATAGAAAAGATCGGGAAGTCCATCAGAACATTAAACATGGAGTCTGATAAGTAAGACCGTAGCTCAGCTACGACAACATATATAGTCTACCGAGACATTAAATGCGGGGTAGATCACCAAGACAATAATTATGGAAAATCACGAATATGGAAAAAATGGTTAGAAGAAAATGCCAGTGTTGGTGAGCTATAATTAGCAAGCGAATTTTGAGCAATTCATCAAACAAGGAAAAAGTAGTAGAAATGGGAATAATCCACCAAAACGGTAGTCATGGAAACCGCTAGGGCATATAGGTGGTAACCCAGCAAGAACCAGACTCGGGAAATGATGTGCCTGTAGTGTCTGGTGTAGAGATAAACAAAATAAAATTTTTCTAAGGATTACAGATAACGAACCGCCATTAAGAATCACTAGAAGGTTCTTAGTGTAACTTGGTAAGCTAGAGGTTCGGTCACAAGTACTCCGGATAGTCTATATGAAAAAGTGGGGTTAGATAAAACCCATTAACATGAAAAGGTACTAAAAAGGTTAATCCAAGTGATAGATATGTCTTTCAAGACTATTTCTCTTTGAGGAAAACCTAGTATGGGAGTATCCGATATAGAGTTAGTTCTATAAGGGAACCATCATATAAGGAGGAATGTGAACTCGAATGGTTAATAGTCTGCTGGAAATTGTAGGCTAAAACGGTCCAATGCAGAAATATTTGATGCGCCTTAAAAGCAAGACATCGCTAATAGTTTGATTTAAAAAGGGGTAATCCAAATAACATTTAACCCGAGTATAGGGTAGAAGTAGAAAGGATGAAACAAGGTTAAGACCGCCAGCGCGGTGTGGGCCTTTTCTAATAGGCCTTATGAGTAGAATGTCAGTTTATCCACCAGAGCCATGGTATGTTTACAAGCCAGGATAAAACTAAAAAATGATATTCATGATAGGAAGTGTGAGGAAAAAGGGGACAAAATGTGATATGTGCAAGGAAAAGTGAGAATCTGCAAGGATGATAACTTAGAATCCACCAGAATTAGTTGAATGGTCACAAGCCGACTAGGTAACAAACGCTCAGCGATCAATCCACCATTAAAGAAAGGAAAAACTCGAGCAAAAGTCTGACACTCCAGTCAAAATGGGATTGACTAAACAAAACATGGAGCAATGTGTTTAGTTATTTTCTTTTTAAAACCCCCTCCAAGATGGGGTTTATTTTTGAGTTATGCAGTAAAGAAATTCACTAGGTTCATTCAAACTTACAAGGTTTTTGACCTGTGTTTACCAGATTTGCGGGATAAGGAACTTGAGGAGTGACCAATTCAGATAGTATTAGATCAATGATCATCATCAGTAAAATGTCTTTTTTTTGTTACAAACATCGTCAATAAAGTGTTATGCACATAGGAAGGGGGTACCTTCAGAGGCTTCGCCTAAGGGTTAGGCATATTGTAACTAAATGGTTCCATTAGAGTTTGAAATTGAAGATAGCAAGTTTTTATTTTAATTTAAGGTTTCAGTTGTAAGAAGTATTTATTGTTACTTAATAAAGTTAGTCCCCAAGATTGTTAGGTTTACAATTTGAGTTTAGTCAAAATCGATCCGTTTGTGGCACTCGATACCCGGATTCAACGAACAGGTCGAGTGAGGTTATTACATATGTCTAATCGATCCCTCCATTAGCTCGTTGAAACCAGAAATGAATTGCATGATGAACCAAATGAACAAAAATGGATAGAAATGAAAATATATTTAGAGAAATGGGTTACATTCAAAAATAAATGTGGTTTATCACGGAAATGACCTGAGAATTAATTTAAGTTTTTTGAATTATTATTTAATTAAATAATTGAAGTTAGAAAATAAAATTAAATTAATTGGTCATTATGAAATCCGTTGAATGTAGAAATTAAATATATTTTCTCATAGATTCTTTTAAGGTAAAGTTGTCATGATTTTAACGAAATTATTATTGGATTGAGAAAATTATTTAATTGGAAAATTAATTAATTAAAATTAATTAAATAAATAATTTCTATTTTGAGAAATAGAAAAACATGTATTGGGTTGGATTAAATTATAAAGTATGGGCTAAAAGTCCATGAAGCACATATAATTGGACCCAATACAAGATAGACTTGAATCTCCATTGTAATATATTCGGGATAATACCAAATATAGGGTGGTTTCTCTAATCGCTGTGAAGTTAGAGTTTTAAATTTATAAAGATAATGATCGAACCTGAAAACTAACTATGACAACGATTGAGGCAAGTGCACCTATCGAACAGTAGTATAGTTTAGGTAAGACCGGATTGTCGAACCCAAAGGAACTAAAAGTACTAATACTAACTTTCTTTCTATTATTTAGCCTAAAAATTAAGCGAATGGTTGATTAATCTAAATTAATTAACTACTAAACTTAAAGACTCTAAGACAAAGAAGAATGAATTTGGGAGAATACTTGAAGAAAAACCAATTAATTAAGACGACACCCAAGGAAGAATCCACTTAGACTTCACTTGTTATCTAACTCTGAACTAGACGATTTATTCATTTGACTTGATCCGTAGGATTCCCTAATTTATATTAAACCCTCTCTCGAGGCGAATAACGTCTAACCCTAGGTTGATTAATTGAAATCTCTTTCTAATTAAAACCCCTAGAATCGCATTAACTCGATTTATGGACTCCCATATTAGGTTTCACCCTAATCCGGCAACGCCTCGTCACCCTATCTCTAGGCGCGCGATCAACTCCGCTTAACTATGCTAGATCTACTCTTAGGCAGGGACTTTTGCTCCTCCACCTAAGCACATCAAACTTGAATTAATATCCGCGAAATATCAACACAAGAATTAAGAACACATAATTAAGAACAAATCAAATATTTATCATATAGTTCAGCAAACGATAACAAGATTCATCTAAGTTTCATCCTCCTCAGGTATCTGAGGGTTTAGTTCATAAAAATAAAAGAAAACATCTCAGAAGAAAAGATAAAACAAAACATAAGAAATCCTTAAAACCCCTTGAAGGAATTGAAGAGGAGATCCTCTGTCTTGAGTAGAATTCCGGCTTCTTGAGATGGATCAACTGGCTATCCCTGAGCGAATTCCCACAAATCTACCTTCTTTGGCCTAGCAAGATGCCCCTAAACGGTAGCTTTAGGCTCCCGTCGACTCCCTATTTTTAGGTAATACTTAGGGTGTATTTATAGGCTTTTGAAATGTGTTTCTTTGCCCCTAAGTATCCAAATCCGATTGAAATTGCTCTTTTCCGCGGCAGGGACACGGCCATGGCACACGCCCGTGTGAATCGTCTTTAGGCCGTGTTTGGATTTCATTAATGAGGCACGGCCATGTATTTCGTGGCTTAGACCGTGTTCGAGATTATTGAGGAGGCACGACCGTGTGGTCTTGGGCCCATGCTGTGTTGATTTCGTGCTTTGGCCCATTTGGCTCGTTTTAAGCCCGTTTCTTGTTCTTTTCATCCTCCGGTGCTTTCCTGAGTATAAAACATGAAAAGAAAGGATTAAGAGCACCTTTTTAAATAAATCAAGGGATAAATCATCGAAAAGTATGCTAAATGTGGGATTAAAATATGTTACTTTTACGGTTTATCACATACCCCCACACTTAAGCTTTTGCTTGTCCTAAAGCAAAATTCTCAACTTACAATTAAAACGAACTTTCCATGATTCAATATTCCTATCAATAATGTCTCATCATAATTCATAGATAATTTATACATGGATAATTTAACTCAAAGAGTCCTAAAGATTCAAACAACCTAAGTCATACATTTGTAGCACAAAACATAGGTGTTTCCCCTCATCTAAATAATTACCTCTGATTCAAAATCTACAAGGGTTGACGTCCTCACTAAAGATTCACTCAAATCACTCGAAGTGTTTAAGGTTCAGTATTAAGCACTCAAACATCAAACCTGAAAAGTTAATCCCATAGGCTTGCACGAAAATCAAATCTCCACCACTGTAATATGAAATGATGCACAAATCAAAAGGTCTTTGAAAGGGTTGTAACGAGGCTTGGGTTAAGGTGTGGATAAAGGCTGAATTAGAGGGTTGGAATTGAGATTGAATTGATAAATTACCTAACCAGAAACAACAAACTAAGTAAAAGTGATTACATCAATTTGAAAAAAATACTAATACTACGAGCTTCTTCTTCAATATTTGGAATTCAAACGTATAAGCTCTTTAATCACAAAACTAAAAATGAATAAACTCTTTTTGATTTTGAATGATTTTTTTTTACGAACAAATCATAAATACATAACAAAGGATAAATTACTGAGATAAAAAATATAGTTAGGCTATTAATCAAATCAAATCTCGATATAAGGGTAGTAAAAAGGAATGGTGATAACAAAAAACAAAGGGTTTTGGGTTAATATTAGTGGGTGAGTCAATAAAAAGGGTTGTTAGGTTTAAACGAGGTTCACTAGGGGTTAATTATGAAGGTAGGTTTTTAGTGGAGTAAGTGGGTTAAATCCTAGGTGCCTTTATCATTTCTGTATATCAAATCAAAGGTGTGGTCTCGACATGTATAATCGATGCAAGTTCTAGAATAACAAATCAATGTTGACACACTCATAATCAATGAAGTGGGTAAGAAAAAGAATTTATGCTCTATAAGGCTCAAAATCTCACAAAAATTATGGGTATTTTGATGTCAACCTCGTAAATTTCAAACTTCAAAGTAATATTCAAATTCAGGTAGACAACCTAGAAAAAAATTTTAATACCGAAAAATAGACTTATCATGCTTGATTCTCTAGTATCTTAGAATTTAATTATCAATGCACAATTATCAATGACTTAATCTAAAACATATCAATAAAAATCATGAATCATAGAAATTTCATTCTAATGATAATATGAGAAACTTACTTTAAGAAACAAGACATAATTCAGGATTTGAGAATAATGCAAAAAGTTTGGCACCTAATTTCAGGAATTTGAGAATAATGAAAAAATTAGGCACCTTTTTAGGTTTTTCAACCCCCCACACTTAAGATGTACATTGCCCTCAATGTACAAAGATAGATAATAGCAAAATAAAATCATACGATAGGGAGAGAGGTGAAACTTCCTGAATTTTGGATGAAGTCAATGAAAAGAAACCGGATAGGATTGGAGGTGAACATGGGGAAGCGCCTCGAACCGTTTGAACTTGAATCCTCAAAGTAGCCGGTCTGATTTTATTGTATCCTAAGCTAAATCTAAATGCCATTGAGAAAAAGAAAAATAATAAAGGAAGTAAAAATAATAAAAATAAAAATAAAAATAAAAATAAAAATAGAAATAGGAATAAAATTAAATAGAGATACGATCCACGCCTATGTGCCTACCCGTGGTGTCCACACAGCCACGGCCACGGCCGTGTGCAAGGCCGTGTGGGTGTGGAAACCTACGCCTAAATACGAAAAGAAATAAAACGAAACTAATTAGTAGAGTTAGTGCTCGGGTTGCCTCCCGAGAAGCGCTCGTTTATAGTCTTAAGCTAGACTTTACCTCTCATTCGTATGGTCATGGTGGTTTGAGGAGGTGAAAATCCTTTCTCATGCGATCAATTCGGTTGTGGATATAAAGTTTAAGTCGAGTAGTGTTTACCTTAAAAGTGCTGAATTTAGGATTAGTTACCTCGACTGTTCCATCTGGGAAGATTTTGAGTATCTGATCTCCTATCTTAAGCTGGGTTGTCCCATCGTTAAGTTTCTCGTTGAGTTGTCTCGTTTTTGCTTCATGTATTTCTTTGAAGTGTATCTTCCACTCGTCTAGTTCATTGATCCGAAGCTTTCGTTCCTCATGAATTTCTTCTTTATTGACACGAGGTCTAGGATCTGGCATCTGCGAAAGAGCTTCTAGAAACGACAAGTTAATATGAAATTTCTTTGAAAGTTTAAGAGGCTTACCGAGTTGTTCCTCTGTGTGGTCTTTCTTTGTCGCATCGGGGTATGGCACATGGGGTTGGTACTCTGTAATCACCGGGTTTGGTAAATCATGGCTTACCTCAACCTTACCTTCACTTACCATGTGCTCTTACCTTGGGTCGATTCCACTAACCTTTCATTGTCATGAGTATTCTGACTTGAATTTGCTCTTTTGGGTTAGTTTCGGTGTTGCTTGGCAAGCTTTCTTGTAGTTGTTACGAGATTATCTTTGCAAGTTGTCCAACGGTGTTAGTAAGTTGTCCAACCTGTCTTAGTAAGTTTCCTAACTTGGCTCTCGATCCCTTTGATTGATGCTGTTGATTCTTAAGGGTGGTCTCAGTGTCTTGGAGACGGTTATCTGTAGCTGCCATGAATTTTGTCAGCATCTCCTCAAGGTTCGACTCCTCTTCCTGTTGGTAAGGTAGTTGTTGAAAATTTGGAGGAAGTTCCGGTCCTTGGCTACTTTGATCATCCCACAAGAAATTTGGATGGTACCTCCAACTTGCATTATAAGTGTTATCATAAAAATTATTTTGAGGTCTAGCATAGTTACCCATATAGTTGACTTGTTCGCTTTCCATGCCATGTCCGTAGGGTGGGTACTCAGGATTCGCCACGCCTCCGCTTGTTTCACACTGCATAGCTTGTTGTGCCTGCGAGGAACCGTATAAATTTTTTTTATTTAACATCTCTAACTAGTTTGATAGCCTGGTTATTGGGTCGAGGTTGTAGATATCGGCTGCTTTTGTTGGCTTTGTCCTCATAACTTGCCACTGATAATTATTCAGTGCCATCTCCTCTATCTGCCAAAATCAAGTAAAAGAAAATTTAGCAAAGTAAAATAATAATAATAATAATAATAATAATAATAATAATAATAATAATAATAGTGGCTAAAGTAATAAAAATTGAGCTTTCTTAATATTTTAGTTCCCCGGCAACGGCGCCAAAAACTTGATCTCTGTGAAGTTAGAGTTTTAAATTTATAAAGATATTGATCGAACCTGGAAACTAACTATGACAACGATTGAGGCAAGTGCACCTATCGAACAGTAGTATAGTTTAGGCAAGACAGATTGTCGAACCCAAAGGAACTAAAAGTACTAATACTAACTTTCTTTCTATTATTTGGCCTAAAAATTAAGCGAATGGTTGATTAATCTAAATTAATTAACTACTAAACTTAAAGACTCTGAGACAAAGAAGAATGAATTTGGGAGAATACTTGAAGAAAAACCAATTAATTAAGACGACACCCAAGGAAGAATCCACCTAGACTTCACTTGTTATCTAACTCTGAACCAGACGATTTATTCATTTGACTTGATCCGTAGGATTCCCTAATTTATATTAAACCCTCTCTCGAGGCGAATAACGTCTAACCCTAGGTTGATTAATTGAAATCTCTTTCTAATTAAAACCCCTAGAATCGCATTAACTCGATCTATGGACTCCCATATTAGGTTTCACCCTAATTCGGCAACGCCTCGTCACCCTATCTCTAGGCGCGCGATCAACTCCACTTAACTATGCTAGATCTACTCTTAGGCAAGGACTTTTGCTCCTCCACCTAAGCACATCAAACTTGAATTAATATCCGCGAAATATCAACACAAGAATTAAGAACAAATCAAATATTTATCATATAGTTCAGCAAACGATAACAAGATTCATCTAAGTTTCATCCCCTGTGTATATCGAGGGTTTAGTTCATAACAATAAAAGAAAACATCTCAGAAGAAAATATAAAACAAAACATAAGAAATTTCTAAACCCCCCTGAAGGAATTGAAGAGGAGATCCTCCGTCTTGAGTAGAATTCCGACTTCTTAAGATGGATCAACTGGCTATCCATAAATCTGCCTTCTTTGGCCTAGCAAGACGCCCCTAAACGGTAGCTTTAGGCTCCCGTCGACTCCCCCTTTTTAGGTCATACTTAGGGTGTATTTATAGGCTTTTGGAATGTGTTTCTTTGCCCCTAAGTATCCAAATCCGATTGAAATTGCTCTTTTCCGCGGCAGGGACACGGCCATGGCACACGTCCGTGTGAATCGTCTTTAGGCCGTGTTCGAATTTCATTAATGAGGCACGGCCGTGTATTTCGTGGCTTAGACCGTGTTCGAGATTATTGAGGAGGCACGACCGTGTGGTTTTGGGCCCAGGCCGTGTTGATTTTGTGATTTGGCCCATTTGGCTCGTTTTAAGCCCGTTTCTTGTTCTTTTCATCCTCCGGTGCTTTCCTGAGTATAAAACATGAAAAGAAAGGATTAAGAGCACCTTTTTACATAAATCAAGGGATAAATCATCCAAAAGTATGCTAAATGTGGGATTAAAATATGTTACTTTTACGGTTTATCATTCTCACACAACCCACCACTAATAAATAACAAGGTGGTATCGCACACAGCCCACCAATAATAGTAAATACGGTGGTATCGCACACAGCCCTCCAATAACAATAATTACGGTGGTATCGCACATAGCCCACCAATAGCAATAATTACGGTGGTATCGCACATAGCCCACCATTAACAATAATTATGGTATTCATTCATAATTTCCTCACTTTCTATCAATTAATAATTGTCAACAATATTCATCCACATTTCACATAATACATTTATATGTAAAATCATAAGTAAAAAGAATGTATCATTTACATATAAACTTACCTCGATACAAAATATGTCAATTTGTGATTTAGTTCGAAACCTTGCCCTTTCCTCGGTCAAGGTTGATTCCACGCTCTTCTTGATCTATAATGACATATTTAGCTTATTAAATAACCACATTATTCAAATCACTCCAAAATTTCTATTTTGGTAAAATTACCATTTTGCCCCTAAACTTTCGCAAAATTACTATTTTATCCCTAGGCTCGTAAAATGAAATGTGTTCATTTTTCACACACCCAAGCCTAGCTGATTCATATTCCCTCTTATAACAACTCATAATTTCAATTATTTCACACATTTACCACCTATTTTACAACCTTTACAAAAAGGTCATTTTATGTGTTTTCATGGAAACTCCATTCACAAAAGTTTTTTATTTAACAACTAAGATTCATTTTCTTCTATAAAATTTTAGAAATCAACATAAATACTCACATGGAAAAACCCTAGACTCTCAACCATTTTGCAAAATAGTCCCCTCATTAGTTAGCTTAAGCTTTAGGGGTTCCAAAAGTACAAAAATTATCAAGAAAGACCACCAAAATCACTTACTTGTAAGGAGGATGAGTTGCTGAAAATTTCAAGCTTCCAAACCCTTATTCTTGGTTGTATTTTCGGTGGAGGAAGAAGGTGATAGGAAAAAAAAGATGATAGCTTTTTATGTTTTATTTTATTTTATTTTCATTTTGTCACCTAATCCACCAAATCTTGACCAAATTAAATTTTCTTGTCCCTATGGCCGGCTATCAACATTAGAAAGGTCTAATTGCACATTAAGGGCCTCCAATTTAAGGTTCTATAGCTATTTAACACCCATAGCTTGTAAAATAGAACTTTCGCACTTTATGCGATTTAGTCCTTTTTCGCAATTAAGCATGCAATCACTAAAATTAATTCACCAAAATTTTCATGCACTCATATAATCATGCTATGATACGTAAAATAATATTAAAAATAATTTCTCTGGCCCCGGGTTAGTGGTTTCGAAACCACTATTTCGACTAGCCCCAAAATTGGGCTGTTATAGGTTCTGTTTTGAGTAAAAAATTTCTAAGTATTCGAAAGTTTCCAGTTCAGTTCCGGATCACTCTATGTGTATGAATTGGGTTTCGTAGGCCCATAATAAGGACGTTAAGAGTTCGAATGAGAAATTTTTAGTTAAAAAGGAAGTTCATTGCTTGATTTTGTATGAATAAGTAAGTTAAGTCCGGTAATGCCTCGTACCCGGTTCCAGTGTCGAATACGGGTAAGGGGTGTTACATTTAGTGGTATCAGAGCTACGGTTTAGTCGATTCTCAGACTAACGTAGCATATGCACGAGTCTAGCTATACATGCCATACGTATGAGTATTTATATAATGATAGTGTGACGACTCCTGATAGCTTAAATTATGTTTTCATATAGTAAATGGATCCCGAAAGAGCATTGGCGGATGTGTAACACCCCTAACCCGTAACCATCACCGGTTTAGGGTTAAGAGGCATTACCGGACAATCAGAAACTTTTACGAACATTTCACATCATAATATATATATATATATCATCGTCAAATCATAGCAGAATACAAGGATATAGTCCCTTAATGAGGTCTACGAGACCTTAATCATGCATTAGAAAGGGGTCGGGACTAAACTAGAATCATACAAAATTTTTCTCAAAAATCAAACATTTTCAAAGTTACAGAGGTCACACGCCCGTGTGTCTAAGTCGTGGCAAAATAGGGCATACATACTGACTTGTCCACACGGCCTGAGACACGCCCGTGTGCCTCACCCGTGGTCGACACTGACTTGCACCACATGGCCAGTCACATGCCCGTGTGTCCAGCCCGTGGTCGAGTCTGTCTTGTTTTGAATTACAACCACGAAGGACATGGTCGAGCCACACGCCCGTGTGTTCAGCCGTGTGGGAAAATATAGGCCATTTACAAGGCCAATTTTCCACCCACACCTTGGATTTTACCTACAAACATTATACTAATTCAAATCATATCTCCAATGTAAACAACACATACCACAAATGACCAACACATACCAAAATGATCATCATTTATAGTTATTCAAAAGCATATTAAACACACCCACTTATGTATCATTTAGCTCAATCTAATCACAAGCATTTCAAAGTATAAACCATTCAAGAACTTACCAACTCAATGTGTCAATCCATCATTAACAATATGCTAAATTTTGCATCATAGAACTTATCATAGATTTGGCCATCTCATTAGCTCAAACATTTGCCATCAAACCATACCAAACTATGCATCATTTAACATGAGCTACTCATTCATATCATAATCATTATCTAGCCGTATCACATGGCTATTTATATACAACTCAAAACATAATCCAAACTAACTAGCCTATACATGCCATATTTAACTATGTACACATTCAAAAGTACCAACGTAGAGTTTGATAGTGTGGTGATGATCCTCGATGATCCCCGAGCCTTACGTAGCTTTAACGATCTATAAAACAATGCAAACACACACACAGAGTAAGCTTTCAAAAGCTTAGTAAGCCATATGCAAATAAACTTAACATATAAACATTCATAATCATATCAATTACAAGATGATTTATATATATCAAATGTAATTTCATAATTCTTCTTTGGCTCATTTGTTTAGCCATTGCTTACCAACAATTCATATCTCTAAATACCTCTTTTGATCATAGCAACTTCATACGTATATCACATTTTATCTCATCAAGTCTATGCACATATCTCACTTGTGCACATACACATATATATTTACCATTTATGCTCAATCATAGCATACACTTCAAACATACCTGAAACGATCATACATTTCACATAGTCTTTCATTTCTCGGAGATTACCCATTGAACCATTCGGAATCAAATAGGATACTCTGAATACACAGAATAAATCATACAATGCCAACGTCCCAGACGTGGTCTTACATGTAATCGAATATCGATGCCACTGTCTCAGATAGGGTCTTACGTGAAATCATATACGATGCCGATGTCCCAGACATAGTCTTACACGTAAATATCAAATCAATGCCAATGTCCCAGACATGGTCTTACATGATATCTCATATCAAAATCCCTATGTCATGACATATGAATCCTATCTACTCCTAGGTTCGTACGGGACTTTTCGGACTTGACACTTTGTCGATACTTTCTTGTATTACACATGTATATCTTTCTTAATCATTCATCACAATTCAATTTCATACGAACATAAATAAATCAACTCAAATACATTTATTTGTATATAGACTTACCTCGTACAGATATAGACGGACGGATTCGACTATTCGATCACTTTTGACTTTCCCCAATCTAAATCCGTTTTCTTTGGTTCTTGATCTATACATATTCAAATTTAACCCATTTATTCACCAAATCATTCAATTCAATCCAAAAACACACATTTAGGGCACTTTACAAATTAGCCCTCACATTTTCACATTTTGACATTTAAGTCCCTATTTCACAAAATCACGAAATACATAAAATTTCATATTACCCATGCTTGGCCGAATATTCATGTAGTTCATATGAGTCCATATATTTCATTTATTTCACATTTTAGTCCCTCAAAATATTATTTTCACAATTTAATCCAAATTACTCAAATTCACCAAAAATCCAAAGACAAAACATGTTAATCTAACACATATATTTCATATTTCATCAACTAACATCACAAAGCTTACAAAATCATCAATGGCATATCTCAAAATCTTCATCAAATTCTAAAATTAAAGCATGGGTTTTGTAGTATTCGAAGCAACGATTACAAAAACGTAGAAATTATCAAAAACCGAACAAAAACTAACCTTGAATCAAGATGAACAAGAGCCGAAACCTAGCTTGGTTTCTTTTCTTTTCTTTTTCTTCAAATTCGGCACAAAGATGAGCATAATCTCATCATTTTTCTTATTTGTTTTATTATAAACATATTAATTATTCATTTCAATTTTTGCCCTTAATGAATATTAATGGTTAAACATTTAAAATATGGACATAATTGTCCACTAACTTAAAAATGGCATAAAAACATCATAAGGACTTCATATTAATAAAGACATAGCACATAGGTTCTTTTAACACATGGCATGCTAATTTTGCATTTTTCACAATTAGATCCTTATATCAAATTAAGCACACAAATAACAAAATTAATTCACAAAAAATTCACACATGTTTAATCACATACTTAATCACATACTGTAGGAAAGGAAAATAATATTAAAATATTTTTCAGACTCGAATTTGTGGTCCCGAAACCCACTGTTAGATTAGGGTCTAAACCGGATCATTATTGAGGATGATGTAGAAAGTAACTTGTAGCTCCTCGCCCAAGGGTGGTGCTAACTAAAAATGAGAATAGACCAATGACCGTGAGTCAGAGAGGAGGAGAAGAGGCTAGGGAAGCCTTTCTCTGCATGATGAATGCTTGGTATACGGAGTTTCTTTCGAACGAACCCGAACACGCAACCCCTTCCTCCCCCACCTATTCCCCAACCTACCTCTGTAGCTCCCCAAGTTGTAGAAGTTGTAAGAAGGGAAAAGCCCCCTGTTGATAGAATCCGAAAATATGGAGCTGAGGAATTTTGAGCTAATAAAGATGATGATCTGAAAAGAGCAGAGTTCTGGCTTGAAAATACCATCAGGGTATTTGATGAACTATCATGCACACCTGAAGAGTGCATGAAGTGTGTGGTGTCCCTTTTAAGAGATTCGGCTTACCAGTGGTGGAATACCCTTGTGTCGGTTGTACCAAGGGAGAAAGTTATTTGGGAATTTTCCAAGAAGAGTTTCGAAAGAAGTACATTAGCCACAAGTTTATCGACCAGAAAAGGAAGGAATTCCTAGAGTTAAAATAAGGTAGAATGATGGTGATTGAATATGAACGTGAGTTCGTAAGGCTTAGTAAATTTTCCCGGGAGTGCGTATCCACCGAGGCCATCATGTGTAAAAGGTTTGAGGATGGATTAAATAAGGATATCCGATTGTATGTAGGTGTCGTAGAACTGAAGGAATTTGTTGTGTTAGTAGATAGAGCTTGCAAGGCCGAGGAGTTGACCAAAGAGAAAAGAAAGGATGAAATTGAGTCTCGTGACTCGAGGAAGAGACAATTGGGTAAGTCATTTCAATCCTCATCCAAGAAATCAAGAGAGTTTACTACTTGATCAGCCACTTCAGATGGGCTTTCAAATAGAAGTAAGGGTAAATAGTACTCGGGGTCTAAAGCTCAGACCACTTCGGTTGCTAGTGTTGGTAACGCTCGACCAAGTAGACCAGAATGTCCACAGTGTGGTAGACATTACCTCGGTGAGTGTCGAGCAAATGAGAGAGCTTGTTTCAAGTGTGGAGCCCCAGATCATTTTATTAGAGATTGTCCTGAGATGGTTGAAAAAGAGAAATCTCAGAGTGCAAGATCAGGTAGCACTTCTAGAGGGAGACCACAGAGAAATTTGGGAAACGGAATGAGTAGTAAGAATACACCTAGAGAGCAGACTGCAAGATCTGAGGGTAGAGTACCTGTGAAGACTTACGCCATTCACGCTCGCGAAGAGGCGTCATCCCCTGATGTGATCATGGGTACATTTTCTCTCTATGATACTCATGTTGTCGCTTTAATTGACCTGGGATCTACCCACTCATATGTTTGCATGAAATTAGTATCTAGTATGAACATGTCTGTAGAGTCTACATAATTTGTGATAAAGGTGTCAAATCCCCTAGGCAAATGTGTGTTAGTTGATAAAGTATGCAAAGATTGCCCTTTAATGATTAAAGGTTATTATTTTCCGGAAAATCTCATGCTATTGCCATTTGATGAATTCGATGTAATTCTTGGTATGGATTGGTTAACTACTCATGATGTGATAGTAAATTGTGGAAGGAAATTTATTGAGATAAAATGTGAAAATATGGATATTCTTTGTGTTGAATCAGATGAACAAGACAAATTTCCTGTAGTGATTTCTCATATGTCTGCTCAAAAATATGTAAGAAAGGGATATGAAGCTTATCTTGCCTTTGTGATGAATGCCAAAGAGACTGAGTTAAGAATTGAATCAGTGCCCATAGTATGTGAGTATCCGGATGTATTTCGGAAGAATTGCGGGGTTGCCTCGGTTAGGAGATTGAATTTGGCATTGAATTAGCCTGCAGTGCTGCCTATTTCAATTGCTCCGTACAGGATGGCTCCAACCGAGTTGAAAGAATTGAAGGCACAGTTACAAGAGTTGACGGATAAAGGTTTCGCAAGACTAAGTTATTCTCCGTGAGGGTGCTCCCGTATTATTTGTGAAAAAGAAAGATGGTTCCATGAGGTTATGTATAGATTATTGATAGCTTAATAAGGTAACCGTAAAGAACAAGTACCCATTACCAAGGATTGATGATTTGTTTGACCAATTGAAGGGAGCCACTGTGTTTTCCAAGATAGACCTGAGGTCTGGTTATTACCAGGTTAGAGTCAAAGACTCAGATGTGCCGAAAACTGCATTTCGGACAAGGTATGGTCACTATGAGTTTTTAGTCATGCCTTTCGGTTTAACCAATGCCCCTGTTGTGTTTATGGATTTAATGAATCGTATTTTTCGGCCATATTTGGATAAATTTGTTGTAGTCTTCATTGATGATATATTGATTTACTCTCGTGATGAAAACAAGCATGCTGAGCATTTGAGGACAGTCTTACAAATTTTACGAGATAATCATTTATATGCCAAGTTTAGTAAAAGTGAATTTTGGCTTAAAGAAGTTAGATTTTTGGGGGCACATTATCTCGAGAGATGGAATTAGAGTTAACCCGAGTAAGATTTCAAAAATTGTGGATTGGAAGCCGCCAATGAACGTATCTGAGGTTAGAAGTTTTCTGGGCCTAGCTGGTTATTACAGACGATTTATTAAGGGATTTTCCATGATAGCTACTCCGATGACGAGGCTACTGCAAAAAGATGTTAAGTTTGAGTGGACTGAAAAGTGCCAATAAAGTTTTGAGAAATTGAAGGCATCATTGACTGAGGCTCCAATTTTAGTACAACCCGAACTAGGAAAAGAATTTGTGGTCTATAGTGATGCATCCTTAAATGGATTGGGTTGTGTACTCATGCAAGAGGGAAAGGTGATAGCTTATGCCTCTAGACAGTTAAAGCCGCATGAGAAGAACTACCCGACCCATGATTTGGAATTAGCCGCTATTGTGTTTGCATTGAAGATATGGAGACACCATTCGTATGGTGAGAAATGTCAGATATTTATTGATCATAAGAGCCTAAAGTACTTGATGACTCAAAAGGAATTGAATTTAAGACAAAGAAGATGGCTAGAGTTGATAAAGGATTACAAGCTAGTAATTGACTACCATTCGGGAAAAGCGAACGTGGTCGCCGATGCCTTGAGTAGAAAATCCCTGTTTGCATTGAGAGCCATGAATACACAGATGGCTTTGTCAGATGATGGTTCTATTCTAGCTGAGTTGAGAGATAGACCGATGTTTCTCCAAGAGATTTGTGAAGCTCAGAAAGGCGACGACGATTTATAGGCCAAGAGAGTTCAGTGTGAGTCGGGCGTTGAGTCAGACTTTCGAATTAATTTCGAAGGATGTTTGAAGTTTCGAGATAGGGTCTGTGTACCCAGAGATGATAAGCTTGTTCAGAAAATTTTGCACGAAGCACATAGTGGATGTTTATCTGTACATCCAGGCAGCACAAAGATGTATAATGATTTGAAGAAATGGTATTGGTGGCCGAGTATGAAGAAAGATATTTCTGAGTTCGTATCGAGATGCTTGACTTGTCAGCAAGTAAAAGCTGAGCACCAAGTACCTTCGGGTCTACTTCAGCCTATTATGGTTCCCAAGTGGAAATGAGACCGTATTACTATGGACTTTGTGACGGGTTTGCCTTTGACACCGAAAAAGAAGGATGCCGTATGGGTTATGGTTGATAGACTTACAAAGTCAGCCCATTTAATGCCGGTACGCATTGACTATTCACTTGATAAGTTGGCAGATTTGTATGTGTTAGAAATTTTGAGATTACACGGAGTACCATTGTCGATTATTTCAGATAGAGATTCGAGATTTATATCACGATTTTGGAAAAAGTTACAAGAAGCCTTGGGCACAAAGTTGAATTTTAGTACAGCTTTCCATCCGCAAATCAACGAACAGTCGAAAAGGATAATACAGATACTTGAAGACATGCTTCGATGTTGTGTTTTAGAATTTCAAGGTAATTGGGAAAAGTACTTACCTTTAGTGGAATTTGCCTACAATAACAGTTACCAGTCGAGTTTGAAAATGGCGCCTTATGAGGCATTATATGGGCGTAAATGCCGAACGCCCCTGTATTGGACTGAACTCTGATAGAATCAGATTCACGGGGTCAATTTAGTCAGAGAAACTGAAAAGAAAGTAAAAGTGATTCGTGATTGTCTAAAAGCTGCCTTAGATAGACAAAAGTCCTACGTGGATTTGAAACCAAAAGAGACTGAGTTTCAAGTTGGTGATAAGGTATTTTTGAAAGTATCACCATGGAAGAAAGTTCTCAGGTTTGGCCAGAAAGGCAAGTTGAGTCCACGCTTTATCCAACTGTATGAGATTACCGAGAGGATAGGACCGGTAGCCTATCGTTTGGCATTACCATCTGAGTTGGAAAAGATTCATGATGTGTTTCACGTGTCTATGTTACGTTGCTACCGATCAGACCCTTCACATGTGATTGTACCAATAGAGGTAGAAATTCAACCGGACATGACTTATGGTGAAGAGTCGGTTAAGATTTTGGCTCGAGAAGTCAAACAGTTAAGAAATAAAAGTATTGCCCTTGTGAAAGTACTATGGCAAAGACATGGGGTAGAAGAGGCTACATGGGAGCCTGAGGAGGCTATTGGAAACCAATATCCCAACCTTTTTACCAGTAAGATTTTTGGGGACGAAAATCCCTAAGGGGGGAGAATTGTAACAGCCCGATTTAGGGCCTAGTCAGAATAGTGGTTGCGAGACCACAAATCTGAGGTAGAAATATGTGTTTTATGGTTTTTATGAGGTCTATGACATGTTTGCATGATTGTGTGAAAATTTCATGAAGAAATTTTATGAATTAGTGATCAATTTATTCATGAGGACTAAATTGCAAAGATTGAAAAATATGAGATTCTAGAAGATTCAAGTAGGATATACAAAAGAAAATTTATTAGAGGTCCTTATTTAGCAATTAGACCATTATATTTTATGATGGACAAAAATGGGCATGGGAAGGAAAAATCTCAAGAAAGGGGCCTTAAGGGCAATTTGGTCATTTGGTTAATAAGTTAATTAAAAGGGAAAAAGAAGTCAAAATTCATGTCCATCTTCTCCATGCTAGCCGAAATTCTCAAGGACACCATAGATAGGGTTTCTTCAACTTTCAAGCTTGATTGTAAGTACCTCCTAGCCTCGTTTTTAATGTTCTTCGTATTTTTGAGATCATCGTAGCTCGATTTAGCCATTTCTAGCTGTATTTTGAGCTAGAGTTCATGTTCAAAAATTTACCCATGTATGACATGCATGTATTATGATGTTTAGTGGAAGAATATGAAAGTTTGATGTATGATAAACATCTTTTTCTAAGTGATTTTCATAGAAAATTCATAAAAAGGACCTAATTGTAAAAGTGATAAAATGTGTAGTAAAAAATAGTTTTGAAGGAAAATATGAGCTACTACAAGTTTAAGGTAGGTTCGGCTAGGCTTGGGTAACCAAGGAAATGAGTGTATTTCATTATACGAGCCTAGGGACCATTTGGTAAATATGAGAAAGTATAGGGGCAAAATCATAATTTTACCAAAGTATGATTCATGGTTCGATTTAGTCAATGTGATCATTAAAAGAGTGAAATTGTCATTATATATCAAGAAACACAAAGTCCGGACCGAAACCGAGGAAAGAACAAGGTGGTGGACTAAATCGAACAATTATACACATTTTGATAACGAGGTAAGTTTGTGTGTAATAAATTAACTTTATGTCATTATGTATTGAAATGCTTGAGATTACATGAAATGTACACTATTTCTATGAAAATTGATCAATGATGTTCGATGAGAATATGATGAGGCTTTATGATGTGAAAGTCCTGGTTGACTTTAGGAATAGAAAGGATACCATCGTCAAGACATGAGATTTATAAGGTCCCGTATAAGACCATATCTGGGATATGGCCTCGACACCGAATTGAGATCCCGTATAAGACCATATCTGGGATGTGGCATCAGTATCGAATAAGAGATTTCATGTAAGACTATGTCTGGGACATGGCATCGATATACAATCTCGTATAAGACTATATCTGGGATATGGCATCGACATCGATAAGAGATCCTATATCTGGGATATGGCATCGGCATCGACAAGTGATCCCATGTAAGACCATATCTGGGATATGGCATTGGCATCTTATTATGTGTATGATGAATTCTGGGTATCCTTCGATATTCCAAGTGGTTCAACGGGTAAAGGGTTAACTTTTATGTTAAAGATAGTAAAGAGCTAAGTTTATGTTAAAAATGAAAAAGTACTAAAGTCATGTGATGAGTGATATAGGTATACATGAGAAACTCACGAGAAATAAGTCTGATATGTGATATGTGATTAGTAAGAGTAAGCATGAGTAAGCTATATCAATGCGCTTGAGAATTTGTGTTATTACTTAAAGTATGAATGTATCATATGAATTTTATGTTTCTATTTATTGCATACAAACTTACTAAGTTTTATGCTTACCCCTCTCTTTTCCCTTTCCTTGTAGTATCGCCAAGCTAGCTCGGGGATCGTAGGATGTTGGAGCTTGATTCACACTATCAAGCTATTCTTTTGGTATAGTAAAGTTTGATTATTTTGGTATGGCATGTATAGGAACTTGGTTATTTTGTTATATGTCATATTGGTTAGCCAAGGTGTTGGCTATTAAGGCTACTCATTTCATTTTGTAAATGGCCATTGGAATTGGCCAACAATAGTTAAGCTATTTCCATTAAACGATGATTAAATTCATGAAGTACAAGGTTGTGCAATTGAATGAGTAATGTGTAAAGTATATGCATGATGAATGTAGTGTGGAATTATGGTGTGGATGTCTTGGTTTTGGATAGTAGAGATGCCTTATTATTATGTTGTGTGTTGTGTTGAAATGGTATAAGTGTGGTTGCTTTTCAGGTTGGAAAATGGCGTGTGTCTAGGCTGTGTGTGACACACGATCAGCCCCATGGGCGTGTTGATAGGCCGTGTGTCCCCTGCACCTAATTTGCGAAAAATTCAGTTCGTCACACGGGCCAGCACACAGGCGTGTGACTAGGTCGTGTGATCCTAGAGGTTTGCTGACGTCATAAACAGAATACAAAGGTTTTCACACACGGGCTAAGACACAGGCGTGTCATGGCCGTGTGAGGGACACGGGCCATAGACACGGGCGTGTGCCAGGCCGTGTGAAAACCCCTGTAGGTTCAAAATGAAAAATAAAATCCACACGGACTAGGGACATGGGCGTGTGTGACTACACGGCCTGCCCACACGGGCGTGTCCCTATCCACACGGGCGTGTGGTTCTATTTTGAGTAAAAATTTTCTAAGTATTCAAAAGTTTCTGGTTCAGTTCCAGATCACTCTATGTGTATGACTTGGGTTTTGTAGGCCCAGAATAAGGACGTTAAGAGTTCGAATGAGAAAGTTTTAGTTAAAAAGGAAGTTCATTGCCTGATTTTGTATGAATAAGTAAGTTAAGTCCGGTAATGCCTCGTACCCGGTTCCGGCATCGAATACGGGTAAGGGGTGTTACACACCTCATGTAGTGCGATTATATCTAGATAGGTTCCCCAAAAACTAAAAGACCCGGGAAGTTTTACAATCCCCATAGAGATAGGGAATATTCACTTTAGTAAAGCCCTATGTGATTTAGGAGCTAGCATAAACTTAATGCCCTTATCTATATATGAAAAACTCAGGATAGGGGACCTAAAAAACACTTAGATCACACTAAAATTGGTCGACAGGTCTTTAGTGCATCTAGAAGGAGTATTGGAAGATGTGTTAGTCAAAATGCGTAGCTTCATTATTTCAGCAGATTTTGTGATATTAGAATTTGAAGAAGATCGTGAGATACCTATCCTGTTAGGAAAACCATTCTTAGCAACGTCGAAATCCACCATTGATTTGGAAAAGAATGAATTAACTATGCAGATAAATGGTGAAACTAAAATTTTTAAATGTGGTCACCAACAAGGTGAGGTAGAGAAGAAAGGATTAGGAAGACCATGTTAAGAAATATTTGTAAATATCCCTAATAACCTTAACAAGGGAAAATGTTTCCTTCGATTAGTGCAGGGCGGAAGCATAGGTATAAAGAGCGGGACAATACAAATAGAAATAATTGAAGAAAAACTTCCTCGTGCACATTACTTGAACTGACGGATGAATCCGACATTAAAACTTAATAGTTCTAATTAAACTCTAATTTTATGTATATTATTGTATATTTAACTAACTATTTAGCTTAGACTTTAATTTATATTAAAATTGTGTTTTATAGGAACAAAGACACTTTGAAATAAAAAATTTGGGTTAAAACAGAGTCGGTGTTGCAACACAGAACACTCGTGTCGCAACACCGCGTCCAGAAGCAAAGGATTGAGAAAATCATCTCGATGTCGTGACATAACACTTCTGTGTCACAACAAAAAAGACAGTTCACCCAAGTTTTCAAAATTTCACTGTGTGTCACAAGATCAAACCCCGATGTCGCGATATCGGTAAACTGACATGGGTGTCGCGACATGGAAACCCTGTGTTGCGACATCGTTGTAATTTTTTTACAGGGTTGTCCCGACCCATTGCGCAACCCAATCGGCCAAACCATAATTTTACCCAGGTTTTAACATTAAAAACCCTTATTTTAAAACCTAAAATATCTAAAATCAATATTAAAACTCATCTTAACTCATTAACCATCTTAAAACCTCTCAAATTTCAAAAACCCTAAACCCCTTATTACTTTTCCCTACTATTCTACTACAATTTTTTTCTTCTAATCTTATTCGGTGCATAAATGAACAGGCAAGCACTCAAAGGAACAATCAAACATTACAAGGAATCCAAAGAGAAGTAATAAGAGGTTAAGGGTTCCTAAATAATCTTTTTACTGTTCTATTGAAAATCTTCCTTGTTAGTTTATTAGTATTAGCCTAGAAGACCATTGAATATGCCTCCAAGGAAAGTTAGGAGAACTAATAAACCGGAACCATCGATGGCTCCAAACCTTTCTAATTTTTTGAATCAAAATATTGTGAAATATTTTCTAGAACTTCAGGGGAAAGCATTTATTCAAGAGAGGGGATTTGAACCGTCGATGATTCTCTGTTAGGAGATTTGGCCTTTGGTCCGATACCATAGATGGGAACGCTTCTATGTGATCCTAAAAGACTCCACTGTTGTCCCCGTAGTTTAGGAATTTTACGCATCTTTGCGGGACCAAGGGTTTAAAAGAAATGAAGGCTCCACATGGGAAATAGTACCGCTGCGAGGGAAGGAAGTACGAATTACCCCTCAAATTATTTGCGAATTTTATAACACTCCATTTTATGAGAAAGACTTTGTAGAAGAAACTTATTTAGACTTTAGAGACATAAATATGGACAATGTTATAAACTATCTAACAGAAGGAAGGAACGAATGGAAGGGTCGTCTAGGTACTGATATCCCAACTTCTTTTAATCAAGAAATAATGTTACCTGTAGCAAAAAATGTGGATTCAATTTTTGTGCACTCAAATTGCTCCTGTTTTGAATGTTTCTAATGCCAATACTTTTCGACCAATTTTGGTTTATGCTATTTTTCAGAAGAAAAAAATATGCATCGGAACATGGATATACCAAAATATGAAACGGTGCGTTAGCGGCCAGAAAGTAGGAATCTTCTTTCCCCATTCGGAGACGATCTTATGCAAAAGAGCAAGCGTTCTGATGATGTCCATTGAGCAGTCCATGAAGCCATCTCGAAGCTTAATTGGAGACTGTAACACCCCAAACCCGACCTAGACGTTATGACTAGATCTGGCATGTCACATAGAAGGGTTGTTTAAAAACTACTGCGGGTTCGTCAAAACTCCGTATTCTTTCTTTGAAAACTTCGAGCTTTGTTGTTTGCAAAATTCAAATATGCTTTTATGGCGTTACTGTAAAAATGTTATTATTATTTTTGAAAACTTTGATTGTAATAGAAATCAGATTTAGAGAATGGCGAAAATGTGATATTTGAAAACCGTTATTAACATTTTGGGAAAACTCAGTATTCAAACGTCTAACAGTTGAAAAATAACCGAATGGAAAGTTAAAAGAAAAGTAAAATCCCAAAGGCCTTATTACAAAATATTAAACCCAAATTAAAAATAATCTTAAATAAAGCAAAACCGAAATTTACTAAAAATTCGTGAGAAGTGTTCTAACGTATGGCCACCCCAGAGTCCTTCGCGGCTCCAAATCCTCTAACGCAGGGGATCACCTGCAAGGTTAAAGCAGAGGGGTGAGTTACGAGAACTCAGTGTGTAATCCCCTAATCGGTCATTAAGCGGGCCCGAGCCCATCGAGGAATGCATCGGGTGAAGCCCTATTCAAAAACAATCTGGGCCTTAGCCCTACAAACATGATAATGCAACCAGAGTAACCCAATAATCCATCCGCTACACACCACCTGTACCAGCCCAACACACCTGTGGGGATTTCTAAATCGACCCACCCATCCACTACACACCAGTATGGTAGACAAGCTGCTAATTACAGGATTTGTGGCGAAGCCACCAGAATAACAGAATATACGTGGCATAGCCACTATATCTGATTGTGGCGAGCCACGGAATATGTGGCGAGCCACGAATATATGGCGATTCACAGATTACACTTCCTCCGATCATCAATATCCCAATCCCATGCAAAATGTCATGTATGCAAAACATATATCAAATATGATGTATGAAATGAATTACCATTATAACCAGATAAACAGAATACACACAATCATACTAATCAACTCTTGAGGGCATAACAGTAATTTTTACCCACCGAGGGTATTTCAATAATTTCCCCACTATGGGTATTTCAGTAACTTACCCACCAAGGGTATTTCGGTAATTTACCCTCTAGGGGTATTTTGGTAATTTACCCTCCAGGGGTATTTTGGTAATTTACCCTCTAGGGGTATTTTGGTAATTTTGCATTCAACAGCCTTACCGAAGGCTTTCTGTCGCCTCCAGCGACATAGAACCCATTTTGGGTCTCTACGGAACTATTGGTCCTAAAATCCATTTTAGGCCCAAACGGGCCCACATGCTCGTGTGGCCCAAAACGCATGGTTTCGGTTTCAGATTTACAGATTTAGCATTCAGACCTATCATTTGATAGTTTTCCAACAATTTTGCCCAAGTGGGCCGGATAGCCCATTGGGCCCACTTGGCCCGTTTCGGCTTGATCGGGCCCATTACAGCCCCGGTTTCGTGAGAGTGCTCGTGACACTCTCCACGACTTAACGCCATCATTCTTATCTCATTTTACCACCGCGAGCGCTTACACGCTCAAGTGGTCACAGTTGCTGGTTTCCCAGCTTTTCGGTACTTGGGCCGATTCTCAACGTACCACAAGCATTCATCATCGAAATGGGTGTGAGATTACACACCTGTTACGAGCGTTGATTGAATTCCTAAAATTTCGTACCTACGATCCAATACATTCCAATCGGTTATTATACACTCTGATAAAACGTATCTAAGTTGAATCCGAATAGCCACTAACACCACTTACCACAAACTGACCTTCTTCCACAAGTGGCAATATTCGGCTTTGCTTCCTCTTGGCTAGAGCAACCAAATTCCTAAACCGATTGGTAGACAAAGGGGTTAGCATCTTCCAATATTCGACATTAGGGAGAGATTTAACAAGATTAGCATTACCTACCCTTGAATTCGGCAACAGCAGACCCTTGAACAAGAAGAGTTTAAGCACCTACTGCCCTCAGAGATAACGATTAACTAAGGAGAAAAGGAAAGATTATGAACGCACAAGAACCCAAAAAGAAATAGGTTCGGCCTAGGCAGAAGACAAAGAAGAGACGAAAAGAAATAAAAGAGAAGACCTTACCCTGTGCTCACAGACGAACCAAATAGGCTAGGTAGATTCGATGCTCAAAGAATACCAAGCTTCAGACTAATCCACGTTCGGCTATTAGCAAAAGAGAAGAGAACCGATTCGAAATATGAAAAGAAAGAATTCAGTTGATAGAGAAAAGAGTAGAAAAATAATAAAGAAGAAAGGAGAGTTTTGGCTAGGGTGAACACAAGAGAGAAAAGTGAGAGAAGCAGTAGGTAAGCCAATTGTAGACTGGTAGAAGAGGGGTAGGGGTTTCGGCTATGGTGTAAAAGAAAGATGCAAATGGGGGAAAAGATGAAGGGTGAGTTTCGACCAAGGGATATTAGGCAACAAATAGAGAAAACAAATGAAAGCAAAACAAAAGAGAGAAATGATGAAGCTGGAAGAAATTTGGCATAAGCCAGAATGAGGAAAAGAGAACCCGAAATCCTATAGTCTAAGCACCCCAAAATGCATGGAAAACAAAACAACCCCAAAGAATTTTGGTTTACCCACAAATGACCGAAAATGCACTTCAAAATGCCAAAACTTTGGCCGAAATCATCCTCCCCCATCAACCCAAATTCGGCCACTAACTCCTCTCCCCTCAATCCCATGATTCACTCCTCATTTTACTCCACAATTCACTCTCCATCACCCATTCGAAATCATTTGACCAAGTCTTCAACCACCAGGGCAGAGTTTGATCTCAACTCTGCTTCCTCCTTTCCTGAGCACAAAATAATAGCCTCCAAAATGCCTCTTGTAAGATTCGAACCTCCAACCTCCTTGCACTCCCCCTTGACGCCACACCACCTTGCCACACACTCCACTTGTGCTAGCAAAATACCAAAAAATTTCCTTAAGTCCAGCTTCTGCTAGCCCTCTCCCTTAAAGAGCCAAAAACCAAAACTTTTCCCATGGCCTAACTTGAACCCGGGACTTCATAGAAACCCCGTAACCTTCCAAAATCACCTTCCTAACAGGTCCAACTTGAAATAATGCCATTCTCATCTTCCCAAAAAATTTAAAATGTTTCTACGCTCGGGGCCCAATAGGCCCAACTCTACTAGGCCCACTTTCGGGGCGTTACAGAGACACACTATATACACAGTACATAGAGCTTCAGAAGAAACAAATAAAGGAGTGGAACAAACGCTAACAAGAGAAGACAGCTACTCCAACCTCATCTCAAAGGAAAGCAAAGTCGACAGCTCGACCAAAAATTGGAGAGAGCAGTCATCCAAAGTTGGATTGGATGATACACTGGATGCAAGAATCAGACCCAATTTTTCAAGAATTTACACGAAAACACAACATTAGAGTACCTAATTATATGCCGAATATGTTTGGGCCAACGCATCCTAAGCAGGAAGAAGATGAGCATGAAAGTGAAGAACAAGAAGAGAGAGAATGCGAGGAAGAAGAGGAGGATAAGGAGATGGACTTTGAGGAGGATGATTGAACTTTTATTTTTAAATATTGTAACTATTGGGATAATTTGTTTTAATTTTTATTTCTAGAAGTAGATTGTTATTTGCTTTATTTTTCCGTTTTGAGTTTTTATGTAGGAACCCACATGGAAGAAGCACAACAAATTTGAACTCCCAATGATCAAAGGAGGAGGTACCCACCAATAACCTACGAAACTACCAGGATCAATCAAGTAACTTCTTTCCTTATCTTTTTAGGGCTACAGATTGAGGAAAATGTGTTATCTAAAGTATGGGGGTAACATAGAAAAATTGTTTTAATTTTTATGCTTTTCTTTAATTTTTATTGTCGATTGTGTGCTTGAGCTTGTAGAAATACAAGTGATTGGTTAGGAGCATGTATATTGGTTGATTGTATTTACTGTAAATTTAGCATGATAGTAGATGATTTTAAATTTTTTACAATTAGACTACTAAGTTCTATATCTTACACTGTAATAGGCATTTAGCAACTGAATGTACCAAATGATATAGAGAGTACAGGGAAACGAACATGCTAGTATGTATGATAGATGATTGAATTTGTAATAGTTTAGTTGATTAAATTTGTAACTATTGAGATACCTAGGGGTGACCTAATGTAACACCCCTAACCCGTCTCTGTCGCCGGATTAGGATTACAGAGCATTACCGATCAATCATAAATCATTTAACACAATAACATTAAAATAATTAACCTTATTAAAAACCAACCAATCATATAAATTTTGCCCCTAAATCGAGCATTCAAGGCCCTAAAAAATAGCTTAGGAGCAATTCGAGACTAATTTGAAACAAATCAAAAAAATTCAAGAAAATATGAAAATTTTCAAAAAAAGGGGACACACGATCATGTGGCCAGGCCGTGTAACTTTTGAAATAGGGACACACGGCCATGTCCCAGTCCGTGTCCCTACCCGTGTAACTCACTGAGTTGGGCCACACGACCGTGTCGCAGGCTGTGTGCTAGGCCGTGTAACACACTGACTTAATACACATGGCCGTGTCTCAAACTATGTGTGGTACACGGCCAAGTGACACAGGCGTGTCCTAGGCCGTGTGCACCTAAATGAACCTTAAATACCAAGTTTACCATTTCAAGATTTCTTGGACACTAAGTAACCCATTTACCAGCCATTAGACCTATTAAAAGTGACATAAAACAAGCTCAAATTAACCATCCTAAGTGCCTAACTAGTGTACCCTCAATGGTACCACAAGTATACACTTATACGCAATTATAAATTGTCACACAAACATGCCAATTCACACAATTTAAACTTCTAACCAATATGCCTATCATAGGCACCCTAATTCACAACAATACAAGATAACATATGCTATAAACTTATACCAAAAACATCTTCCTTTATTCACATATATCATAATAAGTTGTCTACTTGTACTTAGGCTCATTCTTTATAGATTTACTTATCAAAACAAAAGTAATGACAAAACAAGCCTATTACATGCCATATAATAAAAAACAAGCGTTCCAAAAACTACCATAAAATGGATGGATAGTGTGACTCGAGTGCTGATCTGATCATCCAACTTTCAAAATTATCTACAAGAATAGAAATTAACATAAGTAAGCTTATTGAAGCTTAGTAAGTTTGACGTACAAGAATAATAAATCTTACCAAAGTAGATATAACAATTCAATCAAAAGAAAATGATCCAATAACACATACTCCTTGTTATCCATAACTACATACCGGTGAATTGCATTTCTCAATTCAAAGCTCAACAATAATCTCCTAGAAAATATACATGTCCATAATAGAATCAATTCTAGATATCATTTACATGTCATGCCATTCAAAGTCATTATACAAGTTATAGTGCAATAATTTATGATGTGATGAACGACTTACAAATACGAGCACACAAGTAGTCCAGAGAATGAGAGATTACATGCTTGTGCATTCCAGAAGAGATCTTACTCCTATCGAATATACTGATTCTAGCACCCAAACATGTCGGGATTCGATATAATCGATATCAAGATGTGTTTTTGTCCTAGACGGTGGGCCTATAGCATGAATAAGTGTCAAATAGGGTTACACAATTGACTGAACTATGGAGCGTCGAATATGAGTTATGGAAAAGCTATAACACTATAATAGTGTGGATATAGCTAAACCCCAAAAAAACCATATAAGGACAAAACACATTGATAGAAAGTATCATAAGGGAGACAGTAGTGTTTGACAAAATAGTGGATGTAGTCAAAAATCGCATCTGAGGACAAACCCTAGGGATTTGATTTACCAAGACTCTGTTAGCTAGAAAATTCTTTGAGAACATATGGAAGGCATAGGAATGCAAAACCTGACTTATCTATTTCACTAAGGCAAGTGATATATTGTTGGATGTGGTGCCCTAAGTGTAGTATTTTTGTCTATGTATACTTGCAATTTTTGCGAACAGATTGGTTAGTAAAATTATTCATGAATTACATTAATGCCATTTATATATTTCCTCACGTGGTTTTTCCATGTAAAGCAAAATAGAAGCAAACATTAGCTCATTGGTTGTCTAATGTTTAACTAATACTACGTGGTATTACGTGGTCGAATCGTAATACAAAAAGACAACTTATATTAGTAGACAAACCTAAACATGTCATTAGCCTTGTAACAGTCTGGTTTACACCCTAGTCGGAACTGTGGTTTCGGGACCACAAATCCGAGTCCGTATAATATTTTAATATTATTTTCTGTGCCGTTTATATGTGACTAAGCATGTGTTAAATTTCCGTAAGCTAATTTGTTCGTTTGTGTGTTTAATTTGACAAAAGGATTAAATCGCATAAAGTTTAAAAATGGCTTTTCATTTGATTAAGTGGTTTAATTGATGTGGCTTTGGATTGTAAGGGTTTTATGTTGCAATTTGGCCAAAATATGGCTAGTGGACGGCAACATGGTTTTATAATATGTTTTTATATGATATTTTATAAGTTAAACTTTATATTATATTTATTTATTAAAGTTATTATGTTATAAGTTATATATTATTATAAAGAAAACAAAAACAAGCCATTATCATCACTTTGTCACCGAATAAGAAAGAAAAAGAAAAGGTTGAGCTCTTCAAATATTCGGCTACTATCAAGCTAAATTCAAGGTTCGTTTTTGATCGGTTTTCGATAATTTTTACGTTTTTGCAATCGTTGCTTTGAGAGCTACAAAACCCATGTATTAATTTTGTGAATTGATGATGTTTGTGTGAGATGCCATTGTTGATATATTGAGTTTTGAGATGAGTTTAGTTGTTAAATGAAAGATTTGAGTTAGATGAACATGTTATATTCTTGAATTTTGATGAATTTAGCTAAATAGGGCTAAATTGTAAAAATATTATTTTTGAGGACTAAATTGCAAATTTGATGATAAATATGGACTTATATAGTCCCTAGGGAGATTCGGCTAAGCATGTGTGTGAACAAATTTTGTGAATTTGATGTTTTGAGAAAAATAGACTAAATTGATAAATTGTGCAAATGTGAGGGTTAATTTGCAAATAGCCCTAAATGTATGTCTTTGGATTGAATTGAATGAATTAGTGAATAAAAAATTTAATTCTGAATATGTTTAGATCAAGAACCGAGGAAAACAGACTTAGATCGGGGGAAAGCGAAAGTAATCGAGTAGCCATTTCCATTCCCGATAAATCTAATCCGAGGTAAGTCATTATGCAAATAAACGTACTTGTATGAAATTATAATTTTTCATATGACTAATGTTGATAATGGATGCTTATGAGAGGTTATGCATATGAATTCCGAGATAAGTTCGATACAGAAACTAAGTCCGAGAAGTCCCGTACGAACCTAGGAATAGATAGGATTAGCTATGTCATGACATAGGTTTCTGTTCTGTTATATCATGTAAGACCACGTCTGGGACGTTGGCATTGATTTGAGATTTCGTGTAAGACCTCGTCTGGGATGTAGGCATCGACATGAGTATTACGTGTAAGACCACGTCTGGGACGTTGGCATTGAAATGATCTTTACGTGTAAGACCATGTCTGGGACATCGGCATCGTATTGATTCGTGTAAGACCCTGTCTGGGACAGTGGCATTGATATTCGATTACATGTAAGACCTCGTCTGGGACGTTGACATTGTACGACTATTCTGAGCTTTCCAAGTATCCTACTAGATTTCATCGGTTCAACGGGCAAGTCTGTGATACAAATTGTAAATCCGAGCTATGATCAAATAAGTGAACGAATATCCGTTTCAGGTACGTTGATATATACACTAAATGTGTATATAAGGTAAGTTTCAATGTGATATTGCTATGACGATTATGTACATTAGAATAATAATATGATATGTGTTAGTAAGTATGGAAGAGTTTTGTGTATATGAGACTTTAGAATTGATGGATGTGGCAAATATGGCCGAGAATATGGCTTAACATATACATATGTGAAATACAATATGAATATGAATTGTGCCAATGTTCAATATGCTTAAATGTTATACATTTTAGGTTTATTTGTATATGACTTACTAAGCTTTTGGGAAGCTTACTCTGTGTGTGTGTTTTCTCCGTTTTATAGGTCGTTAAAGCTACTGAAGGCTCGAGACCGTCACGGATCGTCATCACACTACTAAACTCATTTTGGTACACTTTGGAAATGTTTATAAACTAGATATGGCATGTATAGGCTAGTTTTTGGATATAAGTTGATGTATAGACTTGGTCATAAGATGTGGCTAACTGTTGGTTCATATTACGCTTTGATGAATGCGGTATGTGTGATTGTTTTGGTATGGATTGATGTTCATGAAATGGTCAAGTTTTTGGGTAGGTAAATGAATGAAATATGCTTTAGTCATATATTTGTTTTATCTTGAAAGTTGACTTGAATGAAATGAGTAATGAATGTATAGAATGAATGGTCAATTTGGTATGTTTTTGGCTGCCTTATATGCATGATATGTGAAGGTAATTGTTGATTGTAGGTATGAACTAAATGGTGGCGATTTGGCCTTGCAAATGGCCTATAATGTCACACGGTTATGGCACACGGGCGTGCCTAGTGACCCTGGGGCTAAGTCAGTAGCTAGCCTAATAGCACACGGCCAAGACACACGGGCGTGTCTAGTAGCCGTGTGAGGAAGTCAGTATATGGCCTAAGAGTACACGGCCTTAGCACACGGGGTGAGGGTGACCGTGGGTGTAAAGACAGATTCAACCACGGCCAAGGCACATGGGCGTGCTTGGTGGCCGTGGATGGGAAGTCAGATTCGACCACGGCCAAGGCACACGGGCGTGCTTGGTGGCCGTGGATGTGAAGTCAGATTCGACCATGGGGAGGACACACGGGGGTGTCCAGTAGCTGTGGGAGGCACACGGCTTGCCTACACGGGCGTGTATCCCTTGTATTTTAGAAAAGTTTTAATTTTCCATGAAATTTTGTATGTGTTTTGGTTTAGTCCCGATCCCGTTTATAAGCATGTTTAAGGTCTCGATGACTTACTTAAGGGACATTATAATTGTAATTGACATATGATTGTCTGAAATTTTCTATAATTGTTTCCGATCTGTCCGGTAATGCCTTTAACCTTAGTCCGATGTCGGATACGGGTTAGGGGTGTTACAAGTCTAATAAAAAATGAGAAAACCAATTAAAAGAATAATATTTGTCTACTAAGTCCAATTAGGGAGATGCCTTGTCTTGGGCATCAGAACGGATGACTCCCAGAAGATTGAGACATAGATGTGACTGATTGGATTGACAGTACATCGGACTAGACCTAAGAAGAATAGATCCTGAATCTGTTTATGGATTTATTCACTTGTGATGTTAAAAGTGTGACATATCTTAATCCTGAGTGGATGACGGACTATGTATGCGTGAATCATATACTTTGATGTAAGTAAAAGCTTGAGTTCAAATAGATAAGGAATCGAAAGTTGATGAGTTGGGTATACAAATTCTGTAATATGTAGAGTCATTAACAATAGTTGAATTCATAGTCGAAAGTTGGTGTTCGCCAGTAGCCCTTGCAAGCTAGTGTTTTCCAGCAGGCCTGGAGAGTTGGGGTTCATTAGAAGGCCTAGCAAATTGGGATCGCCAGTGGATTTAGCAAACTATTATTGCCAATGGGCCTGGTGAGCTGTAATCATTATTTTTCGTTGAAAGTCAAAAGAAAAAGTAGTCAAAGGGTAATTATACCAAAATTGGGAAGTCAACTTACTTTTTTCTTAACAATACCATCCATGAACGTAACCCTTTTCTACTTCTACTGTGACTAGGGTATCTTGAAAACATCAAAATACCTAGTGCCTATAAATTAGGCTTTTTTCATTAGAATTTCCATATTATTTTGAACGAAAAAATTCTCTCAAATTCTTTCATCAGTTATCTTATTTTCAAGTTTCCACAAAAACAAGAACTCAGAACTTAGTTCTTAGAACTTAAGGTAACACTATGTTTCTTTATAACTCTTCAAAAGGTTTGGAACAAAAGAAACTAGGTTTGCCAAAAGACTAGTATGTGCGAACCTAGGTTCGCTTGTGTTTATGTAAGAGTTTTAATATACTTTGTCTACAAGAAAAGACAAGAGAAAAGCGAAGCTTGTTTAAAGCTTTCAGCAAATTGGTGAGTGTTCAAAGATTGCCACATGTATGTGCGAACCATAGTGTTAACCAAGATCTGAGGGTTTTATCCTAGGTTTTGAAAGTAAGCCTTTTCTATAATTGTATTTTGTGATTATGATTAAATATGTGCTTTTATGAACAATGATATGCGAGCTCTATATTGCGAGGTAATTACGAACAGTGTTTTGCGAGCTCCTCATGATATAATGTTTTGACACTATAATCTTTTGAAAACATTGGATATAATGGCATGTCATAGGATTGTGAGTACTCACCTTTATATTTTTGTGTTTTGGGCGAGAGGCCCTGGGGCAATTTGGAGAGATAAGGGAATGTTGAGCTAAGCTCCATTCAATGGGACATGTTGGTGTGTTTGGAGAGTGATTAGGAGTGCTTAGCTTTGTGCTACACTTATGGGACAAGTTAAGACTCTTTGAGTCAAAGTGAGGAGCTATAAGGAGATCCGCTTATCCAATAGAAAAGAACATGTGAATAAGATTGTGTTTTCTAAAATATTATATTTTACTATTTTTAAACTAACCAATTGTGAGTAACTGCGAACCAGACTTCGCGTAAGTACGGTGAACCCAGTTCGCATTTTAATGATTTTGCCAAAGCCTTTTTTTAACATGCATGGGAATGTCTGATGTGATCTTGAATGGGCCAAATACCAAGCGGTCCATGTTTATACCATTTGAGCCGAAAGATGAGGAGAATTCAAGAGAAAATTCAATTGAAATTCCTATTGGACCTATGAAATGTGCTAGATCCAAGAAGCTTAAAGTGGCAATGATAGGCCTGATTCAACAAGTTTGGGCCGAACATGAGAAGTCCAACCCTTATTGGACCCAAGGTAACGTCCCAAGTCCATGGAATCTTTTGCATATGGCTGTTTGTTTAGTTTAATTAATTCTACAGCTTTTAATTATGTTTTATTTATTATATGCATATTTAATTAATGTATTGCATTATATATCAACATTTTTTAAGATTTGCATTATGTGCTCTGCATAATAATTAAGTTATGCATTAAAGCATCTCATATGTTAATAAAGTTTGGGTTTGAGTTGCATGTTCATTAATAAATTCGTCTGTATGAGTGTTTATAGTATGCTGATTTTTATGTGTGTCTTTAGTAATTGTTTAATGCTTAATTATCTCTCTTGTAGGTGACAATTCATAGGACTAATGACTCTTCAAGTTTGGACGATTTTCAAGCCTTCAAATGTAACACCCCCAAACCCGGCCCAAACATTACGACCGAATTTGGTTTGCTACAGAGAAAACATTTTGAAAACCATTTTAAGACTGATTTTAAAATTTGTCGAAATGCCTTTCTTATTAAATTTCTTTGTTAAAAACCATACTTAATAAATATTTGTTGAGTCGAGTTGTTTACAAATTTCGAATGTACCCGATGGTACTTTAAAACATTTTGCGTTTAATTTGAGAAAACATGTGCAACCGTTTTAACATCATCAAGTAGTTTAAACCAAACATTCAAACACGCAGCAATAATAAAATAATCCTAGGAGGCCTTATTACAATTAAACAACATAAATCCAAAAGAAAGATAATTAAACCCAAAAATTCATTTATTAAAAACTCCACTGCATGGCCACCTCGAGTCCATCCGGCTCCATTTCCGCGATCTACTTATCTGCAAAATGTTAAGGGAAAGGGGTGAGTCACCAAGACTCAGTGTGTAATCCCCCACCCGGTAAAGTAACTCATACACAAGTCATTAATAAACATGCACATGCAACCCAACTAGCCATCCATACTCCTTTTCTACCCCGTGTGGTCAAAACCACCGGTGGTCAAAACCACGATGACTTAGAGTCACAAATCGGATGATGGGGCCAACCCATCGTGTGGTCAAAACCACCGATGACCATGAGTCACAATTTATCAAATGTGGTCAAAACCACTGGTGGTACCAAACCACCGGGACTTAGTCGCAATTAATCAATCGTTGTGGTCAAAACCACCGATGACCATAGGTCACAATAATCTGATGGGGCCAACCCATCTTGTGGTCAAAACCAGCGACGACGATCCATAATTCATCCCCTCCTCTCATCAATCCCACCATCACATGCTTATATATCAATTATCATGTTTCATGTCATAGCATTTAACATCATGTAATGGCATACAAATCATATATCAAAAATTACAAATTAGGGGACTTACCTGAATTCCATGCTTAGCCATAAGCAAATCACAACCAAAAGATCTAAGGCAAATAATAATAGCACGTAAATTAATAAAGTGTGTATAGAGATCTTACACACCTATTTTCTAGCAAATTCTCGAATATACTAGCGAAATCCCGAGACGTTGTTTCCTCTAATTCATCGAATTCCCGTATTTGTCACTTGTCCTATCGAGATTCCTACCAAAACACTTGATAATAATTAGCTTGCACATCTATTCATAACCAAAGCCTATAGCCGAATGTTACTTACCACCTTTCCTTAGGAGAATAAATCCCAAAAGCTTCCCTTAATGGCTATGGCTTCCCTCTTACTAATGCTTGAAAAAGAATCCCAAAAGGATCTTGTGCTCCCTTGATATTCGACCAAAGTAACTCTAATGGAGAAGGGAAGATTTGGCTATATAGTAATGAAAGGAGAAAAATATGTGAATAAAAGTGAGGGAATGTAAGTAGAAAAGAGAATAACAATGAGTGAATGGGGATTCAGTTTAATCAACAATGGAAGAAAGAAAAGAAAAGAGGATTTGAGGAAGAAAGAGGTTCGGCCAAATGAAAGAAAAGGGATTTGTGTTTGAGCACAAATCAAAGGAAGAAAAGAGAGAGATGGGAGAAATGAGATTCGCCAACACCTTGTTTACTAAAAAGAAAAGTGCATAAAATGCCAAAATGAAGTTTTAGTTTCAAGTGGAAAGATGAGAGAAAGAAAATAGTATTTTTGGTTCAATGAAATGAAGGCTAAAACAAAAGCAAAATTTGCACAAAATGTACAATAAACATTCGGCCAAAGAAGAGTTTTGGAGAGGAAAAGCAAAATGCAAAAGATGCATAAAAGAGGAATTGGCCAAATATTCCCCTAAACCACCTAACAAAATTCGGCCACCCACCTAGACACCCATGCCGTCCCACATACATGCACTAAAGCCTAGGATTACTTTCCAAAACATCCTCCTATTCCATTCCTTTGTCCCCTCATCATGCCATAAGTTCAAGATTCTTATCCCCTAAATTAAGCTTTCCTTAATCATAAATTCAACTTACCAAAAGTTATTAGTCCACCTATCATAAATAAGTTTGACCGGCCATCAATGCTAATACAAAAATAAACCTTCAAAATGCTAAACATACCACTCGAACCTCTAACCTCAAGCTACCTTTCAAGCTCCTTAACCAACTTGCCACTAACTCTCTTATGCTTTAAATGAACACTTAATTAACTTAAGTGTCAAGCTCACTTAATCCTACTTCATTAAATAAACCATACTAAAATTATTCTAACTTCCTAAATAAAAACAAGCCTTCACAAAAATAATACTCAAATTTTCCTAAAGCCTAATTCCCAATCGGCTCAATCCTACTAGGCCCAATTTTGGGATGTTACAATTCTACCCTCCTTAAAGAAATTTCGTCCTCGAAATTTCCAACTAGCTCACAGTCGTACCTCCTATCTCGCCACACTACGCTCCTACTGCGCACTCTGATCTTAAAGAATTATCATATTTCTAAACACATTCTCCAAGTTCATAATCAAATTTTTCCCACACTTCACCAACTCAAAAGAACAAACTAACGTAACCACAAATAAGACAATTGAGGGTATTCAGGAAATAAGAACTTACCCGTTGTCATATCTGGCACATCTTCCTCCTCGCGACGGCCAACTGCATAAACCAACCTTGGTTGCCTCGCCTCTATACCTTCAGCACCTCGGCCACGCCCGTTACCATCACCATTACCACGACCTCTCTGTGGTGGTCCTTCATTTCTAACACGAGCACGCAGTTTCGACCCTCTCCGCCGATTCTTAGCTAACCCGGGACAATCCCTTACACGGTGATCGAATGATCCACACTCAAAACATCCTCGATTACCATTCCAACACTCCCCCTTGTGAAACTTGCCACACTTATCACACCGTGGCGGCCATTGAGGATTAGTAGCGAAAGAAAGCCTAGCGACTTGATCGACCCATCAAACCTCGTCCTCTTACATTTCATTACCCGAGAACTTTGAAGGTTCCGAGCTCCTCTTATTCCAATTCCGTTCTTGGTTCGCTTAACGGATTTGTCTTACCTCTTCAAAGAACCTTTGATTTCTCTACCAGACAAACAAACTCCCGCCTCCGCTGTGGAGCTATCATCATTCTCACTCATCTCTCGGCCCATCTTCGAATCTAACACAACGTTCATGCTCGGTACCCACCATACTACGAGCATACCTACTCAACCGGAGGAAATCGGCCTCATATTCCGCCATCGACTTATTTCCCGAACGAGTTCAAGAAAGCCTTTCATTTGTGCGTCTACATAGCTAGTTCCAATATACTTCTTTTGGTAAGCTTCCTGAAGAATTCCCACGTGAGATTTTCTCGCCACCGTTCCATCCCTTACGGTGAGCCACCACCGATAAGACTCATCCACGGTACTTGACCAACCAATCCATCCCAAGAATCGGATCGAACTCCCCAAACGGCAGCTCCATCGGATCGAATGAACACTACCCTTGGAGTTCTAGGGGTACCTCTCTCAAAGCAGTTTATCTACTACTACAGAGTGACCTAGAGGGCTAATCACATCATGCGCCTAGAAGATATCTCGAGTCTAAATCCATGGTCTCTACTATACTCATCGGCAACATAAGAGTGCGTTGAACCCACATCAATCAAAGCGGTATAAGGAGAACCAAAAATCAAAAACGTCATTCGGTTATGACGTCCCGGGCGTCGCTCTCCTCTCGGCGCCTCGCGCGCAAAGATACACTAATCCAGGTCGTCTAGCATCGAACTACTCGCACCTCTACCCGGTGCTCCACGGCCCCGACCGAACCATTACCACTCTGCGCCATTACCACGGCCCCTGCGTGGTGGCGGTCCATTACCTCTGAACCGACACGGCCGCCTCTCGGGGTGAATCTCGCCAACCTACGCGGACGGTCCCTCACCCGGTGTTCCAGAGAACCACACTCGAAGCAACCTTTTCCTCCGGTCCAAAGAACCACCCCAATGAGATTTTCGCGACCGATCACGCTGCGGCGGCCCACGCCTAGCAAACAACAAACCTAGTAGGCTGGTTCGGCCCACTCGGTCTAGCCCTCTTGGCGGATTACCCGACGATCCGTAAGACCCAAAGCTCCTCTTATGCCTATTTCGGTCTATACCCGCCTCACGACTCCTTAACACCTCGGCTACCTTAGCCTTCTCAACTAAGACAAAGAACTCTCGCGCTCCTACCGAGGAGCAATCGCGACCTCAAGTCGTCTCGCGAGACCATCCTCGAAACGAACACACCTCTCATGCTCGGTGGCCACAATGCCCCTGGCATACCTACTCGACTTCCGAACTCACCTCGTACTCAAAGAACAGATTTACTCCCGAACAAGCCTCGAAATGCCTTCCACGGGAGTCAATATAACTAGCCTCGATGTACTTCTTTTGATATGCACTGAAATAATCCCATGTCAAATCCTCTCACGCCACACCTTGTCCGAACCGTGAGCCACACCGATATGACTCATCCGGAGAAGCGCACGATGCCCTTCGGCTTCTCTTGGTGTCAAGTCCGGATCATCCATGATCCGCTCGGTTGCCTCCGGCCAATACTCAAGCGATCTTTGGAGCAACACCGAAACACCTCGGAAGAATTCGGCCCCATTTGCCCGAAGTCGCTCGAGCCGCAATTTCCTAACTCTGCATTACCACCAACACCGGCTACTCTTTCCAACACTCGCGAAGAACGCGCTGTGACATCTGCGTCGCCCCGGGCCTGGTCTTGGAACTCACCACCTCCGGTGGTGGCGAACCGGTATCTCATTTTACGAACCACGACCGGATCCTACGGGCTCGTAAAGCAGTCATCCTACCACGACCTGCGTCCACGACCACGTCCACCTCTAGCGCTCATGACTAATCTTTCTACGTATCGATTAAGAATTTTTATGCATCATATTTATTCCACTTGTTTAAGAGCAAGTCTTATGAATATTTTAAGAGGATTTGTTCTCATGAGTTCACAAAATCCTATCGGTTTCAATCTCTAAAGTAGTATACTATTGCTAATCATCAAATCATATCACATCCAATCAATCCACAAGCAATAGTAAGGGTACTTTACAGGCGAACCAGTGTAGGAGACTCGGTGCCATGCCTTTCAAACCATACTTTAAGAATAAAGACTAACAAAACAATCTTTTGAAAACATTTTGGGCCTCGTGCCCACACAATGAGCTTTTGAACTTGGCTCTCGATACCACAATTGTAACACCCCAAACTCGGACAAGACACCACGCCGAACCGGTATGTTACGGGAAAACGCGTCTTTGAGTGATCAGTTTTTTTTTCGTTTAGAAGTGGGGTGAAAACATAGTGAATTTGAGGAAAGTTTGAGTAGGCTTGTTTGATTAGATTTTGAAAACTTATCCAAGTATATAGTTAAAACGAGTTAATTTCATTTAGGACTCCCAATAGTTTCTTAGTGCCATTTTGAAATATTTCAGACTTAGTAGCAAATCGAGTTTGATTTGGAAATCATTTGAGTTTATTGAATGGCAAAACTTAGCGAGATACCCGATGGTATAGTTTAAACCACATTGCGATATAAGTTTGAAAACATTGTTGTTCCAAGTTTTAGTAAAATTTCATGCCAAGTTATTTGTTAAGCAGGTTGAGAATCTAATTAAAACATACCCATCATAAACATAATTTAAAGGCCTTTTACAAATCCAAATAAAAACCCAAATAAAAGTAATTAAACTAAAGTACCCAAATGATAGAGTTGGAGTAAAACTTTATTAAGCATGGCATGAGCACCCCGAGTCCATCCCGGCTCCATGTCCGCGTCTACGAGTCACCTGAAATGTCAAAGGAGAGGGTGAGTCGAGTGACTCAGTGCATAAATCCCGCTCCCGATGAAACAACATGCTAACACACATCATACATAGCAACATAATTAATGCAACCCGATCCTAACCATCTCAGTATCTCCTTTTTCTACCCCGTGTGGTACCAAACCACTGGTGGTGCCAAACCACTTTGGTGACATTTAGTCACAATGTGTTACCAAAACACGGTGTCCCAAAGACACAATGTGCTACCTAAGCACCGTGACCGTAGTCACGATAATCGAATGATGGGGCCAACCCATCGTGTGATACCCAATCACTAGTGACGATCCCATATCTCATGTGGGGCCAACCCACGGTGGTGTTAACCACAGGACAAGTCGCAATGAGGTGCCCAACCTCCGGTGTCCCAAAGACACAAATGTGCTACCAAAGCACGGTGACCGTAGTCACAGAATCGAATGATGGGGCCAACCCATCGCGTGTGATACCCAATCACTGAGCGATCCCATATCTCAAAGTGGGGCCAACCCACGGTGGTGTTAACCACGTGGACAAGTCGCAATGAGGTGCCCAACCTCCGTGTCCCAAAGACACAAATGTGCTACCAAAGCCTTTGGTGACCCAAAGTCACAAAGTGTGTTACCAAAACAACGGTGCTCGTCAAGACAAATCATCACCGCCCCTCCACTCATATCACCCATCAACAAACCAACTCATGTAAACATGCATATCATACAAATTATGCATATCATGCTAATATGTTTGACTCATGCCCCATATCACATACATACATAGTCATGATACCATATAGATCATCAGTAATCTAGTAACAATACTGACTTACCCGGATACGTACACATACCTCGTTTGGGTATCCAATAATCCATCCTACTGTCATGATTTTAATAGGCAAACAGGTTTATTAATAACATTACTAAATATCAGTGTGTTAGTTTACACACCTGGTAATACGAGTCTAGAAATCCTGACAAAAGCGATCTAAGTCCCTTGATTAACTAGCTCCTACAATCGGCCAAGACATAGGAGTTAGACATCTATAACATTCGGCCATCATCAATTAACCAAAGGGGTAATACCGAACCCTTACCTCTTAAGATGATTTGGTTTCCTACCAAATCCGAATCAAACAATGATTCTCCTTTAGCAAACGGCTACACCATAAAAGATGAACAGTTAAACCTTAATAATCTTGACTCAATCGAAACCAAAAGATTGAACGATTAATGCCAATACCAATCACTTACCACCACCACTGCTTACCAATCGGTTACTAGAGTAGAACTCCTCTTGGTTACTTTCACTATCCAAAGACCCTATATGAAAAGGTTAAACAAGTGATTAACTCACTTCCATCTACAACCATCATAGGCTTTGAACAAACCGCAATCAATACAATACTTCGAGAAGAGAGAGATGGCCATTCGGCCAACCACTTACCCCAACACCAACCACCAAGAATTCGGCCACAAGAAACCCCCTAGGAGAGAAGGGAAATTCGGCTTCAACCACCCAAGAGAAAGAGGAAAAACGGCTAAAGTTTTGGAAGTAGAAACAGAGGAGATGCGATTCAAGAAGAGAAAGAATTCGGTAATAAAAGTTTAGAAGGGAGAAAGGAAAGATTCGGTCTAACCCCAAGGAAGGAAAACACCAAAAAGAGATGGAAGGGAGAGGGTGATATTCGGCCTATGCTCAAAGAAAAAGAAACAAAAGTTTTGGCTAAGAGAAAAATGCAAATTCGGCACAAGGGTTGTAGAAATAAAGAAAATATGAGAGGAAAATGATGGCTAGTTTCGATTTACTCAAATGAACAAGAAGAGAGACATGTAAGGGACATTCGGCTTAACAAAGAATATTGAGAAAACAACACAAAAAATTCGGCAAGCCTTAGAGAGGTTTTGATTTTCGGTTTACAAAGAAAGAAAAAACGAAAAAGAATACACTAGAGAATTCGGCTACCAATGTCAAAATGAGAAGACACTAGCTTGCTAAGCCTTGACCGAAACAACCAAAATTCCAAAAATGAATTTCGGCACAACACCTCCAAACATCCCAAAATTTCGGCCATATCCCCCCCCATTCACTCACAACCTCACACTTAAACCACCTTGACCAAGTCTTCCTCCTAAACTCACTCTCCACTCTCCATTTGAACGGTTTGACCAAGTCCAAAGAAGAATTTGAACTACATACAACCTCTTCCTTCCATGCCGTCAAAAAGAGTGCAAAAAGTGGCCACCCCGCAGCTTGAACACAAGACCTCTCCCCCTGCAGATGACGCCACACTCAAGCCCCCAAGTGACGCATGCCTTGCCACTCCACTAGCTTTTCTTTTGTGCTCAAGAACACCAAATAATATTCATATATCCCAGCTTCATCAACTCCTCTTACTTAAGCCTAAAAACAAAAAGTTTCCCACCTACTCAGACATACCCCTAGTCTACAATTAAGCCCCTAAGACACCAAAATAGCCACATAGCAAGCCAACACATGCAAAACATGCCATAATAAAAATAGCCCCTAACCCGGGATATTACAGTTCTACCCCCCTTAAAATAATTTCGACCTCGAAATTACCTGATCAAAAGAGTTGCGGGTATTGCTGTCTCATCATATCCTCGGGTTCCCACGTCGCTTCTTCCACGCCATGATTCCGCCAAAGAACCTTAACCAAAGGCACAGACTTCTTACGCAGAACTTTCACATCTCGATCAAGAATCTGCACAGGTTCCTCCTCCATGGTCAAATCTGGATTTACCTCGATCTCTTCCACTGCTACCACATGCGACGGATCGAACGATACCTCAAGCATCGAAACGTGAAAACGCGTCGTGAATCGACTAAGCTCTGCGGCAACTCAAGCCGATACGCCATCGTCCAACTCGTCTCGTAACCTTATACGCCCAATGAACCTCGGACTTAGCTTGCCTTTCTTCCCGAACCTCAACACCTTCTTCCAAGGCGAGACCTTCAGAAAACTCGATCCCCACGGCGAACTCTATATCTCTTCGCTTAAGATCGGCATAAGACTTCGCCGGTCCAAGCTTCCTTCAATCGAGACCGAATCGGCTTAACCTTGTCTTCGGTCTCGGCAACCAACTCGGGTCCTAACAAGCGGCGTTCACTTAACTCCGTCCAACACGTAGGTGAGCGACACTTCCTACCATACAACGCCTCATACGGTGCCATCTTGATGCTCGCTTGGTAATCGTTGTTGTAGGAAAACTCAGCTAATGGTAGAAACTCCTCCCAACTACCTCTCAAATCCAAGATACAACCTCTCAAAGATATCCTCTAAGACCGAATGACCTTTTCGATTGACCGCCGATCATGCGGGTGAAAAGCCGATCGAAATCCAAACGAGTACCCGTGAGCACGATGCGGTGCTTTCCGTAACCTTGACGTGAATCTAGGATCCCTATCCGAGATTATCTAAAGCGGCACACCGTGCAACCTCACTATCTCTCGACACATACGGCTTTCATGAAGCTTCAAGTGAGTAGTCAACCCTCACCGGAATAAAGTGAGGTGATTTAGTCGATCGATCCACCACTACCCAAATCGAATCTTTCTTGCTTGGCGAAGCGGTAACCCACCGACGAAATCCATGGTTATCCTTTCCCACTTCCATCGAGGAATCTTCACAGTGAAGCAAACCCGACGGCAATCGATGTTCAGCCTTAACCTCGGCTTGGCAAGTCGGACACTTCCCAACAAACTCTGTCACCTCCTTCTTCAAGCCAGGCCACCAAAATCGCGCTCTCTAAGATCCCTATACATCTTACTACCTCCGGGATGCATAGCATAAGGACCGCTATGTGCGTCCCGAAGAATCTTCGCCTCACTCAACATCTTTAGGCATACAAGCCTTACCACGAAAAACACAGAACCTCGTCACTAGAGACAGCCAGTAACCATCCACACCACCATTCTCGCACTTGCAACCTTCGCGCACTTAGAATCACATCCTCTAACTGTTTCTCTCTGATTTGCTCAACCCAAGTAGGCTTAACCTGCATCTCTGCCAGAATACTCCCATCGTCATACAAACTCAAATGGGCGAACAAAGCTCTTAACTCCGAAACAACCTTACGGCTCAACGCGTCTGCCACCACGTTAGCCTTGCCCGGATGATACTCAATCGAACAGTCGTAATCTTTCAGCAACTCGACCCATCTGCGCTGCCTCAAATTCAAATCCTTCTGAGTCAGTAGGTACTTCAGACTCTTATGATCTGTGTAGACTATCGATCTTTCTCCGTACAAGTAGTGCCTCCAAATCTTTAAAGCGAAGACTACAGCTGCTAGCTCCAAATCGTGCGTCGGATAGCTGACCTCATGTGGCCTCATTGCCGCCAGAAGCGTAAGCCACAACCTTACCTTCTTGCATCAAGACACAACCCAAACCCGTATGTGACGCATCGCAATACACTGTGAATTCCTTACCAGCCTCAGGTTGAATTAAAACCGGAGCCTCAGTCAAAATCTTCTTTAACCTATCGAAACTTTCCTGCTGCTTCTCAGTCCATACAAACGGAACTTCTTTCCACAGCAACTTGGTCATCAGGCGCACGCTATCAACGAAAAACCCTCAACAAACCTTCGGTAGTATCCGGCCAAACCAGAAAACTCGAATCTCACCCACGACCTAGGCGGCTTCCAATCCAAAATCGCCTCAATCTTACGAGGATCTACTCGAATCCCTCGGCCGACACTACATGACCCAAGAAAGTCACTTCTAAGCGAACTCGCACTTCATCGAACTTAGCATAAAGTCGCTTTTCCTCAAAATCGCAACACCACTCGCAAATGCTTATCATGCTCTTCCTCCGTCCTTGAGTACACCAAGATGTCGTCTATGAAAACCACGACGAATCGATCCAGATATTGTTGAAACACCCTATTCATCATGTCCATAACGCCGCTGCGGTGCGTTAGTCAACCCGAACGGCATTACCAGTAAATTCGTAGTGCCCATACCGAGTCCGAAGCGCTGTTTTATGGATATCGACCTCCTTAACCTTTAATCGGTGATACCCGGATCTCAAGTCGATCTTCAAAATACCGCAGCTTCTTCGGTGATCAAACAAGTCATCTATCCGTGGCAGCGGATACTTGTTTTTAATCGTCGACTTGTTCAATCTGGCGGTAGTCTATACACATCCGCATCGTGCCATCTTTCTTCTTGACAAAGAGTACCGCGCACTTACGGCGAAACACTTGGCCTAATAAAACCTCGATCCAATAACTCCTGGATCTCGAGCCTTAAGCTCCACCAATTCCTTTGGCGCCATCCTATACGAGCAATAGACACCTTTGGCGCAGCCTGCAATGTGATCAATCCCGAACTCCACCTCGCGATCCGGCGGCAAACACGGAAGCTCCTCGGGAAAAACATCAAGAAACTCCTTAATGCACGAACCTTCTCCACAGCGACTCTTTAGCCTCCAAGGCATACACATGAACCACATACGCTTCACAGCCCTTCCTGACCATCTTCTCTGCTTTCAAAGCAGATACCACATTTGATAAGTAATCTCTCCTATTACCTATCATAGCCACCTCTTCACCCTCGACCGTCTTAAGAACCATGCGCTTGGCCGCGCAATCCAACCTCGCCTGGTACTTGACCAACCAATCCATCCCAAGAATCAGATCGAACTCCCCAAACGGCAGCTCCATCAGATCAGCAGCGAACACTACCCCTTGGAGTTCTAGGGGTACCTCTCTAAACAGTTTATCTACTACTACAGAGTGACCTAGAGGGCTAATCACAGTCATCTGCCTAGAAGATATCTCAGAGTCTAAATCCATGGTCTCTACTATACTACTGGCAACATAAGAGTGCGTTGAACCCACATCAATCAAAGCAAAGTATAAGGAGAACCAAAAATAAAAACGCGTCTGCGGTTATGACGTCCGGTGCGTCGCTTCTCCTCTCGGTGCCTCGCAAAGATACACTAATCCAGCCGTCTAGCATCAGAACTACTCGCACTCTACCCGGTGCTCCACGGCCCCGACCAGAACCATTACCACCTCTGCCATTACCACGGCCCCCGTGGTGGCGGTCCATTACCTCTCAAGCGGACACGGCCCGCCTCTCGGTGAATCTGGCCAACCTACACGGACGGTCCCTCACCCGGTGTTCCAGAGAACCACACTCGAAGCAACCTTTTCCTCCGGTCAAGCAACCACCCCAATGAGATTTTCCGCGACCGATCACATCTGCGGCGGTCCTCGCCTAGCGAAGAACAAACCTAGTAGGGTGGTTCGGCCCACTCGGCCTAGCCCTCTTGGCGGATTACCCGACGATCCGTAAGACCCAAAGCTCCTCTTATGCCTATTTCGGTCTATACCCCCGCCTCATCGACTCCTTAACACCTCTCGGCTACCTTAGCCTTCTCAACTAAGACAAAGAACTCTCGCTCCTACCGAGGAGCAATCAGTGACCTCAAGTCGTCTCGCAGACCATCCTCGAAACGAACACACCTCTCATGCTCGGTGGCCACAATGCCCCGGCATACCTACTCACCAGGGAACTCGGCCTCGTACTCAAAGAACAGATTTACTCCCGAACAAGCCTCGTAAATGCCTTCCACTGGAGTCAATATAACTAGCCTCGATGTACTTCTTTTGATATGCCACTGAAATAATCCCATGTCAAATCCTCTGTTTGCCACATTGTCCCGAACCGTGAGCCACCACCGATATGACTCATCCCGGAGAAGCGATACGATGCCCTTCGGCTTCTCTTCTTCATCAAGTCCAGATCATCCATGATCCGCTCGGTTGCCTCGGCCAATACTCGGCAGATCTTTGGAGCAACACCGAAACACCTCGGAAGAATTCGGCCCCATTTGCCCGAAGTCGCTCAGTACGCAATTTCCTAACTCCCGCATTACCACCAACACCGGCTACTCTTTCCAACACTCGCAGAAGCGCTGTGACGCTGCGTGCCGCCCCGGCCGGTCTTGGAACTCACCACCTCCGGTGGTGGGCGAACCGGTATCTCATTTTACGAACGACGACGGATCCTACGGGCTCGAAGCGATCATCCTACCACGACCTCGCCCACGACCACGTCCACCTCTAGCGCTCATGACTAATCTTTCACGTATCGATTAAGAATTTTTATGCATCGTATTTATTCCACTTGTTTAAGAGCAAGTCTTATGAATATTTTAAGAGGATTTGTTCTCATGAGTTCACAAAATCCTACTCGGTTTCAATCTCTAAAGTAGTATACTATTGCTAATCATCAAATCATATCACATCCAATCAATCCACAAGCAATAGTAAGGGTACTTACAGGCGGCCCAGTGCAGGAGACTCGGTGCCATGCCTTTCAAACCATACTTTAAGAATAAAGACTAACAAAACAATCTTTTGAAAACATTTTGGGCCTCGGGCCCACAACCAGCTTTTGAACTTGGCTCGATACACAATTGTAACACCCCAAACTCGGACAAGACACCACGCCCGAACCGGTATGTTACGGGAAAACGTCTTTGAGTGATCGGTTTTTTTTCGTTTAGAAGTGGGGTGAAAACATAGTGAATTTGAGGAAAGTTTGAGTAGGCTTGTTTGATTAGATTTTGAAAACTTATCCAAGTATATAGTTAAAACGAGTTAATTTCATTTAGGACTCCCAATAGTTTCTTAGTGCCATTTTGAAATATTTGGACTTAGTAGCAAATCGAGTTTGATTTGGAAATCATTTGAGTTTATTGAATGGCAAAACTTAGCGAGATACCCGATGGTATAGTTTAAACCACATTGCGATATAAGTTTGAAAACATTGTTGTTCCAAGTTTTAGTAAAATTTCATGCCAAGTTATTTGTTAAGCGGGTTGAGAATCTAATTAAAACATACCCATCATAAACATAATTTAAAGGCCTTTTACAAATCCAAATAAAAACCCAAATAAAAGTAATTAAACTAAAGTACCCAAATGATAGAGTTGGAGTAAAACTTTATTAAGCATGGCATGAGCACCCGAGTCCATCCCGGCTCCATGTCGCGTCTCACGAGTCACTGAAATGTCAAAGGAGAGGGTGAGTCGAGTGACTCAGATGCATAAATCCCGCTCCCGATGAAACAACATGCTAACACACATCATACATAGCAACATAATTAATGCAACCCGATCCTAACCATCCGTATCTCCTTTTTCTACCCCGTGTGGTACCAAACCACCTGGTGGTGCTAAACCACCGTGACATTTAGTCACAATGTGTTACCAAAACACTTTGGTGTCCCAAAGACACAATGTGCTACCCAAGCACTTTGGTGACCGTAGTCACGATAATCGAATGATGGGGCCAACCCATCGGTGATACCCAATCACTAGCGCAGACGATCCCATATCTCATGTGGGGCCAACCCACGGTGGTGTTAACCACGGGGACAAGTCGCAATGAGGTGCCCAACCTCGGTGTCCCAAAGACACAAATGTGCTACCAAAGCACTGGTGACCGTAGTCACGAGAATCGAATGATGGGGCCAACCCATCGTGTGATACCCAATCACTAGCGTGACGATCCCATATCTCAAAGTGGGGCCAACCCACGGTGGTGTTAACCACGAGGACAAGTCGCAATGAGGTGCCCAACCTCGGTGTCCCAAAGACACAAATGTGCTACCAAAGCACTGGTGACCCAAAGTCACAAAGTGTGTTACCAAAACACTGGTGCTCACAAGACAAATCATCACACGCCCCCTCCACTCATATCACCCATCAACAAACCAACTCATGTAAACATGCATATCATACAAATTATGCATATCATGCTAATATGTTTGACTCATGCCCCATATCACATACATACATAGTCATGATACCATATAGATCATCGGTAATCTAGTAACAATCTTGACTTACCGGATACGTACACATACCTCGTTTGGGTATCCAATAATCCATCCTACTTGTCATGATTTTAATAGGCAAGCGGGTTTATTAATAACATTACTAAATATCGGTGTGTTAGTTTACACACACAGTAATACGAGTCTAGAAATCCTCGACAAAAGCGATCTAAGTCCCTTGATTAACTAGCTCCTACAATCGGCCAAGACATAGGAGTTAGACATCTATAACATTCGGCCATCATCAATTAACCAAAGGGTAATACCGAACCCTTACCTCTTAAGATGATTTGGTTTCTACCAAATCCGAATCAAACAATGATTCTCCTTTAGCAAACGGCTACACCATAAAAGATGAACAGTTAAACCTTAATAATCTTGACTCAATCGAAACCAAAAGATTGAACGATTAATGCCAATACCAATCACTTACCACCACCATCGCTACCAATCGGTTACTAGAGTAGAACTCCTCTTGGTTACTTTCACTATCCAAAGACCCTATATGAAAAGGTTAAACAAGTGATTAACTCACTTCCATCTACAACCATCATAGGCTTTGAACAAACCGCAATCAATACAATACTTGAGAAGAGAGAGATGGCCATTCGGCCAACCACTTACCCCAACACCAACCACCAAGAATTCGCCACAAGAAACCCCTAGGAGAGAAGGGAAATTCGGCTTCAACCACCCAAGAGAAAGAGGAAAAACGGCTAAAGTTTTGGAAGTAGAAACAGAGGAGATGCGATTCAAGAAGAGAAAGAATTCGGTAATAAAAGTTTAGAAGGGAGAAAGGAAAGATTCTGGTCTAACCCCAAGGAAGGAAAACACCAAAAAGAGATGGAAGGAGAGGGTGATATTCGGCCTATGCTCAAAGAAAAAGAAACAAAAGTTTTGGCTAAGAGAAAATGCAAATTCGGCACAAGGGTTGTAGAAATAAAGAAAATATGAGAGGAAAATGATGGCTAGTTTCGATTTACTCAAATGAACAAGAAGAGAGACATGTAAGGGACATTCGGCTTAACAAAGAATATTGAGAAAACAACACAAAAATTCGGCAAGCCTTAGAGAGGTTTTGATTTTCGGTTTACAAAGAAAGAAAAACGAAAAAGAATACACTAGAGAATTCGGCTACCAATGTCAAAATGAGAAGACACTAGCTTGCTAAGCCTTGACCTGAAACAACCAAAATTCCAAAAATGAATTTCGCACAACACCTCCAAACATCCCAAAATTTTCGCCATATCCCCCCATTCACTCACAACCTCACACTTAAACCACCTTGACCAAGTCTTCCTCCTAAACTCACTCTCCACTCTCCATTTGAACGGTTTGACCAAGTCCAAAGAAGAATTTGAACTACATACAACCTCTTCCTTCCATGCCGTCAAAAGAGTGCAAAAAGTGGCCACCCGCAGCCTTGAACACAAGACCTCTCCCCTGCAGATGACGCCACACTCAAGCCCCCAAGTGACGCATGCCTTGCCACTCCACTAGCTTTTCTTTTGTGCTCAAGAACACCAAATAATATTCATATATCCCAGCTTCATCAACTCCTCTTACTTAAGCCTAAAAACAAAAAGTTTCCCACCTACTCAGACATACCCCTAGTCTACAATTAAGCCCCTAAGACACCAAAATAGCCACATAGCAAGCCAACACATGCAAAACATGCCATAATAAAAATAGCCCCTAACCCGGGATATTACAGTAAGTCTATATACAAATAAATGTATTTGTATTGAGTTATGTATGTTTATATGAAATTTCATTGTGATGAATGTGTACGAGATGATAAATACCTGAAAACCGAGGAAGTATCGATAATGTATCAATGTCCGAGAAGTCCCGAACGAACCTAGGAATAGATAGGATTACGTATGTCATGACATAGGTTTCCGATTTGTAATATCGTGTAAGACCACGTCTGGGACATTCGCATCGATTTGAGATTTACGTGTAAGACCATGTTTGGGACATTGGCATCGTATTTGATTCGTGTAAGACCCTGTCTGGGACAGTGGCATCGATATTTGATTACATGTAAGACCACGTCTGGGACGTTGGCATTGTACGATTATTCTGTGTATTCCGAGTATCCTATTTGATTCCGAATGGTTCAACGGGCAAATCCGAGAAATGAAAGACTAAGTGAATTGTGTAACCATTTCAGGTACATTTGTTGTGTATGCTTTGTTTAAGCATGAAAGGTGAGTATTTATGTACTTGCAAAAGAGAAATATGTGCATTGAAGTAATGTGATAAAATGTGATATATGTATGACTATGATACGAGCAAAAGAGATGTTTTGTGATATGATATGTTGGTAAGCTATGGCTAAACAAACGAGCCAATGAAAATGTTTTGATTTTGAAATTGAGAGACATTTATGGCATGTATTAATATGATTATGTGTATTTTATGTTAAGTTTATTTGTATATGGCTTACTAAGCTTTTGAAAGCTTACTTTGTGTGAGTTTACTATGTTTTATAGATAGTTAAAGCTACAGAAGGCTCGGGGATCGTCGAGGATCGTCACCACACTATCAAAGTCATTTTGGTACCGTTTGAAAGTGTATATACTAAAGTATGGCATGTATAGGCTAGTCACTTGAATTATGTTTGAGATATGTACATAGCCATGTGATGTGGCTAGATAAATGATTGTGGTATGAATGAGTAGTCATGTTATATGATGCTTGGTTTTGGTGTTATATGATGCTTGGTTTTGGTATGGTTTGATGGTTAGTGAAATGGTCAAAATAATGGTAAGCTTATTGATGCAAAGTAAGCATATATTTGATGAATGGTGGTTATAATGAAATGGTAAGTTTGTAATGAATTATACTTGGAAATGTTTGTCTTTTAATTGAGCTAATTGTTGCATAAGATGGCATGCTTGAAATGCTTTTGAATGCTTTGAAAAGTTGGTTATTTTGGCATGATTTGAATTGGTATAATGCTTGTAGGGATAGCCTAGAGTGTGGGTGGCATTTTGGCCTTGCAAATGGCCTATAATTGCCCACACGGTTGAGCACACGGGCGTGTGGCTCGACCGTGTCCTTCGTGGTTGAATTTCAAAACAAGTCAAGCTCGACCATGGGCTGGACACACGAGCGTGTGACTGGCCATGTGATGCAAGTTAGGCTCGACCACGGGTGACGTACACGGGCGTCTCTCACGCCGTGTGGACAAGTCAGTATGTATGCCCTATTTTGGCACGGCTCGAGCACATGGGCATGTCTAAGGCTGTGGGAGGCACACGGCCTGCCCACACGGGCGTGTGACCTCTGTAACTTTGAAAAAATTTTAAATTACTAAAAATTTTCGTATTTGTTCGGTTTAGTCCTGACCCATTGCTAATGCATGTTTAAGGTCTCGTAGACCTATTTAAGGGACACTTTGATTTGATTCGCTGAATAATAATATGAAATGTTCGTAAAAGGTTCCGTTTTGTCTGGTAATGCCTTTAATCCTAAACTGGTGATGGTTACGGGTTAGGGGTGTTACAGTCACCGTGGAAAAAGGTTCTTCGGTTTGGTCGTAAAGGAAAGCTGAGTTCGCGATTTATCAGACCGTATGAGATCGTCGAAAGAATAGGGCTTGTAGCGTATCGACTAGCTTTACCGTCAGAACTTGAAAAGATTCATAATGTCTTTCACGTTTCTATGCTACATCGATACAGATCCAATCCATCACATGTGATTTCTTCGATAGATGTTGAGATACTAATAAACCGTAAATTATACATATTTTAATCCCACATTTAGCATGCTTTTTGGATGATTTATCCTTTGAATGGTGGAATTTGATGCTCCTAATCCTTTAATTTCATGTTTTATACTTAGGGAAGCGTAGGAGGATGAAAAGAACGAGAAACGGGCTAAAAACGGACCAAATGGGCCAAAGTAGGAAATCAACACGGCCTGGGCCCAAGCAACACGGCCGTGCCCCTTTAGCAGGTTTGACCACGGCCTGGATTCGATTCACACGGGCATGTTGCACGGGCGTGTCCCTGCCGTGACAAAGAGGAATTTCACTCGGAATAGGGTACTTAGAGGCAAAGAAAGACATTCCAAAAGCCTATATAAACACCCTAAAGGCCAACCTTGAAGGGGCGCCCAGCTAGGCCAAGGAGCCAAGCGGAGAGGTCGAATTGTGGGATTTACTCGAAGAAAGCCAGTTGATTCATCTCAAGAAGCTGAAATCATACTCAAGACGGAGGATCTCTCCTTCAATTCCTTCAGGGGGTTTTAGGGTTTTCTTATGTTTTGTTTTATATTTTCTTCTGAGATGTATTCTTTTATGATTATGAACTAAACCCCTTAAATACCTGAGGGGGATGAAACCTAAGACTGTAATATCCCAGATTTATGGCTCATGCATTAATGCTTAATTGTATGATATAGCATGTCTACGTGAATGTTTAATGTGTTTTATGAATTTTGTGAACCTTAGAATGTAGGAAAATGCCTTAGAAAATATTAAGTTTTAAGCTTTGAAGTGGAACTGAAGCAGAGTGGCCTTAAGAGAAATTGTAGGGGCAATATGACACAAAAATGGGCTTGTTTAAGTGGCTTGGAGGTGCCACTTAAGGCCTCAGTAGGTGACGCCACAGGCAGGGTGCAAGGGCCTAGGTTCGAGCTGCAAGGGAAGCAAATAAAAGAATTTTATTTTGCAGCAAGGAGCAAGAGAGGTGGGCGGCAATAAGATACTAAGAGGATGAGCTTAAGATGAGCTAAATCCCTTTTAAAATTTTGGCTAAGGTAAGAATAAATGATGATTTTATTTTAATTATTTTTAAATGGGAAGATAAGAGATAAAATAGGAGAAAAGCAAGGACGAGCTAATGTTTGAGTGTTAGCCGAATTCAAAGGGGGAGTAAGTGAGGCAATCGGTCATACTAAGGGGATTAAGTGCCGAATTTCATTCTTTTTCTCACCTTTCTCTTTAAGTCAAAATTCTTCTACTTTCTCCTCCTCTTCTTTTTCTTTCGTTCAACATTAATTTTTGCACCTTTTTCCTTATATGGCCGAATATTCCATCACCATTTGAGAGCCATAGCCGAACCCCTTATAGCCCTCATCCTCTTCTCATTTTTCTTTTCACCATTAAAGTCGAAACATCACTTCCATTTTGGGATCTAGAAGTCGAATAAACCCCAACCCCTAGCCGATTGTTCAAAGCGAAAAGTTCACTTCTTTGGCACTCTCTGAATCGATTTCCCCTGCAAATCTCCTTGTCGATATTGTGAAGGTGGATGATCATTTGCGGTTAGTCGTTCTTCTTTGGTAAGAAATCTCTTTGATGTCGATTTATTCTTTTCTTCTCATTTTTGTCAAAATCAAGACCCTAACCACATTGTTGCTTTATGGCCGAAAACTCGAAGGAGGGTTTCGGGATTACGTATTGTCGACTACAAGGAGGAGGACCTCGAGATTTCAAGATCTAAGGTAAACGTGTGTAGCCATAGGCCGAAGGCCATTTATCTAAATGTTAGAATGGAATCTAACATATACCTATAGGGATTTCGACATCACTAGGAGCAAGGACAATTTCGGGATTTTAGATCCACAAGGTAAGTGCTTATGGTATTCGGCCAAGGCCATAGTTGATGTTTCAGATTTGTTTCTTATTTGTTGGAAAGCCGAAATTAACCGGTTAAGTGATTTAATAGTTGGCTGATTACAAGAAGAGTTATCACGAAGTTTTTCTGGATTTGATTAGTAATCAAATCGGCAGCAAGGTAAGGACTTTGGTTGCAATAATCCTTCGGGATTTGATCATATAGCCGAATAGGCTTTTGCTAAACATTAAGTAATTGGCCGAATGTAGGAATTTGAGATCTAAAGCGTTAGATCGAGATTTTTCAGGATTTCAGTGAACTCGATAAGTATATCAGGTGTGTACTCCACACTAAATCTTAATAGATTACGGCTTTAATTTAATGTATGTGTTATAATAATATGAATGTGACCAAAGGTACCATGCAATGGTACAAAGTACTCAGGTACGTTTACCCACTCCTACTATGAGTATAATATGATCTGTTATGGCACACATGTGAAACTATAAGAATGTGAATAAAGAATATGGCATGATATTGCATGTTTTGTATGGCATGGGCATATGGGTTATATGGAAAGGGAAAGTGATTGGTGGTTATATACCCCAATATATGAATATGGTGGCTTCGGTCACAATATCTGAATGTGGTGACTTTGGTCACGTTATTCGAATGTGGTGTCTCATGACACAAAATAATTATCCGGTGGTTATGCCACGAATATTATAAGAGGCGATGAGCACGTCATCGACCGCAATGATCGCCTTCGATGATGTGTAGCGGATGGAGGGTTGACTTAGTACTCCTACGGTGTGCAAAGTTGGTACGGGTGATGTGTAGCGGATGGTAACTAGGTTTGGGTTCGGGTTTGCATCATTTTATTATTTAATTATATGCATATGTATGAACTGATATGCCTAAATTATTGGGATTTAGTGTTGGTTACACATTGAGTCTGTTTGACTCACCCCGTTGGGGAATATTTTTTTCAGGCGACACTCAGTGATGGACCGGGTCGGCAGGAGCTCAGTGATGGCCATGCTCAGCACAGAAATTATTTTATTTTGGACTTTCTATTTTCAAGTATTTTGGATTTATTTCGGGTTTTCTTTGATGTAATAAGGCCACTAGTATGAAACTGTTTATGCATGCATTTTAATTATTTAGTATGATACGAATTTTATCAACTTAAAGTTTAAGCAATTTTTCTTAAAAATAAATTTTAAATGTTTAGACACCTAAACACAAACGATTTTAGAATTAAAGATTAAACCCCAAAACAACTCGATATTTTTTTTTATAAAACCACCCCAAATTTTCCGAAGTAATAAACATGAAATTAAAATGTTTTACTCGAGGAACATACCAGATCCGGTCTGGGCTCGTGGGCTGGGTTTGGGGTGTTTCAATTTGGTATCAGAGCAGGGTTCAAAACTCGGCTCTGGGGTTTTTGGGCTCCAAAACGTTTTCTAAAAATGGGCTTTTTAAAGTATAACAGGTCTGTTAGCTCAGCATGGAACCTGCGTCTCCGACCCAACTCCGCCAGGTAAGTACCCTAAACCATTGTGTGATATACATGTGGGCTTTATGGGCTTTATGGGACGTAGACTAGTTTAAATAGACTCTGATGGACTATAGGCTTAGTTTAAACCACTTCTTAAACTTTCATAAGACTTAATTTCACTAAACAAACCCGTTAACAAGCCACAAGACTAGGGTGTGGTAAAGTAAATGACGCATGTCTAGGATTGGATCCAGGAAGAGCTTGGTATTTAAGCGATCCTAGTGACTCACCTCCTCTTCGCTGGAATCCTACCTAGTGCGTAGTGACTATTCACCTTAGTCGAGTTAGGGTGTGGCAATAGGCAGACGCATGCGTAGGAGTGGATTCAGGGAGAGCTTGGTATTTAAGCAGTCCTAGCGACTCACCTCCTCTTCGCTGGAATCCTACCTGGTGCGTGGTGACTATTCACCCTAGTTATGAGGACTCGTTGATGGGCTAAAACCTATAATTAAAACCCGAAAGGGACCAGCCACCCTAGTTTGAAAAAAAAAAAATTTCGAAATACGCCTGGATTTCAAAAATTTCCCGAAATACCCTCGGATTTCAAAAATTACCGAAATACCCTTATTTCATAAAATCACCAAGGAACCCTGAATTGGAAAATTTACGAAATTACCCCTGATTTACAAAAATTTCAAATTGACCCTGATTTATTACCAAAATACCCCTATAGGTGAAATGACGAAAATACCCCTGGGATAGGAATAAGACGAAAATGTTTGAATGATGAATGTGTGTTGAATGAATGTGCTTCTCTAAATTAGGATAGAAGACTTGAAACTTTGAAATGATCGAAAGAACTGCTATTAAACTTCTTTTCATAAAATTTCTTCGCGGATAATCAGTGGAACAAAATACTAATGCATAAAAATTTCTTAATCAAATTGAAGCGCGATCGTAGACATGAGTTCTAGGGGACGTGGTCGTAATGTGCGAGGACGTGGTAGAGGCAGAATGACCGTATCGAAACCCGTTAGGTCTGGACAAGGGTCCGAAAATGAGGTACCACCACCCCCACCACCAGCTGTTGGTGTTGAGCAGCAAGATCAGACGGGGAGGATGCGATGATCATGAGCAATGCTGCGAGTGCTTGAGATGGTGGCTGGAGCAGGTGGAGGTATGGGAGCTCGGAAATTTGTACCCGAGCGACTCCGAGCCAATGGGGCTGAGGTGTTTCGTGGTGTATCTGGTGTGGCACCCAGTACGGCTGAGTATTGGTTGGAGGCAACCGAGCGAATTATGGACGAGCTCGATTTAACTGCTGAGGAGAAACTGAAAGGGATGGTGGCACTACTTCGCGACGAAGCATATCAATGGTGGCTCACAGTCCGGGATGGTGCCACAGCTGATGATCTTACTTGGGAATATGTTAAGGCGGTGTATCAGAAGAAGTATGTTGGTACCAGTTATATTGATGCGTAGAGAAAGCATTTCAGGGTGGTTCAAGGAACAAATTCGTATGGAGTACGAGGTGAATTCTTAAAAATTTGAGTCGGTATGCTCGAGGGATAGTGGCTAAGGAACATGAACGGTGTGTCTGGTTTAAGGACGGACTTAGGGATGACCTAAGGTTGTTGATAGCTCCGCAGCAGGAGCGGGAATTTGCCGTATTAGTGGAGAAGGCTAAAGTGGCCGAAGGAGTTAAGGACTCTGTAAGGCAGAACTCTGATCGGAATAGGCAAAAGAGAGGATTCGGATCGTCTGGGTCATCTGGGAATGCGCAGAAGAGGCCTAGAGTTGATGGGCCGCGAGGTCAGCAAGTTGTGACAGGAGGGCAGTATCGTACTTGTGATCAGTATGGGAAGAGGCACCTAGAAGAGTGTTGGAAGAAGACAGGGGGATGTTTCAAGTGTGGGTCCAAGGACCACATGATTAAGGACTGTCCTAAAAAAATAGACGGGGGCCGACCAACAGGTCAAGGTTCTAATCAGGCTGGAAGAGGGGGACAACAGCCTCAGCGGGGTCGTGGTCCGAATAACAGAGGTAATGGTGCTGAAAGAGGACGTGGGACCCCGGGTCGAGGTGTTGGCAATGTCGAGGCAAGACAGCCGGGTCTAGTGTATGCGGTTCACCGGAGGGAGGACGAAGACGCACCGAATGTCATAACCGGTACGTTTCTTATAGCGAACAAGCCTTATTTTGCTTTGATTGATGTGGGCTCGACCCATTCCTATGTTGCATGTAGTGTAGTTGAAACACTAGGCATAGACTCTGAACTATCTGATAGGGAGATGACTGTAGTAAGCCCATTAGGCCAAACTGTAGTGGTGAATAAGATCTTTCGGAGCGTACCCTTAGAAATTCAGGGAGTGATATTTTACGCCAACTTAATGGAACTTCCTTGGAGAATTCGATCTCATACTTGGCATGGGTGGCTAGTAGAACACCGAGCTATATTGGATTGTGCTGACTAAACGAATGGAGTTAAAGACGCAGGAGGATGAGGCGATAATTATGATAGGAGAAAGAAGAAACTACTTGTCTAACGTAGTCTCTGCCTTAAAGGCTGATAAAATGGTTTGGAAAGGGTGCAAGGCATTTCTGACTTTTGTTAGGGCGTTGGATGCCAAAGAAGGGGGAGTTAGTGGAGTTAGAACAGTAAAGGAGTTCGTGGATGTCTTTCTGGAGGAGTTACCTGGAATACCCCCAGACAGGGAGGTAAAGTTTGGAATTGACTTGCTGCCTGGAATGGCGCCAGTATATATCGCTCCGTATAGAATGGCACCGAAAGAGTTGGTTGTGCTCAAGGCTCAAATCCAAGAGTTGCTTGATTGTGGGTTCATTCGACCTAGTGTGTCTCCATGGGGAGCACCGGTCTTGTTTGTGAAGAAGAAAGATGGGACTATGCGTATGTGCATAGATTATCGTCAGTTGAATAAGCTGACCATCAAGAACAAGTACCCTTTGCCAAGGATAGACGACTTGTTCGATCGGCTTAAGGGAAGCGTGGTATTCTCAAAGATAGACCTAAGGTCCGGATATCATCGACTTAAGGTGAAGGAAGCGGATATCCATAAGACGGCTTTTCGGACAAGATACGGGCATTATGAGTTCGTAGTGATGCCATTTGGTTTGATGAATGCCCCAACCGCGTTCATGGATATGATGAACCGGGTTTTTCAACCCTACTTGGATCAGTTCGTCGTTGTGTTCATCGACGATATCCTAGTATACTCCAAGTCAGAGGAAGAACATGACGAGCATCTCCGGAAAGTGTTGAAGTTTTAAGGGAGAAGAAGCTATATGCCAAATTCAGCAAGTGCGAGTTTTGGCTTAAGGAGGTTGCATTCTTAGGGCATGTGGTGTCTGCAGAAGGAATAAGGGTGGACCCTAAGAAGATTGAGGCAGTACTAGATTGGAAACCACCTAAGTTTGTGGCTGAGATTCGAAGTTTCTTGGGATTGGCAAAGCTACTATGAAGGTTTGTGGAAGGATTTACATCAATAGCCGCACTGTTGACAAAGTTGTTGAGAAAGGAGGTACCTTTCGTTTGGGACAGATAGGCAACAGTCAGAGAGCTTTGAGAAGCTTAAGAAAGTTTTGACTGAAGCTCCGGTTTTGATTCAGCCGGAGGCAGGGAAGGACTTTGTGGTGTACTGTGATGCTTCTCACACAGGATTGGGATGCGTATTGATGCAGGACAGGAAGGTTGTAGCTTATGCATCTCGACAACTGAGGCCACATGAGGTTAACTACCCGACGCATGACTTGGAACTGGCGGTAGTGGTCTTTGGTCTTAAGGTGTGGAGGCACTACCTTTATGGAGAAAAGTCAGTGATCTACACGGACCACAAGAGTCTTAAGTATCTGTTGACTCAGAAGGAGCTGAACTTGAGACAGCGAAGGTGGGTGGAATTACTGAAGGATTATGATTGTTCCATAGAGTATCATCCGGGCAAGGCGAATGTAGTGGCAGATGCCTTAAGTCGGAAAGTGGTGTCGGATCTTGAGGGTAATGTTTGCACATCTGAGCTTGTATGACGATGGAAGTCTGCTGGCGAGTTGCAAGTTAAGCCGTCATGGCTGAATGAGGTAAAGGAAAGTCAGTTAGTGGATGAGGACTTAAGTGCTAAGTTGCAGCAAGTGCAGAGTGGAGAGTTGGAAGATTATGGTATTAATAACGAAGGAGTGTTGTGTTTTAAGGGTAAGGTCTGTATGCCGAGGAACAAGGAGTTAAGGCAGAGGATTCTTGGGAATCGCATGGTAGCCCCTATGCTATGCATCCCTGGAGGTACTAAATTGTACTGAGGATCTAAGGGAGCAGTTTTGGTGGCACAGTGCGAAGAAGGAGATTACAGAATTTGTCGGCAAGTGCTTAACGTGTCAGCAAGTTAAGGTGAAACACCAAATTCCGTCAGGATTGCTTCAACCGATAATGATTCCGTAGTGGAAGTGGGAGAGAATTACCATGGACTTCGTTAGTGGGTTTCCCCTTACGCCTACTAAGAAGGACTCGGTATGGGTGATAGTGGACCGGTTGACCAAGTCCGCGCACTTCATTTCGGTAAGAGTTGATTATTCTTTGCAGAAGTTAGCAAAGTTATATGTGGCGGAAATTGTGAGGTTGCATGGAGTGCCACTATCAATTATTTCAGATAGGGATCCAAGGTTTACGTCTCAGTTTTGGAAGGCTCTACATCAGGCTTTGGGCACTAAATTGGATTTCACTACGGCTTTTCATCCCACAATCGGACGGGCGATGCGAACGAGTAATCCAAGTGTTGGAAGATATGCTGAGAGGCTGTGTGATAGACTTCAGAGGAAGTTGGGAAGAATATTTTCCGTTAGCGGAATTTGCATACAACAACAGCTATCAAGCCAGTATTCGGATGGCACCATATGAAGCGCTGTATGGACGAAAGTGTCGCACTCCTACGTGTTGGACGGAATTGGGGGAACGACGAGTTTTGGGTCTAGAGATTGTGGCGGAGATCAAGAGAAAGTTGAGATAATTCGCGCACGGTGAAGGAAGCATTTGTGAGCGTAAGTCGTCACGCAGATCTTAAGAGGAAAGAAATAGAATTTGATGTGGGAGATCAAGTGTTTCTTAAGGTATCACCTTGGAAGAAGGTGATGAGATTTGGTCGCAAAGGGAAGTTAAGTCCAAGGTTTATAGGACCATATCAGGTATTGAAGCGAGTTGGACCAGTGGCATACCAGTTAGAGTTGCCTTCGGAATTGAAGCAGATACACGACGTATTCCATGTGTCCATGCTACATCGTTATCGTTCGGATCCGTCTCATGTAGTTCCGGTTGAAGAGGTGGAATTAAGGTCAGATTTGTCCTATGAGGAAGAGCCGATTCAGATCTTGGAACGAGATGTGAAAGTGTTGCGAAGGAAGTCAGTTCCTTTGGTCAAAGTGTTATGGCGTAATCACGGATCGGAAGAAGCTTCGTGGGAGCCAGAAGAAGCAATACGACAGCAATACCCTCACTTATTTCAGCTTGGTAATTTCGAGGACGAAATTATTTTAAGGGGGGTAGAACTGTAATATCCCAGATTTATGGCTCATGCATTAATGCTTAATTGTATGATATAGCATGTCTACGTGAATGTTGAATGTGTTTTATGAATTTTGTGAACCTTAGAATGTAGGAAAATGCCTTAGAAAATATTAAGTTTTAAGCTTTGAAGTGGAACTGGGCAGAGTGGCCTTAAGAGAAATTGTAGGGGAAATATGACACAAAAATGGGCTTGTTTAAGTGGCTTGGAGGTGCCACTTAAGGCCTCGATAAGTGACACCACAAGGTGCAAGGGCCTAGGTTCGAAGTGCAAGGGAAGCAAATAAAAGAATTTTATTTTTGCAAGAAGGAGCAAGAGAGGTGGGCGGCAATAGGATACTAAGAGGATGAGCTTAAGATGAGCTAAATCCCTTTTAAAATTTCGGCTAAGGTAAGAATAAATGATGATTTTATTTTAATTATTTTTAAATGGGAAGATAAGAGATAAAATAGGAGAAAAGCAAGGACGAGCTAATGTTTGAGTGTTAGCCGAATTCAAGGGGGGAGTAAGTGTAACACCCTGGTTTTAGGGGTTAGGCATTTGGTGCGTAGCTCGGGTGTTGGCACACTCTAGTGTGTGGTTGGGTAAGTTTTAGGAGTCCTGAGAACCCTAGGTGGTGGTAGGGTGCCTTAGAAAATTTTTAGTTTTAGGGGTTAAAAGGGGAGCTTGGCGAGGGGTGTCTTAAGAGAAGTATTTGGGAGTTTTTGACACAAGAAAGGAGCTGGTGGAGTGGCAGGATAGGCGCCACTAAGGCCTTGTGTGCGTGACGCCATTTGCAGGGGGGAGGAGGCTCAGGTTCGATTCGCAAGAGCAGCAGATGGGCATTCTTTTTTGCGTCATCTTGGTGGGGGGGATGGACGGTTTGAAAGGCTTAAAAGGTGGAGAAGACTTGGTCTTTTTTTTTGAATTTGGCTAGGTAAAAGTTTGACTCATTCAAACTTTTTGAATGGGTGGTAGGGAGATATTTTAGGAGGATTTTGGGGACTATTTTTTGGGGGGTTGGAGCTTGGCCTTTTAGTATAAATAGGGGGGGGGAGTGCTCATTACTCATTCACCATCTGCCTTCTCTCCTTTCTTCTTCTCTCACATTTTCTCCAAGTGGCCGAACCCTCCACTCTCCCTATTTCCCTTCCTTTTCACTTCAAAACCGAAAGTACACCCCACACCTTTCTTTCTCCTCTCTTTGGCTGAAACCAATGTTCCCTACCCCTTGATTTAATTAATAGCCGAATCTACAACCTTCACCCCTTTGCCGAATTTCCTCCTCTCAACTTGATAGCACTTGGGCCGAGTGTTAACTTAGATCCTTTCGAGTTCCGTGACTGAGATACTTGGGGTTTTAGTGGTTGGCCAAGCCTCCGTTTGTAGCAGTCAGTTTGATCAAGTGGAGGTAAGGTTATTTTTTTGGTTAAATGCTTAAGTGGTGTTTTGGGGGTTAACCTGTTTACCTGATTAAGCTTTTGCATGGAGGCCACAACCAGTCAGAGTGGGCAAGGGAAGGTCCCTATTCCGAAGTTTAAGAAAAGAGCGGTTTCTGCTGTACGAGATTGGCCACCAGGGTGTGGGCCAGCAGCAGAAAACGTTAAGCAAATAGCCATAGTTTCGCTAGACGATAGCGTCGAGGATCGAGAGTCTAGAACTCCTAGTAGTAAGGTGTGTAACTAACCCACTGTTTCCGGGTTTTATGTGTTATATGTTTTACTAACAAGTGCAGTAATGAGTGTGCTATATATACCCCTAAAGGGTATAGCGATGACCAGGTTAGTATCGAATCTTTTGCAGTGTGATTATTTGTTTATGAGTATGTTTATGGATATTAATAAGCATGTGCATGCATTATCACGAGTATATTTTATGTGGCATGTGCATGGGTGGGTTATGAAAAGAAGGTACGGGTGTACTTCGAGTACGTGGTTGATGTCAGCTTTGTGCTACATCGTGGATTGGCGCTGACCGAGGTCGGGTTTGTGGATCTTTGCGATTTAGTTCGCGTGGTTACCTTGATTGATATGAGCTTTATGCCATATCGTGGCTTGATGGATTCTTTGTGTGCTCCATCGTGGTTTGATGTTAGCTATACGCTACATCGTGGATGGCATTGGTTGCCTTTTGGAGAGAAAAGGAGAGGGTGACTTGATGGTCCCCGGTGTGTGGTAATTTGGATAAGGGGTGTGTAGCGGATGGACCCTAGGTTGGGTTGGGAATCATGTTGCATTATTTTTGTGGTAATATGGAAATGGGCCAAGCCCAATATGACATGTGGATAGGTATGTTTTGGGAACATACGTGGACATGGGCCAAGCCCAGTTGATATGCGGTTTATTGAGAAATGGGCCTAGCCAGTATTTGTGTATGACTTGAATGTGGGCCAAGCCCAGAGTGTGGTAATGTCTAAATAATTATACTTGCATGTTGCATTTGATAATTGGGATATTATGTAGCTAGCATGTGGGTGGATTTCAGTGGTTAACTTACACACTGAGTCTGTATGACTCACCCACCTTTTTAATCATCGCAGGTGAGTCGTGAGTAATGGACCGGGTAGGAGTGGATACGAGGTGGCCCATGCAGAAGGGGATTTTCATACAGAAGATGTTTTACTTTATTTAAGTATTCTATATTATCAGTATTTTGGAATTTTATTGATGTAATAAGGGCCTCTTTGGTTTAAAGTACTCTATTTATTAAAGTTGAAGTTTACACTACACTTAGTAATAATTTCGCAAAAAGGATTCATATTATAGCAACTTACAATAACATTTTAATCCGGGAGTTTTTTTCAACAAACTTATATTTTTATTAAATTTTAAATGGACACAATTTTCAGCGATAACAAATTTTCAAGTTTAGTTCTAAAAACAAAGATTTCCAACCGTCTTTCCCAGTGACATAACCAGATTCGGTCGTAGTGAATGGGCCGGGTTTGGGGATGTTACAGTAAGTGAGGCAATCGGTCATACTAAGGGGATTAAGTGCCGAATTTCATTCTTTTTCTCACCTTTCTCTTTAAGCCGAAATTCTTCTACTTTCTCCTCCTCTTCTTTTTCTTTCGTTCAACATTAATTTTTGCACATTTTTCCTTATATGGCCGAATATTCCATCACCATTTTAGAGCCATAGCCGAACCCCTTATAGCCCTCATCCTCTTCTCATTTTTCTTTTCACCATTAAAGTGCCGAAACATCACTTCCATTTTAGGATCTAGAAGCCGAATAAACCCCAACCCCTAGCCGATTGTTCAAAGCCAAAAGTTCACTTCTTTGGCACTCTCTGAATCGATTTCCCCTGCAAATCTCCTTGTCGATATTGTGAAGGTGGATGATCATTTGCGGTTGGTCTTTCTTCTTTGGTAAGAAATCTCTTTGATGTCGATTTATTCTTTTCTTCTCTTACGACTGTCGAAATCAAGACCCTAACCACATTGTTGCTTTATGGTGAAACTACGAAGGAGGGTTTGGGATTCTGTATTGTCGACTACAAGGAGGAGGACCTCGGGATTTCAAGATCTAAGGTAAACGTGTGTAGCCATAGGCCGAAGGCCATTTATCTAAATGTTAGAATGGAATCTAACATATACCTATAGGGATTTCGACATCACTAGGAGCAAGGACAATTTTGGGATTTTAGATCCACAAGGTAAGTGCTTATGGTATTCGGCCAAGGCCATAGTTGATGTTTCAGATTTGTTTCTTATTTGTTGGAAAGCCGAAATTAACCGGTTAAGTGATTTAATAGTTAGCCGATTACAAGAAGAGTTATCACGAAGTTTCCGGGATTTGATTAGGAATCAAATCGGCAGCAAGGTAAGGACTTTGGTTGCAATAATCCTTCGGGATTTGATCATATAGCCGAATAGGCTTTTGCTAAACATTAAGTAATTGGCCGAATGTAGGAATTTGAGATCTAAAGCGTTAGATCGAGATTTTTTGGGATTTCAGTGAACTCGATAAGTATATCAGGTGTGTACTCCACACTAAATCTTAATAGATTACGACTTTAATTTAATGTATGTGTTATAATAATATGAATGTGGCCAAAGGTACCATGCAATGGTACAAAGTACTCGTGCACGTTTACCCACTCCTACTATGAGTATAATATGATGCGTTATGGCACACATGTGAAACTATAAGAATGTGAATAAAGAATATGGCATGATATTGCATGTTTTGTATGGCATGGGCATATGGGTTATATGGAAAGGGGAAGTGATTGGTGGTTATATACCCCAATATATGAATGTGGTGGCTTCGGTCACAATATCTGAATGTGGTGACTTTGGTCACGTTATCGAATGTGGTGTCTCATGACACAAAATAATTATCCGTGGTTATGCCACGAATATTATAAGGGCGATGAGCACGTCATCGCAACGATCGCCTTCGATGATGTGTAGCGGATGGAGGGTTGACTTAGTAGTCCCCACGGTGTGCAGGTTGGTATGGGTGATGTGTAGCGGATGGTAACTAGGTTTGGGTTCGGGTTTGCATCATTTTATTATTTAATTATATGCATATGTATGAACTGATATGCCTAAATTATTGGGATTTAGTGTTGGTTACACATTGAGTCTGTTTGACTCACCCTGTTGGGGAATATTTTTTTCAGGTGACACTCAGTGATGGACCGGGTCGGCAGGAGCTCAGTGGTGGCCATGCTCAGCATAGAAATTATTTTATTTTGGACTTTCTATTTTCAAGTATTTCAGATTTATTCTGGGTTTTCTTTGATGTAATAAGGACACTAGTATGAAACTGTTTATGCATGCATTTTAATTATTTAGTATGATACAAATTTTATCAACTTAAAGTTTAAGCAATTTTTCTTAAAAATAAATTTTAAATGTTTAGACACCTAAACACAAACGATTTTAGAATTAAAGATTAAACCCCAAAACAACTCGGTATTTTTTTTTATAAAACCACCCCAAATTTTTTGAAGTAATAAACATGAAATTAAAACGTTTTACTCGAGGAACATACCAGATCCGGTCTGGGCTCGTGGGCCGGGTTTGGGGTGTTTCAAAGATGGATCTTGTTATTTTTTTCTGAACTATATGATAAATACTTGATTTGTTCTTAACTATGTGTTCTTAATTCTTGTTTTGATATTTCAGGATATTGATTCAAGTATTGATGTGCTTAGGCAGTGAAAGAATATTCCCTATTTAAGAGTAGATCTAGCATAGTTAAGCGGAGTTGATCGCAACCCTAGAGATAGGATGACGAAAATCTGCCGGATTAGGGTCAAACCTAATATGGGAGTCCATAGATCGAGTTAATGCAATCCTAGGGGTTTTGATTAGAAAGAGATTTCAATTAATCAAACTAGGGTTAGACGTTAGTAGCCTCGAGAGAGGTATTAATATAAATTAGGGAATCTTACGGATCAAGTCAAGTGAATAAATCGTCTGGTTCAGAGTTAAATAACAAGTGAAGTCTAGGTGGATTCTTCCTCGGGTATTGTCTTAATCAATTGGTTTTTCCCATAAGTATTTTCCCCAATTCATTCTCTGTGTCTTAGCATCTTTAGCTTAGTAGTTAGTTAATTTTAGAATAAACAAAAAATCCATTAATTCTTAGGCTAAATAATAAAAAAGAAAGTCAGTATTAGTACTTTTGGTTCTTTTGGGTTCGACATTCCGGTCTTTCCACTAAGCTATACTGCTATTCGATAGGTGCGCTTGCCTCAATCGTGGTGATAGTTAGTTTCTAGGCTAGATCATTCATTTTATAAATATTAAGACTCTCGACACACGATCAAGTTTTTTGGCGCGTTCTTGAAGTGAACTAAAATATTAAAAACGCTCAATTTTTTTTATTTTAGCCATTTTTATTTTTGCAATTTACTTTTATTTTGTTTTTAACTTTGCTAATTTTTCTTCTTTTATTTGTTCCTTGCAGGTACCCCTAGTTTATGACTAGAAGGAACCCGATAGGACCCTTAATTTACGATAGTGATATTTAAGGTACCGTTTGCAGAAATCGTAGAGAAATAAGGTGAAGCTTAAATTACATAGAAGAAGAGCAAGAAGACGAAACCAATACTACCGAATAGATGGCTGAGAATAATCCGCTACCTCCAGAGGTGGCCGAAAATCATGCTCCTCGAACTATGTATGATTATGCTAAACCTAATTTAACAGGAACTGAGTCAAGTATTGTTAGACCTGCTATTGCTGCAAATAATTTTGAATTGAAACCTAACACTATACAAATGATACAACAGTTTGTTCAGTTTGATGGTTTGCAGGATGAGGATCCTAACACACACTTAGCGAATTTTCTAGAATTCTATGATACCTTGAAAATAAATGGCGTTTCTGATGATGCCATCCTTCTTCGTTTGTTTCTCTTTTCTTTGAGAAATAAAGCCAAACAGTGGTTGAATTCTCTTCCACGAGGGTCAATCACTACATGGGATCAAATGACCGAAAAATTCTTGTTAAAATATTTTCCACCGGCCAAAACGGCCAAGTTGAGGAATGATATCTCTTCTTTTGTGCAGATGGACCTAGAAACACTATATGATGCATGTGAGAGATACAAGGATTTGTTGAGAAGGTGCCCTCACCATGGGCTATCTTTGTGGCTTCAGGTTCAAACCTTCTACAACGGTGTGAACCCCTCAACGAGGCAACTAATTGATTTAGCCACAGGCGGAACACTGAATAACAAAACTCCTGAAGCGGCCTACGAGTTTATAGAGGAGATGTCACTGAATAACTATTAGTGGCAAGTTACAAGGACAAGGCCAACAAAAGCAGCCGGAGTGTTCAACCTCGACGTAGTAACCATGCTATCAAATCAGGTAGAGATGTTAAAAAAAAGATTGATGGTTTGTGTTCTTCGCAGGTACATCCGGTAATGCAGTGCGAAACAAGTGGAGGTGTGGCGAATCCTGAGTACCCTCCCTACGGACATGGCATGGAAAACGAACAGATGAACTATATGGGTAACAATTCTAGACCCCAAAATAACCCTTATAGTAATACTTATAATCCAGGTTGGAGGAACCACCCCAATTTTTCATGGGGTGGGCAAGGAAATCAGAGACAATAACCCCCTCCAAACTTCCAACAACAGCCCTACCCACAGGAAAATAAGTCGAACCTTGAGGAGATGCTGACAAAATTCATAGCGTTGTCAGAAACTCATTTCCAAAACACTGAGACAACACTTAAAAATCAACAAGCATCGATTCAAGGGATCGAGAACCAGTTAGGGCAACTTGCTAAGCTGATCTCCGAATGACCGCAAGGAAGCCTACCAAGCAACACTGAGACTAACCCAAAGGAGCAAATTCAAGCCATAACAGCTCATGATAGTGTAGGGTTAGATGAGCCCAATTTAAGGCAAGATAATGTGGTAGAGGAAGGTAAGGTTGAGGTGAACCATGAAAAACTAAAACCGGTAATTAAAGAGTACCAACCTCGTATACCATACCCCGGTGCGATGAAGAAAGACAACACAGACGAACAATTCGGTAAATTTCTTAAACTTTTAAAGAAATTACATATTAACTTACCGTTTCTCGAAGCTCTTTCGCAGATGCTAGATTCAAGGAAATTTTTAAAAGAGCTTTTGACAAACAAAGAAAAGTTAGATGAAGAGTCGCATGTGGAACTAAACGCAGTGTGCTAAGCAATGTTGCAAAATAGACTACCACGAAAATTAAAAGATCCAGGGAGTTTTACAATTCCATGCTTAATTGGTAGTTTATCTGTTGATAATGCTTTAGTGATTTAGGGGCAAGTATAAATGTTATGCCTTATAAAATGTTTAAATGACTAGGTCTAGGGAACCTAAACAAACTAGGATGAGCATTCAATTAGCTGATAAAACTATTAGAATTCCTAGGGGTATAATTGAAGATGTACTCGTGAAAATTGATAAATTCGTATTCCCAGTAGACTTTGTCATTTTAGACATGGATGAGGACAACACAATCCCTTTAATTTTATGAAGACCCTTTTTAGCAACTGCTAGAACTAAAATTGATGTTGGTACAGGTGAACTCATACTCCGTGTAGGTAACGAATAAATCAGTCTTCAGGCTCTTGACTCGGCTAGGACATCAAGTAATTAAGGTGAGAAAATTAATTTTATTAATGACTATTCAGTTAAACCTTCTTTTCAGGAAGCACCACAGAACCACACAACTGAGCTAGATCCTAGACATCATGACAACAAAGAAGTAATTCATGAGGATCGAAGGCTTCATATTGATGAACTAGACGAGTGGAAAACACATTTCAAGGAAAAACTAGGAGCACACGAAGCAAAATCGAGGGAACCCCCAAACGAGCTTAAAGGAACATCGAATCACTTCAAAATAGGAGATTAGGTATTGTTGGATGAGAAAGACCCTCGAGTCGCTATCTCAGACCGTAATACAAACGAAGAAATCCTTTTTACGGTACTAAATGTCTTCCCATACAGAATAGTTGAGGTAACTAATCCTGAATTCGGAACTTTTAAGGTAAACACCGCTCGACTCAAACCATATATTGTTAGAATTGATAGCAGGGAAGAGGAGTTTCAACTCCTCAAACCACCATGATCGTGCGAATGAAAGGTAAGTCTAGCTTAGGACTTTAAACAAGTGCTTCTCGGGAGGCAAACCGAGCACTAACCCCCTTTATTTTCATATCTTTGATTTTTAGTACCTAACTAAAGACTAACCAAAGTAAATAAAGCATAGGTTTCCGTGCCACACGGCCTTGCACATGGGCGTGGTCGTGGCCGTGTGGGCATCACGGATTTACACACTGGCATGGCAGAGGTCGTACGAGCCAAGGATGAAAAATCCCTAGATCACGGACGGCTACAAATTGCCACAGTCGTGCGATATGGCCGTGACCAACACTGAGGAAGTCATACGGGTATGAGACACGCCCGTGCTTTGAGGCCGTGGCTGACACTGAGAAAGAGACATGAGGGTGGAGACCTCTACACAGGCGTGGGAGGAATGAGCGAGCCACCACACGGCTCTGCGATACGGCCGTGTGACCGAACACGCCCACAACACACGGGCGTGGGCAGCACCAGGTCCTTTTTTCTTATTTAAGAACACCCTTTCTTCTTACCTTCTCCCCAAATCCTTCTTCCACCAACTTCCAGCCACCAACCCCTTTCCCTTCTCACTATCCTCTCCCTTCATTTTCCCCTTCCCCTTCCCCTCATTCCTTTTCTTTCACCATCCTCACCACCATCCCCATGCTGAAGAAGCGAAAGGACCCTAGCATATCTCCCTGTGCGAGACCGAGCCACATAAGTTCATGTTGGCCGCTTCATTTACTCGCTAAGCCAAGGACATTTGAGTCCATTTATTTTACCTATGCCTTTTCTCTTCTCCTTTTTTTTCCTTCTCTTTATCTTCCTTGTCCTTAAATACATATTTAGTATACTTTGAATTATTCTTCTTATTTCCTGGCTATTTCTTCACAAGTTACCCGATTTCTTCATCTAGCACAGTGATTGTTGGCGGCCACCATACCACCACTAGAGACGCATCATTCAACTTATCTTACACCTCCGAATCAAGTTTCCACACTCCCAACTCAAGATATCCATTCGAAATCCAAGAAGTTTCACCTCTCTCCCTCTCTTATGATCTGTTATTACATGGTTATTATCTTTCTTTGTACATTGAGGGCAATGTACATCTTAAGTGTGGGGGGTGAATTTTATCGTGAAAAGTGCCTAACTTTTTGCTTTATTCTCAAATCCCTGAATTATGTCTTGTTCTTAAGTAAATTTTTTTCATATTACTATTAGAATGAAATTTCTTTTGATTTATGATTTTCATTGATATGTTTTGGATTAAGTCATAGTTAATTATGCAGTGATGATTTAAACTTTAGGAAACTAGAGAATCAAGCATGATGAGTCTATTTTCAAAAATTTTGTTAGGTTGTCTACCTGAATCTAATTATTACTTTGAAATTTGAAATTTACAAGGTTGATATCAAAAACCCATAATTTCTATGAGATTTTGAGCCTTTCAGAGCATATTCTTTTTTCCTGATCACTTTATTGATTATGAGTGTGTCAACATTAATTTTTTATTCTAGAACTTGCTTCGATTATACATTTCGAGACCACACCTTTGATTTGATATACTAAGATGATGAAGGCACTTAGGTTTTAACCCACTTACTCCACTAAAAGCCTACCCTCACAATTAACTCCTAGTGAACCCCTTTGATCCTAAAAAACCATTTATTGACTCATCCACTAATATTAACTCAAAACCCATCTTGTATTTGTTATCACCATTTCTTTTGACACCCTTATATCGAGATTTGATTTGATCAGTTGCCTAATTATTTTATTCATTTCAGTAGTTGAATCCATCTTTTATTACTTGATTTGTTCTTAAAAAAAATTATTTATTAGGAATCTATTCATTATTACTTCTTTGTTATTGGAGCTTAAGCAATTAATTTCATAATTTGAGAAGATGTAACATCCCAAACCTGGCCTAGACGTTATGACCGGATCTGGTATGTCACATAGAAGGGTTGTTTAAAAGCTTGCGCGTTTGTTAAAAAGTTCGTACTCCTTTTTGAAAACTTGAGCTTTGTTGTTTGAGAAAAATCAAATTTGTTTTGTGGGTTTTTTTTCCTGTAAAAACATTATTGTTGTTATCATTGTTATTATACCCAAAAACTCGTTTAAAACAGAAATCAATTTCAGTGAATTACAAAAATGTGATATATTTGAAAATAGTAGGTGTCGATTTAGGAAAACTACGTATTTATAAATTTAGCAGTTATCAAGGAAAACTTAAAAGAAAATAAACCAACGGCCTTATTACAGAATATTAACCCAAATTAATAATTAAACTAAAATAAAGCAAAACGTAAATTTACTAAGTTCACGAGAATAATTCCCGGTGTATGGCCACCACAGAGTCCTCCACAGCTCCAAATCCACTAACGCTGGGGATCACCTGCAAGGTTGAAACAACGGGGTGAGTTACAAGAACTCAGTGTGCAATCCTGATTCCGGTCATAGTCATGGTCTCAGTCTGGGCCTAAGCCCCATACAGTATCAGTTTGGGCCCACGACCCCAAAATCATGGTAATGCAAACAAAAAATGCAGCCCCTAACCTAATAGTCCATCCGCTACACTCCACTCGTACCAGCCCTACACTCCATGTGGGGACCAAGTCAACCCACCCAACCCTACACTCCAAAAATGCAGTCGAACTACCGGTATAAACGCAACAAAGCTGCCAGTATCAGTATATGTGACTGAGCCACTGAAATCAGTATATTGTGGCATAGCCACCAGTACAGCACTTCCTCCATCATTATAACCCATCCCAATGCAACATGTCATGGCATAATATTTCAGTGTATACAAAATGTATCATCATGGCAATTAATCAAGTTATACGCAATCATACCAAATCTGCCCCTAAGGTATAACGGTAATTTTACCCAACGAGGGTATCTCAGTAATTTACCCACCGAGGGTATTTCAGTAATTTACCCAACGAAGGTATTTCAGTAATTTACCTAACGAGGGTATTTCAGTAATGTATCAATTTACGGTTTTTCAATAGCTTACTATCGCCTCGAACGACACGGGACCATTATTGGGTCTCTACGGGACTATTAGGCCTAAATTCCATTTTAGGCCCAAACGGGCCCACATGCTCGTGTGGCCCCTTTCGCATGATTTCGGGCTCATAATCGCAAATTTTGCATTCAGACTTATCATTTGACAGTTTTCTAACAGTTTTGCCCAAGTGGGCTGGAAAGCCCATTGGGCCCATTTGGCCCGTTTCGGGTCGGTTAGGCCCGTTACAGCCTCAGTATCGCGAGAGTGCTTTTGACACCCTCACGACTTAACGTCGCGATTCGTATCTCAATTTACCACTACGAGCGCTCATACGCTCAAGTGGTCACAGTTGTCGGCTTTTCGGCTTTTCGACTTTTGGCCGTTTCACAGAACACCACAGGCAATCATCAAAGTGGGTGTGAGATTACACACTTGTTTTACGATTTGCGATACTGGCACTATTCCAGAATACCTGAGATCCACATTGACTAACAGTTAGTCTAAATCTTTTATACAACTTCTTTCATAAGTTGAGATTAATAACAATCTACATCACTTACCAACAACCCAAGAACTCCATTGCAAGGAACAAGTGTTCAGTTGGCCCTCAGATTAAGTTCGTCGAGACCCTAACCGTGTTTGGCACGAGAAACAGATGTTGGTACCCCTTAATCATGCCCACGAAAGGACCTAAACAGCCCTTCGGTTTGAGTAAGGACCAACCAAATAATAAAGCCCCAACCCCTAAGTTCGGTCATAAAACTACTTACCAACCCACTTCCCAAAAACCAAAGGCTAGAAGATAGATGAAAGTGTCTGCTAACACTCTGAAAGATTCGGCCTTAGACAAAAGAAACAGGGTGAAGATTTCGGCTTTTAGCAAAGGAACATGAAGTGAAAAGAAACAAGAATCTAGCAGAAGAGTGATACTAACCTTAAATCAAAGATGAGCCAAATGGGAAGAAAAGATTCGGCCTTAGCAACAGTATAAGATAACTTAGGGTTCGGCTATGGAGGATATATCAAAATGAAAACTACACAATTAATACAAGTCGAAGTGGTAGATGTAGGAAAAGGTTCGGCTAAAGGAAGGAAAGGGTTAGAAAAGAGTTCGGCCACAAGTGTTTGGCAACCACAAATGAAAGAAAAGTGTTTGAAATAGAAAAGAGAAGAAGTCACTTGAGAGATTGGGGTTTCGGCCAAGAAAGAGTTGAAGCCAAAGATCCAAAATGCACTAGCCAAAAAGAAAAACAATGCCAAAAGTCCCTAGAGAGTTTTGGCACACACACAAAAAAAGATTTCGATTTTCTCTCTTTGCTCCCTACCCAAAGCCGAATTTGCCTACCAAAAACAACTCCTAGCCGAAATTCGCCTCCCACAAGCTCCCATATTCGGCCAACCACCCCCACACTCTTAAATCCCTTGATTCTCTCCTCAATGTCCTCCACAATTCACTCTCCATCACCTATTCAAACATTTTGACCAATTCCTCTCTCTCTCCTACAGAGTTTGGTCTCCACTCAGCTACCTCCCTTTCCTGAGCATAAAATAAAACTCCCTTTTTGCAACATGTGGGATTCGAACCCTCTCCCTCCCATGCTTTCCTTGTGACGCCACCCACTAGGCCACCCTGCTTCTTGTGTTAACAAGATACAACCAATTAAACTTAAGTCCTGCCTCCACTAGCTCACCCCACTAAAGTGCCCAAAAACCAAAATTTTACCAGGGCTCCCACACGACCCAGGCCTTCCTAGGGCCCCTAAACACCCTTAAAAATCACACAGAACCAGCATAACATGCAATTACACAAATATGACCAACCTCTAATTTTTGGGATGTTACAGTTCTACCCCTCTTAAAGAAATTTCGGCCTCGAAATTTACCTGGTCAAAAGAGGTGGGGGTATTGCTGTCGAATTGCTTCCTCCGACTCCCACGTGGCTTCCTCTGAACCGTGATTACGCCATAACACTTTGACCAATGGAACAGATTTTCTCCTCAACATTTTAACATCCTGATCCAAAATCTGCACCGGTTCTTCTTCAAAAGATAGGTCAGGTCTTACCTCAGTCTCTTCCACCGGCACTATATGAGATGGATCTGAACTGTAGCGTCTCAGCATAGAAACGTGGAATACATCATGTATCCGATTCAACTCCGGGGACAACTCAAGCTGGTAGGCGACCGGTCCCACACGCTTCACCACCCGATAAGGCCCGATGAACCTAAGGCTTAACTTTCCCTTTCGTCCAAATCTTAAAATTTTCTTCCAAGGTGAGACCTTCAAGAAGACACAATCCCCCACTGAAAATTCTATCTCCTTACTCTTTAGATCCGCATATGACTTCTGTCTATCAGAATCTTCTTTTAACCGGCCCTAAATCAACTTAAACTTTTCCTCAATTTATGAAATCAATTTCGGACCCAACAACGGTCACTCACCCAACTCCGTCCAACAAGTAGGGGTACGACACCTACGACCATATAACGCCTCGTAGGGTGCCATCTGAATGTTGGATGGTAGCTGTTGTTGTACGCAAATTCCGCTAACGACAGATAATCTTCCCAACTGACCCTGAAGTCAATCACGCAGCCCCTTAACATGTCTTCCAGAATTTGGATTACCCTCTCCGACTGACCATCAGTCTGTGGATGAAACACTGTGCTAAAGTCCATTCTTGTACCCAAAGCTTCATGTAACGTTTTCCAGAACTGAGATGTAAATCTAGGGTCCCTATCCGATATGATAGACACTGGTACCCCGTGTAGCCACACAATTTCTGCCACATACAACTTGGCCAACTTCTGAAGTGAGTAGTCAATGCGAACCGGTATGAAGTGAGCAGATTTAGTCAACCGGTCAACGATTACCCACACTGAATCTTTCTTAGTAGGCGTCAGGGGTAGCCCACTAACAAAATCTATTGTTATTCTCTCCCACTTCCAAAGTGGAATCTTTATCGGTTGTAGAAGTCCCAAAGGCAACTGATGTTCCAGCTTCACTTGCTGACATGTCAAACATTTGCTCACAAAGTTGGTAACTTCCCGTTTCAACCCTGGCACCAGTACTGTTCATGGAGGTCTTGGTACATCTTGTTTCCACCAGGGTGCATAGCGTATGGGCTACTATGCGCTTCCCGCAGAATCATCTGTCTCAACTCAGAGTTCTTCGGCATACAAATTCTTCCACGAAAACATAACACCCCTTCACTATTCAACCCAAAATCCACTGTCTCTCCACTTTTCACTTGCTGAAGCTGAGAACCCAACGATTCATCCAACAACTGCTTTTCCCTAATCTGGTTTCACCTGAAGTTCTACCAACAAACTACCATCCTCATAAAGGCTGAGGTGAGCAAACATTGCTCTCAAATCAGATACCACCTTGCGATTTAGTGCATCTGCCACTACATTGGCTTTACCCGGGTGATACTCGATCGAGTAGTCATAGTCCTTTAGCAATTCTATCCACCTCCGTTGCCTCAAATTCAGCTCCTTTTGGGTAAGGAGATACTTAAGACTCTTATGGTCCGTGTAAATAATCGACTTTTCCCCATACAGGTAATGTCTCCAAATCTTTAGAGCGAACACTACTGCGGCCAGTTCCAAGTCATGAGTAGGATAGTTCACCTCATGTGGCCTTAGTTGACGAGATGCATATGCCACTACCTTCCCTTCTTGCATCAGTACACATCCCAAACCAATGTGTGACGCGTCACAATAGACAACAAATTCTTTCCCAGCCTCAGGCTGTATCAATACTGGTGCTTCAGTCAGAATCTTCTTCAACTTTTCAAAACTTTCCTGCTGTTTATCAGCCCACACAAACGGTACTCCCTTACGCAGTAACTTAGTTAGGGGTGCAACAATCAACGAAAACCCTCAACAAACCTTTTGTAGTACCCAGCCAAACTCAGAAAACTTCGAATTTCTGATACTGACTTCGGTGACTTCCAACCCAATACCGCTTCAACTTTCCGAGGATCAACCATAATCCCCTCGGCCGACACAACATGTCCCAAAAACGTCACTTCCTTCAACCAAAACTCGCACTTACTGAATTTTGCGTAAAGTTGCTTCTCTCTAAACATCTGCAGAACAACCCGAATATGCGAGTCATGCTCCTCCTCAGTTCTTGAGTACACCAAGATGTCATCTATGAATACCACCACGAACCGGTCTAGATAGGGTTGGAAGATCCGGTTCATCATATCCATAAATGCGGCTGGTGCGTTCGTTAATCCGAATGGCATAACCAAAAACTCGTAATGCCCATAACGAGTTCGAAAAGCTGTCTTCTATATGTCTGCCTCCTTGACCCTTAGCTGATGATATCCTAACCTTAAATCTATCTTCGAGAAGATCGAAGCTCCCCGTAGCTGATCAAACAGGTCATCAATCCTTGGTAGCGGGTATTTGTTCTTAATAGTAAGCTTGTTTAATTGACGATAGTCAATGCACATACGCATCGACCCATCCTTCTTCTTCACGAACAATACCGGCGCTCCCCACGGCGATACACTTTGTCTGATAAAACCTCAGTCCAACAACTCTTGGATTTGAGCTTTTAGTTCTACCAGCTCTCTCGGTGCCATCCTATAAGGGGCGATGGACACCGGAGCCATTCCCGGAAGTAGCTCAATGCCAAATTCAACCTCACGATTTGGAGGCAATTCCGGAAGCTCTTCGGGAAAAACGTCTGAGAACTCCTTCACGGTTCGGACATCCCCAACAGACAATTCCTTAACATCAGATGTGCTGACAAAAGCTAGAAACGCCTCACACCCTTTACGCACCATCTTTTCGGCCTTTAATGCCGAAATTACATGGGACATGTAATCCCTTCTTTCTCCTATCACCATCACCTTCTCATCCTCAGGGGTCTTTAATACCATATGCTTAGCAGTACAATCCAAATTTGCACGATGCTTAACTAGTCAGTCCATGCCTAGGATAAGGTCAAACTCGCTGAACGGCAGTTCCATCAAATCTGCCGGGAACACTACTCCTTGAACTTCTAAAGGCACATCCCTAGACAACTTGTTCACTAACACAGATTGTCCTAGAGGGCTTATCACAGAAATTTCCCTAGCAGCAATCTCAGATTTTATACCCAGAGTCCCAGAGACAGTACAGGCAACATATGAATGGGTAGATCCAATATCAATCAAAGCGGTAAATGGCACATCAAATATAAGAAACGTACCGGTTATGACGTCCGGTGCGTCGCCATCCCCTCGAAGTCTAGCCGCATAAACCAACCCTAGCTGCCTTGTATCTGTATTTCCAGCACCTCTGCCCAGTGCTCCACGACCTCGTCCAAACCCATTTCTCCCTCTGGCCAGACCACGTCCTCTCGGTGGCTGGTGACCACCTCTCTCTGGCTGAACATAACCCTGTCTTGCAGCTGACTTCGGACCCAGTTTCAGCGTACAGTCCTTGATTCTGTGGTCTCTTGATCCACACCTGAAGTAAGCCCCAACTTTCTTCCAGCATTCACCCTGATGATACAACCCGCACACTGCACAGGGCTGCGATCTGCCAGTAGCAAACAGAACTCCAATTCAGATCGGCTTATTAAATCTAGGCCTCTTTTGAAATCTATTTGAAGAATTGAAAGGCCTAAAATCTCTCTTATTCCTACCCCTTTCCTTGTCACGGTTCTGACGCTCAGAGCGTTTCACCTCTTCAGCAATCTTGGCCTTCTCTACCAAAGCAGCGAAATCTCTCTCCCTCTGCGAGGCTATCAGTACCCTCAACTCATCTCGTAGCCCATCTTCAAATCGTACACAGCGCTCATAATCGGTCGAAACTATTCCTCGAGCATACCAGCTCAGACGCAAGAACTCTGCCTCATACTCCGCCATGAATTTATTCCCCTGAACCAGATTCAAGAATTCTTTTCTCCGTGCGTCCACATAACTCGCCTCGACATACTTTCCCTGGAACGCTGTCTTAAAGAAATCCCATGTGATACGATCAGCTTGAGTACCTTCCCTCACAGTGAGCCACCACTGGTATGCCTCATCTCTCAGCAGGGACACCGCCCCTTTCAGTTTCTGTTCAGCGGTGCAATCCAGATCATCCAAAATTCGTTCAACTGCCTCCAACCAATATTCGGCTACATTTGGGACCACACTAGAAATGCCTCTAAAAAATTCGGCCCCGTTTGACCGGAGTCGCTCAGAAATAGACCCACGAGCTACTGACCCAGTACTTGCTCCAGCAACCCATTCCAAAACCCTCAGCATAGCTTGAGACAAAGCATCATCCCCTCCAGCTCGATCATGGGACCCTGTCTCAGTCACTGGTGATGCAGGTGCTTCCATTTCAAGCATGTGCCCCGAGGCTGAGGATCCAGCCCTAGCATTTCGGCCTCTACCATGGCTGCGTATACCATGTCCACGTCCTCTGGTACTCGTACTGTTGAATCAAATTAATCTGATTAATAATTTTATGAATCAATATATAATTCCAATATTTATTAATAAATGTTTTATGGAAAGCAGGTATAAAAGTTGTTCTCGCAGATCGAATTTCCTAATGTCTCAGTCTCTACAGTCTTAGCTCTTATAGCTAACAGTCTCATTATACTACTACTACTCTAATAGTTTATTACTAAAGTCATTTCATCATATCATCAGATATAGGGTAAGAAAACTTACGGATTTGGTGCCGGAGACTCGGGTGCCATACTTCCACTAAAAACATATATTTTCTAAACCTTATTTCAAACAAATTTTGAAAACGTTTTCGAACCCATTCCACAGCCGAGTTTTGCAACCTGGTTCTGATACCATAAAATGTAACACCCCAAACCCAGCCTAGACGTTATGACCGGATTTGGTATGTCACATAGAAGGGTTGTTTAAAAGCTTACGCGTTTGTTAAAAAGTTCGTATTCCTTTTTGAAAACTTGAGCTTTGTTGTTTGAGAAAAATCAAATTTGTTTTGTGGGTTTTTTTTGTAAAAACATTGTTGTTGTTATCATTGTTATTATACCCAAAAACTCATTTAAAACAGAAATCAATTTCAGTGAATTGCGAAAATGTGATATATTTGAAAACAGTAGGTGTCGATTTAGGAAAACTACGTATTTATAAATTTAACAGTTATCAAGGAAAACTTAAAAGAAAATAAACCAACGACCTTATTACAGAATATTAACCCAAATTAATAATTAAACTAAAATAAAGAAAAACGTAAATTTACTAAGTTCACGAGAATAATTCCTGGTGTATGGCCACCACAGAGTCCTCCACGACTCCAAATCCACTAACGGCGGGATCACACGCAAGGTTGAAACAATAGGGTGAGTTACAAGAACTCGGTGTGCAATCCCGATTCGATCCACGATCATAGTCTCGATGCGGGCCTAAGCCCCATCTGATGATCGATTTGGGCCCACGGCCCCAAAATCATGGTAATTCAAACAGAAAATGCAGCCCCCAACCTAATAGTCCATCCACTACACTCCACCCGTACCAGCCCTACACTCCATGTGGGGACCAAGTCAACCCACCCAACCCTACACTCCAAAAATGCAGTCGAGCTACCAGTATAAACGCAACAAAGCTGCCAGTATCAGTATATGTGGCTGAGCCACTGAAATCAGTATATTGTGGCATAGCCACCAGTACAGCACTTCCTCCATCATTATAACCCATCCCAATGCAACATGTCATGGCATAATATTTCAGTGTATGTAAAATGTATCATCATAACAATTAATCATGTTATACGCAATCATACCAAATCAGCCCCTAAGGTATAACAATAATTTTACCAACGATGGTATCTCAGTAATTTACCCACCGAGGGTATTTCAATAATTTACCCAACGAGGGTATTTCAGTAATTTACCTAACGAGGGTATTTCAGTAATGTATCAATTTACAGCTTTTCAATAGCTTACTGTCGCCCCGAACGACACGGGACCCTTATTGGGTCTCTACGGGACTATTAGGACTAAATTCCATTTTAGGCCCAAACGGGCCCACACACTCGTGTGGCCCCTTTCACATGATTTTCGGCTCATAATCGCAAATTTTGCATTCAGACTTATCATTTGACAGTTTTCTAACAGTTTTGCCCAAGTGGGCCGGAAAGCCCATTGGGACCATTTGGCCCGTTTCGGGTCGGTTAGGCCCGTTACAGCCTCAGTATCGCGAGAGTGCTTGTGACACCCTCACGACTTAACATCGTGATTTGTATCTCGATTTACCACTACGAGCACTCGCACGATCGAGTGGTCACAGTTGCCGGCTTTTCGGCTTTTTGACTTTTGGCCGTTTCACAGAACAACACAGGCAATCATCAAAGTGGGTGTGAGATTACACACCTGTTTTACGATTTGCGATACTGGCACTATTCCAGAATACCTGAGATCTACATTGACTAATAGTTAGTCTAAATCTTTTATACAACTTCTTTTATAAGTTGAGATTAATAATAATCTACATCACTTACCAACAACCCAAGAACTCCACTGCAAGGAACAAGTGTTCAGTTGGCCCTCAGATTAAGTTCGTCGAGACCCTAGCCGTGTTTGGCACGAGAAACAGATGTTGGTCTAGAGAGCTTATATATTTTAAATTCCAATTATTGAAGAAAAAGCTCGAATTATTAGTATTATGAATTTTCAGTTGATGTAATTCAGTATTAGTTCAGTTTATGTCTGATGAGCTTAAAACAGTGAAATCCACATCTTTAGAAAGAAGCTCGTATTTTTATTTGTTTTTCATTTGATGTAACTACTTATTATTCAATTTATTGTTAGGTAATTTGTCAGGTCAATCTTGATTTTAACCCTCTAATTCAGCCTATATCCATACCCTTTAACCTAAGCCCCGTTATAACCCTAATTAAAGACCTTTTGATTTGTGTATCATCTCATATTACAGCGGTGGAGATTTAATTTTCATGCAAGCCTATGGGATTAGCTCTTCATGTTTGACATTTGAGTGCTTAACTCTGAACCTTAAACACTTTGAGTGATTTGAGTGAATCCTTATTGAGAATGTCAATCCTTGTCGATTTTGAATCAGAGGTAATTATTTAGATGAAGGGAGATACCTATATTTTCGTGCTACAAATCTATGACTTAGAATTGTTTGAATCTTTAGGACTCTTTGAGTTGAATTATCCATGTATAAATTATCTATAAATTATGATAAAACATTGTTGATAGGAATTATGAAACATGGAAAGTTCGTTTTAATTGTAAGTTGAGAATTTTGCTTGAGGACAAGCAAAATCTTAAGTGTGGGGGTATTTGATAAACCGTAAAAGTAACATATTCTAAGCCCACATTTAGTATGCTTTTGGATGATTTAAGCCCCAATTTATGTAAAAAGGTGCTCTTAATCCTTTCTTTTCATGACTTATACTTAAGAAAGCACCCGATGACGAAAAAAAATGAGAAACGGGCTTAAAATGGACCAAATCAGGCCAAACCCCAAAATCAGCACGGCCTGGACTTCCAGCCACACGGCCGTGCCACCTTTCCTTCTAGAACACGGCCTGACCCCGATTCACACGGCCGTGCCTCACTAAAGAAATCCGAACACGGTTTGAAGACGATCCATACGGGCGTGTGCCAAGGTCGTGCCCCTGTCGTGGCCAAGAAGAGTTTCAGTCAGATTTTGATACTTAGGGACGAAGAAACACATTCCAAGAGCCTATATAAACACCCTAGGTACCAGCTGAAAGGGGGCAGTGAGCTAGGCCAAGAAGCCAAGCCGAAAAGGTCAGATTTGTGGGAATCACTCGAAGATCGCTAGTTGATCCATCTCAAGAAGTCGAAATTCTACTCAAGATGAAAGATCTCTCCTTCAATTCCTTCAGGGAGTTTTAGGGATTTCTTATGTTTTCTTTTATCTTTTCTCTTGAGATGTTTTCTTTTATTATTATGAACTAAACCTTGGATACCAGAAGGGATGAAACCTATGATGAATCTTGTTATTTGATTTTTTGAATTATATGATAATAACTTAGTTTGTTCTTAATTGTGTGAACTTAATCCAAATATAATGTGCTTAGGTGGAGGAGGAATAGACCCTGCCTAAGAGTAGCTCCAACATAATTAAGCGGAGTTGATCGCACGCCTGGAGATAGGGTGACGAGATTTTGCCGGATTTGGGTGAAACCTAATATGGGAGTCCACAGATCGATTTACTGCTATTCTAGGGGGTTACTATAAGAGAAAGAGATTTCCACTAGTTAACCTAGGGTTAGATGTTATTTGCTTCGAGAAAGGGTTTAATATACGTTAGGGAGTCTCACGGATCAAACTAAGTAAATAAATCATATGGTTCAAGGCTAGATAACAAGTGAAGTCTAGGTGGATTCTTCCTAAGGGTATCGCTTAAGTCAACTGAGTTTTCCCAAAAGTTATTTCCCGAATTCATTCTTTTTGTCTTTGCGTCTTAGCTTAGTAAGTAGATTAGTTTTAGTTTAAACAACCATCACTTTATATTAAGGCTAAATAATAAAAAGACAGTGAGTATTAGTACTTTTAGTTCCTTTGGGTTCGACAATCCGGTCTTGCCTAAACTATACTACTGTTCGATAGGTGCACTTGCCTTTAATCATTGTCAGAGTTAGTTTCCAGGTTCGATCATTCTTTTATAAATTTTAAAACTCTGATTTATAGCGATCAACTACACATACCCCACTAGGGGTTCATCATATATTGAATTCATCTCAATTCAGTTCTACACATACTTGCGCTACTCATGGTACAACCACATACATTCAACATATACATTGAATCATTCGAATTGTTAAATAACTCTCTTGAGTCTCATGCACATAGTTCTCATTATCATCATACCCCAATTGGGTCTTACATACACTAACATATCGATGCGACGTCCCTGACATGGTCTTATACGAATTCTTACACCGAGGCCATATTCCAATATGATCTTACTCAAGACTTTAACCATCGTCCTATCGTGCTATACACCTTTCCCATTACTCTAAATTTAATTCCATTGACATCTCATCAAGAAACATTTCATACATTCATATAGTAATATACATTCCATACAACATTGGAATACTAAATCAGCTCATACGTAATTGCAACATTCGCACATGAACTTACCTCGATGTCGAAAGAGCCGAAAAGGACTTTTTGCCCACATTTCTCTTCTCATCCGTTCTAGGTCCGAAACTCATTTTATTTGATCTAGAACAATGAAATTTACTGATTTAATCACTTATAAATCATGATATACCATAATCTAAACTTTAGGCAAAAATGACTATTTTGCCCCTACACTTTGGCAAAATTACTATTTTGCCCTAGGCTCGTAAATAAATTTTTATCACATTTTCTTGTTAAACAAGCCTAGCTGAACATTTAATCCTCTTACAACTATTTTCAATCCCATCTATTTCATGCCTTAATGAACAAATTACAACTTTTGCATTTTAGTCCCAATTAGGTGTTTTCATGACAACACCTTTCACAAAAGTTGTTTCTCATCATCCTATCATTCATTTTCATCCATAAAAACTCATCAAACAACATGAACTCTATCATGGAAAGTCCCTAGACTTTCAACCATATTGCAAACTAGTCCCCTCTTTAAAAAGCTTAAGCTTTGGGGACTCCAAAAGTACAATTTTCTTCAAGAAATACCATCAAAATCACTTACTTGAGTGGAGAATTACTTGCTGAAATTTTAAGCTTCAAAAACCCCTCCCATGGCTTCTATTTTCGGTGGAGGAAGAGAAGAAATAAAAAAGATGATAGCTTGGCTTATTTCATCTTATTTTATTTCTTTTTAGTCACCTAACATGACCACATTTAATACTCTTGTCCCCTTTAACTTCTTGACCAGCCAAGCCACTTAAACAGGGCCAAATTGCACATTTGGTACCCCCAATTTATAAACCATAGCTATTTGGTGCCTCTAGCAAATAAAATAGAACTTTTGCACTTTATGCGATTTAGTCCTTTTTCACAATTTAGCTAGAAATCGCTAAAATTAAGGCACCAAAATTTTCATGCATCCTCATAAACATGTTATAACACATAACATAACATGAAAATAATTTTCTCTACCCTTGAATTATTGATTCCGAGATCACTGTTCCGACTAGCCCCTAAATCAGGCTGTTACATTTTCCTTCTGGATGTGCTAAGGATCGATCTGCTAATTGAAGTGTAACCGTAGTAGGTCTTAAATATTGACATAGGCATCAAGTTGATACTCGCACCTAAATCACATAGTGCCTTACCACAATATGTTGCTCCAATGTTGTAAGGTATGGTAAAACACCCAGGATCCTTCAACTTTGAGGGTAGTTTGTCTTGAAGATATGCACTGCATTCCTTTGTTAGGTCTACCGTCTCAAATTCTCCAAGTCTTCATTTTTTAGACAGGATATCCTTCATGAATTTGACGTAGTTTGGCATTTTTTCAAGTGCTTCAATCAACAGGATGTTGATATGAAGTTGCTTGAGTACGCCTAGGAACTTCTTGAATTGAACTTCCTGCTTCTACTTTTGAAGTCTTTGAGGGTAGGGTGGTGGAGGCTTCTTTACTGGAACTGGTTGATTTGTCTTCTGTGGCAATTCTGCATCTAAAGGAGTTGTTAGTTTATCAAAATTAGCTGGTTCAGAAGTTACCTTTTCGGATTTTGCAAATTCAGGTTTCGGTGAAACTAAAATTTCAACACTCGGTTGAACTTCCACTGAGTCTTGAGCATCAGCTGGCTCCTTTTCAACTTTGACTGTGTTAGGCTCTAATGTCTTTCCGCTCCTCAATGTCAATGCTTTACAATGCTTCTTCCCTGGATTCCTCAAATTCTCCATATCACTAGGTAAAGCACCTTGTGGTCGGTTTTTGAGTTCAGTTGCAAGCTGGCCCATTTGGTTTTCCAGGTTTTTCAATGTAGTTGCTTAGCTTTGGATTAAGGCATCATTCTTGGCTATGTATGCCTTCAAAAAATTTTCTAAGCCATTGGATGGTTCAACTTGAGGTTGTTTCTGAACTTGTTGGGTAAAAATAGTTGGCTGGGCCAGTCTCGGTTGGGTGTATGTGTTACTGGGTCCAGCCCCTTGGTTACTCCAGGAGAAATTAGGGTGGTTTCGCTATGATGGGTTATAGGAATTGGATTGTAGTCCTTGGCTTTCTCAGTTTTGGTTCTGGTTACCCACATAATAAACAAATTTTGGGTTCGAGGGACATTCTTCGAACAGATGTCCTTCCCCACAATAGACACAGGCTACATTTTCAAATTGATTCGGTGGCTATGCTGCAAAACTATTAAACCCATTAGTGGTAAAATTTTTAAGCATGGAGGATATTGATTGCTGTGATTTGTCAAATTTTTAAAATTTATAAAGAGAATGATCAAACCTGGGAACTAACTATGACAACGATTTGAAGAAAGCGCACCTATCGAACAGTAGTATAGTTAAGGCAAGACCGGATTGTCGAACCCAAAGGAACTAAAAGTACTAATACTAACTTTCTTTTTATTATCTAGCCTAAAATAAAGGGAATTGTCATTTAATCTAAATTAACTAACTACTAAGCTAAAGACTCTAAGACAAAGAAGAATGAATTTGGGGAAATACTTGTGGGAAAGACCAATTGATTAAGACAATACCCGAGGAAGAATCCACCTAGACTTCACTTGTTATCTAACACTGAACCAGATGATTTATTCACTTGACTTGATCTGTAGGACTCCCTAAGTTATATTAATACCTCCGTCGAGGCTACTAACGTCTAACCCTAGGTTGATTAATTGAAATCTCTTTCTAATTAAAACCCCTAGAATTACATTAACTCGATCTATGGACTCCTATAATAGGTTTCACCCTAATTCGGCAAATTCTCGTCACCCTATGTCTAGGTGTGTGATCAACTCCGCTTAATTATGCTAGATCTACTCTTAGGCAGGGACTTTTGCTCCTTCACCTAAGCATATCAAACTTGAATCAATATCCCGGAAATATCAAAACAAGAATTAAGAACACATAATTAAGAACAAATCAAGTATTTATCATATAGTTCAGAAAAAAATAACAAGATTCATCTTAGGTTCATCATCCCCTCGGTATCCGAGGGGTTTAGTTCATAATGATAAAAGAAAACATCTCAGAAGAAAAGATAAAACAAAACATAAGAAAAACCCTAAAACTCCCTGAAGGAATTGAAGAGAAGATCCTCCGTCTTGAGTATGACTCTGGCTTCTTGAGATGAATCAACTGGCTTTCTTCGAGTAAATCCCACAATTTTGACCTCTTTGCTTGGCTCCTTGGCCTAGCTGGACGCCCCGACAGAAGGCTTTTGTCGACTCCCCCCTCTTAGGTCATACTTAGGGTGTTTATATAGGCTTCGAAATGTGTTACTTTGCCTCTAAGTATCCTAATCCGAATAGAATTTCTCTTTGTCATGGTAGGGACACGCCCTTGGCACATGCCCGTGTGAATCGTGGCCAGGCCGTGTTCGAGTCTATCAATGAGGCACGGCCGTATGACTTTGGACCAGACCGTGTCGATTTCTGTCTTTGGCCCATTTAGTCCGTTTTAAGCCCGTTTCTCGTTCTTTTCGTCCTTCTATGCTCTCTTGAGTATAAAACATGAAATTAAAGGATTAAGAGCACCAAATTACATAATTCAAGGGATAAATCATCTAAAAGTATGCTAAACGTGGGCTTTAAAATATGTTACTATTGCGGTTTATCAAATACCCCCACACTTAAGCTTTTGCTTATCCTCAAGCAAAATTCTCAACTCACAATTAAAACAAACTTCCTCAATAATATTCATCGATAGTGTTTCATCATAATTCATAGATAATTCATACATGGATAATTCAACTCAAAGAATCCTAAAGATTCAGACAATCTAAGTCATACATTCGTAGCATAAAACATAGGTGTTTCCCCTTGTCTAAATAATTACCCCTGATTCAAAATCGACAAGGATTGACATCCTCGCAAAAGATTCACTCAAATCACTCGAGGTGGTTAAGGTTCAAGAAAAAGCACTCATAAGTCAAACATGAAAAGTTAATCCCATAGGCTTGCATGAAAATCAAATCTCCACCACTATAATATGAGATGATACACAAATCAAAAGGTCTTTAACAGGGTTGTAACGGGGCTTGGTTAAAGGTGTGGATAAAGGCTGAATTAGAAGGTTAGAATCGAGATTGACCTGACAAATTACCTAACTAGAAACAACGAACTGAATATAAATAATTACATCAATTGAAAATTTGTACTAATAATACTCTAATACGAGCTTTTTCTTCAACAATTGGGATTTAAACATATAAGCTCACTAATCACAGAACTAATAATGAATATACTTCTATTTTTTTTAAGAACAAATCGAGTAGTAATAAGATAGAATTAAACAACTAAAATAAAGAAAATTGTTAGGTAACTGATCAAATCAGATCCCGATATAAGGGTAGTCAAGAAGAATGGTGATAACGAATACAAAGGGTTTTGGGTTAATATTAGTGGGTGAGTCAATAAAATGGGTTGTTAGGATCAAAGGGGTTCACTAGGGGTTAATTGTGAAGGTAGGCTTTTTATGGAGTAAGTGGGTTATATCCTAGGTGCCTTTATCATCTCTGTATATCAAATCAAAGGTGCGGTCTCGACATGTATAATCGATGCAAGTTCTAGAATAACAAATCAATGTTGACACACTCATAATCAATAAAGTGAGCAAGAAAAAGAATATATGCTCTAAAAGGCTCAAAATCTCACAAAAATTATGGTTTTTTTTATGTCAACCTTGTAAATTTCAAATTTCAAGGTAATAACTAGATTCAGGTAGACAACCTAATTTTTTTTAATTACGGAAAATAGACTTATCATGCTTGATTCTCTAGTATCTTAAAGTTTAAATTATCAATGTATAATTAACTATGACTTAATCCAAAACAGATCAATAAAAATCATAAATCACAGGAAATTTCATTTTAATCGTAATATGAGAAAATTATTTAAGAACAGGATATAATTCAGGATTAGAGAATAATGCAAAATGTTTGGCACTTTTAAGTTTTACCCCCCACACTTAAGATGTACATTGCCCTCAATGTACAAAGATAGATAGAAATTTATAAAAGATAGGGAGAGATGAAACTTCCTGAATTTGGATGGATTCCTTGAGTTGGAGGTGTGGAAACTTGATTCGGAGGTGGAGGAGGCGTCTCTGGTGGTGGTATGGGGGCTGCCCACTATTACTGCGCTAGATGAAGAAATTGGGTAGCCCGTGAAGAAATAGCCAAGAAATACTAAGAAAACTTCAAAATAAACTAATTATTTATTTAAAGACAAGAAAGATAAAGAGAAAGATCGTAAAAAGTAAAAAAAACAAGAAAAAGAAAAGACTTATGGACTAAGGAGTCCTTATTGTTGGATGGTTCGCGAGGTGGGTGTGATTTCTAAGGCCGCGGTGATGTTGGCAGAGGTCGTGGTGGGGTGATTCACAAGCAGCCTGAAGAACCTAAAAACAAGAAACCTTGGCTTGTCGAATTATTGAAGCGGCCGGCATGAACTTATGTAGATCGATCTCCCACAGGGAGACTGTGCTTGGATCCTTCCGCTTCTTCGACATATATGTGGAGGTCAAGGGTTTGGGGAAGGACTAAAGAAGAAAAGTATGGAAGGGGAGGGATCTGAAGAATAGGATGGGAGAAAGGAGGTGGGGAGTAGGTAAGAGGAGGGAGGAGGGGTTTAAATAGAATTTTCATGTCTGGTGGACCCCCACGCCCGTGTACCATGGGTGTGTCGAGTCACACGGCCGTGTCGCACGACCGTGTTATGCTTCTTTTCATTTCTCCCACGCCCAGGTTCAGGTCACCACGCCCGTGTAGGATCAAACAGTGTCGACCACAGCCACATCGCACGACCGTGGTGAGTTAGTTGTAGCCCGTGTGACTTCCCTTAGTGTCGGCCACGGCCATATCACACGGCCGTGGAAATTTAGAGTCATCCGTGATCTGGGAATCTTTCGTCATTGGCTCGTACTACCTCTACTATGTCAGTACGAAAATCCGTAGTGTCCACACGGCCGTGTGCAAGGCCGTGTGGTATGGAAATCTGCACTTTGGTTAGTTTAAAATTAAATGATGAAAAGGAAAAATAAAAGTAAAAATAAAAATGTAAAAATGTAAAAATTAATGGAGTTAGTGCTCGAGTTGCCTTCCGAGAAGCGCTCGTTTATAGTCTTAAGCTAGACTTACCTCTCATTCGCATAATCAGGGTGGTTTGAAGAGTTGAACATCCTCTCTCATGCTATCAGTTCTATTATCATGATAAAGTTTGAGTCGAGTAGTATTTACTTTAAAAGTGCTGAAGATAGGATTACTTACCTCGACTGTTCCGTATGGGAAAATATTGATCACCTTAAAAGAGATTTCTTTGTTTGTATTAGGGTCGGGCGGAACAATTCGAGGGTCTGTTTTATCTAACAATACCTGATCCCCTATTTTGAAGTGATTTGCTGTTCCTACAAACTCGTTTGGTGGTTCTTTCAGTTTTACTTCGTGTATTCCTAGTTTCTCCTTGAAATGTGTCTTCCACTCGTCTAGGTCATTAACTTGAAGCCTTCGATCCTTATGAGTTATTTCCTTATTGTTATGAGATGTAGGATCTGGCTCGGGTGTGTAGTTCCGTGGTGCTTCTTGAAAATAAGGTTTAACCGAATGGTCATTAATAGAATTTATTTTCTCACCTTGATTGCTCAATGTCCTAGCTGAGTCGAGAGCCTGAAGACTAATTGATTCGTCACCTACACGGAGTATTAATTCACATGTACCCACATCAATTTTAGTTCTGGCAGTTGCTAAAAAGGGTCTTCCTAAAATTAAGGGGATACTATTGTCCTCATCCATGTCTAAAACTATAAAGTCTACTGGGAATACGAATTTATCAATCTTTACGAGAACATCTTCAATTATACCCCTAGGAATTCGAATAGTCTTATCAGCTAATTGAATGCTCATCCTAGTTTGTTTGGGTTTCCATAGACCTAGTTGTTTAAACATTTTAGAAGGCATAACATTTATGCTTGCCCTGTAACATCCTGGAAAGGGCCTATGCATTTTTGATTTAATTGTACGAAGTAACATGTTTTATGTACTAAGAATAAATTTTGAACATTTTTGGAAACCTGAAAATGTATGGAAATAGATGGAAATGATTTGGAAATGATTCAAAATAGGAAAGTGCACATTTCTAGAAACTTGGAAATGTAAGAAAATGTCAAGTTTCAGAGCCGAACGAAATTTTTTGGAAACTTAGAAATGACCTAGAAATGACGAGTTTTAAGGTTTAAAAGGGGAAATTAAGGCAAGGTGGCCTTAAAAGAAAAATTTTGTGAAATTTGACACACAAACAGGCTTGGAAAAGTGGTCTGAAGATGCCACTTAGGGCCTATGAAAATGGCGCCACATGCAAGGTGTTGGGCCTGAGTTCGAGTCACAAGGGAAGCAAATAAAAGAAGTTTTATTTTTGCTTCCGAAGGCTTGAGGTGGGCGGCACAAGCTTTCTAGAAAGGAGGAGTTTTATTCTTTTTAAAATACAGCTAATTAGGGGGATAAATAAGGATTTAATTTGGAGAGATAATTAAAGGATTATTCTTTTAATTATTTTAAATTAAGGTGATAAAGTTATCACAAAGGAAGAGTGGTGGCAAAGTAGGGGACTCTAGCCTAGTAATTTTGGCTAAAGAAGGAAGATTAAGGCTATTCTTCCATCTTTTCTAAGTGTTTGCCGAAAATCCTCTAGCCAAACTCTCATTCTCTGCCGAATTTTCTTTGGCCAAGTAGCCTCTCTTTCATCAATTCTTTTCCTCTCCAAAATCCTTCTTTTTTCCTCTCTTCTCTTCGCTTTTTCTTTTGTCAAGCCGAATCTTTGTGACTCCAAGCAAGGGTGCAATCGGCTGAGGTATTAAGGTAAGAATAATGGATTTTTGTTCTTCAAATTCTTTAAATTGAGATCTAGGAACTGACCCTTTTGTTGTCTCTTGACCGAATATTAAAGGAGGAATTCTGGGATTTCAGATCTAAGGAATTTCGGCTAAGAGAGTTTCGGGATTCAAGGATTTAAGGTAAGACACATGTATATTCGGCCAAAGGCCATATTTTATGTGTTAAGGTTAGATTAAATCTAACATATGGTTATAGGAATTTCGACATCCCTAGGAAAACAAGGATACTTTTCGGGATTTCAGATCACAAAGGTATGTGTTTAAGACATTCGGCCAAAGCCTATTTTAAGTATTAGGATTTATTCCCAAAAGCCGAAACTAACCTATGATGTGTTTTAATGATTGGCCGAATGCAAGAAGGAATACAACAAAGTTTTGGGACTTGATTCTTAAGTCAATCGGCAACAAGGTAGGTTTTCAAAGATACAAATCCTACTAGGATTTGGTTTTAAAGCCAAAAAGGTTTATTAATGTGTTTAAATGATTGGCCGAATATAGGAGTTAAGGATCTAAATCAGTAGATCGGTTCTTCGGGATTTCAAGGACTTCGTTAAACGAATCAAAAATGTACCCACACTAACTTTTAATATGATTATGGTAATTTGTAAAATGTGCATATGGATAAGGTACCGTGTTATGGTACAAAGTACTCAGCACGTTTCCTACTTCCACTAGGATTATGAAATATGTTATTTATAACATGTGAAAATTTATAAGAATGTGAATTTAAGTAGGATATGCATGATATGAATAATATGGGTCATTCGGGATATATGAAAAGGGGAAGTGAATGTGATGACTACGGTCTCATTATCTCGAATGTGGTAACCGGTTACATTATCCGAATGTGGTGTCTCATGACACAATTATCAGTGGCTATGCCACAAATTTTATATGGGCGATGAGCACACGATCGCAGCTGACGACGCCTTCGATGGTGTGTAGCGGATGGAGGGTTGACTTAGTAGTCCCCACGGGTGCAGGTTGGTACGGGGATGTGTAGCGGATGGCACCTAGGTTTGGGTTTGGGTGGCATCATCATTTTTATCTGTTATATGAATAAGTATTGGATATGAAAAATGTATGCCTGATCTATTGAATTTTAGTGTTGTGTACACATTAAGTCTGTTGACTCACCCCGTTGTGGGACTATTTTTTGGTGACGATCAATAATGGACCGGGTTGGCGGAAGCTTAGGGATGGCCATGCTCGACTTGAAGTTTTATTCAATATGGATATTTAAATTTATTTAAGTATTTTAGAATTTTATTTTGGGATTCTACTTGATGTAATAAGGCCATAAGTTACACTTCTTTACTTTTAATTTTAATTACTATGTTACGAATTATTTTCAATTAAAGTAAAGTAAAATTTATTTCTTTAAAAATAAACCCTAATTGTTTTTTTCATCCTAATTAATTGGATTTTAAAATAAGATAAATGGGTTTTTAACTCAAGCCCAACCCAAAACAATAGTTTTTAAAAATCGCACAAGTTTTCTCTCTGGTAATAAAAGAATTTTGTAACGGTTTACTTAAGGAACATACTGAGATCCGGTCCAGGCTCGTGGGCGGGTGTGGGAAGTGTTTCGATTTGTTATCGAGCCCAGTTTTAAACTCTCGGCTGTGGGCTAAGGCCCAAAACATTTTCAAATCGAGCCAAGTAAGCTTTTGAAAGAATATTATGAAATAAAGCAGGTTTTACGGCATGGCTCCTAAGTCTCCGACCCCATGATCCACGGTAAGTACCCCTAACTATTTGTGTGATTATGTGTTATGAAATATGGAAGGGTAGAAAAGGAATGGAACATAGAAAAGCATGATAGGAACTTGAACCCTAGGACTAGTCTACTCAAACACAAACACATAAGACTTAAGGAACGTTAAACAAACCTATGGCTAAGTCACGAGTTAGGGTGTGGTAACCCACATGCGCATGTCTAGGATTGGATCGGAAGAGCACAGTATTTAAGCGATCCTAGTGACTCACCTCCTCTTCGCAGAATCCTACCAGTGCGTAGCTTCGGTTCACCCTAACCCGAGAGGGCTCGGTAGGTGTGGAAACCCTGCATGCGCATGTCTAGGAATGGTTTCGGTGGGAGCTTGGTATTTAAGCGATCCGTGTGACTCACCTCCTCTCCACTCGAATCACGCACAGTGCGTAGCTTTAGTTCACTACGACCAAGAGGGCTCGGTCATATGCTAAACACAATGACTAAAACCCGAAGGAACTAGCCGTGTTTCTATAAAAATAACAAAACCCTAGTTTTAAAACTCTTAAAAAAAAACTTTCTTTTAAATTTGTGAAAACCATCTTTACAAAATTTTTCGAAAATTTTTCTGATTTGTGAAAAATTACCGAAATACCTCCGAGGTCAAAAATTTTCGAAATACGCCCGGATTTCAAAATTTTTCCAAAATACCCCAGGAATTTAAAAATACCAAAATAATTTATGATGAAATCACCAAAGAACTATTTCTTTTGGAAAAAAATTTCGAAAATACCCCTGTAGGACAAAATTACGAAAATACCCCTGGGTAGTGGAGAAACAATAACAATGAAAACTACAACGTTTCTCTGAATGAACGAAAGTTCATAATTATTTGATGGATGTACGAATGAATGGAAAGACTGTGTGCATGTATGAATACGAAAGAACCACTCCTAAATTCTTTTTCATAAAACTTCTTCACGGGTAAACAAGTGAAAGAAAGACTAATTCATAAAACTTCTTAATCAGATTACGACATTAAAAATGAGCTCTAGAGGACGTGGTCGTCGTGGACGAGGTAGAGGAAGGATGACGGTGTCGAGAACCCGTTAGATCGGGTCAAGGGTCCGACAACGAGATACCACGCCACCACCACCCCCGGTGTGGGTGTTGAGCAAAGCAAGCTCGGACGGGAGAAGATCTTTGTGTCGTAGGTCAGGCCGCGCGAGTTTTGGAGTTGGTGGTAGTGCGGGGAGGAAATTCGGGAACACAGAAGTGCGTGCTGAGCGGCTTCGAGCTAATGGAGCCGAAATGTTTCGTGGAGTATCGGGTGTGGCACCCAGTACAGCTGAGTACTAGTTGGAAGCAACTGAGCGCATCATGGATGAGCTTGATCGACCCCGAGGAAAAGTTGAAAGGATGGTGGCAGCGCATTCTACGCGATGAAGCGTATCGGTGGTGGTTAAGCGTTCGGGATGGTGCCACGGTGAGGATCGACACAGGAATATGTTAAGGAAGCATTTCAGAAGAAATATGTGGGAACCAGGTATACAGATGAGCAAAGGAAGGATTTTCTGGGGCTAGTTCAAGAGAACAAGTCCGTTGCGGAATATGAAGCTGAATTCCTGAGGTTGAGCCGCTACGCTCGAGAAGTAGTGGCAACTGAGCATGAGCGTTGTGTCCGCTTTGAGGACGGACTAAGAGATGATCTGAGATTGTTGATAGCACCGCATCAGGAATGGGAGTTTCCTACTTTAGTGGAGAAGGCTAAAGTGGCTGAAGGAATCAAGGATTCTACAAAGCAGACTGTGGATCGAAATAGGCCCAAAAGAGGTTTTGGATCGTCTGGGAAGGCTCAAAAGAGGACTAGAGTTGATGGGCCGCAAGCAAGCTGGTGTAGGATGGCAGTATCGTCCTTGTGAACATTGTGGGAAGAAGCACTTAGGGAGTCTTTGGAAAAAGACGGAGGATGTTTTGGTGTGGGTCCAAGGACCATATGCTCAAGGATTGTCCTAAGAAACCGGATGAAAGTCGACCACCGCTCAGAGTGTTAGTCGGGTTGGTAGAGGAGGACAAAGCGGCCTCAACGAGGTCGTGGTTCGATGTAATCGAGGTAACGGTCTTTGGTAGAGGACGTGGAGCACAGGCGAGGTGCTTTGCTAATCTTTGAGGCAAGGCAACCGAGGTTGGTTTATGCGGTTCGCCGTAGGGAGGACGGAGACGCACCGGATGTTATAGGTACGTTCCTTATTTATGGCAAGCCTTATTATGCCTTAATTGATGTGGGCTCGACCCATTCATATGTTGCATGTAGTGTAGTGGAAACACTAGGCCTAGACTCTGAACTTTCTGATAGGGATATAACTGTAGTAAGCCCATTAGGCCTAACTGTAGTGGTGGATAAGATCTTTGGAATGTACCCCAGAGATACTGAGGAGTGAACTTTCTGGTGACTTAATGGAACTACCTTTCGGGAGTTTGAACTTATACTTGGAATGGGTGGCTAGTAGAGCACCGAGCCGTGTTGGATTGTGTAGCTAAACGAATAGAACTAAGGACCCGAGAGGATGAAGTAGTAGTAATGATCGGAGAGAGAAGAAACTACCTGTCCAACCTAGTTTCGACGTTGAAGGCTGAGAAAATGGTTAAGAAAGGGTGCAAGGCGTTCTTAGCCTTTGTAAGTGCGTTAGGTGGAAAGGAAGAAGGTGTCAGTGGAGTTAGAACGGTGAAAGACTTTGAAGATGTATTTAGGAGGAATTACTGAGAATACCCCCGAGATAGGGAGGTGGAGTTTGGAATAGACTTCTTTGCCGAGAGCAGCTCTGTGTCAATCGCTCCATCTTGAATGGCGCCAAAGGAGTTAGTTGAGCTCAAGGCTCAAATCCAAGAGTTGTTGTATCGTGGGTTCATACGACCCAGTGTGTCTCCATGGGGAGCACCGATTCTGTTTGTAAAGAAGAAGAAGGGCGGAACTATGCGTATGTGCATAGATTACCGTCGATTGAATAAGTCGACCATCAAGAACAAGTATCCTTTGCCAAGGATCGATGACTTGTTCGATCGGTGAAAAGGCCGTAGTATTCTCGAAGATAGACTTAAGGTTGGGATATCACCGATTGAAGGTGAAGGAGGCGGATATCCATAAGACCGCTTTTAGGACAAGATACGGCCATTTTGAGTTTGTGGTGATGCCGTTTGGATTGTGAACGCTCGGCCGTGTTCATGGATATGATGAACCGGGTTTTCCAACCATACTTGGATAGGTTCGTCGTTGTGTTCATCGACGATATTTTGGTGTACTCCAAGTCTGAAGAAGAGCATGATGAACACCTCCAAATTGTGCTGCAAGTATTAAGGGAGAAGAAGCTCTATGCCAAATTCAGCAAGTGTGAATTTTTGCTTAAGGAGGTGCATTCCTAGGACATGTGGTATCCGCAGAAGGAATAAGAGTGGACCCTAGGAAGATCGAGGCAGTGTTGGATTGGAAACCACCTAGGTCCGTGGCTGAGATCCGAAGTTTCTTAGGTTTGGCAGGCTATTACAGAAGGTTTGTGGAAGGGTTCTCGTCAATAGCCGCGCCTTTGACAAAGTTACTAAGGAGGAAGTACCCTTTGAATGGTGCGATAAGCAACAGAAGAGCTTTGACAACCTTAAGAAGGTGTTGACGGAGGCTCGGTGTTAATTCAGTAGGAGGTGGGAAGGATTTTGTGGTGTACTGTGATGCTTCGCATACGGGATTAGGATGTGTGCTAATGCAAGAAGGAAAAGTAGTCGCTTATGCGTCTCGGCAACTAAGGCCTCTTGAGGTTAACTACCCAACTCATGACTTAGAGTTGGCAGCAGTGGTTTTCGCCCTTAAGGTTTGGAGGCACTACCTTTATGGAGAAAGGTCGATAATCTACACAGACCACAAGAGCCTTAAGTATTTGTTGACTCAGAAAGAGTTGAACTTGAGGCAGCGAAGGTGGGTGGAACTATTAAAGGATTATGACTGCTCGATAGAGTACCACCCGGGCAAGGCGAATGTGGTAGCTGATGCCCTAAGTCGGAAGGTTGTGTCGGATCTAAGGGATATGTTCGCTCACTTGAGTTTATATGATGATGGAAGCCTGTTGGCAGAATTACAAATCAAGCCCACATGGCTGAATGAGGTGAAAAAGGGATAGTTGGGTGATAAGGACCTAAGTGCTAAGTTTGGCAAAGTCTGAGCGGAGAATTAAAGGACTATGGCGTCAATGATGAAGGAGTATTGTGCTACAAGGGTAAAGTCCGTATGCCGAGAGACGAGGAGTTAAGACAAAGGATTCTTTGGGAGGCGCATAGTAGCCCTTATGCTATGCATCCGGGAGGCGATGGTCATGCAGAGATCTAAGGGAACAATTTTGGTGGGGTGATCTTAAGCGGGAAGTTACTAAATTCGTGGGAAAATGTCCAGCGTGTCGCAAGTTAAAATTTGAACACCGAGTTCCATCGGGATTGCTTCAACCAATCGAGATTCCCCAATGGAAGTGGGAGAGAATTACCATGGACTTTGTTAGTGGGCTTCCCCTTACGCCTACTAAGAAGGACTCGGTATGGGTAATAGTGGACCGTTTGACCAAGTCCGCGCATTTCATTCCGGAAGAGTAGACTATTCTCTTGAAGTTGGCCAAGTTATATGTGGCGAAAATTGTGAGGTTACATGGAGTGCCGTGTATCGATCATCTCGATAGAGACCCAAGGTTCACGTCTCGGTTTTGGAGGGCACTTCATCAAGCTTTAGGCACTAAGTTGGACTTCACTATAGCTTTTCATCCATAATCAGACAGGCGATGCGAATGAGTTATACAAGTGTTGGAAGATATGTTGAGAGGTGTGTGATAGATTTCGAGGAAGTTGGGAAGACTACTTGCCTTTAGGTGAGTTCGCCTACAACAACAACTATCAGGCTAGCATTCGGATGGCACCATATGAAGCATTGTATGGTCGGAGTGTCGAACTCCTACTTGTTGGGTGAGTTAGGAGAACGTTGAGTTTTGGGTCGAGTTAGTGGCGAAATCAAGAGAAGGTTAAGATAATTCGAGCACGGTTAAAGGAAGCCTCGATAGGCGAGAAGTCGTCACTGTGGACCTTAAGTGGAAGGAAATAGAGTTTGAAGTGGGAGACCAAGTGTTTGAAGGTCTCGCCTTGGAAGAAGGTGATGAGGTTTGGTCGCAAAGGGAAGTTAAGCCCAAGGTTTATAAGGCCCTATAGAATCTTTGAGCGAGTTGGGCGATGGCATACCAATTGGAGTTGCCACGAGTTGCGATAGATGCACGACGTATTCCATGTGTCCATGCTACGTCGTTACCGATCGAATCTGTCTCATGTGGTACCGATTGAAGAAGTGGAGCTAAGGCCGGACTTATCGTATGAGGAAGAGCCAATTCAAATATTGGAGCGTGATGTGAAAGTGTTACGTAGGAAGTCGGTTCCTCTAGTCAAAGTGTTATGGCGCAATCATGGATCGGAAGAACCTTCGTGGGAACGAGGAAGAGGCAATGCGACAACAATACCCTCAATTATTTTAGTTAGAAAATTTCGAGGACGAAATTATTTTAAGGGGGTAGAAGCTGTAACATCCTGGAAAGGGCCTATGCATTTTCGGTTTAATTATGCGAAGTAACATGTTTTATGTACTAAGAATAAATTTTGAACATTTTGGAAACTGAAAATGTATGGAAATGGATGGAAATGATTTGGAAATGATTCAAAATAGGAAAGTGCACATTTCTGGAAACTTGGAAATGTAAGAAAGCTGTCAAATTCTGAGCCGAGCGAAAATTTTTGGAAACTTAGAAATGACCTAGAAATGACGAGTTTTAAGGTTTAAAAGGGAAATTAAGGCAAGGTGGCCTTAAAAGAAAAAGTTTGTGAAATTTGACACACAAAGCAGGCTTGGAAAAGTGGTCTGAAAGATGCCACTTAGGGCCTATGGAAATGGCGCCACATGCAAGGTGTTGGGCTTGAGTTCGAGTCACAAGGGAAGCAAATAAAAGAAGTTTTATTTTTGCTTCCAGAAGCAGAAGGTGGACGGCACAAGCTTTCTAGAAAGGAGGAGTTTTATTCTCTTTAAAATACTGACTAATTAGGGGATAAATAAGGATTTAATTTGGAGAGATAATTAAAGGATTATTCTTTTAATTATTTTAAATTAAGGTGATAAAGTTATCACAAAGGAAGAGTGGTGGCCAAGTAGGGGACTCTAGCCTAGTAATTTCGGCTAAAGAAGGAAGATTAAGGCTATTCTTCCATCTTTTCTAAGTGTTTGCCGAAAATCCTCTAGCCAAACTCTCTTTCTCTCTGCGAATTTTCTTTGGCCAAGTAGCCTCTCTTTCATCAATTCTTTTCCTCTCCAAAATCCTTCTTTTTCCTCTCTTCTCTTTTCTTTTCTTTTGTCAAGCCGAATCTTTGTGACTCCAAGCAAGGGTGCAATCGATTGAGGTATTAAGGTAAGAACAATGGATTTTTGTTCTTCAAATTCTTTAAATCGAGATCTAGGAACCGACCCTTTTGTTGTCTCTTGACCGAATATTTAAGGAGGAATTCTGGGATTTGGATCTAAGGAATTTGGCTAAGAGAGTTTCGGGATTCAAGGATTTAAGGTAAGACACATGTATATTCGGCCAAAGGCCATATTTTATGTGTTAAGGTTAGATTAAATCTAACATATGGTTATAGGAATTTCGACATCCCTAGGAAAGCAAGGATACTTTTTAGATTTGAGATCACAAAGGTATGTGTTTAAGACATTCGGCCAAAGCCTATTTTAAGTATTTAGATTTATTCCCAAAAGCGAAACTAACCTATGATGTGTTTTAATGATTGGCGAATGCAAGAAGGAATACAACAAAGTTTTGGGACTTGATTCTTAAGTCAATCGGCAACAAGGTAGGTTTTTGTGTATACAAATCCTACTAGGATTTGGTTTTAAAGCCAAAAAGGTTTATTAATGTGTTTAAATGATTGGCCGAATATAGGAGTTAAGGATCTAAATCAGTAGATCGGTTCTTCGGGATTTCAAAGACTTCGTGTAATATCCCGGGTTAGGGGCTATTTTTTTTCGTTGTTGCATGTTTTGCATGAGTTTGTTATGCTGCGTTGTTGTTGGTGTTGTATCGGGGCTTAATTGTAGGATAGGTGTGTGCCTGAGTAGGTAAGAAATTTTAGTTTTTGAGCTAAGGCATTAGGAGCTGAGGAAGCTGGGGCTTTTAAATTTATTTTGGGAGTTTGTTAGCACAAGAAACAAGTTGGTGGAGTGGCAATGTAGGCGCCACTAAGGCTTGGAGTGGGTAACGCCTAAAGCAAGGTGGAGGCCTTGTGTTCGAGGCTGGAGTGACCACTTTTGGCACTCATTTTGTGGCATGGAGGGAGGAGTTTGTAGGCGGTTCAAACTCGCCTTTGACTTAGTCTTCACATTCGAATGGTGGGTGGAGAGGAATTTTAGGGTGTTGACTTGTTCAAAACAATTTGAACTTGTGGCTTGGAGTGTTTTGGGGGATTCTAGCCGAATTTTAGGGGAGTGGGAGGGGAGAAGTGGGCGGCTTGGTGTGGTAAGTGGTAGTGCGAAACTCACTTTGCCAAGCTAGGCATTTTCGGTCATAGTCAATTCCAAGCAAAAGCTCTCCCTTGGTCTTTTGTTAGCCGATTCTTCCCTCAAACTAAGTCTCTCATTTTCTATTCCTCTTTGAAACCGAAAGCTTCAAGCAACCATACCTTGCCGACTTCTCTTTTGGGCATCTAGCCGATTGGGTGCAATTGCTTCTCTTAATCCCTTGCGTTGCCGAAACTAGCTACCCATCTCTCCTCGTATTTTTCATTCCTTCTCTTAAAACACTTGAGCCGAAACTCCACCTCTCCAAAACATTTCCATCTCTTCTCTTGCTAGCCGAAACCATATCAACTTGCCCCAAACGTTCTTCTATTTTCTCAAATCCTAGTGCCGTAATCTCCATTTCTTCTCACCTATGTTCTTTCTTTCTCTTTTAATCCAAAACCAGGAAACAAGAGTGTTAAACACCTAGTGCCGATTTCTCCTTTCTATTGTTTACAACTTAGCCGAATATTCCCCTCTCCTAGAAGTCCTGGTTTGGCCGAATATTGGGTGTTGGTAAGTGCAAGGCGAATGGCCATATCTTCTTTTGTTTTGGTTCTTTGTTGGTTATGGTTCGGTTAAGAGCCGATTCAGTCTTTGCTAATAAGAGAAAATCGTCGGTTTGGAAACCGATTCATTTTTAGGCCTTTTGATCGTGGGGGTGTTAGAGGAGGCGATCAATTGGAGCTTTGATTGCAAGTGGCCGATTAGTAAGTAAAAGGGTAGCGGTTGGTATATTTGTGTCAAGTACAATTAGTTGATTTCGATTAAGGTTCAAGTGATTGATGATTCCATTTTCTTTTAGGTGGAGGCCGATTGTCAAAAAGAACCACTCTTTGGTTCGAGTATTGGTTAGGAAGCAAACCAATAGCAAGGTTAGGGTTTGAAACTAACCCCTTTGGGTTTAGATGTCTTTGGCGAATGGTCTTAGTACCTAACCCTATGTTTGGTCGATTGTAGGAGTTAGCAATCGAGGGACGTGGAGATCGTTCGTTGGGATTTTAGACTCGTAGCTATCGGTGTGTATACTAACACACTTATATTTAGTAATATCGTTAATAACACGTGCAATGACTAATGAAGCATTGGTGACTATTATGATACCCTCATGGAGTGCGAGTTTGGACTCGGGTAAGTCGGTGCTATTATTATGAGTTATTGATGATCTGTATGATACCATGGTTATGGATATGTGACATGGGGTATGAGATTAGCCATATTGGCATGATATGCATGATAGTATGATATGCATGATAGCATGATATTCATGATTACATGAGTTTGGCATGTTGATGGGTGATCTGAGAGGAGGAGCGGTGATGTATTGTGTCGACGAGCACCGGTGCTTTGGTAGCACACTTTGTGACTTTGGGTCACGAGGTTTGGCACCTCCAGAGGTTTGGTACCTCAGCGTCTCGCCCCAGATGGCTCGAGTACCAAAGTGGGTTGGCCCCACAGATGATTATACGGGATTGACGCCGGTGTTTTGGTAACACACGATGGGTTGGCCCCATCACCGCATTTGTGACTACGGTCACCAAGTGCTTTGGTAGCACATTGTGTCTTTGGGACACGAGAGGTTTGGCACCTCATTGCGACTTGTCCCTGTGGTTTAACCACCGTGGGTTGGCCCCACTTGAGATATGGGATAAATGCGCTAGTGTTTTGGTAACACACGATGGGTTGGCCCCATCATCATTGGATTCGTGACTTCGGTCACGGTGCTTTGTAGCACAAGCGTGTCTTTGGGACACGGTGCTTTGGTAGCACATTGTCGGATATTGTGTCTTTGGGACACGGTGCTTTGGTAGCACATTGTGACTATATGTCACCGGTGGTTTGGCACCACCGGTGGTTTGGTACCACACGGGGTAGAAAAGGCGATATGGATGGTTAGGTTGGGTTGCATTAATCATGTTGCTATGTATGATGTGTGTTAGCATGTTGATTCTTTGGGAGCGGGATTTACACATCGAGTCACTCGACTCACCCTCTCCTTTGACCTTCGGGTGACTCGTGAAGCGGACTTGGAGCCGGGATGGACTCGAGGTGCTTATGCCATCTTTGAATAAAGTCTTTACTCGGACTCTATATTTTGGGTACTTTAGTTATTTACTTTTATTTGGGTTTTTATTTGGGTTGTAAAAGGCCTCTAAATTTATGTCTTAAGTTGGTTGATGTTTTAATTAGATTTAATATGCCTTAACAAAATAAGCGGTATAAGTTTTACTAAAACACGGAAAGATAATGTTTTCAAAATTATAACGCGACGTGTTTTTAAACTATACCATCGGGTATCACACTAAGTCTTTTTGACAAACAAATACAACTGGTTCCCAAACCAAACTTGTAGTTCATTTAAGTCTAGAAGCGTTTCATGTATCACTAAGAAACTAAGGAGGTTTTAAATGGTTTTAACTACAAATTCTAGCTAAGTTTTCAAAATCTCCGGGTTTCAAATACATCAACTGTTTTCCAAACAAGACTACTCCAATTTGTTTCAAACACACTGTGTTTACACTCCACTTTTAAACGAAAAATCTAGTTTTCCCAAAACGTTTTCCCCGTAGCATACCAGATTCGGACGTGGTGTCTTGTCCGGGTTTGGGGTGTTACACTTCGTTAAACGAATCAGGTGTGTACCCCACACTAACTTTTAATATGATTATGGTAATATGTAAAATGTGCATATGGATAAGGTACCGTGTTATGGTACAAAGTACTCAGGTATGTTTCCTACTTCCACTAGGATTATGAAATATGTTATTTATAACATGTGAAAATTTATAAGAATGTGAATTTAAGTAGGATATGCATGATATGAATAATATGGGTCATTCGGGATATATGAAAAAGGGGAAGTGAATGTGATGACTACGGTCCCATTATCTGAATGTGGTAACTTTGGTTACATTATCTGAATGTGGTGTCTCATGACACAATTATCTGGTGGCTATGCCACAAATTTTATATGGGCGATGAGCACGTCGACTGCAGCGACTGCCTTCGATGGTGTGTAGCGGATGGAGGGTTGACTTAGTAGTCCCCACGGTGTGCAGGTTGGTACGGGGATGTGTAGCGGATGGCACCTAGGTTTGGGTTTGGGTGGCATCATCATTTTTATCTGTTATATGAATAAGTATCGGATATGAAAAATGTATGCCTGATCTATTGAATTTTAGTGTTGTGTACACATTGAGTCTGTTGACTCACCCGTTGTGGGACTATTTTTTGGTGACGATCAATAATGGACCGGGTTGCGGAAGCTTAGGGATGGCCATGCTCGACTTGAAGTTTTATTCAACATGGATATTTAAATTTATTTAAGTATTTTAGAATTTTATTTTTAGATTCTACTTGATGTAATAAGGCCATAAGTTACACTTCTTTACTTTTATTTTTAATTACTATGTTACGAATTATTTTCAATTAAAGTTAAGTAAAATTTATTTCTTTAAAAATAAACCCTAATTGTTTTTTTTCATCCTAATTAATTGGATTTTAAAATAAGATAAATGGGTTTTTAACTCAAGCCCAACCCCAAAACAATAGTTTTTAAAAATCGCACAAGTTTTCCTCTGGTAATAAAAGAATTTTGTAAACGGTTTACTTAAGGAACATACGGATCCGGTCAGGCTGCGTCGTGGTAGGGGTGTGGGGTGTTTCATGCCCCTAAATCAGCTAAAGCGTTATTAATAGATAAACTACCAATTAAACATGGAATTGTAAAACTCCCTGGATCTTTTAATTTTCGTGGTAGTTTATTTTGTAGAATTGCTGAGCACATTGCGTTTAGCTCCACATGCGATGCCTCGTCTAACCTCCGCTTGTTTGTCAAAAGCTTTTTTAAAAATTTTCTTGAATATGGCATCTGTGAAAGAGCTTCGAGAAACGGTAAGTTAATATGTAATTTCTTTAAAAGTTTAAGAAACTTACCGAACTGTTCCTCTGTGTTATCTTTCTTCATTGCTTCGGGATATGGTATGCGAGGTTGGTACTCTTTGATTACCGGTTTTGATTTATCATGACTTACCTCGACCTTACCTTCCTCTACCACATCCTCTTGCCTTAATTTGGGTTCATCTAACCTTTTACTATCATGAGCGGTTGTGGCTTGAAGTTGCTCCTTTGGGTTAGTTTCAGTGTTGCTTGGAAATCTACCTTGTGGTCATTCTGACATGATCTTGGTAAGTTGTCCTTCCTGATTCTTGATCTCTTGAATTGATGCTTGCTGACTTTCAAGTGTTGTCTCAGCTTTTTGAAGACGGGTTTACGAGATCGCTATGAATTTTGTCGACATCTCCTCAAGGTTCGACTTCTTTCACGTGGGTAGGGTGATTTTGAAAATTTGGAGGGGGTTGTTGTCTTTGATTTCCTTGACCACCCCATGAAAAATTGGGGTGGTTCCTCCAACTTTGTATTATAAGTATTACTATAAGGGTTATTGTTAGATCTAAAGTTGTTACCCATATAGTTCATCTGTTCGCGCTCTGTGCCGGGATGGTAGGGTGGGTACTCGGGATTCACCATGCCTCCACTTGCGTCACTTGCATGACCCGAATGTACTGCGAAGAACACAAACCATCAATCTTTTTATTTAGCACCTCTACCTAATTTGATAGCATGGTTTTTGCGTCGAGGTTGAAAAACCGTTTTCTTTTGTTGGCCTTGTCCTTGTAACTTGCCCTTTGGTAGTAATTCAATGACATCTCTTCTATAAACTCATAGCCGCCGGGAGTTTTGTTATTCAAAGTTCTGCCGACAATTTGAATCGATTAATTACCTTGTTGAGGGGTTCACACCATTGTAAAAAGTTTGGACCTGTAGCCACAAGGGTAATCCATGGTGTGGGCACCTTCTCAACAAATCCTTGTATCTCTCCCATGCATCGTAAAGTGTCTCTAAATCCATCTACACGAAAGAAGAGATATCATTCCTTAACTTGGCTGTTTTGGCCGGTGGAAAATATTTCAATAAAAATTTTTCGGTCATTTGATCCCATATAGTGATTGACCCTCGTGGAAGAGAATGCAACCGCTGTTTGGCTTTATTCCTCAAAGAGAAGGGAAATAACCGAAGACGGATGGCATCGTCAGTAACCCATTTATTTTGAGAGTGTCGCAAAATTCTAGGAAATTTGCCAAGTGATTATTTGGATCTTTATCCTGCAAACCATCAAACTGAAGAAATTGCTGTATCATCTGAATTGTGTTAGGTTTCAGTTCAAAATTATTTGCGGCAATAGCAGGTCTAACAATACTTGACTCAGTTCCTGTTAAAGTAGGTTTAGCATAATCATACATAGTTCGAGGAGCATGATGTTCGGCTATCTCTGGAGGTGGCGGATTGTCCTCAGCCATCTCTTTGGTAGTATTAATTTTGTCTTCTTGCTCTTCTTCTATGTAGTTTAAGCTTCGCCTTATTTCTCTACGATTTCTGTGAATGTGTTTCAATTTCACTGTCAGTAAAGTAGGGGTCTGTCGGGTTCCTTCTAGTCATAAACTAGAGGTACCTGAAAGGAATAAAAGAAAGAAAATTAGCAAAGTTCAAAACAAACTAAGAAATAAAGGTAAATTGCAAAAATTAAATATAAAAAAAATGGCTAAAGTAATAAAAATTAAGCTTTCTTAATTATTAGTTCCCCGGCAACGGCGCCAAAAACTTGATCGCTGTGATTTGTCAAAGTTTTAAAATTTATAAAGAGAATGATCGAACCTGGGAACTAACTATGACAATGATTTGAGACAAGCGCACCTATCGAACAGTAGTATAGTTAAGGCAAGACCGGATTGTCGAACCCAAAGGAACTAAAAGTACTAATACTAACTTTCTTTTTATTATCTAGCCTAAAATAAAGGGAATTGTCGTTTAATCTAAATTAACTAACTACTAAGCTAAAGACTCTAAGACAAAGAAGAATGAATTTGGGGAAATACTTGTGGGAAAGACCAATTGATTAAGACAATACCCGAGGAAGAATCCACCTAGACTTCACTTGTTATCTAATACTGAACCAGATGATTTATTCACTTGACTTGATCCGTAGGATTCCCTAAGTTATATTAATACCTCCGTCGAGGCTACTAACGTCTAACCCTAGGTTGATTAATTGAAATCTCTTTCTAATTAAAACCCTTAGAATTGCATTAACTCGATCTATGGACTCCCATATTAGGTTTCACCCTAATCTGACAAAATCTCGTCACCCTATGTCTAGGCGTGCGATCAACTCCGCTTAATTATGCTAGATCTACTCTTAGGCAAGGACTTTTTCTCCTCCACCTAAGCACATCAAACTTGAATCAATATCCCGGAAATATCAAAACAAGAATTAAGAACACATAATTAAGAACAAATCAAGTATTTATCATATAGTTCAGAAAATAATAAGAAGATTCATCTTAGGTTTCATCCCCCTCAGGTATCTGAGGGGTTTAGTTCATAATGATAAAAGAAAACATCTCAGAAGAAAAGATAAAACAAAACATAAGAAAAACCCTAAAACTCCCTGAAGGAATTGAAGAGAAGATCCTCCGTCTTGAGTATGACTCCGGATTCTTGAGATGAATCAACTGGCTTTCTTCTAGTAAATCCCACAATTCTGACCTCTCTGGCTTGTCTCCTTGGCCTAGCTGGACGCCCCGACAGAAGGCTTCTGTCGACTCCCCCCTCTTAGGTCATACTTAGGGTGTTTATGTAGGCTTCAGAATGTGTTACTTCGCCTCTAAGTATCCTAATCCGAATAGAATTTCTCTTTGTCAGGGCAGGGACATGCCCTTGGCACACGCTTGTGTAAATCGTGGCCAGGCCATGTTCGAGTCTATCAATGAGGCACGGCCGTGTGACTTTGGACCAGATTGTGTCGATTTTTGTCTTTGGCCCATTTGTTTCATTTTAAGCCCGTTTCTCGTTCTTTTCGTCCTCCTATTCTCTCCTAAGTATAAAACATGAAATTAAAGGATTAAGAGCACCAAATTACATAATTCAAGGGATAAATCATCCAAAAGTATGCTAAATGTGGGCTTTAAAATATGTTACTATTGCGGTTTATCAGATATTAAGGATACCTGAAATGCGAGTAAAGTTAGAGCGTCTACTTCATGTATTCCAGTGACTCGTCTTCTTGACGCTGCTCGATTGGTTGGCCATTGATAATTGTTACTGGCAATCCTTTCGATAATTTCTTAAGCTTCATTGTAAGACTTAGAAAGGAGAGCACAGTTAGCAGAAGTGTCCACTACCATCCTCGTGTGAGCATTGAGACCATTATAAAACGTCTCAAGTTAGATGCAATGTGGGATTTCGTGATGAGGGCACTTCCATAATAATTTTTTGTACCTTTCCCATGCCTCATACAAGGACTCATCATCCATTTGTTGGAAAGCAGTGATCTCGTTCCTCAACTTAGCATTCTTGCTAGGTGGGAAATACTTCATGATGAATCTTTCTACTAACTCTTGCCATGTGGAAATTGAATTTAGTGGCAATGAGTTCAACCAGGCTCGAGCTCTGTCCCTTAGCGAATATGGGAATAGCTTTAATCGTAGTGCATCTTCGGGTACTCCAGCTAACTTGAAAGAATCGCTCACCTCCATGAATAGTCTTAAGTGCAGGTGAGGATCTTCGGTAGGCATTACACTGAATTGGCCCACTGTCTAAAGCATCTGGAACATGACTGGCTTCAGCTCGAACTATTATGCCTCGATTTCAGGTCTCCTAATACCCGTATTAAGATCATGAAACACTAGCACGGCATACTGTCTTAGAGCTCTATCTCTATCATCAGGAATAAGGATAGGATTTTGACCAGGGTTTGCTTCGTTTCCTTGATTCAGATTTTCATAGTTCATCTCTTCGGTCCTTCTCTGACTTGCTTGTCTTCTTCGTTGTCAAAAAGTTCTTTCTATCTCTGGGTCTACCGGGAGTAAATCGATAATTTGGTGAATACTCATAAACACCTAAAATAAACAAAAAAATTAATTAAGTTAAGATTAAACATAAAAATAAACCAAAATGCAAAATTAACAAATTCACAAATAATGACTTTTTAAAACAGTTCCCCGACAACGGTGCCAAAAACTTGGAACGACGGAAATGTGTAAGTGTACACAATCACAACAAGTAATAAAGTGGCAAGTAAATGTCGAGTTATTGTATCCACAGGGACTGTGAAAAGAATTATTTATGAAAGCAATTTTAAAAACACTTTGGTGAATAAAATTATTTTGACTTGAAGAGGTGATTAAAAACTAGGATTTTAACAAAAAAATAAATAAAAATAAAATAAAAGTTCCAATGCACGATTTCAAAAGATGAATTTAATCAAGATGACATAATTGTGCTAGATTATTTACATTTCTTAACTTAGATATATTAAACTAGTGTTTATGTTGTTACGAATAAATTCACTGCAACTCGGTAATTTGCTAACTTATGAACATACTTACCTACCAAAATCCATTTATCTCTTGACTATATCTCTATGTCAATTCAACCAATTAAACAAATTTTAATAAGAAAATGTGTTAATGCACATACATACTTATGAACTTAAAATAATCTCTTGTACATATCTCTATGCCAATTCAAACAATTAATTCAATCTCATAAGCACATAAAAGGTTACGCGAGGCAACAATGCATTTCTACCTTGAAACATTTTAATCACAATAATCTTGCAAGTTATGCAAGGCTAATGTATCGTTAGATACCGTTGCTAATTTAACCCTCGCCTACCTTAGATGATTAAAAATGCACTAATTAAGTATCGTGTCAATTAATTACAATTTCAATCCGTTCAAAAAATTAATTCATTAGTTACCTTACAATTGTAATGCAAGAATAACTTAGTCATGGTTTTACTTAATCAAACATCTTACTGAGGCCTATAACAACACAAACACAATTTTAATAACTCAAGTAGACGAAATACAATCAACCTAACATGAATTAAATTTAAGCCATATTAATTAAATTAAACATATCAACATCACAAATATTCATAGACATGCTCATAACAACAACAATAAAATTAAAAGGATAAGGAACAAGAATCAAATCCAGTGTTTCTCCGAGGCTTGACTAGCCATGAACACTTGAATGCTGCTCCAAATGGTGGTTGAATGACTCTTTTTCAAGAAGTGAAATCGGTAAGGGAATGGGGAAGAACAATGAAGAACAATGAAGAGAGAAAAGTGAGAGAGAAGTGAAGAATAAATGGTTTTGAGATGTGTTTGAAGTGAGCAGCCAAGGGGGTATTTATAGGTTGAGAAGGCTGCTAAAATTAGCAAAAATCGGAAGCCATAGAGTCCTCCCATGCCCGGCCATTCATGTGGCAAGTTTGAAGGTTTCAAACTTGCTATTTTAAGGTAGGGGAAAATCTAGAAAGGCATAAATAGTGGAGGGGTTTGAATGCAATTTGAAAGAGTCTTCAAGGGCTATTTTGCAAGTCAAATAATCATACAAACAAGCTGATTGAGTTAGCATGGGGACTGTAACAGCCCAAATTTAGCCCTAATCGAAACGGTGGTTTCGGGACCATGAATCCGGGTTAGATAAATATTTTTATATTTAATTTGATATCTATTTTATGTGTTTGAGCATGTCCTAAAATATGGTAGGTTAATTCGTCTATTTGAATGCTTAATTTTAGATAAGGGATTAAACAGCATAAGCAGTAAAGTAGTCAATTATTAAATAGAGTGATTGAATTAAATTGTTTTCTTTTGTATGAGGATTTAGGTTGCAAATTTAGCTTTTTGGAAAGATAGTGGACGGCATTGACTTTAAAAATGTAGTGGGGAGTGTTTAATTATATTATATAATAAATAATATGTTATGAAATAATATTATAATAAGATGATAACATTAAAATAAGAAAAACAAAAGGAAAAATATCATCATCTTCTTCCCTCATCACCGGAAATAAAAGAAGAAGAGAGGAGTTTAAGCTCTCAACCATTCGGCATTTGCATGTTCAAATAAGGTGAGTGATTGAACTTAGTTTTTGTTAATTTTAACATTTTTGAGGTTGTTGCCATGTAATTTAGCTAGCCCATACCCGAATTCTAGATTTGGTTGTATAATTCGAGTGTTGCCATGGATGGAAATTTGGTGTTTGTGTGGTTAATGATAGAATAGGATATAAGCATGCTAGATTAATAAGATTTTCTTTAGAATTTTTTATGGAGTTTAGTATAAGGATGAATTTATAAAAAGAAAATTCTTGAAAGGACTAAATAGCAAGATAAATGGAAGAAATGAGTTGATAGAGGGGCTATGAATATTCGGCCCTTAATAGGTGTGGTTAAATTCTTGATATTTTGTATTTTGAGCTATAAGGACTAAATTGTAAACATTGTAAATGTTGGGGGTAAAATAGTAATTTGCATAATTAAGTATTTATGGATTAAATTGAATGGAAATGTATTTAAATGAGTTTAATTTAAACTTAATTAGATCAAGAACAAAAGGAAACGGGATTGGATCGGGGAAAAGTAAAGTTAAACGAATAGCCGGGAAGCTTAATTCGTCTATTTCCGAGGTAAGTTTTAAACAATTGGATTGATTTGAATTTTATTTTGTACTATGCGCATATGTTAAAGGATTTTAAGCAAGTTAATTGTCATAATGCCGAATGTGAAGATGAATTTAACCTGAAGTAGCCGAATGTAATACTTGATTTAGATGAGTTGTTGAATATGTTTTTATGCAATACAAGATGGTTTAGGCAAAGATGATACGAAAGGTGATTATTTGAAGATGATGAATATGTGTTAAATATATATATAAATGTGAGCCGAATGTGATGTATATATATGTGAATAAATGATGTATATGGTTAATCCCTAATTAATAATATGTGTATATATGAATAAAGATTAGAACATATGTGTACTTCTTTGTGAGGAAACATGGGATTGGTGGCACTATGTGTGCGAACTTATACACCGAGCACTGTGTGTGCGATATCGGTTGTCTGAGTACTAAATGTGCGAACTTATACACCGAGCACTGTGTGTGCGATATCGGTTGTAAAGCACTAAGTGTGCGATTCATAAAGTACCGAGCACTAAGTGTGCGAAATCGGTCGATATGCACTAAGTGTGCAAATAAGATGTCCGGGCACTAAGTGTGCGAAACCGGCGGAGGGGCACTAAGTGTGCGATCAACTTTAATATCAAAAGGTTGAAATTGGTAAGTTGGTTCTATGAAATTCTATTATTCAAATCTTAAATATATATATATATATGTAAAGTTTGACTTGAATGGAATGTTATATTCGTTTTTAATTATAATTTTTAATGCTTGAGTTGGTATGAGATATATTTACTAGAGTAATGAAATGTTGCTTAGCTCATTTGGATGATTCGGTTATGTGAGATAGCATATTATGACTTTGTGTTAACGGCTTGAATTTTAGTAGATGAAAATGAGTGATGATAGAAGTGTATTACATATGTATTCGAAACCAAATGTGAGAGTTAATAGGTGATCTATGATGTATTTTACAATGAGTAATGATAAATTTATGTTTACCATTTTTGGATTATATTAATTTGAGTAATATTGATATTATATGATAGATTGTTTAAAACTTACTAAGCTATAATAGCTTACTTAGGTGTTGTTGCTTTTGTTCCTTAGATTTTTAAGGTGGAAGCTCGAGCTCGGGGATCATCTTGAAGCCAATCACATTATCATCAAATTTGGTATCTTTTTGTATTTGAACCTAAGGTCTGTAACACCCCAAACCCGGCCCAAACATTACGACCGAATTTGGTTTGCTACAGAGAAAAGATTTTGAAAATCATTTTAAAACCGATTTTGAAATTAATCGAATGCCTTTAAATTTAAATTTTCTTTGTTAAAAACCAAACTTAAGATATTTGCATAGTCGAGTTGTTTACAAATTTGAATGTACCGATGGTACTTTAAAACATTTTGCGTTTAATTTGAGAAAACATGTGCATCCGTTTTAACATCATCAAATAGTTTAAACAAAACATGCAGCAATAATAATATAATCCTAGGAGGCCTTATTACAATTAAACAACATAAACCCAACAGAAAAATAGATAAAATCCAAAATTTAATTATTAAAAATCTCTCTTTGCATGGCCACCTCGAGTCCTTAGGCTCCTCATCCGCGATCTATGAGTCACTGAAAAATTAAAGGAGAAGGTGAGTCACCAAGACTCAATGTGTAACCCTTCCCCAATTTAATGCAATCACATACACAAATTATAACCAATTAACATGCATAAGTTTAAATGCACCCAACCTAACCATCCATACGCCTTTTTCTACCCCTTGTGGTACCAAACCACTTTGGTGGTGCCAAACCACTTTGGTGACGTATAGTCACAAATGTGATACCAAATCACTTTGGAGATACCAAATCTCGGTGTCAGAAGACACAATTGTGTTACCAAAACACTGGTGACCGAAGTCACAAATAGATGATGGGGCCAACCCATCGTGTGATACCAAATCACCGGCGAGACAATCCCATATCTCAAAGTGGGGCCAACCCACGGTGGAATTAACCACGAGGGACAAGTCGCTATGAGGTGCCAAACCTCTGGAGGTACCAAACCTCTGGTGACCGTAGTCACGATGTGTTACCAAAACACTTGGTGTCCGTCGACACGAATATCACCGCCCCTCCTCTCATCAACCCATAACAATCATTTTTATATGCATGTACCACAAATCATGTTGATAGATTTATTTAACAACATCCAATCGATTTATCATAAGCCATATATCAAATAATACACATACCAAATGTGTCATGCTTCCCAAAAGCATCAAATAATAATCACATAGTAATAAGAACTTACCCAAATCCTTGTTAATACCATGAAGGTATTTCATCCATGTCTACACAAAACGTTAGGCATAACATAACACTTAGCATATTAAAAGTTATAAGATGTGTATGTATACACACCTTTCACCAACGCAAGAAATAACTCCGAATCCGATTTACCACTAGATCCTTGTCCTACAATCGGCCAACACTTAAAATATAAACAAAGGCCATTCGGCCATAACACTAAATCCAAAGAGTTATCGCTTCAAAATACCAATCTTACCTAAAAGCTTACCCAAGACGATCGATGAATATACGAGGCTTAGAAAGATTGTTTCACGTCCGTAGAGCCTAAAATAAATCGATTCCTAAATGATTAGAACCTTGCAAACCAATGCCCATAGATTCGGCCTTAGTCCACAAGAAAAAATAACGTAGAGACAAGAAAAGAATTGAAGGAGAAACGACCAAGAACACTTACCCTTTTCCAAAATCAATTGAAGAAAAACTAAGAGAGTTTCCCCTTGAATATTCGGCCAAATATAATACTAAAAAGAAGAATATGAGAGTTTGGCTATGGTGAAATGAACAAGAAAATAGAAATCGAATGGTAATGGATGTTTAAACTATGAGTGAATGAAAAAGAAATGGAGTTTGAGATGGTTAAAGATTCGGACCAAGAGAGAGGATGGGAGAAAATGTGGTTGAACAAAAGTCAAATGAAGAAAAGAGAGATGTGAGAGAGATTTTGCCAACACCTATATTGCCTAAAAGAAATGTGTACTCAATGCCCAAAATCAAATGTTGTTTTGGTTTCAAAAGAGCAAATGAAAGAAAAGGAAATGGTATGGTTTGGTTCAACAAAAGATGCTAAAATCAAAAGCAAAAGTGCACCAAAATGCACAATACACATTCGGCCAAAGAGAGTTTTTGGAGAGGGAAAACAAAAATGCCAAAAAGATGATCAAAGGAGAAATTGGCCAACTATTTCTTTCCCCCAAGCTACCTATCAAAATTCGGTCACCCCCTAGCCATACATGCCGTCCACATTCATCCACTAAAGGCTTAGGAAACTTTCCAAAACATCCTCCATCCTTCATGCCTTTTGTCCCCTCATCATACCATAACTTCAAGATTCTTATCCCTACTATCAAGCTTTCCTTAATCATATATTCAACTTACCAAAAGAAATAGTCCAACCTATCATAAATAAGTTTGACCGTCCATCAAAGCAAGGATATAAAAATAAACCTTCAAATTGCTAAACATGCTACTCGAACCTCTAACCTCAAGCCAAACTCCATGCGCCATTACCAACTTGCCATGCACTCTTCTTGTGTCACTTATTGCTACTTAAATTAACTTAAGTGCTAAGCTCCTTTAATCCTCTTCTTTAAATAAGCCATACTAAGAATTATTCTACTAAACCGAGCTTACTCAAGACCCCTAATTAAGCCTTATATCATCACGAATAATATCACGAGAAATTCAAATACAAGAAAAATAATTCAATCACAAATAACCCCTATTTTGGGATGTTACAGTTCTACCCCCTTAAAATAATTTCGACCTCGAAATTACGATCGTAAAAGATGGGGAAATTCTTTGCCGCATCACCTCCTCGAGTTCCCACGTCGCTTCCTTTCGTACCATGGTTTCGCCATAGCACTTTCACTAAGGGTACCGACTTTCTACGCAACACCTTGACATCACGATCTAAAATCGAAGCTGGTTCCTCCTCGAATGATAAGTCGGAGTTAACCTCAATCTCGCGCATCGGCACGATGTGCGATGGATCGACCTATACCGTCTAAGCATCGACACATGGAAGACATCGTGAATCGACTCAACTCTGCCGGCGATTCGGTGATAAGCTACCGGTCCTACTCGCTTCAACACGAGTATACGGCCGATGAACCTTGGACTTAATTTCCCTTTTTGCCCAAAGCGCAACACCTTTTTCCAAGGCGACACCTTCAGAAAGACTTTATCTCCTACCTCGTATTCCATCTTCTTGCGCTTGAGATCGGCGTAAGACTTTTGCCTATCCGATGCTTCCTTGAGACGAGCCCGAATTACCTTAACTTTGTCCTCAGTTTCCGTCACCAATTCTGGACCCAAGACATGTCGTTCACCTAGTTCCGTCCAACACGTAGGAGTACGGCATTTTCGTCCATACAGTGCTTCATATGGAGCCATTTGGTGTAACACCCCAAACCCGGACAAGACACCACGTCCGAATCTGGTATGCTACGGGGAAAACGTTTTGGGAAAACTAGATTGTTCGTTTAAAAGTGGAGTGAAAACCCAGTGTGTTTGAAACAAATTTGAGTAGTCTTGTTTGGAAAACAGTTGATGTATTTGAAACCCGGAGATTTTGAAAACTTAGCTAGAATTTGTAGTTAAAACAAGTTAAAACCATTTAAAACCTCCTTAGTTTCTTAGTGATACATAAAACGCTTCTAGACTTAAATGAACTACAAGTTTGGTTTGGGAACAGTTGTATTTGTTTGTCAAAAAGACTTAGTGTGATACCCGATGGTATAGTTTAAAAACACGTCGCGTTATAATTTTGAAAACATTATCTTTCCGGGTTTTAGTAAAATTTATTCCGGCTTATTTTGTTAAGGCATATTAAAATCGACTTAAAATATAAACAACATAAAACATAACTTTAAAGGCCTTTTACAAACCGAATAATAAAAAAAAAACCCCAAATAAAAGTAAATAACCAAAGTACCCAAAATATAGAGTCCGAGTAAAGACTTTATTCAACATGGCATAAGCACCTCGAGTCCATCCCGGCTCCAAGTCCGCGTCTCACGAGTCACTGAAATGTCAAAGGAGAGGGTGAGTCGAGTGACTCGATGTGTAAATCCGCTCCCAACGAATCAACATGCTAACACACATCATACATAGCAACATGATTAATGCAACCCGAACCTAACCATCCATATCGCCTTTTCTACCCGTGTGGTACCAAACCACTTTGGTGGTGCCAAACCACTTGGTGACATATAGTCACAAGGTGCTACCAAAGCACCTGGTGTCCCAAAGACACAATATCCGTCAATGTGCTACCAAAGCTTTGGTGTCCTAAAAGACACGGTTGTGCTACCAAAGCACCGGTGACCGAAGTCACAAATCCAATGATGATGGGGCCAACCCATCGTGTGTTACCAAAACACTAGCAGACGATCCCATAACTCAAGTGGGGCCAACCCACGGTGGTTAAACCACGAGGACAAGTCGCAATGAGGTGCCAAACCTCCGGTGTCCCAAAGACACAATGTGCTACCAAAGCACCGGTGACCGTAGTCACAATCGGTGATGGGGCCAACCCATCGTGTGTTACCAAAACTTGGCGTCAATCCCGTATAATCATCGTGGGGCCAACCCATCGTGGTGCTGAGCCATCGGGACGAGACGCGAGGTACCAAACCTCTGGAGGTGCCAAACCTCTGGTGACCCAAAGTCACAAAGTGTGCTACTAAAGCTTTGGTGCTCGTCAAGACAATACATCTTTGCTCCCTCTCTCTCGTATCACCCATCAACATGCCAAACTCATGTAATCATGAATATCATGCTATCATGCATATCATACTATCATGCATATCATGCCAATATGGCTAATCTCATACCCCATGTCACATATCCATAACCATGGTATCATACTGAGATCATCAATAACTCATAATAATAGCAATCGACTTACGAGTCCAAACTCGTACCCATGAGGGTATCATAATAGTCACCCTTGTTTCATTAGTCATTGCACAAAGTTATTAACGATATTACTAAATATAAGTGTGTTAGTATACACACACGATAGCTACGAGTCTAAAATCCCAACGAGCGATCTATGACCTCGATTGCTAACTCCTACAATCGGCCAAACATAGGGTTAGGCACTAAGACCATTCGGCCAAAAGACATCTAAACCCAAGGGGTTAGTTCCAATCCTTTACCTTGAAGGTGATTTGGTTTCCTACCAAATCCGAGCCCACCTGGTTCCTCTTGTGACAATCGGCCACCCCTAAAATAATAAAAATCCCACCTTAATAATTTGGCTTAACAAGACCAAAGAGAATGGACTAATAGTAGCCATTACCATCACTTACCAAACAGTCAATCGAAGAAAGGAAGGCTTCACTTGTCTCCTCTAATAATCCCGATGTCCTATAATGAAAACGATTTACACAAAAGATTAGCACTCAACAACCAATAACGGAATCGGTCCTTACTCACCACCATACAAAAAGACGAGAGAAAGGCGGAATGGCCATTCGGGCCAGCCCCTTACGATTCCAAGCGATTGAAACCAAAGACCCAACCAACCACCAATGTTCGGCCAACAAAACAAGGGGAGGAAATCGGCAAAGACCTTGAACCACAAGGGAGAAAAAAAAAAGAGATTCGGTATTGATGTTTAACACCCACTTATGTACGGCTTTCAAAGGTGAGAAAAGGAGTGTAAACAAGAGAAGAATTAGAGATTACGCACATGTGAGTTTTGAGGAGAACAAAAGAAAGCTTGGCAAGTTGATATGGGTTGGCACACAAAAAGATGGACAAGAAGAATGGAGAAATCGGTTGGGAGAGGAATGGTAAGTTTCGGCACTAGTGTTTTTCAAGAAGAGAGAAGAAAATGAAAAGAGTTTTGGAGGATGGATTTGGCTACCAAGGTTTCAAACACAAGAAAAGAAAGTTGAGAGGAATAAACAATTTCGGTCAAAGAGAAAATGAGAGAAAAGCTTAGAGTTTCGGTTTGTTTTGACAAAGAGAGAAAACAAAAGTGTGTGGCCTTACCAATTGTTTCATCGCGAAAATCACCCAAAGTGCCAAGGTACATTCGGCACTACTCCACAACACACTACCTAGCCGTCCACCTTCCCCAAACCTCTCCAAAAATCGGCCAAATCCCACAAACAACTCCCATCCACTCCTTTGAATTGAGTGGACCAAGTCACACTCCTAAATTCACTCCCTACCTTTCATTTGAAAGGTAAGACTTGGTCCAAGGTAGTGTTTGATTTGGCTTCTACCACTCCACCATGCCGTCCCAAAAACAACCCAAAATGGGGAATCCTCTTTGCTCGAACACTGGACCTCCACCCCTTGGTGTTGACGCCATACCAAGCTCCATGTGGCGCATGCTCGCCACTCTGCCACCCTTCTTTTTGTGCTACTGAAATACCAAAAATAACTTAAAAACCCCAGCTTCCTCAACCCCTACACTTAATACCCAAAACCAAAATTCTTCCATTACCTCGAGGCATACACCTAGGCTATAATTAAGTCCCTAAAACATATAAATGACCACATAGCACACTACAAACATGCAATATCATGCAACACCAAAATAGCCCCTAACCCGGGATATTACGGTTCTACCCCCTTAAAAATAATTTCGGCCCGAAATTACGATCAAAAGAGTTGCGGGTATTCTTTGTCTCATCGTATCCTCGGGTTCCCACGCGCTTCCTCTCTACGCCATGATTCCGCCAAAGCACCTTAACCAGCGGCACGAGACTTCCTACGTAGAACCTTTACATCTCGATCAAGAATGCATGCGAGTTCTTCTTCCATAGTCAAGTCGGATTCACCTCGATCTCTTCCCATTGCTACCACATGCGACGGATCCGAACGATACCTCCGAAGCATTGAAAGCGTGAAAGACGTCATGAATCGACTAAGCTCTGGCGGCAACTCAAGGCGATACGCTACCGGTCCAACCCGTCTCAAAACCTTATACGCCCAATAAACCTCGGACTAAGCTTGCCTTTCTTTCCGAACCTCGAACTTTCTTCCAAGGCGAGACCTTCGAAACACTCGATCCCCAACAGCAAACTCTATACCTCTTCGCTTAAGATCGGCATAAGACTTCTGCGGTGCGAAGCTTCCTTCAATCGAGCCCGAATCAACTTAACCTTGTCCTCGGCCTCGGCTACCAACTCGGGTCCCAACAAGCGGCGTTCACCTAACTCCGTCCAACACGTAGGTGAGCGACACTTCCTACCATACAACGCCTCATACGGTGCCATCTTGATGCTCGGCAGTAAGCGTTGTTGTAGGCAAACTCGCCTAATGGTAGAAACTCCTCCCAACTACCTCGAAATCCAGGACACAACCCTCGGCATGTCCTCTAAGATCCGAATAACCCTTTCGATTGACCGTCGATTCGCGGGTGAAAAGCCGTGCTAAAATCCAAACGAGTACCCGAGCTCGATGCAATGCCTTCCGGAACCTCGAAGTAAACACAGGATCCCTATCCGAGATTATCGAAGCCGCACACGTGCAACCTCACTATCTCGACACATACGGCTTTGCTAGCTTCAAGTGAGTAGTCAACCCTCACCGGAAGTAAAGTGGTGATTTAGTCGACGATCCACCACTACCCAAATCGAATCCTTCTTGCTTGGCGAAGCGGTAACTCCACCGACAAAATCCATGGTTATCCTTTCCCACTTCCATCGAGGAATCTTTACAGTGAAGCAAACCCGACGGCGAATCGATGCTCGGCCTTGACCACCGACAAGTCGGACATTTTCCAACAAACTCCGTCACCTCTTTCTTGACCAGGCCACCAAAAGCGCTCTCTCGGATCCTTGTACATTTTGCTACCTCCGGGATGCATAGCATGAGGATCTGCTATGTGCGTCTGAAGAATCTTCGCCTACTCAACATCTTTAGGCATACAAGCCTTACCACGAAAAACACGAACCTCGTCACTAGACAAGTCTGTAACCCTCCAAACCATCATTACGCACTTGCAACCTTCATTGCACAGAACCTCATCCTCTAATTGTTTCTCTCGACTGCTCAACCCAAGTAGGCTTAACTTGCGGCTCGCCAAAATACTCCCGTCGTCGTACAAGCTCAAATGGGCAAACAACGCTCTTAAGTCCGAAACAACCTTACGGCTCAACGCGTGCGCCACCACGTTAGCCTTGCCCGGATGATACTCAATAGAACGATCGTAATCTTTCAAACAACTCAACCCATCTACGCTGCCTCAAATTCAAATCCTTACGAGTCGGTAGATACTTCAAGCTCTTATGATCCGTGTAGACTATTGATCTCTCTCCATATAAGTAGTGCCTCCAAATCTTTAAAGGCGAAAACTACGACGCTAGCTCCAGATCATGCGTCGGATAGTTGACCTCATGTGGCCTCGGTTTGCTAGAAGCGTAAGCCACTACCTTACCTTCTGCATCGGCACACAACCCAATCCCGTATGTGATGCATCGCAATAGACTCATGTACTCCTTACCGGCCTCGGGTTGAATCGAACCGGAGCCTCGGTCAAGATCTTCTTTAACTTATCGAAGCTTTCTGTTGTTTCTCGGTCCAAACAAAGCGGAACCTCTTTCCTTAACAACTTAGTCATCGGTGGCTGCTATCAACGAGAAACCCTCGACAAACCTTCGGTAGTATCTGCCAAACCCAGAAAACTACGAATCTCGACCCAGCGACCTAGGTGGCTTCGGTCCAAAACGACCTCAATCTTACGAGGATCTACTCGAATACCCTCTGCTTGACACTACATGACCCAAGAACGTCACTTCCCTGGCGAACTCACACTTACCGAATTTAGCATAGAGTTGCTTTTCCTCGAATCTGCAGCACCACCCTCGGATGCGCATCATGCTCTTCCTCGACCTTGAGTATACTAAGATGTCGTCTATAAAAACCACCACGAACCGATCCAGATCTTCTTTGAAACACCCTATTCATCATATCCATAACGGCGCCGGTGCGTTAGTCAACCCGAATGGCATTACCAGAATTCGTAGTGCCCATACCGAGTCCGAAACTTATTTGTTTTATGGATATCGGCCTCCTTAACCTTCTCAACTAAGACAACAAACTCGCGCTCCTGGCGAGGAGCAATCAGCGACCTCAACTCGTCTCATGGACCATCCTCGAAACGAACACACCTCTCATGCTCGGTGGCCACAATGCTCGGCATACCTACTCGACCGGGAACTCACCTCGTACTCAAATAGCGATTTACTCCCCTGAACAAGCCTCGAAATGCCTTTCTCGGGAGTCGATATAACTAGCCCCGATGTACTTCTTTTGATATGCGGCTCACGAAATAATCCCATGTCAAATCCTCGGTGCCACCTTTGTCGTGCATCGTGAGCCACCACCGATATGACTCATCCGGAGAAGCGTACGATACCCTTCGACTTCTCTTACGTGCCGTCAAGTCCGGATCATCCATGATCCCTCGGTTGCCTCCAACCAATATTCAGCAGTGCTAGGAGCAACACGAAAAACACTCGGAAGAATTCGGCTCCGTTAGGCGAGTCGCCAGAAGCGATTTCCTAACTCCTGCACCACCACTAGCCCGGCTACCCTTTCCAACACTCGCGGCATCTTCGTGTGACGCTGCGTCGTCTCCCGTCGATCTTGGAACTCACCACCTCCGGTGGTGGCGGGCCAGTATCTCATTTTTCTCAAACCGCCCGGATCCTACGGGCTCGAAACCGTCATTCTACCCCTACCTCTACCACGAGTGTTACGACCACGTCCGCCTCGAGTGCTCATGCTAAGTCTTTCTCGTATCTCGATTAAAGAATTTTATGCATCAAGTATTTATTCCACTTGTTTTAAAAAGCAAGTCTTATGAATATTAAAGAGGATTTGTTCTCGCAAGTTTCACAAAATCCTATCGGTTTCAATCTCTAAAGTAGTATACTCATTTGCTACTCATCGAATCATATAACATCCAATCAAATCACAAAGAATAGTCCGGTACTTACAGGCGAACCGGTCTTAGGAGACTCGGTGCCATGCCTTTCAAACCATTTGTATTTAAACCCAAAACACTTAAGACATCTTTTGAGTACATTTTGGGCTTCAGGCCCACAGCCGAGCCTTTGAACTTGGCTCTGATACCAAAAATGTAACACCCCAAACCCGGACAAGACACCACGTCCGAATCTGGTATGCTACGGGGAAAACGTTTTGGGAAAACTAGATTGTTCGTTTAAAAGTGGAGTGAAAACCCGGTGTGTTTGAAACAAATTTGAGTAGTCTTGTTTGGAAAAGCAGGTTGATGTATTTGAAACCGGAGATTTTGAAAACTTAGCTAGAATTTGTAGTTAAAACAAGTTAAAACCATTTAAAACCTCCTTAGTTTCTTAGTGATACATAAAACGCTTCTAGACTTAAATGAACTACAAGTTTGGTTTGGGAACCAGTTGTATTTGTTTGTCAAAAAGACTTAGTGTGATACCCGATGGTATAGTTTAAAAACACGTCGCGTTATAATTTTGAAAACATTATCTTTCCAGGTTTTAGTAAAATTTATTCCGGCTTATTTTGTTAAGGCATATTAAAATCAGCTTAAAATATAAACAACATAAAACATAACTTTAAAGGCCTTTTACAAACCGAATAATAAAAAAAAAAAACCCCAAATAAAAGTAAATAACCAAAGTACCCAAAATATAGAGTCCGAGTAAAGACTTTATTCAAAGCATGGCATAAGCACCTCGAGTCCATCCGGCTCCAAGTCCGCGTCTACGAGTCACCGAAATGTCAAAGGAGAGGGTGAGTCGAGTGACTCGATGTGTAAATCCCGCTCCCAACGAATCAACATGCTAACACACATCATACATAGCAACATGATTAATGCAACCCGAACCTAACCATCCATATCGCCTTTTCTACCCGTGTGGTACCAAACCACTTTGGTGGTGCCAAACCACTGGTGACATATAGTCACAAGGTGCTACCAAAGCACCGGTGTCCCAAAGACACATATATCAGTCAATGTGCTACCAAAGCACCGGTGTCCCAAAGACACGGTTGTGCTACCAAAGCTTTGGTGACCAAGTCACAAATCCAATGATGATGGGGCCAACCCATCGTGTGTTACCAAAACACTAGCAGGCGATCCCATAACTCAAGTGGGGCCAACCCACGGTGGTTAAACCACGAGGGGACAAGTCGCAATGAGGTGCCAAACCTCGGTGTCCCAAAGACACAATGTGCTACCAAAGCCTTTGGTGACCGTAGTCACTGTCCGGTGATGGGGCCAACCCATCGTGTGTTACCAAAACATCTTGGCGTCAATCCCGTATAATCATCGTGGGGCCAACCCCTTCGTGGTGCCGAGCCAGCGGGGCGAGGCGAGGTACCAAACCTCGGAGGTGCCAAACCTCTGGTGACCCAAAGTCACAAAGTGTGCTACCAAAGCACTGGTGCTCGTCCAAGACAATACATCACTTTGCTCCCTCCTCTCGTATCACCCATCAACATGCCAAACTCATGTAATCATGAATATCATGCTATCATGCATATCATACTATCATGCATATCATGCCAATATGGCTAATCTCATACCCCATGTCACATATCCATAACCATGGTATCATCTGAGATCATCAATAACTCATAATAATAGCAGCGACTTACGAGTCCAAACTCGTACCCATGAGGGTATCATAATAGTCACCATTGTTTCATTAGTCATTGCACGAGGTTATTAACGATATTACTAAATATAAGTGTGTTAGTATACACACTGATAGCTCTGAGTCTAAAATCCCAACGAGCGATCTATGACCCTCGATTGCTAACTCCTACAATCGGCCAAACATAGGGTTAGGCACTAAGACCATTCGGCCAAAAGACATCTAAACCCAAGGGGTTAGTTCCAATCCTTTACCTTGAAGGTGATTTGGTTTCCTACCAAATCCGAGCCCACCGGTTCCTCTTGTGACAATCGGCCACCCCTAAAATAATAAAAATCCCACCTTAATAATTTGGCTTAACAAGACCAAAGAGAATGGACTAATAGTAGCCATTACCATCACTTACCAAGCAGTCAATCGAAGAAAGGAAGGCTTCACTTGTCTCCTCTAATAATCCCGATGTCCTATAATGAAAACGATTTACACAAAAGATTAGCACTCAACAACCAATAACGGAATCGGTCCTTACTCACCACCATACAAAAAGGCGAGAGAAAGGCAGAATGGCCATTCGGCCAAGCCCTTACGATTCCAAGCGATTGAAACCAAAGACCCAACCAACCACCAATGTTCGGCCAACAAAACAAGGGGAGGAAATCGGCAAAGACCTTGAACCACAAGGAGAAAAAAAAGAGATTCGGTATTGATGTTTAACACCCACTTATATACGGCTTTCAAAGGTGAGAAAAGGAGTGTAAACAAGAGAAGAATTAGAGATTACGACAGCGAGGTTTTGAGGAGAACAAAAGAAAGCTTGGCAAGTTGATATGGGTTCGGCACACAAAAAGATGGACAAGAAGAATGGAGAAATCGGTTGGGAGAGGAATGGTAAGTTTCGGCACTAGTGTTTTTCAAGAAGAGAGAAGAAAATGAAAAGAGTTTTGGAGGATGGATTTGGCTACCAAGGTTTCAAACACAAGAAAAGAAAGTTGAGAGGAATAAACAATTTCGGTCAAAGAGAAAAATGAGAGAAAAGCTTAGAGTTTCGGTTTGTTTTGACAAAGAGAGAAAACAAAAGTGTGTGGCCTTACCAATTGTTTCATCGCGAAAATCACCCAAAGTGCCAAGGTACATTGGCACTACTCCACAACACACTACCTAGCCGTCCACCTTCCCAAACCTCTCCAAAAATCGGCCAAATCCCACAAACAACTCCCATCCACTCCTTTGAATTGAGTGGACCAAGTCACACTCCTAAATTCACTCCCTACCTTTCATTTGAAAGGTAAGACTTGGTCCAAGGTAGTGTTTGATTTGGCTTCTACCACTCCACCATGCCGTCCCCAAAAACAACCCAAAATGGGGAATCTGCTTTGCTCGAACACTGGACCTCCACCCCCTTGGTGTTGACGCCATACCAAGCTCCATGTGGCGCATGCTCGCCACTCTGCCACCCTTCTTTTTGTGCTCTGAAATACCAAAAATAACTTAAAAACCCCACTTCCTCAACCCCTACACTTAATACCCAAAACCAAAATTCTTCCATTACCTCGGGCATACACCTAGGCTATAATTAAGTCCCTAAAACATATAAATGACCACATAGCACACTACAAACATGCAATATCATGCAACACCAAAATAGCCCCCTAACCCGGGATATTACATTTGGATACTCGCTTGATAACTATTGTTATAAGCGAATTCCGCCAACGGTAGATACTCTCTCCTAACGCGCCATTGAAATCCGAGCGCAACCTCGAGCATATCTTCTAAGATCTCGAATCACTCTCTCCGATTGTCCCATGGATTGCGGATAAAAGTTGTCTTTGAAGTCCAATCTCGTACCCAAAGCTTGATGCAACGCTCTCCAAAACCTCGATGTAAACCTCGGATCCCTATCCGAGATAATCGATACTGGCACACCATGCAATCTCACTATCTCGGCTACATATAACTTAGCTAACCTCTGAAGGCGAATAATCTACCCTAACGGTATGAAATGCGCTGATTTAGTCAGACGATCCACAATCACCCAAACCGAATTCTTCTTGCTAGGCGTAAGAGGTAATCCATCGACAAAGTCCATGGTGATCCTCTCCCAATTCCACTCGAGGAATCTTCACCGGTGAAGTAAACCGGATGGCAAGCGATGTTCGGCCTTGACTTGTTGACACGTCGGACACTTACCCACGAACTTCGTTACTTCCGTTTGGACACGGCCACCAAAATTGCTCTCTCAAATCCCGATACATCTTGCTACCTCCAGGATGCATAGCATATGGGCTGCTATGTGCGTCCCGAAGAATCCTTTGTCTCAACTCCACATCCTTCGGCATACAAGCTCTTCCTTTAAAGCACAAACTCCATCACATGGACGGACTAAAATCCTCTAATCCACCATTCGGACTTGCAACCTCCGATCATTCAAACCATCATCCTCTAACCGCTTCTCCTTAAACGATCTAACCAAGTCGGCTTGACTTGCAATTACGCCAAAAGACTCCCATCATCGAGCAGACTAAGTCGAGCAAACATCGATCTTAAATTCGATACAACCTTACGACTCAACGCGTGCGCCACCACGTTAGCCTTACCGGGGATGATACTCGATCGAGCGATCGTAGTCCTTCAACACTCAATCCATCTCTGTTGCCTCAAATTCAAATCATACGAGTCAAGATATACTTAAGACTCTTGTGATCCGTATAAACTATCGACTTCTCTCCGTACAAATAGTGCCTCCATATCTTCAAAGCGAAGACTACGTACCGCTAACTCCAAGTCATGAGTCGGATAATTAGCCTCATGTGGTCTCAAGCTGCCGAGATGCATAAGCCACTACCTTCCTTCTTGCATCAAGACGCATCCCAAACCAATATGTGATGCATCGCAATAAACCGTGAATTCCTTGCTCGCCTTCGAGTTGAATCAAAACCGAGCTTGATCGAGAATCTTCTTCAATTTGTCGAAACTTTCTTGTTGCTTCTCGGTCCATACAAATGGAACTCCTTTCCTCAACAACTTGGTCATCGGTGCGGCAATCAAAGAAAATCCTTCCACAAATCTTGGTAATACCCGCTGGACCTAGAAAACTCGAATTTCAGCCACGCATTTAGGTGGCTTCCAATCTAACTTCGCCTCAATCTTTCGAGGATCCACTCTAATCCCCATTTGAAACAACGTGACCCAAGAAAGTCACCTCCTTAAGCCGAGTCGCACTTACTAAATTTCGCATCTGTTTGCTTTTCCTCGAATCTGCAACACCACTCGCAAATGCGCATCATGCTCCTCTTTCGACTTGAATACACCAAAATATCATCTATAAAGACCACAACAAACCGATCCAAAAGCTGTTGAAATACCTATTCATCATGTCCATGAAAGCTCTTTGGTGCATTAGTCAAACCAAGCGGCATCACCGGGGAACTCGTAGTGTCCATACCGAGTACGAAATGCCGTCTTATGGATATCGCCTCTTTCACCTTGAGTTGATGATATCCGGACCTTAAATCAATCTTAGAAAACCGCGGCCCCCTTTCGGTGATCAAACAAGTCATCTATCCTCGGCAAAGGATACTTGTTTTTAATCGTCGACTTATTCAAGCTGGCGGTAGTCTATACACATCCGCATCGTACCATCCTTCTTCTTGACAAAAAGTACCGGCGCTCCCAAGGTGAAACACTTGGTCGAATGAAACCTCGATCCAACAACTCTTGTATCTCGAGCCTTCAATTCCAACAATTCCTTCGGTGCCATCCTATACGGAGCTATAGACACCGGCGCGTTCGAATAAATGATCTATACCAAATTCGACTTCACGATCCGGAGGCAATCCGGAAGTTCTTCAGAAATACGTCGCAAATTCCTTTACGGTTTGAACATTTCCCACAGAAGACTCTTAGCTTCCAAAGCACACACATGAACTACGAACGCCTCACGGCCCTTCCCGACCATCTTTCTTGCTTTCAACGCGGATACCACGTTGGATAGATAATCTCTCCTATTACCTATCATGACCACTTCTTCACCTTCAACCGTCTTTCAAAACCATGCGCTTAGCGGCACAATCCAAACTTGCTTGGTACTTGACCAACCAATCCATCCCAAGAATCGATCGAACTCCTCAAACGGCGGTTCCATCGGATCGGCTACAAACACTACCCCTTGGAGTTCTAGGGGTATATCTCTATCTGACTTATCTACTTCTCTGAGTGACCTAAAGGACTAAATACGGTCATCCTCTTAGAAGCGGTCTAGGAACTAAACTCATGGTCTCAACTATACTACTAGCAAGCGTAAGAGTGCGTCGAACCCACATCTATCAAGGCGTTATATGGAACACCAAAAATTAAAAGCGTCACGGTTATGACGTCCGGTGCGTCTCCTCCTCCTCACGACGCCTCGCAAAGATACACCAAACCAGCCGCCTAGCCTCCGTGTTGCCAATACCTCTGCCCGGTGCTCGCGACCTCCACTAGAGCCATAACCACCTCTACCATAACCACGACCTCTCTGCGGTCTTTGGTCCCTCCTTTACGAATCGGGCACGACCTTGACCTTCAGGTGATTCCTAGCTTGCTTACGCGGACGAGTCCCTCACCACGATGTTCTAGCGAACCACACTCGAAACATCCTTTCCCTCCGGTCCAACATTCACCCCAATGAGACTTTCCACAGCGGTTACTTTGGGCGGTCTTTGATTAGCATTTGTGGACCTCCTGCTGATTTGACCCACTCTGCCTAAATCTTTTACGAACATTACCACGACCCAGACGATCCAAAGCCTCTCTTGACTTGCTCCTATCATAACTTTGCCTTGCGGACTCCTTGATTCCTTCGGCTACCTTGGCCTTCTCCACCAAGGCAGCAAACTCACGTTCTTTGCTGCGTGTAGCAATCAGCCAGATCTTAACTCGTCTCTAAGTCCGTCTTCAAAGCGAACACAACGATCATGTTCCGATGCCACTATTCCCACGAGCATAACGACTCGGCCTTAGGAATTCCGCTTCATACTCAGAGAGACGGACTTATTCCTTGCACTAACCCGGAAAAGCTTTCCTTTGAGCGTCAATGTAGCTTGATCCAACATACTTCTTCCGGTATGCGGCTTTGAAGTACTCCCAAGTGAGATCATCTGCCGTAGCACCATCTCGGACCGTGAGCCACCATCGATATGACTCATCCTTGAGAAGCGACACCGCTCCTTTCGGTTTCTCCTCATTTGTCAAATCTATCTCATCCATGATTCTTTCGGTCGATTCCAGCCAATACTCAGCCGTATTGGGCGCTACACCGCACACACCTCGGAAAAATTCAGCTCCGTTAGCTCGAAGTCTCTCAGAACCGACTTCCGAGCTCCTCCACTTCCACCAATTCCGGCTACCCTTTCCAAAACCCGTAGCATCGCTTGTGACACAGCGTCGTCACCCGTCGATCTGCTCTTGACTCCAAAGGTTGGGGTGGTGGTGGCGGTATCTCATTCTCGAGATCCTTGACCCGACCCGGCGAGTTACGTCTGACCATCCTACCCCTTCCACGTCCACGGCGGCCACGTCCTCTAAAGCTCATTCTAACTATCGTGCTTTAATCGATTAGAAAATTTTTATGAATTAGTACATGTTTCACTTGATTATCCGCGAAGAAATTTTATGAAAAGAGTTTAATAGAGATTCTTTCGATCAAACAAGGTTTTAAGTCTTCTATCTTGGTTTTACAGAATAATACATCCATTTCCTATACCTTTCATACCTATGCACTCTTGAGGCATTCTTGTCCGTTTCTAACCGAGGGTATTTTCGTCATTTTTCCTAAAGGGTATTTTTGTAATTTTGTCAATCAAGAATATTTTGAAAATTTTGAAGATACCTTTGTCCTACCATCTTAAAAAATAATTTAATGATTTTAAATCGAAGTTTTCCTTAAAACATGGCTAATCCCTTTCGGGTTTTATTTAGATTTTGCCTATGACCGAGTCCTCTTGGTTAGGGTGAACTGAAGCTACGCACAGGTAGGAATCCCGCGAAGAGGAGGTGAGTCACGAGGACTGCTTAAGTACCAAGCTCTTAGGATCCAATCCTGAGACATGCGCACCAAGGTTACCACACCTAACTTTCGGTGACTTGGTCACGGGTTGGTTTTAATTAGGCCATTAAAGTCTTATGTCTTTGTTTGGAGTAAACTAGTCCTAAAGTTTAAAATACTATCACTATCTACGTCCCATGCTTTCTACCCTTCTACAGTAAATATTTCATACAAAAAAGTCAGAGATACTTACTTGGGCAGGTTGGTGCCGGAGACTCAGTGCCATGCTTATTCAAAACCATAATATTTCAAATAGACCTACCAAAACATTTTTGGACCTTGGGCCCCCACAGCCAAGCTTTGAACTGGGCTCTGATACCAATTTTGTAACACCCCAAACCCGGCCCAAACATTACGACCGAATTTGGTTTGCTACAGAGAAAAGATTTTGAAAATCATTTTAAAACCGATTTTGAAATTAATCGAATGCCTTTAAATTTAAATTTTCTTTGTTAAAAACCAAACTTAAGATATTTGCATAGTCGAGTTGTTTACAAATTTCGAATGTACCCGATGGTACTTTAAAACATTTTGCGTTTAATTTGAGAAAACATGTGCATCCGTTTTAACATCATCAAATAGTTTAAACAAAACATGCAAACAATAATAATATAATCCTAGGAGGCCTTATTACAATTAAACAACATAAACCCAATGAGAAAAATAGATAAAATCCAAAATTTAATTATTAAAAATCTCTCTTGCATGGCCACCTCGAGTCCTTCAGGCTCCTCATCCGCGATCTACGAGTCACTGAAAAATTAAAGGAGAAGGTGAGTCACCAAGACTCAATGTGTAACCCTTCCCCAATTTAATGCAATCACATACACAAATTATAACCAATTAACATGCATAAGTTTAAATGCACCCAACCTAACCATCCATACGCCTTTTTCTACCCCTTGTGGTACCAAACCACTTTGGTGGTGCCAAACCACTGGTGACGTATAGTCACAAATGTGATACCAAATCACTTTGGAGATACCAAATCTCACGGTGTCAGAAGACACAATTGTGTTACCAAAACACTTTGGTGACCGAAGTCACAAATAGATGATGGGGCCAACCCATCGTGTGATACCAAATCACCGCGAGACAATCCCATATCTCAAAGTGGGGCCAACCCACGGTGGAATTAACCCACGGGGACAAGTCGCTATGAGGTGCCAAACCTCTGGAGGTACCAAACCTCGGTGGACCGTAGTCACGATGTGTTACCAAAACACCGGTGTCCGTCGACACGAATATCACTGCCCCTCCTCTCATCAACCCATAACAATCATTTTTATATGCATGTACCACAAATCATGTTGATAGATTTATTTAACAACATCCAATCGATTTATCATAAGCCATATATCAAATAATACACATACCAAATGTGTCATGCTTCCCAAAAGCATCAAATAATAATCACATAGTAATAAGAACTTACCCAAATCCTTGTTAATACCATGAAGGTATTTCATCCATGTCTACACAAAACATTAGGCATAACATAACACTTAGCATATTAAAAAGTTATAAGATGTGTATGTATACACACCTTTCACCAACGCAAGAAATAACTCCCGAATCCGATTTACCACTAGATCCTTGTCCTACAATCGGCCAACACTTAAAATATAAACAAAGGCCATTCGCCATAACACTAAATCAAAGAGTTATCGCTTCAAAATACCAATCTTACCTAAAAGCTTACCCAAGACGATCGATGAATATACGAGGCTTAGAAAGATTGTTTCCACGTCCAGTAGAGCCTAAAATAAATCGATTCCTAAATGATTAGAACCTTGCAAACCAATGCCCATAGATTCGGCCTTAGTCCACAAGAAAAAATAACGTAGAGACAAGAAAAGAATTGAAGGAGAAACGACCAAGAACACTTACCCTTTTCCAAAATCAATTGAAGAAAAACTAAGAGAGTTTCCCCTTGAATATTCGGCCAAATATAATACTAAAAAGAAGAATATGAGAGTTTTGGCTATGGTGAAATGAACAAGAAAATAGAAATCGAATGGTAATGGATGTTTAAACTATGAGTGAATGAAAAGAAATGGAGTTTGAGATGGTTAAAGATTCGGCCAAGAGAGAGGATGGGAGAAAATGTGGTTGAACAAAAGTCAAATGAAGAAAAGAGAGATGTGAGAGAGAGATTTTGCCAACACCTATATTGCCTAAAAGAAATGTGTACTCAATGCCCAAAATCAAATGTTGTTTTGGTTTCAAAAGAGCAAATGAAAGAAAAGGAAATGGTATGGTTTGGTTCAACAAAAGATGCTAAAATCAAAAGCAAAAGTGCACCAAAATGCACAATACACATTCGGCCAAAGAGAGTTTTTGGAGAGGGAAAACAAAAATGCCAAAAAGATGATCAAAGGAGAAATTGGCCAACTATTTCTTTTCCCCAAGCTACCTATCAAAATTCGGTCACCCCTAGCCATACATGCCGTCCACATTCATCCACTAAAGGCTTAGGAAACTTTCCAAAACATCCTCCATCCTTCATGCCTTTTGTCCCCTCATCATACCATAACTTCAAGATTCTTATCCCTACTATCAAGCTTTCCTTAATCATATATTCAACTTACCAAAAGAAATAGTCCAACCTATCATAAATAAGTTTGACCGTCCATCAAAGCAAGGATATAAAAATAAACCTTCAAATTGCTAAACATGCTACTCGAACCTCTAACCTCAAGCCAAACTCCATGCGCCATTACCAACTTGCCATGCACTCTTCTTGTGTCACTTATTGCTACTTAAATTAACTTAAGTGCTAAGCTCCTTTAATCCTCTTCTTTAAATAAGCCATACTAAGAATTATTCTACTAAACGAGAGCTTACTCAAGACCCTAATTAAGCCTTATATCATCACGAATAATATCACGAAATTCAAATACAAGAAAAATAATTCAATCACAAATAACCCCTATTTTGGGATGTTCTGAGTTCTACCCCCTTAAAATAATTTCGACCTCGAAATTACGATCGAAAAGATGGGGAAATTGTTTGCGCATCACCTCCTCGAGTTCCCACGTCGCTTCCTTCGTACCATGGTTTCGCCATAGCACTTTCACTAAAAGTACCGACTTTCTACGCAACACCTTGACATCACGATCTAAAATCTGGCTGGTTCCTCCTCGAATGATAAGTCGGAGTTAACCTCAATCTACGCTCACGGCACGATGTGCGATGGATCGACCTATACCGTCTAAGCATCGACACATGGAAGACATCGTGAATCGACTCAACTCTGCTGGCGATTCGGTGATAAGCTACGGTCCTACTCGCTTCAAACACGATTATACGGGCGATGAACCTTGGACTTAATTTCCCTTTTTGCCCAAAGCGCAACACCTTTTTCCAAAGCGACACCTTGAGAAAGACTTTATCTCCTACCTCGTATTCCATCTCCTTGCGCTTGAGATCGGCGTAAGACTTTTGCCTATCCGATGCTTCCTTGAGACGAGCCCGAATTACCTTAACTTTGTCCTCGGTTTCCGTCACCAATTCGGACCCAAGACATGTCGTTCACCTAGTTCAGTCCAACACGTAGAGAGTACGGCATTTTCGTCCATCTGATTGCTTCATATGGAGCCATTTGGATACTAAACGATAACTATTGTTATAAGCGAATTCCGCCAATGCAGTAGATACTCCTCCTAAGCGCCCATGAAATCCGAGCGCAACCTCACGAGCATATCTTCTAAGATCCGAATCACTCTCTCCGATTGTCCGCGGATTGCGGATAAAAAGTTGTCTTTGAAGTCAATCTCGTACCCAAAGCTTGATGCAACGCTCTCCAAAACCTCGATGTAAACCTCGGATCCCTATCCGAGATAATCGATCTTGGCACACCATGCAATCTCACTATCTCGGCTACATATAACTTAGCTAACCTGCAGGCGAATAATCTACCCTTACAGGGTATGAAATGCGATTTAGTCGACGATCCACAATCACCCAAGCTGAATTCTTCTTGCTAGGCGTAAGAGGTAATCCAGCGACAAAGTCCATGGTGATCCTCTCCCAATTCCAGCGAGGAATCTTCACCCGGTGAAGTAAACGGATGGCAGCTGATGTTCGGCCTTGACTTGTTGACACGTCGGACACTTACCCACGAACTCGATTACTTCCCGTTTGGACACGGCCACCAAAATTGCTCTCTCAAATCCGATACATCTTGCTACCTCCGGGATGCATAGCATATGGGCTGCTATGCGTCGAAGAATCCTTTGTCTCAACTCCACATCCTTGGCATACAAGCTCTTCCTTTAAAGCACAAAACTCCATCTTTGGACGGACTAAAATCCTCTAATCCACCATTACGGACTTGCAACCTCCGATCATTCAAACCATCATCCTCTAAGCTGCTTCTCCTTGTCGATCTAACCAAGTCGAAACGACTTGCAATTACGCCAAAAGACTCCCATCATCGAGCGGACTAAGTCGAGCAAACATCGATCTTAAATTCGATACAACCTTACGACTCAGCGCGTGCGCCACCACGTTAGCCTTACGAGGATGATACTCGATCGAGCGAGTCGTAGTCCTTCAACGACTCAATCCATCTCTGTTGCCTCAAATTCAAATCTTACGAGTCAAGATATACTTAAGACTCTTGTGATCCGTATAAACTATCGACTTCTCTCCGTACAAATAGTGCCTCCATATCTTCAAGCGAAGACTACGACCGCTAACTCCAAGTCATGAGTCGGATAATTAGCCTCATGTGGTCTCAAGCTGCCGAGATGCATAAGCCACTACCTTCCCTTCTTGCATCAAAGCCACGCATCCCAAACCAATATGTGATGCATCGCAATAAACCAGTGAATTCCTTGCACGCCTCGAGTTGAATCAAAACGGAGCTTGATCGAGAATCTTCTTCAATTTGTCGAAACTTTCTTGTTGCTTCTCGGTCCCATACAAATGGAACTCCTTTCCTCAACAACTTGGTCATCGGTGCGGCAATCAAAGAAAATCCTTCCACAAATCTTGGTAATACCCTTGGACCTAGAAAACTCGAATTTCAGACCCACAGTTTAGGTGGCTTCAATCTAACTTGCCTCAATCTTTCGAGGATCCACTCTAATCCCCCGGTGAAACAACGTGACCCAAGAAAGTCACCTCCTTAAGCGAGTCGCACTTACTAAATTTCGCATCTGTTTGCTTTTCCCTCGAATCTGCAACACCACTCGCAAATGCGCATCATGCTCCTCTTACGACTTGAATACACCAAAATATCATCTATAAAGACCACAACAAAGCTGATCCAAAAGCGTTGAAATACCCTATTCATCATGTCCATGAAATTTCTTTGGTGCATTAGTCAAACCAAGCGGCATCACGGGGAACTCGTAGTGTCCATACCGAGTCTGAAATGCCGTCTTATGGATATCGGCCTCTTTCACCTTGAGTTGATGATATCGGACCTTAAATCAATCTTAGAAAACGCGGCCCCTTTGGTGATCAAACAAGTCATCTATCCTCGGCAAAGGATACTTGTTTTTAATCGTCGACTTATTCAAGCTGGCGGTAGTCTATACACATCCGCATCGTACCATCCTTCTTCTTGACAAAAAGTACGGCGCTCCCCAAGGTGAAACACTTGGTCGAATGAAACCTCGATCCAACAACTCTTGTATCGAGCCTTCAATTCCAACAATTCCTTGATTGCCATCCTATACGGAGCTATAGACCTTTGGCGCCGTTCGAATAACAGATCTATACCAAATTCGACTTCACGATCCGGAGGCAATCCGGAAGTTCTTGAAATCGTCGGCCAAATTCCTTTACAGTTTGAACATTTCCCACAGAAGACTCCTTAGCTTCCAAAGCACACACATGAACTCTGAGCGCCTCACGACCCTTCACGACCATCTTTCTCTGCTTTCAGCGCGGATACCACGTTGGATAGATAATCTCTCCTATTACCTATCATGACCACTTCTTCACCTTCAACCGTCTTCAAAACCATGCGCTTAGCGGCACAATCCAAACTTGCTTGGTACTTGACCAACCAATCCATCCCAAGAATCGGATCGAACTCCTCAAGCGGCGGTTCCATCGGATCGGCTACAAACACTACCCCTTGGAGTTCTAGGGTATATCTCTATCTGACTTATCTACTTCTACTGAGTGACCTAAAGGACTAAATGCGGTCATCCTCTTAGAAGCGATCTGAGAACTAAACTCATGGTCTCAACTATACTACTAGCAGCGTAAGAGTCGTCGAACCCACATCTATCAAGGCGTTATATGGAACACCAAAAATTAAAAGCGTCACCGGTTATGGCGTCCGGTGCGTCTCCTTCCTCACGACGCCTCGCGACATACACCAAACCAGTGCCTAGCCTCGTGTTGCCAATACCTCTGCCCATTTGCTCGCGACCTCCACTAGAGCCATAACCACCTCTACCATAACCACGACCTCTGCGGTCTTTGGTCCTCCCTACGAGCCCGGGCACGACCTTGACCTTGGGTGATTCCTAACTTGCTTACGCGGGACGAGTCCCTCACACACGATGTTCTAGCGAACCACACTCGAAACATCCTTTCCCTCCGGTCCAACATTCACCCCAATGAGACTTTCCACAAGCGGTTTACACTGGGCGGTCTTTGATTAGCATTTGTGGACCTCCTGCTGATTTGACCCACTCTGCCTAAATCTTTTACGAACATTACCACACGACCCGGGCGATCCAAAGCCTCTCTTGACTTGCTCCTATCATAACTTTGCCTTGCGGACTCCTTGATTCCTTCGGCTACCTTGGCCTTCTCCACCAAGGCGGCAAACTCACGTTCTTCTTTGTGTAGCAATCAGCGATCTTAACTCGTCTCTAAGTCCGTCTTCAAAAGCGAACACAACGATCATGTTCGATGCCACTATTTCCACGAGCATAACGACTCGGCCTTAGGAATTCCGCTTCATACTCAGAGACAGACTTATTCCCTTGCACTAACCCGGAAAAGCTTTCCTTTGGCGTCAATGTAGCTTGATCCAACATACTTCTTACGGTATGCGGCTTTGAAGTACTCCCAAGTGAGATCATCTGCCGTAGCACCATCTCGGACCGTGAGCCACCATCGATATGACTCATCCTTGAGAAGCGACACCGCTCCTTTCGGTTTCTCCTCATTTGTCAAATCTATCTCATCCATGATTCTTCCGGTCGATTCCGCCAATACTCGGCCGTATTGGGCGCTACACAGACACACCTCGGAAAAATTCAGCTCAGTTAGCTCGAAGTCTCTCGGAACCGACTTAGAGCTCCTCCACTTCCACCAATTCCAGCTACCCTTTCCAAAACCCGTAGCATCGCTTGTGACACAGCGTCGTCACCGTCGATCTGCTCTTGGCTCCAAAGGTTGGGGTGGTGGTGGCGGATATCTCATTCTCGAGATCCTTGACCCGACCCAGCGGAGTTACGTCTGACCATCCTACCCCTTCCACGTCCACGGCGGCCACGTCCTCTAAAGCTCATTCTAACTATCGCGCTTTGTCGATTAGAAAATTTTTATGAATTAGTACATGTTTCACTTGATTATCCATGAAGAAATTTTATGAAAAGAGTTTAATAGAGATTCTTTCGATCAAACAAGGTTTTAAGTCTTCTATCTTGGTTTACTGAGAATAATACATCCATTTCCTATACCTTTCATACCTATGCACTCTTGAGGCATTCTTGTCGTTTCTAACCCGAGGGTATTTTTCGTCATTTTTCCTAAAGGGTATTTTTGTAATTTTGTCAATCAAGAATATTTTGAAAATTTTTGAAGATACCTTTGTCCTACCATCTTAAAAATAATTTAATGATTTTAAAACCGAAGTTTTCCTTAAAACATGGCTAATCCCTTTGGGTTTTATTTAGGATTTTGCCTATGACCGAGTCCTCTTGGTTAGGGTGAAGTGAAGCTACGCACGGTAGGAATCCGCGAAGAGGAGGTGAGTCACGAGGACTGCTTAAGTACCAAGCTCTTCCGGATCCAATCCTGAGACATGCGCACCAAGGTTACCACACCTAACTCGGTGACTTGGTCACGGGTTGGTTTTAATTAGGCCATTAAAGTCTTATGTCTTTGTTTGGAGTAAACTAGTCCTAAAGTTTAAAATACTATCACTATCTACGTCCCATGCTTTCTACCCTTCTCTGATAAATATTTCATACAAAAAGTCGAGAGATACTTACTTGGGCGGGTTGGTGCAGGAGACTCGGTGCCATGCTTATTCAAAACCATAATATTTCAAATAGACCTACCAAAACATTTTTGGACCTTGGGCCCTACAGACCAAGCTTTGTGGGCTGGCTCGATACCAATTTTGTAACACCCCAAACCCGGCCCAAACATTACGACCGAATTTGGTTTTTCTGAGAGAAAAGATTTTGAAAATCATTTTAAAACCGATTTTGAAATTAATCGAATGCCTTTAAATTTAAATTTTCTTTGTTAAAAACCAAACTTAAGATATTTGCATAGTCGAGTTGTTTACAAATTTCGAATGTACCCGATGGTACTTTAAAACATTTTGCGTTTAATTTGAGAAAACATGTGCATCCGTTTTAACATCATCAAATAGTTTAAACAAAACATGCAGCAATAATAATATAATCCTAGGAGGCCTTATTACAATTAAACAACATAAACCCAACAGAAAAATAGATAAAATCCAAAATTTAATTATTAAAAATCTCTCTTTGCATGGCCACCTCGAGTCCTTTGGCTCCTCATCCGCGATCTACGAGTCACCTGAAAAATTAAAGGAGAAGGTGAGTCACCAAGACTCAATGTGTAACCCTTCCCCAATTTAATGCAATCACATACACAAATTATAACCAATTAACATGCATAAGTTTAAATGCACCCAACCTAACCATCCATACGCCTTTTTCTACCCCTTGTGGTACCAAACCACTGGTGGTGCCAAACCACTGGTGACGTATAGTCACAAATGTGATACCAAATCACTTTGGAGATACCAAATCTCGGTGTCAGAAGACACAATTGTGTTACCAAAACACTTTGGTGACCGAAGTCACAAATAGATGATGGGGCCAACCCATCGTGTGATACCAAATCACCGCGAGACAATCCCATATCTCAAAGTGGGGCCAACCCACGGTGGAATTAACCACGAGGGACAAGTCGCTATGAGGTGCCAAACCTGCTGGAGGTACCAAACCTCTGGTGACCGTAGTCACGATGTGTTACCAAAACACTGGTGTCCGTCGACACGAATATCACCGCCCCCTCTCTCTCATCAACCCATAACAATCATTTTTATATGCATGTACCACAAATCATGTTGATAGATTTATTTAACAACATCCAATCGATTTATCATAAGCCATATATCAAATAATACACATACCAAATGTGTCATGCTTCCCAAAAGCATCAAATAATAATCACATAGTAATAAGAACTTACCCAAATCCTTGTTAATACCATGAAGGTATTTCATCCATGTCTACACAAAGCGTTAGGCATAACATAACACTTAGCATATTAAAAGTTATAAGATGTGTATGTATACACACCTTTCACCAACGCAAGAAATAACTCCCGAATCCGATTTACCACTAGATCCTTGTCCTACAATCGGCCAACACTTAAAATATAAACAAAGGCCATTCGGCCATAACACTAAATCAAAGAGTTATCGCTTCAAAATACCAATCTTACCTAAAAGCTTACCCAAGGCGATCGATGAATATACGAGGCTTAGAAAGATTGTTTCCACGTCCGTAGAGCCTAAAATAAATCGATTCCTAAATGATTAGAACCTTGCAAACCAATGCCCATAGATTCGGCCTTAGTCCACAAGAAAAAATAACGTAGAGACAAGAAAAGAATTGAAGGAGAAACGACCAAGAACACTTACCCTTTTCCAAAATCAATTGAAGAAAAACTAAGAGAGTTTCCCCTTGAATATTCGGCCAAATATAATACTAAAAAGAAGAATATGAGAGTTTCGGCTATGGTGAAATGAACAAGAAAATAGAAATCGAATGGTAATGGATGTTTAAACTATGAGTGAATGAAAAGAAATGGAGTTTGAGATGGTTAAAGATTCGGCCAAGAGAGAGGATGGGAGAAAATGTGGTTGAACAAAAGTCAAATGAAGAAAAGAGAGATGTGAGAGAGAGATTTTGCCAACACCTATATTGCCTAAAAGAAATGTGTACTCAATGCCCAAAATCAAATGTTGTTTTGGTTTCAAAAGAGCAAATGAAAGAAAAGGGAAATGGTATGGTTTGGTTCAACAAAAGATGCTAAAATCAAAAGCAAAAGTGCACCAAAATGCACAATACACATTCGGCCAAAGAGAGTTTTTGGAGAGGAAAACAAAAATGCCAAAAAGATGATCAAAGGAGAAATTGGCCAACTATTTCTTTCCCCAAGCTACCTATCAAAATTCGGTCACCCCTAGCCATACATGCCAGTCCACATTCATCCACTAAAGGCTTAGGAAACTTTCCAAAACATCCTCCATCCTTCATGCCTTTTGTCCCCTCATCATACCATAACTTCAAGATTCTTATCCCTACTATCAAGCTTTCCTTAATCATATATTCAACTTACCAAAAGAAATAGTCCAACCTATCATAAATAAGTTTGACCGTCCATCAAAGCAAGGATATAAAAATAAACCTTCAAATTGCTAAACATGCTACTCGAACCTCTAACCTCAAGCCAAACTCCATGCGCCATTACCAACTTGCCATGCACTCTTCTTGTGTCACTTATTGCTACTTAAATTAACTTAAGTGCTAAGCTCCTTTAATCCTCTTCTTTAAATAAGCCATACTAAGAATTATTCTACTAAACCGAGCTTACTCAAGACCCCTAATTAAGCCTTATATCATCACGAATAATATCACAGAAATTCAAATACAAGAAAAATAATTCAATCACAAATAACCCCTATTTTGGGATGTTACAAGGTCTATGGCATGTATAGGCTAAATTACTCCTTTTTGATAATTTGTATATATTATATAAAGGGCCATGCGAATATGGCTTTCTTTCTTGCTAGTTTGAGTTACTTAACTATACTTGAGATGTTGCTTATGTGTGTGTATATTCAACTATATTATAAGTTCATTTTGATAGGTGCGTATTCGTGAAATCATGCATGGCATGTGTTTTATACAACGCAAATGAATATTTGTTGAATGACTTATAGGTTTAGTTTAGAAATTATCTCATATTAAGCTATGAGTGAAATCGATTCATTGGTGATTTAATGTAAACTAATTAACTTTAAACATTCGGCCATTACATTTATTTAGTTGGGAAACTTTAAATATTCTTTGGATGTTCACATGAGTGTTCGGCCATGAGAAATGAATGGATAATTTACGAATGTAATGTCTAGCTAAGATATGCCTTTGACTATATGTTATGCATATGAAATGATCATTGCCGAATGTGATTTGCTATATTCCATTGTGAGATAGGTAGGTAAGTAAATGGTATTTTCATATGTGATATTGAAATGGGGAGTATTCATGACTAGAAGTGTATCATATGTTTAATAACAGTATATGCTTGAAGGTATGGTTGAAAATAGAAATGTAATAAATGTTTAAGTACTATATACCTATTCGACCATTGCTTTTAAATGACTATGTGAATTGTAATATGCACGTTGATGTATTAAGTTTAGATGAGATTTACATGTTTATTCGTGATAGTATGAAATGGTATGAATTTATTAAGAGATAGTTCGGATGGAGTGCTTTGACCTGGTATTTAGTTTAGTGATGCCTGTAACCCTAATCCGGCGACGGATATGGGTTAGGGGTGTCACATTTTATTGGTATCAGAGCTACGGTTTAGTCGATTCTTGGACTAACGTAGCGCATGAGAGTCTAGCTATACATGCTATATTTTGTGATGTGATAATGTGATGACTTCTGACAGTGAAATGTGTTCATTTCTTTTATATAGTAATGGATCCTGATCCCGAGCGAGCTATGGCTGATGATGTCGAGAGCGTGGCGCCTGTTCCCACGCAAGGGACCGCGCCAGAGGAATCTTGACTAGCTGCCAGTAATCCTGAAGAGGGGGTTAAACAAGCCTTCTATAGCATGATGAATGATTGGTTCAGTCAGTATATACGAACCAATCCGGCTGTTCAACAACCTCTGAATCCGAACACACCCCCTGTAGTACCGGTGGTACCCCCGATTATAAATTCTGAGAGAGCAAGCAGGCCTCCTGTAACATCCTGGAAAGGGCCTATGCATTTTCGGTTTAATTGTACGAAATGACAAGTCTTAAGCACTATGAATAAATTTTTGGTATTTTTGGAATTCTAGAAAGCATAGAAATGGAAATGAACATTTTGGAAACTGAACATTTTGGAAACACGAACATTTTGGAAACATGAACATTTTGGAAACTTGAACATTTAGGAAACCTGAACATTTCTGGAAACCTGGAAATGTAAGAAAATGGTCAGCAAACAGAGCCGATCGAAAATTTTAGGAAACTTAGAAATGATGCCGAAATGTCAAATTTTAAAGTTCAAAATAGGAAATAAGGGCTAGAGGGCCTTAAAAGAAAAATTTGGAGAAGTTTGACACACAAGCAGGCTTGGAAAAGTGGCACTGAAGATGCCACTTAGGGCCTAAGGAAGTGGCGTCACATGCGGGAAATAGGCTGAGTTCGAGTCACTTGAGAAGCAAATAAATAAGTTTTATTTTTGCTTCCAGAAAATTTGAGGTGGACGGCATGGGTTTCTAGAAAAGGAAGAGTTTTATTTGCATAAATATATGAATAATAAGTGATAAATAAAGGATTTTCTTTTAAGAAAATTGAGGAGATAATTGATGGATTAAAGGCTTTGATCTTTTAAATAAAAGAGATAATATTATCAAAAGAGGAGTGGTGGCCAAGTAAGGGACTCCTAGGCTGATAATTTCGGCTATAAAAGGAGGGCGGGAGGGCTACTCATCAACGTTTGCTTTCTTCCTCCTCTGTGCCGAAATTTTCCTAGCTCTCTCCCCTCTCTCTGCGAATTTTTCTTTAAGCAAAATCCATCTCCTCTTCTTCTATTTTCTTCTCTGTTTCTCTTTGTCAAAGCCGAATCTTTGTTGATTCTAAGTAAAGGAGCAATCAACTACGACATCTAAAGGGGTCTACAATGTCGAATATAAGGATCAAGGATCTAAGGTAAGATAAATTCATTTGATTAAAGGTTATGATGTATGTGTTAGATTAAATCTAACATGAAGATTTCGACATGACATATAGGGCAAGGAATCCTCTTGATTTGGAAAGCGTAAGGTAAGTACATAGATCTAATCGGCCAAGGCTTATTTTTGGTATTTAGAATTATTTTCATTGATCCAAAAGTCGAAACCGACAAAATTACATGATTTAGTGTTAGCCGATTTCAAGGAAAAGGGATACTAGTAATTTTTGGGAACTTGATCAATCCAATCGGCAAACAAGGTAAGTATTAGTAATACCATTCCTATTAGGATTTGGTTTTAAAAGCGAAAAGGGTATTAATTTGGTTATATATGGGCCGAATATAGGAGTTAAAAATCTAGATCGTTGGATTGGGATTTTCGGAATCTCAAGGAATCCAATAAGCGAATCAGGTGTGTACCCATACTAATCTTCAATATATTGTATGGCAATTATTAATTATATGAATATGCATAAGAATGTGAATGTGGTCAAGTACCACAAATGAAAGAGTACTCAAGACGTTTCCTACTTACGATAGGATTATGAATATGTTATATTTTGAACATGTGAATAGTAACATGAATGAGAAATGTGTATGTTATATATGTTATAAAATTCATGGGGCATTCGGGATATATGAGAAAGGGGAAGAAGGTGTTGACTTCGGTCTCACCAACGGAATATGGTGACTACGGTCACAAAATTTGAATATGGTAACTTCGGTTACATTATCCGAATTCGGTAACTTCGGTTACATTATTTGAATATGGTGTCTAATGACACAAATTATATGGACGATGTGCACGCCGATCGCAATGATCGCTTCGATGGTGTGTAGCGGATGGAGGGTTGACTTAGTAGTCCACGGTGTGTGACCGAGTGCGGGTGGTGTGTAGCGGATGGACAAATAGGCTTGGGTTTGGGTTGCATCATTTATTTTATATGAATATGAATTTGATATGAACATGTATGCCTGATTTGTTGAATGTTAGTATGATGTACACATTGATTCTGTTGACTCACCCGTTGTGGGAACATTTTTGAGTGATGAACAGTGGATGATCGGGACGGTAGACCTTGAGGTGGCCATGCTTCACTTGAAGATTTTATTTGGAATTTGGACTTTATATTTTCTAAGTACTTTTAATTTATTTTTGGGTTATTTGATGTAATAAGGCCATAAGGCCCAAGTGGATTTCTTTATTTTGCTTTACTTTTAATTATCATGTTACGAACTATTCTAAATTAAGTTTAAGAAAAAAATGATTTCTTTAAAAATAAACCCTAAAATTATCTTGTCACCTAAATTAAAATTGGACTTTCGAAATTAGTTAAATGGGTTTCCCAACCTAAGCCCAATCCAAAACAATATTTCCTAAAATTTTACAAATTTTCTCTAAGTAATGAAGAATTCGAAAACCGGTTTACTTAAGGAACATACCAGATCCGGTCCAGGCTCGTGGGCCGGGTGTGGGGTGTTTCAGCTCCGATTGATCGCATTAGAAAACACGGGGCTTAAGAGTTTAGAGCCGAAGACGATGATGATGCTGAGCGAGCTAAATTTTGGCTCGATAATACTATTCATGTCTTTGATGAGCTATCGTGCACACCTGATGAGTGCCTGAAGTGTGCCATATCATTATTACGGGATTCCGCCTACTATTGGTGGAATACTCTTGTATCAGTTGTTCCAAAGGAAAGAGTTACCTGGGACTTTTTTCAGACGGAATTCCATAAGAAATACATAAGTCAGTGCTTCATAGACTCTAAACGTAAAGAATTTCTCGAGCTCAAGTAGGGTCGTATGACCGTATCCGAATACGAGCGCAAGTTTGTGAGACTTAGTCGCTACGCTCGTGAATGTGTTTCATCCGATTTGCTATGTGCCTGGGAGATTCGAAGATGGTTTAAACGAAGATATAAAGCTTCTAGTTGGCATCCTTGAAATAAATGAGTTCGTAGTACTGGTTGAACGAGCTTGTAAAGCTGAAGAGCTAGGAAAGGAAAAGCGGAAAGCCGAGTTTGAAGCTAAAGACTTCCGAAAGAGATCTACGAGTAAATTTTCTCAAATGGCAATGAAGAAGTTCAAGAATGATGGTAGCCAGTCCAAACCTAACACCAGGATTTCTATACGAGAACGACCACCAGTGAGTTCTCGGGCTACATCAGTTGCTAGTGTTGGCAATGCTCGACCAAGCAAACCAGAGTGTCAGCAGTGCGGCAGATGACATTTCGGCGAGTGTTGGAGTAAATATATTAATCGCACTTGTTATAAGTGTGGTTCGCGGGATCATTTCATTCGGGATTGCCCGGAGACCGCTGAAAAGGGTATTGCTCAGAGTGCAAGACCGAGCAACACTACAGCTAGAGGTAGACCATCTCGTATTATGGGAGGTAGGAGTGGTGCTCAGAGGGGGACTTCAGATGCAGCTATTCGATCAGAGGCTCGTGTACCGGCTAGAGCTTATGCCATCCGTGCTAGAGAGGAGGCTTCATCTCCAGACGTCATTACCGGTATTTTCACTCTCTTTGATACTAGTGTAACTGCTCTGATTGATCCCAGTTCAACTCATTCGTATGTGTGTGAAGCATTAGTATCTAGTAAAACTCTACCTGTTGAGTCTACTGAGTTTGTGATTCGGGTTTGGAACCCCCTGGGTCGATGTGTACTAGTTGATAGAGTGTGCAAGAATTGCCCTTTAATGATTCGAGACTCATTTTTCTGGCTGATTTGATGTTGTTACCATTTGACGAGTTCGATATCCTCGGTATGGATTGGTTAACTATACACGACGTAGTAGTGAATTGCAGACGAAAGACTATTGATTTGAGGTGCCAGAATAACGAGATAATTCGAATTGAATCTGCGGATTTGAATGGGCTACCAACTGTGATATCTTCAATGTTGGCTCGACAGTATTTGAGAAAGGGTTGCGAAGCTTATCTTGCGTATGTGATTGACAGCAAGGTAACTGAAAAGAAGATTGAATCTGTACCGGTTGTTGGTGAGTATCCGGATGTGTTTCCGGAGGAATTACTGGGATTGCCACCCGTTCGTGAGGTAGAGTTTGGTATTGAGCTAGTGCCAGGGACCACTCCGATTTCGGTAGCTCCGTATAGAATGGCACCGACTGAATTAAAAAAGTTAAAGGCTCAGTTGCAAGAATTGACAGATAGAGGTTTTGCCCGACTGAGTTTCTCTCCCTGGGGTGTGCAAGTTCTATTTGTGAAAAAGAAGGACGAAACTTTGAGAATGTGCATCGATTATCGATAACTCAATAAGGTGACCGTAAAGAATAAATATCCGTTGCCACGTATTGATGATTTATTGGATCAGCTTAAGGGAGCCTCGGTGTTCTCAAAAATTGATCTAAGGTCAGGGTATTATCAGTTGCGAGTTAGGGACTCGGATATACCAAAGACTCCTTTTCGGACAAGATACGGTCATTATGAGTTCTTGGTGATGCCGTTTGGACTCACTAATGCTCCTGCTGTTTTCATGAATCTGATGAATCGGGTATTTAGACCGTATCTAGATCGATTTGTAGTGGTATTCATAGATGACATACTGATCTATTCACGTGACGAAACCGAGCATGCTGAGCATTTGAGGCTGGTATTACAGATTTTGCGTGATAAGCAGTTGTACGCGAAATTCAGCAAATGTGAGTTTTGGTTGAATGAAGTTAGCTTCCTGGGGCATGTCATTTCAGCATCGGGTATTCGGGTTGACCCGAGTAAAATCTCAGCTATACTGGATTGGAAACCTCCGCGGAATGTTTCTGAGGTTCGTAGCTTTCTAGGACTTGCCAGATATTATAGACACTTCGTGAAAGGGTTTTCTATGATAGCATCACCGATGACAAAGCTATTACAGAAAGACGTTAAATTCGAATGGTTAGAAAGGTGTCAGAAGAGTTTTGATCAACTGAAGACCTTATTAACGGAAGCTCCAGTGCTTGTTCAGCCAGAGTCGGGTAAGGAGTTCGTTGTTTTCAGTGATGCATCCTTAAATGGGCTGGGTTGTGTTTTGATGCAGGAGGGTAAAGTTGTAGCCTATGCTTCGAGACAGTTGAAACTGCACGAGAGGAATTATCCGACGCACGACCTTGAATTGGCTGCTATAGTTTTTGCTTTAAAAATATGGTGTCACTATCTATTCGGTGAGAAATGCCACGTCTATTCGGATCACAAGAGTCTAAAGTATTTAATGACTTAGAAGGATCTGAATTTGAGACAGCGACGATGGTTAGAACTGTTGAAAGACTACGAGCTTGTGATTGATTATCACTCGGGAAAGGCTAATGTGGTTGCCGATGCACTTAGCTGAAAGTCACTATTTGCTCTACGCGCAATGAATGCGGATATAGCTATGACCGATGATGGTGTGATCATTGCAGAATTGAAAGCGAGACCACCGTTTGTACAACAGATTCGTGAAGCTCAAGAGGTTGATGATGATTTAAAAGTAAAAAGGAGTCATTGTGGCTCGTGTGCGAATTGATTTTCGAGATAGATTTGAAGGATGTCTACGGTTTAAGAATCGGATATGTGTGCCTAAGAACCCTGAATTGATTCAAATGATTTGTGACGAAGCTCATAATAGTAGATTGTCAATTCATCCGGGTAGCACGAAAATGTATAACGACCTGAGACAGCATTACTGGTGGCATGGTATGAAACGAGACATTTCAGACTATGTGTTGAAGTGCTTGGTATGTCAACAAGTGAAAGCCGAGCATCAGGTGCCATCGGGACTACTCCAACCAATTATGGTACCTGAGTGGAAGTGGGATCAAATCACGATGAATTTCGTATCGGGTTTACCATTGACGTCGAGTAAGAAAGATTCAATCTGGGTTATTGTTGATAGATTGACGAAATCGGCCCATTTTATTCGGGTATGTACGGATTTCTCACTTGATAAGTTAGCTGAGTTGTACATATCGCAGATCGTACGATTACACGGAGTACCTGTTTCTATTGTTTCGAATAGAGATCCGAGGTTCACATCGCAGCTTTGGAAGAAACTGTAGGATGCTTTAGGTACCAAGTTACATTTCAGTATAGCTTTTCACCCTCAGTCGGATGGTCAATCTGAGCGTGTTATTCAAATACTCGAGGATATGTTGAGATGTTACGTTCTTGAGTTTGAAGGTATATGGGAACGATACCTACCTTTGATTGAATTTACGTACAACAACAGCTTTCAATCAAGTATTAAAATGGCACCCTATGAAGCATTGTACGGTCGAAAATGTCGTACACCTTTTGTAACACCCCAAACCCGGCCCATTCGTTACGATCAAATTTGAAATGCCACTGCGGAAAAACGTTTGAAGACTGATTTCACTTTTGGGAAAAACATTAAAAATTTTGCCATTTGAAAACCATGTCCAATTAAAAATTCTAAATAATATAAGCTTGATAAAAATATCCAAATTAAAACTTTATTATAAGCTTTTAAAATATAAGTTGCCAAAATTAAAAGCACTTCCAAATAATAATTTAATAGTCGTCTAGCTTAAACATAATAAAAATGTTTAATCACTTTAATGGGCCTTATTACAATAAACACTTAATCAAAATACTGAAAATATAACTACTTAATTAATTAAAATATCTTTCTGCATGGAAATCGCATGCATGGCCACCTTTGTATCCACTCCAACCCGGTCCGAAATCACGATCACTGCGATGTTTAATAAAAATTGGGTGAGTCATACAAACTCGATTGTGTAATTAATCCATCGAATTCCACCCACATGTTAACCACATATTAACTCATATATCGATATCAATTATCAAATTCACATGTTATCACATTCTCAGGCTTGGCCCATATTCATATCACAATCATCTAATAGGGTAGTTAACCACATAATTTCCACATACTTTGGGCTTAGCCCATTTCCACTGTGATCCACATTCATATACTGGGCTTGGCCCATTTCCACATATGTTCACATACGAAATCATGCAATTATGAAGCCCAACCCAAACCTAGGGTCCATCCGCTACACACCCCCTTATCCAACCTACCACACACGGGGATTATCAAATCACCCTCTCTTTTTCACTCCAAAGGCAATCACTGCCGTCCACGTGCAATTAAGCACAATAGTCCACAAGGCGACCTCAGTCAGCGGCAATCCACGATGTATCCGTAGCTAACACCAAAACCATGATGGGACACATAGTCACTCATCAACCACGATATGGCACATAGCCGATATCAACCACGATGAGGCACATAGCCACTCATCAAGCCACGCGAACTAAATCGCAATTAATCCACAACGTGACCTCGATCCAACGTCAATCCACGATATAGCTCAAGGCTAACATCAAACCACGTACTCGAAGTACACCCGTACCTTCTTTCATATCCCAACCCATGCACATGCCACATAAAATAATGATACAATGTAATGATGCATGAGCATGTTCATCAAGCATATTATCACATATTCATATTAATAATCACATATCATCAGGTTTGGTACTTACCGGATTATCGACATACCCCTTGAGGTATCCTTATCACAATTTCCATCGCACTAGTTAGCACATTCATAATACATACGGTTCACATACATATCATATACCCGAAAACGGTGGGTTAATCACACACCGATCACTTGGAGAACTATGCTTTTGATCACGATGCTATCACTAGGCGATACTACGGCTATTTGCCTACTTTCTTATTCTAATTTGGTCTACACCCGGTGGCCAATCCCTAACCGCCGAGACAGATCTCTTCTTAAACTTGGGATAGAGACCTTCCCTTTCCTTCTTGAATGGTATTCGCCTCCATCAACACACTTAATCAGAACAATCGATTTAATCATCAATATACGAATTCTTAACCAAATATCCATAACTTATCATACTTACCGAAAGGGTCTTGAAATCCCGAAAAGCTTGATCTAATGCTTAGATCCTTAATCCCTACATTTGATTAATCACCTACTACTTTAATAAAAAGCCATTCGGCCGTAAATCCAAATCCTAGTAGGATTAGTATACTTAAACTTACCTTGTTGTCGTTTGACTTAAGAATCAAGTCTTGAAATCTCTGCTATACTCTTCTTGCATTCGGCCAAGCATTGAATCAATTAACTTGGTTAGTTTTTGCCTTTTGAATAATTAATGAACACATATATTTACCAAAAATGGCCTTGGCCGAATGCTATAGACACTTACCTTGTGGATTTTAAATCCCGAAACTCACCGAATAACTAGGGAACACGTGGCCTATGGTGTACCTTCGGGAAAAGAACTTCTCCTTCCTTGTAGTCGACACTTAGTAAATCCTGAAAGATCTCTTCAAAGTTTCGGCAACAAGATATTAATGGGGTTAGTCCTCGATTTCGGCAAATCTTAAGAAAAAAGGATGAAACCGAATGAGATCTTACCCTTACTTGAAGAAATCGATTACACCTTCACTTCAACCTTCAGAGATTCGGCTATGGCTAGATGATGATCTCACAACTTTCGGCTTTTGGAGGGATTAGAAAGAAATGAGAAGGAAGAATAAAGATGGAGGGTTCGGCTAGATCACAAGGTATTTCGGCTTGGCAAAAATAAAAAAAGAAGAAGATTTGGTGAAGAGAATTCGGCAGAGGCTTTCAAAGAACAGATAATAATGCAGAATGGCCTCTCTTTTCCTTTTATAGCCGAAATTATCATCTAAGGAGTCCCTTACTTGGCCACCACTCCTCTATCTGATAACTTTATCCTTTAATTATCATAAATAAAAGAGTTTAAATCCAACATTTATCTCTTCAAAATAATCCAATTTAAAAAATCCTTTATTTATCACCCTTTTTAATCGAATATTTATGAAAATAAAACACCTCCTTTCTAGAAGCATGTGTCGTCCACCTCGGTCTTACGGAAGCAAAAATAAAACCTCCTTTATTTGCTCCCCAAGTGACTCGAACTCGGCCCATTCCTCTTGCATATGTCGCCATTTCCATAGGCCCTAAGTGGCATCTTCAGACCACTTTTCCAAGCTGTTTGTGTGTCAAATTTCACAAACTTTTTCTTTAAGGCCACCTTGCCTTAATTTCCCCTTTAAACCTTAAAACTCTTCATTTCTAGGTCATTTCTAAGTTTCCAAAATTTTCGATCGGCTCTGTAAACTTGACATTTCCTTACATTTCCAAGTTTCCAAAAATGTTCACTTTCCATTTTCCTTACATTTCCTAGTTTCCAAAAATGTTCACCTTCCATTTTTAAACTTAACATTTCCATACATTTTCGGGTTTCCAAAAATGTTCATTTCTAACTTATTTTCACTCATTTACTGGTTTCCAAAAATATTCAAAATTTATTCATAATACTTAAAACATGTCACTTCATACAATTAAACCGAAAATGCATAGGCCCTATTTTAGGATGTTACAGTTCTACCCTCCTTAAAAATAATTTCGTCCTCGAAATTACTTATTAACGAATAATCGTACCTCTTAACTCACCGCACTACACTTATGCTGCGCACTCTGATCTTAATAGAGTCATCATACTTCCTAGGCACAATTTTTTAAGTTCACATCCAGGGTTTCAAGCATTTTACTAGCAACACAAGAATGAATTATCTCTAAAGTAATAAGTAATATTCCAAAACAAGGAACTTACCCGCTATCACATCCTTGGTTGCCTCGCATCCAAACCTTCAGCTCCTCTGTCGGGTGTTCCACGACCTTGGCCTCGAGCCCTATCCATCACTTGAGGACATTTCTTAACCAAATGAGCCTTAGATCCACACCGGAAACATTCCTTACTATTTCCCCAACATTCTCCTGTGTGAGTTCTCCCACACCAAGCACAGGAACGATTCTGATTCTCAAAAACTGGCACAGGTGCACGTATAGAATTCTCGATCCTTGTTCTTTTCCGAACATCTTCAAATGATGCTGACGGTCCAAAACTTCTCTTATTCCCGTTCCTTTCCTTATCTCGGTTTTCTCTTACAGTCTTCTTAACTTCTTCAGCGATCTGAGCTTTCTCCACTAGAATGGCGAAATCCCTTTCTCTGTGCGGAGCAATCAACTCTCGTAGCTCATCACGCAACCCATCTTCGAATCAGACACACCTTTCGTAGTTAGTGGCTATGATCCCCTTGGCATACTGACTTAACCGCACAAATTCAGCTTCATACTCTGCTACCGACTTACTTCCTTGTACCAAGTTTAGAAATGCCTTCCTTTGCGAGTCTAAATAACTAGCTCCAACATACTTCCCTTCGAACTTAACCTTAAAATAATTCCAATTCAATCGATCTGCCGGGACACCTTGTTTGACAGTGAGCCACCATCGATAAGCTTCGTCTCGGAGCAACGAGACAGCGCCTTTCATCTTTTCCTCATCAGTACAGTCCAAATCGTCCATTATTCTTTCGACTGCTTCCAACCAATACTCCGCTACGTTCGGAGCTACTCCAGATACTCCTCTAAAAACTTCAGCCCCGTTGGACCTAAGCCTTTTCGATCACCGACTTCGAGCTCCACTTCTCATGCTAGCTCCCGCCACACGTTCTAGTACTCGCAACATAGCTCGCGACATCGCTTCATCTTCTCCTATCGGATCTTGATCCTTCGTGCTCACAATGACGACGGCGGCACATCGTTTTCGACCCATGGCGGACCCTCACCGGTTCCGATCATCGCCATTCTACCTCTACCACGTCCACGACGACCACGTCCCCTAGAACTCATTTCTAACGTCGCGACTTATCGATTAAAAAGTTTTATGTATCGGACTTTTGTTCCACTTATTAACCGCGAACAATTTTATGATATAAAGATATTTAGAAGTAGTTCTTTCGATCACACAAAGGTTGATTCAAGTTCACTACTCTAATTGAGAGTCACACTCACATTCATAGAGCAGAGACACATTCATTCATCAACAAGAACACATTCATTCAGTGGGATCTACCACACACATTCACTATCCAGGACATTTACGCCTGTTCCTATCCTGTGGGTATTTTCGTCATTTGTCCTACAGTGGTATTTTGGTAATAAATTGGGGTCAATTCGAAAATATTTTTCAAATTAGAGGTATTTCAGAATCTACAAAATCTCTGGGTTATTTTGTTTTCCAAATCAGAGGTGTTGCAAAAATTTCAGAAATCGAGGTTATTCCGGTAATTTTGGAAGTTAGGGGCATTTTCGTAAATTTTCCAAATCAGGGTATCTTGTTATTTGTAAAACAAAAGTTTTTGGTATTTTTGTAAAGTAGAAATATTGTAGCAAACGTCAAGGGTATTTTTTGAAAATCTTAAGAACTAAGGGTATTTTAGTAATTTACAATACAGGGGCATTTTTGTAATTTTGTAAATTGAAGATATTTTGGAAAAAAAATTTCACAATAATCTTTTACTACAATTAAAAGGGTAATTTAGGGATTTTAAAACTAGGGTTTTTATAAAACTGCATGGCTAGTCCCTTTCGGGTTTTAATTATCGGGTTTAGCCCGTGAATAAGTCCTCTTGGTTAGGGTGAACCGTAGCTACGCACTGCAGGATTCGAGTAGAGAGGAGGTGAGTCGCTAGGACCGCTTAAATACCAAGCTCTCATCGAATCCACTCCTAGACATGCGCACAATGATTTGCAACACCCTAGCTCGGCGACTTACTTCACAAGTTTGTTTAATAGTCCTTAAGTCTTATGCATGTGTTTGAGTGCCCTAGCCCTAGGGTTCAATAGCCCTAATATTCTAATCTACGAGCCCAAATAAGCCCATAACAGTTCACATAAACAAGTCACTTCAATAATTAGAAGTACTTACCAGTGGACTTGGGTAGGAGATACAGGTGCCATGCTAGAATAACCTGAAAAGTTTATGAAAGCCCATACTTTTGAAAAGCCCATCTTTGAAAAAATTATTTTTGGACCCAAAACCCTCAAGGCCGAGTTTTGAACCGGGCTCGATACTAAATCAGTAACATCCCAAACCCGCCCATTCGTTCTAACCGAATTTGAAATGCCACATGGAAAAATGTTTGAAGACTGATTTCACTTTTAGGAAAAACATTAAAAATTTTGTCATTTGAAAACCATGTCCAATTAAAAATTCTAAATAATATAAGCTTGATAAAAATATCCAAATTAAAACTTTATTATAAGCTTTTAAAATATAAGTTGCCAAAATTAAAAGCACTTCCAAATAATAATTTAATGGTCGTCTAGCTTAAACATAATAAAAATGTTCAATCACTTTAATGGGCCTTATTACAATAAACACTTAATCAAAATACTGAAAATATAACTACTTAATTAATTAAAATATCTTTCGCATGGAAATGCTTCGCATGGCCACCTTTGTATCCACTCCAACCCGGTCCAAATCACGATCACCTGCGATGTTTAATAAAAATTGGGTGAGTCATACAGACTCAGTGTGTAATTAGTCCACTGAATTCCACCCACATGTTAACCACATATTAACTCATATATCAGATATCAATTATCAAATTCACATGTTATCACATTCAGGCTTGGCCCATATTCATATCACATTCATCTAATAGGGTAGTTAACCACATAATTTCCACATACCGGGCTTAGCCCATTTCCACACCGATCCACATTCATATACCTGGGCTTGGCCCATTTCACATATGTTTACATACGAAATCATGCAATTATGAAGCCCAACCCAAACCTAGGGTCCATCCGCTACACACCCCTTATCCGACCTACCACACACGGGGATTATCAAATCACCCTCTCCTTTTCACTCCAAAGGCAATCACTGCCGTCCACGTGCAATTAAGCACAATAGTCCACAAGGCGACCTCAGTCAGGGGCAATCCACGATGTAGCCGTAGCTAACACCAAAACCACGATGGGACACATAGTCACTCATCAACCACGATATGGCACATAGCCGATATTAACCACGATGAGGCACATAGCCACTCATCAAGCCACGCGAACTAAATCACAATTAATCCACAACGTGACCTCAGTCAACGTCAATCCACGATGTATCTCAAGGCTAACATCAAACCACGTACTCGAAGTACACCCGTACCTTCTTTCATATCCCAACCCATGCACATGCCACATAAAATAATGATACAATGTAATGATGCATGAGCATGTTCATCAAGCATATTATCACATATTCATATTAATAATCACATATCATCGGGTTTGGTACTTACCGGATTATCGACATACCCTTGAGGGTATCCTTATCACAATTTCCATTGCACTAGTTAGCACATTCATAATACATACACAATTCACATACATATCATATACCCGAAAAACGGTAGGTTAATCACACACCTGATCACTTGGAGAACTATGCTTTCGATACTAATGCTATCACTAGGCGATACTATGGCTATTTGCCTACTTTCTTGTTCAATATTTGGTCCACACCCGTGGCCAATCCCTAGCTCGAGAGACAAATCTCTTCTTAAAACCGGGATAGGACCTTCCTTTCCCTTCTTGAATGGTATTCGCCTCCATCAACACACTTAATCGTAACAATCGATTTAATCATCAATATACGAATTCTTAACCAAATATCCACAACTTATCATACTTACCGAAAGGGTCTTGAAATCCGAAAAGCTTTATCTAATGCTTAGATCCTTAATCCCTACATTTGATTAATCACCTACTACTTTAATAAAAAGCCATTCGGCCAGTAAATCCAAATCCTAGTAGGATTAGTATACTTAAACTTACCTTGTTGTCGTTTGACTTAAGAATCAAGTCTTGAAATCTCTCGCTATACTCTTCTTGCATTCGCCAAGCATTGAATCAATTAACTTGGTTAGTTTTGACTTTTGAATAATTAATGAACACATATATTTACCAAACATGGCCTTGGCCGAATGCTATAGACACTTACCTTGTGGATTTTAAATCCCGAAACTCACCGAATAACTAGGGAACACGTGGCCTATGGTGTACCTTCGGGAAAAGAACTTCTCCTTCCTTGTAGTCGACACTTAGTAAATCCCGAAAGATCGCTTCAAAGTTTTGGCAACAAGATATTAATGGGGTTAGTCTTAGATTTCGGCAAATCTTAAGAAAAAGGATGAAACCGAATGAGATCTTACCTTTACTTGAAGAAATCGATTGCACCTTCACTTCAACCTTCAGAGATTCTGCTATGGCTAGATGATGATCTCACAACTTTCGGCTTTTGGAGGGATTAGAAAGAAAAGAGAAGGAAGAATAAAGATGGAGGATTCGGCTAGATCACAAGGTATTTTGGCTTGGCAAAAATAAAAGAAGAAGAAGATTTGGTGAAGAGAATTCGGCAGAGGCTTTCAAAGAACAGACAATAATGCAGAATGGCCTCTCTTTTCCTTTTATAGCCAAAATTATCATTTAAGGAGTCCCTTACTTGGCCACCACTCCTCTATCTGATAACTTTATCCTTTAATTATCATAAATAAAAGAGTTTAAATCCAACATTTATCTCTTCAAAATAATCCAATTTAAAAAATCCTTTATTTATCACCCTTTTTAATCGAATATTTATGAAAATAAAACACCTCCTTTCTAGAAGCATGTGCCGTCCACCTCAGTCTTCTGGAAGCAAAAATAAAACCTCCTTTATTTGCTCCCCAAGTGACTCGAACTCAGGCCCATTCCTCTTGCATATGTCGCCATTTCCATAGGCCCTAAGTGGCATCTTCAGACCACTTTTCCAAGCCTGTTTATATGTCAAATTTCACAAACTTTTTCTTTTAAGGCCACCTTGCCTTAATTTCCCCTTTTAAACCTTAAAACTCGTCATTTCTAGGTCATTTCTAAGTTTCCAAAAATTTTTGATCGGCTCTGTAAACTTGACATTTCCTTACATTTCCAAGTTTCCAAAAATTTTCACTTTCCATTTTCCTTACATTTCCTAGTTTCCAAAAATGTTCACCTTCCATTTTTAAACTTAACATTTCCATACATTTTCAGGTTTCCAAAAATGTTCATTTCTAACTTATTTTCACTCATTTCCGGGTTTCCAAAAATATTCAAAATTTATTCATAATACTTAAAACATGTCACTTCATACAATTAAACCGAAAATGGATAGGCCCTATTTTAGGATGTTACACCTTTATATTGGACTGAGCTAAGTGAAGGCAAGATACACGGGGTTTATTTAATCAGAGAGACTGAGCAGAAAGTAAAAGTAATTCGAGAAAGTTTGAAAGCCGCCTCAGATCGTCAGAAGTCGTATGCGGACTTGAAACGTAAAGATATAGAATTCCAGGTGGGTGACCGAGTATTTTTGAAAGTCTCAGCGTGGAAAAAGATACTGAGATTTGGTCGTAAAGGAAAGCTGAGTCCGCGATTTATTGGGCCGTATGAAGTTATTGAACGTATTGGGCCGGTTGCATACAGACTCATGTTGCCATCTGAGCTAAACAAGATTCACAATGTTTTTCATGTATCGATGCTTCGACGATACCGATCCAATCCTTCTCATGTGATCAGCCCAACAGAGATTAAAATTTAACCCGACTTGACTTACGAGGAAGAACCGATTCGTATCTTAGCTCGTGAAGTAAAAGAATTACGAAATAAGAAAATCCCGTTAGTTAAAGTTATGTGGCACAAGCATGGGGTTGAGGAAGCAACGTGGGAACTTGAAGATTCTATGAAAGAATGCTACCCACAATTATTCAACGGTAAGATTTTCGGGGACGAAAATCCCTTAAGGGGGGAGAGTTGTAACAGCCCGAATTTAGCCCTAATCGAAACGGTGGTTTCGGGACCACGAATCCGGGTTAGATAAATATTTTTATATTTAATTTGATATCTATGTTATGTGTTTGAGCATGTCCTAAAATATGGTAGGTTAATTAAATCATTTGAATGCTTAATTTTAGATAAGGGATTAAATAGCATAAGTAGTAAAGTAGTCAATTATTAAATAGAGTGATTGAATTAAATTGTTTTCTTTTGCATGAGGATTTAGGTTGCAAATTTACCTTTTGGAAAGATAGTGGACGGCATTGACTTTAAAAATGTAGTGGGAGTGTTTAATTATATTATATAATAAATAATATGTTATGAAATAATATTATAATAAGATGATAACATTAAAATAAGAAAAACAAAAGTAAAAATATCATCATCTTCTTCCTCATCACCAAAAATAAAAGAAGAAGAGAGGAGTTTAAGCTCTCAACCATTCGGCATTTGCATGTTCAAATAAGGTGAGTGATTGAACTTAGTTTTGTTAATTTTAACATTTTTGAGGTTGTTGCCATGTAATTTAGCTAGCCCATACCCGAATTCTTGATTTGGTTGTATAATTCGAGTGTTGCCATGGATGGAAATTTGGTGTTTGTGTGGTTAATGATAGAATAGGATATAAGCATGCTAGATTAATAAGATTTTCTTTAGAATTTTTATGGAGTTTAGTATAAGGATGAATTTATAAAAGAAAATTCTTGAAAGGACTAAATAGCAAGATAAATGGAAGAAATGAGTTGATAGAGGGGCTATGAATATTCGGCCCTTAATAGGTGTGGTTAAATTCTTGATATTTTGTATTTTGAGCTATAAGGACTAAATTGTAAACATTGTAAATGTTGGGGGTAAATAGTAATTTGCACAATTAAGTATTTATGGATTAAATTGAATGGAAATGTATTTAAATGAGTTTAATTTGAACTTAATTAGATAAAGAACAAAAGGAAACGGGACTGGATCTTGGAAAAGCAAAGTTAAACGAATAGCCGGGAAGCTTAATTCGTCTATTTCCGAGGTAAGTTTTAAACAATTGGATTGATTTGAATTTTATTTTGTACTATGCGCATATGTTAAAGGATTTTAAGCAAGTTAATTGTCATAATGCCGAATGTGAAGATGAATTTAACCTGAAGTAGCCGAATGTAATACTTGATTTAGATGAGTTGTTGAATATGTTTTTATGCAATACAAGATGGTTTAGGAAAAGATGATACGAAAGGTGATTATTTGAAGATGATGAATATGTGTTAAATATATATATAAATGTGAGCCGAATGTGATGTATATATATGTGAATAAATGATGTATATGGTTAATCCCTAATTAATAATATGTGTATATATGAATAAAGATTAGAACATATGTGTACTTCTTTGTGAGGAAACATGGGATTGGTGGCACTATGTGTGCGAACTTATACACCGAGAAACCGTGTGTGTGCGATATCGGTTGTCCGAGCACTAAATGTGCGAACTTATACACCGAAGCCTTTGTGTGTGCGATATCGGTTGTAAAGCACTAAGTGTGCGATTCATAAAGTACCGAGCATTAAGTGTGCGAAATCGGTCGATATGCACTAAGTGTGCAAATAAGATGTCCGGGCACTAAGTGTGCGAAACCGGCGGAGGGGCACTAAGTGTGCGATCAACTTTAATATCGATAGGTTGAAATTGGTAAGTTGGTTCTATGAAATTCTATTATTCAAATCTTAAATATATATATATGTAAAGTTCGACTTGAATGGAATGTTATATTCGTTTTTAATTATAATTTTTAATGCTTGAGTTGGTATGAGATATATTTACTAGAGTAATGAAATGTTGCTTAGCTCATTTGGATGATTCAGTTATGTGAGATAGCATATTATGACTTTGTGTTAACGGCTTGAATTTTAGTAGATGAAAATGAGTGATGATAGAAGTGTATTACATATGTATTCGAAACCAAATGTGAGAGTTAATAGGTGATCTATGATGTATTTTACAATGAGTAATGATAAATTTATGTTTACCATTTTTGGATTATATTAATTTGAGTAATATTTATAATATATGATAGATTGTTTAAAACTTACTAAGCTATAATAGCTTACTTGGGTGTTGTTGCTTTTGTTCCTTAGATTTTTAAGGTGGAAGCTCGAGCTCAGGGATCATCTTGAAGCCAATCAGATTATCATCAAATTTGGTATCTTTTTGTATTTGAACCTAAGGTCTATGGCATGTATAGGCTAAATTACTCCTTTTTGATAATATGTATATATTATATAAAGGGCCATGCGAATATGGATTTCTTTCTTGCTAGTTTGAGTTACTTAACTATACTTGAGATGTTGCTTATGTGTGTGTATATTCAACTATATTATAAGTTCATTTTGATATGTGCGTATTTGTGAAATCATGTATGGCATGTGTTTTATACAACGCAAATGAATATTTGTTGAATGACTTATAGGTTTAGTTTAGAAATTATCTCATATTAAGCTATGAGTGAAATCGATTCATTGGTGATTTAATGTAAACTAATTAACTTTAAACATTCGGCCATTACATTTATTTAGTTGGGAAACTTTATATATTCTTTGGATGTTCACATGAGTGTTCGGCCATGAGAAATGAATGGATAATTTACGAATGTAATGTCTAGCTAAGATATGCCTATGACTATATGTTATGCATATGAAATGATCATTGCCGAATGTGATCTGGTATATTCCATTGTGAGATAGGTAGGTAAGTAAATGGTATTTTCATATGTGATATTGAAATGGGGAGTATTCATGACTAGAAGTGTATCATATGTTTAATAACAGTATATGCTGGAAGGTATGGTTGAAAATAGAAATGTAATAAATGTTTAAGTACTATATACCTATTCGACCATTGCTTTTAAATGACTATGTGAATTGTAATATGCACGTTGATGTATTAAGTTTAGATGAGATTTACATGTTTATTCGTGATAGTATGAAATGGTATGAATTTATTAAGAGATAGTTCGGATGGAGTGCTTTGACCTGGTATTTAGTTTAGTGATGCCTGTAACCCTAATCCGGCGACGAATATGGGTTAGGGGTGTCACAGGGACGGTTTTGGGTTTCCAAGTGCTCGGTTGGATCAGTTTTCTCAGTTCAGCTCAACTGGGCCCCTTTACATAATTAATTAACAAAAATTTGTTTAACCCAAATTAAATTAGATCAAAATTAAAGTTAATTATATTATGAATTATACACATAATTTGGACCGTCTCAAGCTGAAAAATTAGTTCGCCTTGATGCTTCAAAATTGCTTCTCAGTGTTGTGCTTCTAGTAGCATCTAGCGAGCTTTTTTTCGCCCTTTGTACAAATTTGCCGAAAATAATCAAAATTAATAAAAAATAATTATTAAATTAATTAAAATTCAAAATGTTGATAATTTAAGTAAAAATAATTATTTTATAATAATTATATATTTTTCGACAAGAAATTTACTGAAACTGCATGAATTTGAATTAAAAAGGGCATGAAAAAGTAGGTATATTTTCGTGTTTCCATGTATGCATGCACAAGATCATCCTGGAAGATGGCGAGAAAGAGACGATTGATGGAAAATGAAGACTGAACCCCATTATGAAGGACGTGGTAAAGAAAGAAATCATTAAGTGGTTAGATGCGGGTATAATTTACCCTATCTCAGGTAGTTCGTGGGTAAGTTCGGTCTAGTGCGTGCCAAAGAAAGGAGGTATTATGGTCATTGAGAACAAGAATAATGAGTTGCTACCGACAAGAATGGTTACAGGATGGAGAATTTCATCTATTACCAGAAGCTGAACAAGGCGACTAGGAACGATCACTTTCCTTTACCGTTCTTGGACCAGATGCTGGATAGACTCACGAGGTGAGACTATTATTGTTTTCTCAATGGATATTCGGGGTATAATCAGATTACAGTAGCACTAGAGGATCAACACAAAACAACATTCACATGCCCGTATGGTACATTTCCATTTAGACACATGCCATTTGGTTTATGTAATGCACCTGCTACATTTTAAAGATGTATGATGTCTATTTTTACTGACATAGTTCAGAAGTATTTGGAAGTGTCTATGGATGATTTTTCAGTATTCGGAGATAAATATGATGATTGCTTAGACAATCTAGCCAAGGTACTTAGGAGAAGCGAAGAAACGAACCTCATACTTAACTGGGAAAAGTACCATTTCATGGTACAAGAAGGTATTGTTCTAGGGCATCGGATAACGAGACATGGAATCGAGGTAGATAAAGTAAAGGTAGATTTTATTGAGAAACTCCCACCTCCAACATCTGTAAAGGGTGTTAGAAGCTTTTTGGGCCACGTCGGTTTCTATTGGAGATTTATTAAGGACTTCTCCAAAATTGCTAAACCCTTTTGCAAATTATTGGAGGAAACGATGTTCAAATTTGATGAGGAGTACGTAAGAGCTTTCAATGATTTGAAGAGTCAATTAGTTTCAGCACCCGTAATCGTCACACAGGACTGGGATTTGAACTGATGCGTGACGCAAGTGACTTTGCGATAGGAGCTGTGATGGGCCAGCGAAGGAATAAGGAGTTACTTGCTATTGTGTTTGCTTTTGACAAGTTTCGAAAGAGTTACTTGCTATTGTGTTTGATTTTGACAAGTTTTGATCTTATCTTGTAGGTACCAAAGTGACTGTCTATACAGACCATTCGACAATTAAGTATTTACTTGCCAAGAAAGACTCCAAGCCGAGATTGATCCGATTGGTACTTCTACTCCAAGAGTTCGATCTAGAAATTCAAGATCGAAAAGGGGTAGAAAGTCAAGTATCAGACCACTTGTCCAGATTGGAGTGGCAAGAAGGGAATTCTCCATTTATACCCATTTAGGAGACATTCCCATATGAACACATACTGAAGGTAAATCATGTCCATAATAACCCTTGGTTTGCTGATATTGCTAACTATTTAGCTTGTGGTTTGATGTCGATTGATAAGACGTATCATCAAAAGAAAAAATTTCTTCACGTGAAGTACTATTTCTCGGAAGAGCCATATTTGTTTAAAAAGTGTGCAGGTCAAATTATCAGGAGATGCGTGGCAGAAGATGAAGTACATAAGATTCTATATCATTGCCATACAACTCCGAGCAGGGAACATTTCGGAGGTACACGTACTGCAGCCAAAGTATTGCAAGCTGAATTCTTTTGGCCTGTAACACCCCTAACCCGTGTCCGACGCCGGACTAGGGTTAAGAGCGTTACCGGACAGATCAAAAACTTTAATCAAAGAATTTATCTAATATCACATCGAATACAATCAAAATGTCCCTCATTGCGGTCAACACGACCTAAAACATGCTTATAAACCGGGTCGGGACTAAACTGAAACACATACGAAATTTCACGGAAATTTAAAACTTTTCTATGTTTCAGAGCCTACACGCCCGTGTGGGCAAGTCGTGTGCCTCCCACGGCTGCTAGACACCCCTGTGTATCCTGCCCGTTGTAACATCCCGAAATTGGGCCTAGTAGGATTGGGCCCAATGGGCCTTGTTTTAAAATTTTTGAGAACGGCATTAATGCAAGTTAGACTTATTAGGTAAGTTATTTTGGAAGGTTAGGGGGCTTCTATGAAGTCCCGGGATCAAATATTAGCTTTGGGGAAATTTTGGTTTTAGGTGGAAAAAAAACCCTGGAAGTTGGCAGGTAGGCCTTAAGAATAAAATGTAGAGGAAAATGACACAAGCGGAGTGTGTGGTGTAGTGGCAAAGTGACGCCACATAAGAGACAAGGGAGTGACGCCAGGGAAGGAAGGAGGTCCAAGGTTCAAGTCTTGGCTTTTGCATTTTGGTTTTCTTTTTACTTGGACCTCAGAATTTGGCTATAGATTTATATTTAGTTGCGCATGGTTTAAGACACAAGAGGAGCTTGTGGCCAAGTGGTTAACAACGTGGATTATGTTGCAAGGAGCCTGGTTCGAATCTCATGAGAAGCAAGGGAGTATTTATTTTATGGTGCAGACGGGAAGAGTTTCAGATTGAATTTAAACTCTCATCGACGAAGGGATCCTACATCGGAAAGATACAAAGAAGGAAGGTGAAGAGCTAGCTATATAAAGAGCATTCCAGAGGAGGGTTGACACACCTTGGAAGGCGTTTGGGCACAGGAGTGGTCGGAGCGCGGATTAACACCGAGTCCTATCGTGTGTAACTCTCTCTCTACTCTAGCCGTAGAGCGGCAAATCTTTGAAGTGCCGGTCACGGCAATAGTAGTTACACGAGCGCGCGAGAGCGCGTGTGGGGCTTCTTCACGCGATAGTTGAGGCCATCGTGTAGTATTCTTGTGGGTTGAAATTTGCTTGGGCCACGATGGGCGAAGGGGGCCCAATGGGTCGTGGGCCCAATATAGTAAAATGTATGATGGTGTAGTATATAGTGAACTAGACTAGGTGAATCTCATAAACGTGGCTAGATTTGTGTTAGGTGGGCCACACGAGCGTGTGGGCCCGAATGGGCCGAAATTGGGCTTTAGGCCCAATAGTCCATTTTGACCAGAAATGGTAGTTGGGTCGCTCGGGGCGACACTGGGCCTTTGGAAAGGCCATTCCAGGTACGAAATTACTGAAATACCCTTAGTGGGTAAATTACCGAAAATGCCCTTGGTGGGTAAATTACCAATATACCCTTAGTGGGTAAATTACCAAAATATCCCTGAAGGGTAAATTACCGAAATACCCTTAGTGCGTAAATTACCGAAAATGCCCTTGGTGGGTAAATTACCAATATACCCTTGGTGGGTAAATTACGAAAATGCCCTTGGTAGGTAAAATTACGGTTATACCCTTAGAGGTTGATTAGGGTGATTATGTTGTTTTATGTCTATCTGATTATGATGGTAATTCATGTTATACTTATATTTGATATATGTCTAGCATACATGACATACTGCATACACGAATTATTATGTCATATTGCATGGGTATGATGAGAGGAGGGGGAAGATGATATCCGTGTCTTTGGGACACCAGTGGTTTGGCACCACCAGTGGTTTGGTACCACAGATTGATTATTGTGACTTTGGGTCACCAGAGGTTTGGCACCTCGGCCTCGTCCCGTGGCTTAGCACCACGATGGGTTGGCCCCACAGTTGATTATACGGGATTGACGCCAGTGATTTGGTATCACACGATGGGTTGGCCCCATCATTGGATTCGTGACTTCGGTCACCAGTGATTTGGTATCACATTCGTGTCTTTGGGACACCAGAGGTTTGGCACCTCATAGCGTCTCGTCCCAGTGGCTTAGCACCACAGTGGGTTGGCCCCACAGTTGATTATACGGGATTGACGCCAGTGATTTGGTATCACACGATGGGTTGGCCCCATCATTGGATTATTCGTGACTTTGGGTCACGGTGGTTTGGCACCACAATTATGGATATCGTGACTTTGGGTCACCGGTGGTTTGGCACCACCGGTGGTTTGGTACCACATGGGGTAGAAATGGAGTGCGGATGGCTAGGTTTGGGTGCATGATATGCATATTTTCATATGAAATTGTGTAAGGGCCTGTTGGATGGGGATTTACACACCGAGTCTCGATGACTCACCCCTTAGTTAAATTTTGCGGGTAATCATTAGATCATGGATTTGGGAGCCGAGGTGGACTCGTGGAGGCCATACATATGTTCACTGTAAATTCGTTTCTTTTAATTGGACTTATTTTTATTTGAGTTTTTGTTATGTAATAAGGCCTTGGGTATTTTATTTGGTTTCACTTTTCAATTTGTTTATTGCTTGTTATTAAATGATCAATATGGGATTTTCCTAAAATGATAATAAACCATTTCTTATTCAAAATTACTTAAACTCGATTTCTCACCACAACTATAAAGAATATGAGCTTTTTAACGAATGCACGGTTTTTAGACATTCCTTTCATGTGACATGCCAGATTCGGTCGTAACGTTTAGGCTGGGTTTGGGGTGTTACACCCGTGGTCGAAACTGACCTCACATCCACGGCTACGAAGCACGCCCGTGTGCCTTGATCGTGGTCGAATCTGACTTCACATCCACGGCCACTAAGCACGCCTGTGTGCTAAGGCCGTGTACTCTTAGGCCATATACTGACTTTCTCACACGGCTACTAGACACGCCCGTGTGTCTTGGCCGTGTGCTATTAGGCTTGCTACTGACTTAGCCCCACGGTCACTAGGCACGCCCGTGTGCCACAACCGTGTGACATTATAGGCCATTTGCATGGCCAAAATGCCACCCACATAGGTCATACCTACAAGCAATGTTTACCAACTCATTTCATGCATATTTATCAACCAATAACACACCAAAACAACCATCCTATCAATACATTCAATATCTATTTCAACCATGCCAACTTTCTAAACCAAGACATATGTATATCAAGTATAATTCATCCAAATGCTCATCCAAAAAATTGACCAAATCACATGCTTCAACCATACCAAAGCATACGTCATATACCACATTCATTAAAACATAATACCAACATTTAATTAGCCAAATCACATGGCTAAATTCACTACATTTACAAGTACAAAAGACTAGCCTATACATGCCATATCTAGCTTTATACATTTCCAAAATGTACCAAAATAGGTTTAGTAGTGTGACGACGATCCTTGACGGTCCCGAGCCTTCAGTAGCTTTGACGACCTATAAAACAGAGAAAATACACACACAGAGTAAGCTTTCCAAAAGCTTAGTAAGTCATATACAAATAATCTTAATATGTAAAGCATATAAGCATATAACCATGTTGGCATAATTCATATACATAGCAAATTTCTCACATATATACTTTGATCCATATCCTTTGCCATGTTTGCCACATTCATCAACTTAAGAATAATAGTAAGATCACATAGGTGTTTACCTTATATACACACTTAGTGTATAAATCAACGTACCTGAAACGGATATGCGATTCACTTAGCCATTCGTATCACAGACTTGCCCGTTGAACCATAAGGAATCTAGTAGGATACTCAGAAAGCTCAGAATGGTCGTACAATGCCAACGTCCCAGACAAGGTCTTACATGTAATCGACTATCGATGCCACTGTCCCAGATAGGGTCTTACACGAATCAATACGATGCCGATGTCCCAGACATGGTCTTACATGTAAAGATCATATCGATGCCAACGTCCCAGACGTGGTCTTACACGTAACGCTCATGTCGATGCCTACATCCCAAACGTGGTCTTACACGTAATGTTCATGTCGATGCCTACGTCCCAGACGAGGTCTTACACGAAATTTCAAATCAATGCCAACGTCCCAGACGTGGTCTTACATGATAAAACAGAATAGATACCTATGTCATGACATAGCTAATCCTATATATTCCTAGGTTCGTACGAGACTTCTCGGACTTAACACTATATCATACATATCTCGGAATTCATATTCAAAGTATCTCATAAGCATTCATTTTCAAAAATAATCATATGAATAAACTCAATTCAATATAACAACATTTATTTGCAATATGACTTACCTCGGATTCGGTTTAACAGAAACAGAAATGACTACTCGGTTACTTTCACTTTCCCGCGATCTAAGTTTGTTTTCCTCGGTTCTTGATCTATACATATTCAGAATTAACCCTTTTATTCACTAACTAATTCAATTCAATCCAAGGACACACATTTAGGGCTATTTGTAAATTAACCCTCACATTTGCACAATTTATCAATTTAGTCCATTTTTATCAAAACATCAAATTCACAAAATCATCACATACTCATGCTTAGCTGAATGTTCATACATCTCATACATTTTCCATGAAGCTTGAAATTTAATCCTTCAAATTACTATTTTCTCAATTTAGCCCTAATTAGCTAAATTCATCAAAATTTCAAGAACAAAGTATGTTCATCTAGCTCAAATCTTTCATTTAACAACTAAACTCATCACAAAGCTCAACATATCATCTATGGTATATCTTATAAACATCATCAATACACAAAATTGAGACATGGGCTTGATAGTAGACTAAGCAACAATCTCAAAAACATAAAAATCATCAAAATCTAAAACCAAAATATACCTTAATTTGACCCCAAGCTAGCCGAATATTAGAAACATTCAAACCCTTTCTTTTCTTTTTTGATTTTCAGTGGAAAAAGATGATAACAATAGCCATTTCATGCTTTTGTTTTATCATTTATAACATAATTATCAAATTCCCTTTTTACCCTTAATGAATCCTTAATAACTAAACATTTAAACTATGGACATACTTGTCCATCTACCATCCACTATCCTTTCAATGGGCCAAATTTCTTTGTAAGGGCTCCAAATTATAAAGACATCATCAATTTGATACTTTCACCTTTAACCATTAAACTTTCATTTTATGCGATTAAGCCCTTTTGTCAAATTAAACACACAGATGGACAAATTAACTTACAAAACTTTAGCACATGCATAATCACTTATCAGAGACACAAAAAATACTATTAAAATAATTTACTGACTCAGAGTTGTGGTCCTGAAACCACTGTTCCGACTAGGGTATAAACCGGACTGTTACAATTCTCCCCCGTTAGGGATTTTCGTCCCCGAAAATCTTACCGTTAAACAAAGTCAGATATTGCTGTCTTATTGAATCTTCCGGCTCCAACGTAGCCTCTTCTATACTGTGCCGATGCCATAACACTTTCACTAACGGTATTTTCTTGTTTCTCAACTCTTTTACTTCACGAGCTAAGATACGGATCGGTTCCTCTTCGTATGACATATCAGATCGAATTTCAATTTCAGATGGGGCAATCACATGTGACGGATCGGATTGATATCTACGGAGCATTGAGACATGAAATACATTATGTATCTTTTCTAGCTCAGAAGGCAACAACAATCGATATGCAACAGGTCCAACTCGCTCAATGATTTTATACGGCCCGATGAATCTCGGACTCAACTTGCCTTTACGTCTGAAACGAAGTACTTTCTTCCATGGTGACACTTTCAGAAATACTTTGTCGCCGATCTTAAATTCTATATCTTTTCGTTTTAAGTCCGCATAAGACTTCGACGATCGATGTCGCTTTCAAACAATCTCGGATCAATTTCACTTTGCATTCGAATCTTTTACCAAATCGACTCCATGTAGCTTATTTTCACCGAGCTCACCCAATACAGAGGTGTACGACATTTACGTCCGTACAGAGCTTCATATGGTGCCATTTTAATGCTCGACTGAAAACTATTATTGTATGCAAATTCAATCAATGGCAAATATTGTTCCCACGAACCATTAAACTCAAGTATACTGACATCTTAACATATCTTCAAGAATCTGAATAATCCGCCGGATTGACCATCCGCTTATGGATGAAAAGTCAGATCTTGAAATGCGATTTCGTGCCTAAAGCTTCTTCCAGTTTCTTCCAGAATCTCGATGTAAGCCTCGGATCTCTATCTGACATAATGGATAGTGGCATCCCGTGTAATCTCACAATCTCAGAAATATAAAGTTAGGCTAATCTATCAAGTGAATAGTCAGATCTTACCGGAATGAAATGGGTAGATTTTGTCAATCGATCAACTACGACCCAAATCGCATCTTTCTTTCTCGGAGTCTGAGGCAATCCGTAAACAAAGTCCATCGTTACTCTATCCCATTTCCACTCAGAATCGTAATCGCTTGTAGCAACCTGCAGACGGAACTTGATGTTCAAACTTTCACTTGTTATTGAGTTAAACATTTCGAAATAAAGTCAGAAATGTCTCGTTTCATACCAGACCACCAATAGAGTTGCTTCAAATCATGATACATTTTAGTACTCCCTGGATGAACAGAAAAACGAGTATCATGTGCTTCACTCAAAATCAATTGAATCAACTCCAGATTCCTCGGAACACAGATACGACCTCGAAATCTCAAACAATCATCAACAACTCGAAATTCAGATTCAGAATTTGAATCACACAGAACCCGTTTCGCTAATAACTCATTATCAGATTTCTGAGCATCACATATCTACTGTATAAACAACGGTTTTGCTTTTAGTTCAGCTATCACAGAATTATCATCAGATAAATCTATCTGAGCATTCAAAGCACAAAGTGCATACAATGATTTTCTACTCAATGCATCAGTAACAATGTTTGCTTTACCCGGATGATAATCTATCACAAGCTCATAATCTTTTAACTGCTCTAGCCATCTTCTTTGACGTAGGTTCAGATCTTTCTGAGTCATCAGATATTTCAGACTTTTATGATCTGAAAACACGTGACATTTCTCACCATACAAATAATGGCGCCAAATCTTAAGTGCAAACACAATCGCAGCTAACTCAAGGTCATACGTCGGATAGTTCTTTTCATGAGGTTTCAGTTGTCTTGAGGCATAAGCTACAACTTTGCCTTCCTGCATCAAAACACATCCTAGACCGTTTAATGAAGCATCACTGTAAATCACAAATTCTTTGCCCGATTCTGGTTGTACTAATACCGGAGCTTCTGTTAACAGAGTTTTCAACTGATCAAAACTTTTTTGACATCTATCCGACCATTCAAATCTTAACATCTTTCTGGAGTAGTTTTGTCAACGGAGTAGCTATCATCGAAAAGCCTTTTACAAATCTGCGGTAATAACCAGCTAAGCCCAGAAAGCTACGGACTTTAGATACGTTTCTCGGAGGTTTCCAATCCAGAATAGCAGAAATCTTGCTCGGATCAACTCGAATCCCAGAAGCTGACACAATATGCCCCAGAAAACTAACCTCATGCAACCAAAATTTACATTTGCTGAATTTCGCATACAATTGCTTTTCTTGCAGAGTTTGCAACACAATCCTCAAATGCTCGGCATGCTTAGTCTCATCCCGTGAATAAATCAATATATCATCTATAAACACCACAACAAATCGATCTAGGTACGGTCTGAAAATTCTGTTCATTAGATCCATAAAAACAGCAGGAGCATTGGTTAGTCCAAATGGCATAACTAAAAACTCGTAATGCCCATACCTCGTTCTAAAAGCATTCTTTAGAATGTCTAAATCTTTAACTCTCAACTGGTAGTATCCCGATCTCAAATCAATCTTAGAAAATATAGTAGCTCCTTTTAACTGATCAAATAAATCATCAATTTTGGGCAACGGATATTTGTTCTTTATTGTCACCTTATTCAACTGACGATAATCAATGCACATTCTCATCGTGCCATCTCTCTTTTTCACAAATAGAACAGGAGCACCCCAAGGTGAGAAACTCAGTCTAGCAAACCCTCTATCAGTTAATTCTTGTAACTGTGACTTTAGCTCCTTCAACTCTGTTGGTTCCATTCTATACGGAGCTATTGAAATAGGTGTAGTACCAGGAAACAACTCAATACCAAACTCAACTTCACGAATCGGAGGCAAACCCGTCAATTCTTCAGGGAACACATCAGAAAACTCACAGACAACAGGCACTGACTCAACTTTCTTTTCAGATACTTTCGAATCCATTACATAAGCAAAATATGCTTCATATCCCCTTTTCACATACTTTAGAGCTTTTAACACCGATATCACAGCAGGCAAACTATTCAAATCATTAGATTCAATCCGTATAATTTCATCATTCGGACATCTCAAATCAATAATCTTTCTTTTACAGTTCACAACAGCATCATGCAATGTCAACCAGTCCATACCCAAAATTATATCAAACTCATCAAATGGTAATAGCATCAGATCAGCAGAAAAGCAGATATCTCGGAACATTAACGGGCAATTTTTACATATTTTGTCAACAAGGACACTTTTACCTAAGGGGTTTGATACTTTTATAACAAACTCAATAGACTCTACAGGCAAAGTCTTATTGAATACTAAATTCATGCATATATATGAATGCGTAGAACCAGGGTCTATCAATGCAATCATAGAAGTATCATAAAGAGTAAAAGTACCCGTTATAACATCAGGTGATGAAGCTTCTTCACGAGCTCGGATAGCATACGCTCTGGCAGGCGCTCTAGCTTTAGATCTTGCAATAGTGTCTCTCGTAATCCTCTGACTACCACTAACATTTCTTACATTCTTTGGAGGTCTACCTCCCATAGGTGCATTATCAGGTGTAACGACCCAAATTTGGGCCTAGTAGAATTGGGCCCAATGGGCCTTGGGGAGTAGGAGTGTTTAAAATTTTTGAGAACAAGAGAACGGCATTATTTCAAGTTGGACTTATTAGGAACGTGATTTTGGAAAGTTACGGGGTTCTAGGAAGTTCCGGGTTCAAATTGAGCCTTAGCAAATTTTTTTATGTTTAAGCACTTTAAGGAGAGAAGGTAAGTGGCATCAATGCTTAAGGAAATAAGTGTGCATTTTACTAGCACAAAGAGTCTATTGGTAAAGGTGGAAAGTGGCGTGTGGAGTGTACTAATGGTTTAAGGTTCGAATCCCATCTAGTGCAAATATTTTGGATTAAATTTTTGTACTATAAGGTAAGTGTCGGTCAAGGCTTTAATAAGAAAAGGAAGACTTTTTTTTTTTTAATTTGGGAAAGATGACTAAGGAATATGGTAAGGAGGAAGATAAGGGAAAAAGAAGGAAGGAAATCAAAGAAAGGGATAAGGGAGGGGGACATGTTGGCCTAAAGTGTGGAAGATGTTTTAGAAAGAATTTTGGGTCAACAATCTTCCTTTTGGGCAAAGGTAATACACGGTTTGCAGGGGGGGAAAGGGATAGCCGAATTTGCTTTAGGCAATTGGCAAATTTTGGTGCATGAGAGGTTATTTCTTCTTAGCATTTTGGTGTCTTTTTCTTTTCCAATTCCTTCCCTCTTATGCCGAAACTCTAAAACCAAAGTGTGCATCTTTTTCTTTTGTTTGGCGAAACACTCACCTTTTGCTCATCTCCCTTTGATAGTGAACAATCTAGCACTCTTCTCTCCATCCATTCTTTTTCTTTTGACCATTTCATCAACCTTTTCTCTTTTCTTAAATCGACATTACCTTGTGATCACATTTTCTTGTTCGATTCTCTCCATAGCCGAGCCTATTATCACCCTATCTCTTCACTTTTTCTTTTCCTATCATGTTGGACAATATATTCCTTGACTGAATCGGTAGAGTGTTAGCTTACACTCTTGTCATCTTTCTAGCCTTTGGCTTTCGGAAGAGGGTTGGTAAGTAGAATCTCGAAGTACTTTATCAGAGGGCCAATGGATCACCTATCCCTCGTAATAAGAGACTCGGATTGTTGGTAAGTGATATAGATTGTTAATCAATCGCAATACTTGGTTGAAGTTGTAAATTGGGCTTTGGACTAATTGTTGACCGATTGTACCTTTAGGTGTCGCAGAGAGTATCGTGTTACGGAAATCCAAATCAGGTGTGTAATCCCGTACCCTTCCGAATACCTATTTGAAATGGTGTGTAATCTCATACCTCTCTGAAAGTTTGCATGAAATGTTCTGTGATTCGGTCGAAATACCAAAGAAAAACCGGAAACCGGCATCCGTGACCACTCGGGCGTGCGTATATTCGTAGTGGTAACCATATTTTGTAATGAAACAGTTTGGTCAGCAGCAGTGATGTGAATTTGAAAAATCACGGAAAATAGGAGAAAGAGAATTAGAAAGTGAATAAGATATAGAAATAAAGCTTACTGTGTCTATTATTATATGAAAGAAACAGAGGAGGAAGAGAAATTTTATATTCTGTGATATTTTAATTTTAGTGAGACTGGTTCTGATTGACTTCGTGGTTCCCTGTTCTGTCTTGGAAAAATCATTTAAAATTGTACAAAGTGAATTATGAGTTATAAGTTATATGTATAGATTACTTAGTGAGCCTATTTTCAATAGAAACAAGTGGGATCAACATATGAAAATCGTAAAGTGAGATATTTGAATTTAGGGTAAGAGAGGTCAGAACCATTGGTCAGTGAAACAAGGGAATTTTTAATGAATAAACTGTAATAAATGGATAGGCTAAAAATTTTGGAAAAATTGTAGTAAGAAGATATATGAGTCTAGTTTCAAGGAAAATTTACGGATCTAAATTTTGAGTTTCCTAACTCAAGTTATAGTCAATTTAGTCAATATGACGCAGATGGACAGTTTCAATTTTTATGCCCCTAAGTTCCGAATTACGAAAATGCCCTATGAGCCGAATCATGGAAATGCCCCTAAAGGGCCGATTTGCTAGAATGCCTTAATGGGCCGTATTGCTTAAAGATCCTTAAAAGTGCCGAATTACGAAAATACCCTTATGGGCCAAATTACGAAAATGCCCCTATGGGCAGATTTGATATATTGCCCTAATGGGCCGAACTACAAAGTGTGATAATGGGCCGATTGATCGTAACAAATCTATGGATTAATGATTGTTGTTTATATTTGAAATTATTATGTTTTATAATATATGTTGCATTACATAATTTTCGTAAGGGATGGGAAAAATGTTGAAGATAAGTGTAGCCCGGTGGCTTTGCCATTAAAATGTTTGTTAATATGTTTCACTATGATTCCGGTGGCTTGGCCACAATCAAATTATAATATAAATGGCAACTTGCCTGCGATTGCTGTGTTTGGCGGGGTGGGTTGACTTGATCCGCACAGGTGTGATGGGATGGTATGGGTGGTGTGTAGCGGATGGATATCTAGGATGGGTTGGGTTGCATACATTCATACATTTGCTTCATTTTAAGATTGTTATGTAAAAGGGCTTAGGCCCATGATATTGCTATGTGGGTTCAGGCCCAGTGGATGACGGTAAGGGGATTTCACACTGAGTTCTTGTAACTCACTCCCCCTTTTTCTTAACCCTTGTAGGTAATGCTCAGTGATGTGGATTTGGGCCATGGATGACTCGGTGGAGGCCATACTTCAGTAATGGTGTTATTGAACTTTAGATTTCTATTTCCGCTTATTTTACTACTCTTACTATTTTGGGTTTTTATGTTGTAATACGGCCTCTAGAATATTTTATTTTTGCTTTATGTTTGTCGTACTTACTATTTTGCTTGAATGATTTTAAATGGGAATTTTTCTAAAACTTAAATAAAGGTTTTCCAAAATAGATTAACAAATGGATTTCATAACAAACTTTTACAAATATTTTAACTTGGAAAGTTTTTCTCGAACTATCAACGATATTTTCAAAAGTTACGATTTATAAAGATTTTTAGTTCAAATTATCGATTTATCAAACAACCTTCGAGGTTAGTAGTACTTTATCAAATATTTCAAATCAACTCGTTTTCTCAATTATAACTAAACAATATCTATATTGGTACGAATAAAAAGGATTTAACATGTTTTCTCACGTGACATGTCAGATCCGGTCTTAACGCATGGGCCGGGTTTGGGGTGTTACATTTTATGGTATCAGAGCCAGGTTGTAAAACTCGGTTGTGGTTTGGGTTCAAAAATGTTTTCGAAACTACTTGAAATTTGATTTATAAATGCATGTTTTAAGGGAAGTATGGCACCACGGGCATCCGTCACCAAGTCAAGTAAGTTTATGTTTTCATTTATGAATATTGTGGTGTGACTGTAGAAATACTCTAGAACTTTTAGTTCTAGGAGCTGAAACTATAGAGATTGAGACTATAGGATACGTACTACGAAAACAACTTTACTTACTATACTCCATAAAATATTGTTTAATAAACACTGAAATGGCATATTGATTCATAAGACTATTAATCAGATTAAATCGAATTAGTGAACATGAGCGCTAGAGGACGTGGACGTGGTAGACGCGACCGTGATAGAGGCCGAGGTGCTAGGGCTGGATCTTGATGCGAGGCATGTGCTCGAAAGGGAGGCGCCGCATCGCCGATGGTGAGAGACGGGATCTCATGATCGAGCTTGGGTTGTTGAGCTGACTCAGATAGTTAAGGAGGTATTGGAGGAGGTTAAAGGAATCAGTGAAGCACTTCGAGTTGGGTGTATGGACTGTAAGAAGAAAAGAGATCGCGGTTCTTTTGGGTCGCATCTCGCCTCCGTAAAGCGTGTTAAGGCACGCCCAAATTTTCGGCTTGCGAATATTGCGAAGGCGTCATCGGGAGAATCTTTGGAGGAGGTCAGGAGCATGCTTGAGATACGGGTCTAAGGAGCATAAGGCTCGGGATTGTTTCATCACCATCAAGCCATGTATGTTTTGGTTAGGCGTGATGATTGAATGTAGAAAATTTTAGGTATAAGTGGTAGATAACTGTTTGCTTCTGTGGTTAGATGTTTGATTGTGTGAAAGAGGATTCAAGATTATGTTAAAAGTACATTAGTGTTATTAAGACCAGAGTGTGCAGCGAAAGCATAGTGGTGTGATTTGAGCGGTGCGTTTAGTAGTTGGTTGGAAATTTTGAGGACGAAATTTCTTTAAGGAGGGTAGAATTGTAACGACCCGAATTTGGGCCTAGTAGAATTGGGCCTAATGGGCCTTGGGGAGTATGAGTGTTTAAAATTTTTGAGAATAAGAGAACGGCATTATTTCAAGTTAGACTTATTAGGAAGGTGATTTTGGAAAGTTACGGGGTTCTAGGAAGTTCCGGGTTCAAATTGGGCCTCAGCAAATTTTTTATGTTTAAGCACTTTAAGGAGAGAAGGTAAGTGGCATCAATGCTTAAGGAAATAAGTGTGCATTTTGCTAGCACAAGGAGTCTATTGGTAAAGGTGGAAAGTGGCGTGTGGAGTATACTAATGGTTTAAGGTTCGAATCCCATCTAGTGCAAATATTTTGGATTAAATTTTTGTACTATAAGGTAAGTGTTGGTCAAGGCTTTAATACGGAAAGGAAGACTTTTTTTTAATTTGGGAAAGATGACTAAGGAATATGGTAAGGAGGAAGATAAGGGAAAAAGAAGGAAGGAAATCAAAGAAAGGTATAAGGGAGGGGGACATGTTGGCCTAAAGTGTGGAAGATGTTTTGGAAAGAATTTTGGGTCAACATTCTTTCTTTTGGGCAAAGGTAATACACGGTTTGTAGGGGGGGAAAGGGATAGCCGAATTTTCTTTAGGCAATTGGCAAATTTTGGTGCATGAGAGGTTATTTCTTCTTAGCATTTTGGTGTCTTTTTCTTTTCCAATTCCTTCCCTCTTATGCTAAAACTCTAAAACCAAAGTGTGCATCTTTTTCTTTTGTTTGGCCGAAACACTCACCTTTTGCTCATCTCCCCTTTGATAGTCGAACAATCTAGCACTCTTCTCTCCATCCATTCTTTTTCTTTTGACCATTTCATCAACCTTTTCTCTTTTCTTAAATCGACATTACCTTGTGATCACATTTTCTTGTTCGATTCTCTCCATAGCCGAGCCTATTATCACCCTATCTCTTCACTTTTTCTTTTTCTATCGTGTTGGAAAATCTCTTCCTTGACCGAATCGGTAGAGTGTTAGCTTACACTCTTGTCATCTTTCTAGCCTTTGGCTTTCGGAAGAGGGTTGGTAAGTAGAATCTCGAAGTACTTTATCAGAGGGCCAATCGATCACCTATCCCTAGTAATAAGAGACTCGGATTGTTGGTAAGAGATATAGATTGTTAATCAATCGCAATACTTGGTTGAAGTTGTAAATTCGTCTTTGGACTAATTATTGACCGATTGTACCTTTAGGTGTCGCGAAGAGTATCGTGTTACGGAAATCCAAATCAGGTGTGTAATCCCGTACCCTTCCGAATACCTATTTGAAATGGTGTGTAATCTCATACCTCTCTGAAAGTTTGCATGAAATGTTCTGTGATTCGGTCAAAATACCAAAGAAAAACCGAAAACCGGCATCCGTGACCACTCGGGCGTGCATATATTCGTAGTGGTAACCATATTTTGCAATGAAACAGTTTTGTCAGCAGCAGTGACGTGATTTTGAAAAATCACGGAAAATAGGAGAAAGAGAATTAGAAAGTGAATAAGATATATAAGTAAATATTACTGTGTCTATTTTTATATGAAAGAAACATAGGAGGAAGAGGAATTTTATATTCTGTGATATTTTAATTTTAGTGAGACTGGTTCTGATTGACTTCGTGGTTCCCTGTTCTGTCTTGGAAAAATCGTTTAAAATTTTACAAAGTGAATTATGAGTTATAGGTTATATGTATAGATTCCTTAGTGAGCCTATTTTCAATAGAAACAAGTGGGATCAACATATGAAAACCGTACAGTGAGATATTTGAATTTAGGGTAAAAGAGGTCAGAATCATTGGTCAGTGAAACAAGGGAATATTTAATGAATAAACTGTAATAAATGGCTAGGCTAAAAATTCTGGAAAAATTGTATTAAGAATATATATGAGTCTAGTTTCAAGGAAAATTTACAGATCTAAATTTTGAGTTTCCTAACTCGAGTTATAGTCAATTTAGTCAATATGACGCAGATGGACAGTTTCAATTTTTATGCCCCTAAGTTCCGAATTACGAAAATGCCCCAATGAGCCGAATCATGGAAATGCCCCTAAAGGGCCGATTTGCTAGAATGCCTTAATGGGCCGTATTGCTTAAAGATCCTTAAAAGTGCCGAATTACGAAAATACCCTTATGGGCCGAATTACGAAAATGCCCCAATGGGCCGATTTGATATATTGCCCTAATGGGCCGAACTACAAAGTGTGATAATGGGCCGATTGATCGTAACAAATCTCTGGATTAATGATTGTTGTTTATATTTGAAATTATTATGTTTTATAATATATGTTGCATTACATAATTTTCGTAAGGGATGGGAAAAATGTTGAAGAGAAGTGTAGCCCTGTAACAACCCAAACCCGGCCCAAACATTACGACCGAATTTGATTTGTTACGGAGAAAAACCTTGTGAACACCATTTCGATACCTATTTAATTTTTATTTAAAGCTTCTCATTTTCGGTTATCTTGCCAAAGCTACCCTTAGATTTAAATTGGAAATTTAATTAAGTCCAATTGTTATACCAGTTTCAAGTGTGCCCGATGGCACGATTAAACTTTTTCGTGTTAACTTAAGAAAACATGTGATTTTAGTTCAATTTAATAATATAGTTTAAAGTAGATATCCAACATATAAAAAAACACAAATAAAGTTTATGGAGGCCTTATTACAACCCAAAATAAAATTAACCAAATTTAAAGTCCTATAAATTTAAATCTTTCGCATGGCCACCTCGAGTCCAACTGGCTCCTCAACCGCCATCTACGAGTCACTGAAAAATGTTAAAGGAGAAGGTGAGTCACCAAGACTCGAGATGTAACCCTTCCCCGGTTAATACAACATTTCATACACAACATATATGATTAATTATGCAGAGTATCGTGTACCCAACCTAGCCAACCCAACGCCTTTGTCTACCCCATGTGGTACCAAACCACTTGGTGACCGTAGTCACAATGTGTTACCAAAACACTGGTGGTGCCAAAACCACCGTGACATATAGTCACAATGTGCTACTAAAAGCATCGTGTCCGTGAGACACAAATCGGGTGATGGGGCCAACCCATCGTGTGATACCAAATCACCGCGACGATCCCATATCTCAAGTGGGGCCAACCCACGGTGGTATTAACCACGTGGACAAGTCGCTATGAGGTGCCAAACCTCCTGGAGGTACCAAACCTCACGGTGACATATAGTCACAAGTGTGTTACCAAAACACGGTGCTCGTCAAGACGAAACATCATCGCCCCTCCTCTCATATAGCCCATAGTAGGTAAACAATTAACAATGAGATCTCATGCATTCATCACATGTATCAATAAACCATGCTTCCCAAAAGCATTAAAGTAATCTCATATCAACAGAGACTTACCGGGATCCTCACTTGTACCGTTAAGGTACCAATCCGCATCTACATCAAGCGATTTACATACAAAACATATATAACACAACATTAATCGCTATAAGTGTGTATGTACACACCGATGTTGATGAGAAGTCTAAATCCGAAAAGGAACGTTGGCCACCCTAGATCTCACTTTGTACCTATATTCGGCCAACTATGGAATTAGTCTTAGGGCCTATTCGCCAAATCAGATTATTGGAAGGGGTTCCTTGTGAACCCGAAATCTCACCTTCACACTTTTGGACACCAACCGCAACACCCAACTCCCGACCGCGCTTCGATTCCAAGAATCGGCACTCAACAAGTTAGTAGCCTTCGGCTAAAACGAATATCAACCGACCAACTACTGAGTAGATCTTACCGTTACGCACCACAATTCGAATGCTAGAGATCGGGGCTCGAATCGATCGCTTCACTTCCCTGAGTACCCAACAGGAATCGGTTACTTCTTGTTTAGAAGACTTAATCATTGCCGAAATCGGCACTTATTCCCCCTATTAGAAATCGACAAAAACACAGAGGAGAAGAAAGGTGGCATTCGGCCATACCTACCTACCTTATGAACCGATTGGAGATGAGTTTAGAGAAGATTACCCTTGCTTGAACATTCGGTAAAAGGTAAATAATGGAGAGAAAAGGGTGTTGGAGTTTCGGCAACAAGGAGTAGAGGTTCGGTTGACAAAGAAATAAAGAAAAGGGAATTTGAATGTGGAGTTTCGGCTAAAGAGGTTGGGAAAAGAAAAGAAAGGTTTTAGGGGATGTGCTTTCGGTTTAGAGAGGATGGAGAAGAGAAAGTAGAAAATGGGGACTTTTGGGAGAATTGGCTAATAGGAAAAGAAGTAAAAGAAACTTGGGCACTCACTAGTACCCCTTGCCGTCCACTCTCCTTGCTCAAGGAGTTCAAATTCAAGCACAACTCCTAAAAATCCTCTTGGCCACCTATTTGATTTAATTCAAAATAGCTTGAATTAATCAAACAATAATCTCCTAATAATCCATCCATTATCCCTTTTATTAATACTATAATTAAGCAAATAAAACTCTCCTATTATCCTTTAATAACAACACTTAATAAAAGAGTTTGAAGGAGAAAAACTCTCCCCTTGTGCCGTCCAAATAAAAACAAAAGGAGGATTTTGTGACTCGAACCAAGGCTCTCCCTTGTTCCTTGGTGGCGTCACATGCTAGCTCTTAAGTGGGCTTGCTTTGCCACTTTACCAAGGGCTTCTTAGTGTTAAATTACCCACATTTATTCTTATAACACCCACTTACTAAGGCTCCTTCTTTTAAAATTAAAAACTGAAATTTCCCTATCAAACCTAGCACACTCAAAGCCTTAAATTAAGCTCTATTATTCCATTAATAATATCACAAAGAGTTTCATAATAAGAGAATAGTCAAATTCCAAATAACCCCATATTTGGGATGTTACAGTTCTACCCCCCTTAAAATAAATTTCGTCCTCGAAATTCCTTGATCAAAAGAGATGGGGGTATTGCTGCCGCATCACCTCCTCGGGCTCCCACGTAGCTTCTTCCACTCTGTGGTTCCGCCATAACACTTCCATCATCATATAGACTTAACCGAGCGAACATTGCTCTTAAGTCCATCACCACCTTCCGGCTCAATGCGTCAGCTACCACATTAGCCTTACCCGGATGGTACTCGATTGAACAATCATAGTCCTTTAGTAGTTCAATCCATCGACGCTGTCTCAGATTCAAGATCTTCTGAGTCAGAAGATACCTCAAGCTTTTGTGATCCGTGTAGACCATCGACTTCTCTCCATACTGTGTAATGTCTCCATATCTTCAGAGCGAAGACGACCGCCGCTAACTCTAAGTCGTGAGTTGGGTAGTTAACCTCATGCGGTCTTAATTGACGGGATGCATAGGCTACTACCTTCCCATCTCCGCATCAACACACATCCCAAACCGGTGTGAGATGCATCACAATAAATGTGAATAACTTTTTCCGCTTCAGTCGTACCAAAACCGAGCTTAGTCAAAATCTTCCTTAACTTATCAAAGCTTTCTTGCTGCTTCTCCGTCCATACAAATGGGACACCTTTCCTTAGCAACTTAGTTAACTGGGCATTTGCTATTAGAGAGAATCCTTCCACGAATCTCCGATAGTACCTGCTAAACCAGAAAACTTCGTATTTCACCACCGCCCCAGGTGGTTTCCACTCCAATCTTGCTTCAACCTTGCGAGGTCCACTCTAATTCCTTGGTGACACTACATGACCTAAGAAAGCCACTTCCCTAAGCCAAAATTCACACTTACATGAATTTGGCATATAAGCCGCTTCCCCCTCAATACTTGCAGAACTATCCGTAAATGCTTGTCATGCTCCTCTTCTCGTCTTTGAATAAACCAATATGTCGTCTATGAACACCACGACGAATCTGGTCCAAGTCATTGCTAGAATACTCTATTCATCAAGTCCATGAATGCCGCGTGCATTGGTCAACCCGAATGACATTACCAAGAACTCAAAATGCCCATACCGAGTTCGAATGCCGATTTTGTGAACATCACCTCCTTCACCCTTAATTGGTGATAACTCGACCTAAGGTCTATCTTCAAAACACCGAGGCACCCTTCATTGATCAAACAAGTCGCCAATCCGAGGCAAGCGGATACTTGTTCTTGATCGTTAACTTATTTAATCGACGGTAGTCGATGCACATCCGCATAGAACCATCCTTCTTCTTGACAAACAACACAAAGTGCTCCCCACGGAGATATACTTGGTCGTATAAACCCTCTATCCAAGAGCTCCCGAATTTGAGCCTTTAGCTCCACCAATTCCTTTGGTGCCATTCGGTATGGTGCTATGGACACAGTGTGCCGTTCGGTAGCAAGTCTATACCGATTCGACTTCTCGATCCGGAGGCAAACCCGGAAGTTCTTCTGGGAATACATCAGCAAATTCCCCAACCGTTCGGACCTTTCCAACTACTAACCCCTTAACTTCCAAAGCACAGATTTGAACCAAATACGCCTCACAACCCTTCTTGACCATCTTTTCAGCCTTCAAGGCAGTCACTACATTGGATAGATAATTCCTTCTATCACCTATCATAACCACTTCATCACCTTCCGTCTTAAGAACCATGCGCTTGGTCACAAGGTCCAACCTTGCTTGGTACTTAACCAACCAATCCATACCGAGGATCAAATCGAACTCCCCAAACGGTAGTTCCATTAGATCAGCTACAAATACTACCCCTTGAAGTTCTAGGGGTACGCCTCTATAGAGTTTATCTACGACTACGGAGTGACCTAAGGGGCTAACTACAGTCATCTCCCTAGAAGCAGTTTCAGAGTTTAGGTCCATAGTTCCTACCACACTACAAGCAATGTACGAAAGTGCGTCGAGCCCACATCAATCAATGCAACATAAGGAAAACCGAAAATTAGAAACGTACCGGTTATGACATCCGGTGCGTCACCTTCTTCGCGACACCTTGCTGCGTAAACTAAGCCAGGCTGCCTAGCCTCTGTGTTGCCTGAACCTGCGCCTTGAGTTCCTCGACCTTGGTTAGGACCGTTGTTTCTCTCTGCCATTACCACGACCCTCTCGTGGTCCTATATTTCTATCCCGAGCGCGGTTACGCCCCTCCGTCGCTTCTTAGCTAGTTTCGGGGACAATCTCTCGACGCGATGCTCCAAAGACCCACACTCAAAACATCCTTTGTCACCGGTCCAACAACCTCCCAATGGGTCTTTCCACAGCGATTGCACCGAGTCGGCCCTCGATTAGCGATCGTGGGCCTTGTCGCTGCGATTGGGCCCACTTGGCCTAGCCTTTTTCTCGAGCACTTCCGCTTGATCCGGTGACCCAAAACTTCTCTTCCGATTGTTCTTACTATAGTTACGCCTCACACTCCTCCTTGATTCCTTCGGCTACCTTAGCCTTCTCCACTAGCGATGAGAACTCACGAACTCTTTGTGGGGCAATCAAGAACCTCAAATCATCTCTGAGTCCGTCCTCAAAGCGGACCACGGCGCTCATGTTCGTGAGCCACGATGCTCTCGCATATCTACTCGGCCTTAGAAATTCCGCCTCATATTCCGACACGGACTTAGTTCCTTACACTAATCCCGAGAAAAGCCTTTCTCTGCGTGTCAGTGTAGCTAATGCCCACATACTTTTTCTGATAGGCGGTTCTGAAATACTCCCAAGTCAAATCATCTGCTGTAGCCCCATCTCGAACCGTAAGACACCACTGATACGCTTCATCCTTTAGAAGCGACACTGCCCCTTTCAGCTTTTCTTCCTCAGTCAAGTCAAGGTCATCCATGATTCTTTCAGTTGACTCTAGCCAGTATTCCGCTGCACTGGGTGCCACTCCTGACACACCTCGGAATACCTCCGCTCCGTTAGATCGGAGTCGCCGGGGACGATTTCCGAGTTCCTACATTTCCACCAAATTTCACCACCATCTCCAAGACTCGCTTAACACGACTTGCGATACCGACTCGCCACCGGTGCGCTCCGGCTCCTCACTCTAAAAGTAGGAGGTGGTGGTGGCGAGTGGTACCTCATTTTCCGAACCTTGTCCCGACTGACGGGTTCGCACACCGTCATCCTACCCTACCACGCCCACGACGCCCACGTCCTCTAGAACTCATTCTATCTACCGCGCTTTTAACTCGATTAAGAAAAATTTTATGCGTTAGCATTTGTTTCACTTTATTACTCGCGAAGAAATTTTATGGATAAGATTTAATCAGAGATTCTTTCGAGCAAACAATGTTTCAGTTTCCTATCCTAGTTCACACAAAGAAGTTCATGCATCCATTCCTTAATACTTTCCATACCTATTCACTCATCGGACATTTCGCCATTCCTAACCTGTGGGTATTTTCGACTTTTATCCTACTGTGGGTATTTTCGTAATTTTCCAGAACCAAAATATGTTGCTGATGATTTCCAAAGCTAAGTTATTGAATATTTGTAATATAATTGAAATTTTTGGGCAAAACCGTCGAATTAATATTTTATGGGTCAGGGGCATTTTGGTAATTTTACTCCTAAGGGTATTTCGTAATTTTCCACAAGTCCAGCTTTTTTCCGAGAAAAACGTTGTATACGTAATGTTCTAGGGTTTAAGAGAGTTATTGGACAAGTTTTGAAAACATTAGGGCTTGTTGTTTCGTTCTATTTTGGAAAACAAGGCTAATTCCCTTTTCGGGTTTTAATCATTGTGTTTAGCCTATGACCGAGCCCTCCGGTCGGGGGTGAACCAAAGCTACGCACTGTGCAGCGGTCGAGTGAAGAGGAGGTGGGTCACGTGGACCGCTTAAATACCAAGCTCTCACCGAACCTTTCTAGACATGCGCACTGAGGTTACCACACCACCGAGCCTTCCGAGTTAGGGTGAACTGGCTACGCACTGCAGGATACCCTGCGAAGAGGAGGTGAGTCACGAGGACTCGCTTAAATACTGTGCTCTTCCGGATCCAATCCTAGACATGCGCATGTGGGGTTACCACACCTAGCTCATTGACTAAGTCATAGGTTGGTTTAGTTCTTTAAGTCTTATGCTTCGTTTGTGTTTGAGTAATCTAACCTTAGGGTCCAAGTCCTATAAGTCTATCTACGTTCCATGCTTCCTACCCTTCTACAGAATATAATTCACAAAGAGGTTTAGACGTACTTACAGGCGGATCGGGTGCAGGAGGCTCGGGCCATCTTCGCTTAAAACCCAAAAACAATTCAAAAGGCCTATTAAAACATTTTTGGGCCTTGGGCCCCCACACCGAGCTTTGAACTGGCTCGATATACAGTCTGTAACAACCCAAACCCGGCCCAAACATTACGACCGAATTTGATTTTGTTACGGAGAAAAACCTTGTGAACACCATTTCGATACCTATTTAATTTTTATTTAAAGCTTCTCGTTTTGGTTATCTTGCCAAAGCTACCCTTAGATTTAAATTGGAAATTTAATTAAGTCCAATTGTTATACTAGTTTCAAGTGTGCCCGATGGCACGATTAAACTTTTTCGTGTTAACTTAAGAAAACATGTGATTTTAGTTCAATTTAATAATATAGTTTAAAGTAGATATCCAACATATAAAAAAACACAAATAAAGTTTATGGAGGCCTTATTACAACCCAAAATAAAATTAACCAAATTTAAAGTCCTATAAATTTAAATCCTTTGCATGGCCACCTCGAGTCCAACCGGCTCCTCAACCGCCATCTACGAGTCACTGAAAAATGTTAAAGGAGAAGGTGAGTCACCAAGACTCGAGATGTAACCCTTCCCCGGTTAATACAACATTTCATACACAACATATAATGATTAATTATGCAGAGTATCGTGTACCCAACCTAGCCAACCCAACGCCTTTGTCTACCCCATGTGGTACCAAACCACTTTGGTGACCGTAGTCACAATGTGTTACCAAAACACCTGGTGGTGCTAAACCTTTGGTGACATATAGTCACAATGTGCTACCAAAGCACCGGTGTCCGTAGACACAAATCGGGTGATGGGGCCAACCCATCGTGTGATACCAAATCACCGCGGGCGATCCCATATCTCAAGTGGGGCCAACCCACGGTGGTATTAACCACGGGGACAAGTCGCTATGAGGTGCCAAACCTCCGGAGGTACCAAACCTCTGGTGACATATAGTCACAAGTGTGTTACCAAAACACCGGTGCTCGTCAAGACGAAACATCACCGCCCCCTCCTCTCATATAGCCCATAGTAGGTAAAGCAGTTAACAACAGATCTCATGCATTCATCACATGTATCAATAAACCATGCTTCCCAAAAGCATTAAAGTAATCTCATATCAACAGAGACTTACGGGATCCTCACTTGTACCGTGTTAAGGTACCAATCCGCATCTACATCAAGCGATTTACATACAAAACATATATAACACAACATTAATCGCTATAAGTGTGTATGTACACACTGATGTTGATGAGAAGTCTAAATCCCGAAAGGAACGTTGGCCACCCTAGATCTCATCTGTACCTATATTGGCCAACTATGGAATTAGTCTTAGGGCCTATTCGCCAAATCATTATTGGAAGGGGTTCCTTGTGAACCCGAAATCTCACCTTCACACTTTTGGACACCAACCGCAACACCCAACTCCCGAACCGCTTCGATTCCAAGAATCGGCACTCAACAAGTTAGTATCCTTGGCTAAAACGAATATCAACGACCAACCAACCATGAGATCTTACTGCAGATGCACGCACCACAATTCGAATGCTAGAGATCGGGCCTGAATCGATCGCTTCACTTTCCGAGTACCCAACAGAATCGGTTACTTCTTGTTTAGAAGACTTAATCATTGCCGAAATCGGCACTTATTCCCCCCCTATTAGAAATCGACAAAAACACAGAGGAGAAGAAAGATGGCATTCGGCCATACCTACCTACCTTATGAACCGATTGGAGATGAGTTTAGAGAAGATTACCCTTGCTTGAACATTCGGTAAAAGGTAAATAATGGAGAGAAAAGGGTGTTGGAGTTTCGGCAACAAGGAGTAGAGGTTCGGTTGACAAAGAAATAAAGAAAAGGGAATTTGAATGTGGAGTTTCGGCTAAAGAGGTTGGGAAAAGAAAAGAAAGGTTTTAGGGGATGTGCTTTCGGTTTAGAGAGGATGGAGAAGAGAAAGTAGAAAATGGGGACTTTTGGGAGAATTCGGCTAATAGGAAAAGAAGTAAAAGAAACTTGGGCACTCACTAGTACCCTTGCCGCCCACTCTCCTTGCTCAAGGAGTTCAAATTCGGCACAACTCCTAAAAATCCTCTTGGCCACCTATTTGATTTAATTCAAAATAGCTTGAATTAATCAAACAATAATCTCCTAATAATCCATCCATTATCCCTTTTATTAATACTATAATTAAGCAAATAAAACTCTCCTATTATCATTTAATAACAACACTTAATAAAAGAGTTTGAAGGGAGAAAAACTCTCCCCCCCTTGTGCCGTCCAAATAAAAACAAAAAGGAGGATTTTGTGACTCGAACCAAGGCTCTCCCTTGTTCCTTGGTGGCGTCACATGCTAGCTCTTAAGTGGGCTTGCTTTGCCACTTTACCAAGGGCTTCTTAGTGTTAAATTACCCACATTTATTCTTATAACACCCACTTACTAAGGCTCCCTTCTTTTAAAATTAAAAAACTGAAATTTCCCTATCAAACCGGCACACTCAAAGCCTTAAATTAAGCTCTATTATTCCATTAATAATATCACAGCAGTTCATAATAAGAGAATAGTCAAATTCCAAATAACCCCATATTTGGGATGTTACAAGCCCGATGGCTTTGCCACAAAAATGTTTGTTAATATGTTTCACTATGATTCCGGTGGCTTGGCCACAATCAAATTATAATATAAATGGCAACTTGCCTGCGATTGCTGTGTTTGGCGGGGTGGGTTGACTTGATCCGCACAGGTGTGATGGGATGGTATGGGTGGTGTGTAGCAGATGGATATCTAGGATGGGTTGGGTTGCATACATTCATACATTTGCTTCATTTTAAGATTGTTATGTAAAAGGGCTTAGGCCCATGATATTTCTATGTGGGTTCAGGCCCAGTGGATGACGGTAAGGGGATTTCACACTGAGTTCTTGTAACTCACTCCCCCTTTTTCTTAACCCTTGTAGGTAATGCTCAGTGATGTGGATTTTGGCCATGGATGACTCGGTGGAGGCCATACTTCAGTAATGGTGTTATTGAACTTTAGATTTCTATTTCCGCTTATTTTACTACTCTTACTATTTTGGGTTTTTATGTTGTAATACGGCCTCTGGAATATTTTATTTTTGCTTTATGTTTGTTGTACTTACTATTTTGCTTGAATGATTTTCAATGGGAATTTTTCTAAAACATAAATAAAGGTTTTCCAAAATAGATTAACAAATGGATTTAATAACAAACTTTTACAAATATTTTAACTTGGAAAGTTTTTCTCGAACTATCAACGATATTTTCAAAAGTTACGATTTATAAAGATTTTTAGTTCAAATTATCGATTTATCAAACAACCTTCGAGGTTAGTAGTACTTTATCAAATATTTCAAATCAACTCATTTTCTCAATTATAACTAAACAATATCTATATTGGTACGAATAAAAAGGATTTAACATGTTTTCTCATGTGACATGTCAGATCCGGTCTTAACGCATGGGCCGGGTTTGGGGTGTTACATCAGGTCTTGGATTCTGAACAATCTCTGGCTCGACAGACTCAGGACAATCACGGATGAAGTGATCAAGCGATCCACATCTGAAGCAAGCTCTGTCATTTAATCTACAGCTTCCCGGATGCCTTTTTCCATAATGTTTACATTCAGGTCTCTCAGATCGAGCATTACCAACGCTAGCCACTGAAGTTGCTGGAGTTTTAGAACTCATTTACGGTCTAGATTGATTTCTATTCGAATGTCCCACATTATCTCTGAAATGACTTTGATTATCTCTGAATCTTTTTGGAGTAGACTGAAATGATTTACTCTGAAATTTCTTTCTCATATCTCGAGCTTCAGACTTAGCTTTTCTTTTATCTTTCTCGAGTGCCTCAGCTTTGCACGCTCGATCAACAAGTACAACAAACTCTTTTTTCTCTAAAATCCCGACTAGTAAATGGATGTCTTCATTAAGCCCATCTTCAAATCTTTTTCACATCATAGCTTCAGATGATATACACTCTCGAGCATACTGACTTAATCGCACAAACTCTCGTTCATACTCAGAAACAGTCATTCGGCCCTGTTTAAGTTCCAGAAATTCCTTTCGTTTCTGATCAACGAATCTCTCACTGATATATTTCTTCCGGAACTCAATCTGAAAGAAGTCCCATGTAACTCGCTCTTTCAGAACAACAGAAATTAAGGTTTTCCACCAATGGTAGGCTGCATCTTGAAGCAAAGATACCACACACTTTATGCATTCTTCCGGTGTCAGAGACATTTCATCGAATACCCGAATAGTATTTTCAATCCAGAACTTGGCCTTTTCAGCATCATCATCATTAGTAGCCTGGAACTCTTCAGCCCCATACTTACGAATCTTGTCAACTGGAGGCTTATTCCACGAATTTAGATTTGCAGTCGGAGGTATATGAGATGTCTGAGGGGGATTAACCGGGGGCGGGGGTTGTGAAACAGTCGGGTTATTCTTTACGAATTGAGTGAACCACTCGGTCATCATCTGGAAGAAAGCTTGTTTAGCTTCTCCCTCTTGACTGCTAGTAGACGGTCTCGATTCAGATGGCGCTGTCCCTTGCACGGGAGCAGGCACATTACTTTCTACGTCGTCAGCTACAGCTCTTTCGGGATCCATTACTATACAGAAAATTACATTTTACACGTCAGGATTCATCACACTATAACAGTTCAGACATATGGCATGTATAGCTAGACTCTGACACGCTACGTTAGTCCGAGAATCGGCTAAACCGTAGCTCTGATACCAACCAAATGTAACACCCCTAACCCGTGTTCAACGCCGAACTAGGGTTAAGAGCGTTACCGGACAGATCGGAAACTTTAATCAAACAATTTATCTAATATCACATCAAATACAATCAAAATGTCCCTCATTGCGATCAACAAGACCTAAAACATGCTTATAAATCGGGTCGGGACTAAACCGAAACACATACGAAATTTCATGGAAATTTAAAACTTTTCTAAGTTTTAGAGCCTACACGCCCGTGTGGGCAAGCTGTGTGCCTCCCACGGCTGCTAGGCACCCCCGTGTATCCTGCCCGTGGTCAAAACTGACCTCACATCCACGGCCACCAAGCACGCTCGTGTGCCTTGACCGTGGTCGAATCTGACTTCACATCCACGGCCACCAAGCACGCCCGTGTGCTAAGGCCGTCTACTCTTAGGCCATATACTGACTTTCTCACACGGCTACTAGACACGCCCGTGTGTCTTGGCCATGTGCTATTAGGCTTGCTACTGACTTAGCCCAACGGTCACTAGGCACGCCCGTGTGCCACAACCGTGTGACATTATAGGCCATTTGCAAGGCCAAAATGCCACCCACATAGGTCATACCTACAAGCAATGTTTACCAACTCATTTCATGCATATTTATCAACCAATAACACACCAAAACAACCATCCTATCAGTACATTCAATATCCATTTCAACCATGCTAACTTTCAAAACCAAGACATATGTATGTCAAGTATAATTCATCCAAATGCTCATCCAAAAACTTGACCAAATCACATGCTTCATCCATACCAAAGCATACGTCATATACCACATTCATTAAAACATAATACCAACATTTAATTAGCCAAATCACATGGCTAAATTCACTACATTTACAAGTACAAAAGACTAGCCTATACATGTCATATCTAGCTTTATACATTTCCAAAATGTACCAAAATAGGTTTAGTAGTGTGACGACGATCCTTGACGGTCCCGAGCCTTCAGTAGCTTTGACGACCTATAAAACAGAGAAAATACACACACAAAGTAAGCTTTCCAAAAGCTTAGTAAGTCATATACAAATAATCTTAATATGTAAAGCATATAAGCATATAACCATATTGGCACAATTCATATACATAGCAAATTTCTCACATCTATACTTTGATCCATATCCTTTGCCATGTTTGCCACATTTATCAACTTAAGAATCATAGTAAGATCACATAGGTGTTTACCTTATATACACACTTAGTGTATAAATCAACGTACCTGAAACGGATATACAATTCACTTAGCCATTCGTATCACAGACTTGCCCGTTGAACCATAAGGAATCTAGTAGGATACTCAGAAAGCTCAGAATGGTCGTACAATGCCAACGTCCCAGACGAGGTCTTACATGTAATCGACTATTGATGCCATTGTCCCAGACAGGGTCTTACACGAATCAATACGATGCCGATGTCCCAGACATGGTCTTACATGTAAAGATCATATCGATGCCAACGTCCCAGACGTGGTCTTACACATAACGCTCATGTCGATGCCTACGTCCCAGACGTGGTCTTACACGTAATGCTCATGTCGATGCCTACGTCCCAGACGAGGTCTTACACGAAATTTCAAATCAATGCCAATGTCCCAGACGTGGTCTTACATGATAAAATGTAGCAGATACCTATGTCATGGCATAGCTAATCCTATATATTCCTAGGTTCGCATGCACGGACTTCTCGCACTTAACACTATATCATCCATATCTCAGAATTCATATTCAAAGTATCTCATAAGCATTCATTTTCACAAATAATCATATGAATAAACTCAATTCAATATAACAACATTTATTTGCAATATGACTTACCTCAGATTCGGTTTAACAGAAACAGAAATGGCTACTCGGTTACTTTTGCTTTCCCGCGATCTAAGTTCGTTTTCCTCTGTTCTTGATCTATACATATTCAGAATTAACCCTTTTATTCACTAACTAATTCAATTCAATCCAAGGACACAGATTTAGGGCTATTTGCAAATTAACCCTCACATTTGCATAATTTATCAATTTAGTCCATTTTTTTTCTCAAAACATCAAATTCACAAAATCATCACATACTCATGCTTAGCCGAATGTTCATACATCTCATACAAGCCCATATTTTCCATCAAATTTGAAATTTAATCCTTCAAATTACTATTTTCTCAATTTAGCCCTAATTAGCTAAATTCATCAAAATTTTCAAGAACAAAGCATGTTCATCTAGCTCAAATCTTTCATTTAACAACTAAACTCATCACAAAGCTCAACATATCATCAATGGTATATCTCATAAACATCATCAATACACAAAATTGAGACATGGGCTTGATAGTAGACTAAGCAACAATCTCAAAAACATATAAATCATCAAAATCTAAAACCAAAATATACCTTAATTTGACCCCAAGCTAGCCGAATATTAGAAACATTCAAACCCTTTCTTTTCTTCTTTGATTTTTGGTGGACAAAGATGATAACAATAGCCATTTCATGCTTTTGTTTTATCATTTATAACATAATTATCAAATTCCCTTTTTACCCTTAATGAATCCTTAATAACTAAACATTCAAACTATGGACATACTTGTCCATCTACCGTCCACTATCCTTTCAATGGGCCAAATTTCTTTTTAAGGGCTCCAAATTATAAAGACATCATCAATTTGATGCTTTCACATTTAACCATTAAACTTTCATTTTATGCGATTAAGCACTTTTGTCAAATTAAACACACAGACGGACAAATTAACTTATGAAACTTTAGCACATGCATAATCACTTATCAGAGACACATAAAATACTATTAAAATAATTTACTGACTCAGAGTTATGGTCTCGAAACCACTGTTCTGACTAGGGTATAAACCGGACTGTTACATGGCCAATGCTATTCAAAGATGCGTATGTTTACCTAAAGAGTTATGATCGATGCCAGAGGATTGGAAACATCACCAATAGAAATGAGATGCCCCGAACAAACGTCATTGAGGTAGAATTATTCGATGTTGTAAGTATTGACTTTCTTGGTCCTTTCCCTCCGTCTTTTGGTCACAAGTACATATTGGTAGCAATAGACTATGTGTCTAAGTGGGTTGAGGCTGAGGCATATTTGATGAACGATGCTAAAGTTGTGATGAAGTTTTTGTAGAAGAAGGTTTTGAACCCCGAGACCTATCATCAATGATGAAGGGTCCCATTTTGTGAACAAATGATTGAAATAGTTACTCGTTTCCCTTTACGATAACAATTTTGTTCTTGAAAGCTAAAATTCTTGCAAACTTAAAGAAGATAGGTTATAGCCAGGGCACAATCACAGATTGGGACCTCTACCGAATAGTCAAAGATTCTATTCTACAGCAACGAGTTGAAGAGAGCGAGGATCCCGAAGAAGAAGAAGAAGACCCCACCAAGATCGAACCAATACAGTCAGCAGAAATCCTTGATAAGGCAGAACCAATAGAACCAATAACCGAACCTAATATGACAACCTCAATGTTCAGAACTCAATCGCCTCGCCCAGATCTTTGAGATGACATGTCAAAGTTAATGGACATAATGCAACATATGTAGTGGTAGCAACAAGCTTATTCAAGATATTCAAAAATACAAGATGACTCAATGAGAAGCGCTCTTACGATAATATTCAATGACCCATTTATTTTTGTGCCTGAGTCCACTATCGAAGAGGGAATGAAGCGATTCATGCAAAAACAAAGACGATGGAGCAAAAGATGAGTCGGATTCTAAGGGATCTGCACATAAATAAAAAAGTGGGGGATCTTTATATTATGTTATTTTCTTTTCTAGGTTATTTTAGGATTAGGATCTATTAGGATTTTTAATTTTTTGCATAATAAAACAAGAGATGGAAATCATGAATAAAAATAAACTTTTATTATCTCTAATGCCCATGGTTTGATTTTGAGTAGAATATTGTTTCATTCGATTTGTGATTTTTTTAAATGCATGCATGTAAGATCTAAACATAGATGACTGCGTGGTATGTTATTAAATATGATTTAATTCTGGAAAGATTAAATGGATTGGATGATAATCGGTTGATACAGGTAAGTATTCAAAAGAATAATTGCAGCACTCTAGACGTAGAAGTTGTGACCTGTACAGGGATAGGAATAACAATCTGGATATCATTGTTGAGTTCTATAGACATACAAAAACTCAGAATGATAGCTCAAAGTCTGGCTTTCGAAAGAAGCAGGTTGCGGTGTGGGTCCTTGAGTAGTAGAATGGTCAAGATTTTGCCACGGCATTATTATGATATAAAAATAATCTCGAGTAATTGCAACCTTTATCATTCAACAGTACAAACTCTTTCCCACTTATTCTTTGAGAATTGTCACAACATTTTAATTGCCCTAGCATATTTTCATTCATAATTGATTTTATTAATTCATTCACTACATTTCTTTATCAATTAGTCATCTGTTTCTTTTTCACAGTTTAATTAGTCTACTTCATAGTAATAGCATAACCAATTATTTTAATCAATTTCAATCCCTGTTGAGATGATACTCACTCATCACTTTATTACTTGATTCGATGTGTATACTTGCACAATTGCATTACACATTCACAGTGACAAGTTTTTGGCGTCGTTGTCAGGGATCAACAAATTTTGGTCAAAATTTTGGTGTGTTATTACCTCTTTAATATTATTAGTTTAGCTTAATTAGTTGTTTTGATTTTTTTTTCTTAGGATTTTTGTTGGTGCATGAGTAGAGATATTTTAGCAATTGAAGAGTATTCTTTTGTTCCAGAAATTAAGAGAACCTTGAGAAGAAGGAGAAAAGAATTGCAAGAAATGGAAAGAATTAGAAATGATCAGGTTAGAGAAGAGCCATTACATCAAGAAGGAAGGGATGTTGATATTCCTCGAATAATAGATGACAGAGACAGACCCATCAAAAAACACATAGTGTCGATCTTAGATGATCTGAATCCAAGAATTGTCAGGTCGCATATCCAGGCTCAAGATTTTGTGTTAAAGCCGGTGATGTTTCAAATGTTACAAACTGTAAGACAGTTTAATGGATTGCCTACTGAGGACCCACGGTTGCACTTAAGACTCTTTTTTGGAAGTCTGCGATTCATTCAGGCAGTAGTGTGTTCCGAAAGATGTAACCTCCCAAACTCAACCTAGACATTATGGCTAGATTGAAAAGGCTACATTAGCCACCGAAATGGCTAAGCTAACTTATGTTACTTTTGAAGACCTTAAATAAACTCCTTTTAAAGAAAATCGTATTTGTACTTTGAGTTAGCTTAAAACCATTCATTCATTAGGCCGTGTATACTTGAGATTCATTTTATTGTTGATAGTGTTGTTTTAGAAAAATAGTTTGCTTGTCGCTCTTCTTTAAAAAAAACTCAATGTCAAACTAATGCAGCGGAAAAACCATTTTTCAAGTCATTTTGGGAACCTAGTTGCCTTATCGATTTGTTTTTCAAAAATGGCTCTTTTGTAATGCAACGGAAACTAGGGAACAATATCAAATTTTACTTAAGCCCGATATCATGCATTATTCGGTTATTATGCTTGAGTAATCCATGCATGTGAAAATCCCAAAAGAAAAGTTGTCAAGCCACAGACCAGAAATAATTAAAAATTACAAACCAAAACCAATAGAGATTGATTAATACTTATTTAACGAATAATCCAAGGTCCAAGGTGATTCTCCGAATGCCGAGTCCGGTCTTAATTTTGAGATTTACCTGAAAAGTTAAACACTATTGGGGGTGAGCTTATGAAACGCTCAGTGTGAGTCGAACAATTATTTAAACAAACATAAATATCAAATACAATGAAATAGATTAGCTTTAACAGAAGAAAATAGAACCATCATAGAAATTTCATATCATTACATAGCCATTATCAAATTGATATCAAATGGTGTATGAGCATGGGAAATCATTCATTTGAGTAACAATCATTAATTTTGATATCTTTCAATACAACACAAAACAACACATATCATAAATCAATAACATTTTAACACGTCATAAGCATGATGCAATGCAAAAAGGTTCCTACCCATACCATTCGCTGCACACCACGAGTTCCCTAGAACCCGTCATCCGAACTCCAAAACATTATGGGCTTAAGCCCATTGTGGTTAAAATCACCGATAACAATATGCAAAAAAGTCTGCCAATAAAAATGCAAACAAGCTGCGAGTAAAAATGTGATAAATCGCGATTCCCCTCGGTACTCCAGGTGCAGTGCACTGATTACGAATAATGCGGACTTAATATGCCACCGGTACTCCACGGAACTCCTTCGTCAACCACAAAATCCCAACCCAATGCATATGCAATATGTCACACAATCTCATATATAATCATATCTCAATACTTTTCACATTCATTTGACATGCTTAGCATATTCTCAATAATCAAATACTTACAATAAATGGAAATAGTGTTCCAATCTTACAAATTACCATTGTGTTGGTATCAATCAATATCGTTCAATTTCATATACTTTAGAGATTTTCATTGTGCATAAATAGCACCCTTTTCAGTACACAATCTAACAAATATCTCATGCGTTTAAATCATACATAAGCTTAATTTCTCATCACATTATATCATTTAGTCAAACATTCTCATATCTCATAACTCAAATATGCAATTACAAACTCAATCAAACATTCATATTATCAAACTAGCAATTTTGTCAACATGTCAATCTTTAAAGGCTCGAAACATACCTGGTTCGGCCACTCACAAAATCAATAATTTGGCTATTAAGCCAATCCAATCAGCAAGCCAATTTATCAAATATAATATGATATTTAACATTTTCAAATAATTTTATGAGTTTAGGACTCACACCTTATTTTTCGCTTCCTCGCAGTACACTAGCGAATCTTCCAATTTTCCTTCATAATTACTTAAACGAAACTAAACCAAAATTCAGTATAAATTCAATAAATTTACCAGTAAACCAGCCCCCAAACACCCACTTATGAGTTCAAACCAATCGTTGAAATTATAACTATTTTATGAATCCAAACTAGTTAGATTCTTTACATTGTATCGATGCGAACTGTACGTACAATCATTTTTTGCCTTTACAGATTATTTGGGGCATTTGGGTTAGAACCTAATTCAATAATATACTGGAAAATCAGAAGCTAATTAATTATTAAATTTCTTCATTTAATCAATTCATAACCTTTACCCAATAACTATGTTGAAGTAACAAACTAGTTATCCTTAATTGCACTTACGTTTCACGATTTGTGGGATCCGATTGGCTAATTGATTAAGAATGTCTCTCCATAATAACATGTGATTAAAGGCTGATTAGGGTGGTTCAAGAACACAATTTAGTGCTGGAAAAATATGGCCAAGACCCTAGAAACAAAACAGCCCCCTTTCTTGCACCTAAGCGCACTCACCACCACCTGCGGTGGCCAAAATTAGGGCTGCATTTTAAAACGGTTTGAGATCTCATTAAAATCTGGAAAAATACCTTTGAAATCATTTAAAATCCTCCAAAATTATATATCTAGAAATTTTGGTTTTTAATTGACAAGATTAATCAAGAAATTGAAGAGAAAAGAGATCTTAGCCAAGCTAGTTGAGAGAAACGACAATGACACTTTCTTGGCAATGTTCGGGATCAATCTTGGGGTTCAAGATTTCAGATTTGGGGCTGATTTAGATGAGAAATGGCAGCAATATAATAAAAAAGATGGTGCACAATCTTGACGCAAAAAGAAAAAGAAAGAGATTTTAAAATGGGAGGAGTAAGCGATGACAACAATGGGAGAAAGAAAGAAAATTGAAGAGAAAAAAGGAGAGGAAGATGGTGAACGGCTAGGGTATGGAAAAATTGAATTAAAGTCTGAAAATACAATAAAAATTTGTATTTATACTTAGGGTTAAAGGGTATGGATGGCACACATATTAAAAAAGTAAGGGATTTTGCAAAATCTAATTATTTAGCAAAGGAAAGGATTTTAACTCGGGACCTTATTTAATTTTCATGCTTTCTCATATTTCTTTTAACCATTAGGATTTTTCCTCACTCTTGAAATATTTTAGCAATATTTATTTTAAAAACAAGGCATGTCACATACTAGGGTTTAAGGAAAAATTTGCAAAATAATAAAAATGGTGAGAGAGAAAGGATTTGAACTTGGGTTTCAAGAAACGTTTCACTAACACTTAACAAACAAACCGATACCTCATTTATATACTAAAAATGCATAGATAATCTCAAAAATTAATACATGACCACTCTCTCTCTATTCACAAACCTGATTTTGCTAACCTTCGATTTTTGAGATGTTACAGAAGATGCCCTGAAACTGAAGTTATTCACTTATTCATTGCGAGATCGTGCCAGAGCATGGTTAAATTCATTACCGTCAGGTCCAGTGTCATCTTGGAATAAACTATTTCAGAGGTTTCTGCTGAGATATAATCCTCTGAACATGAATGCCAAACTAAGGAACGATATTACGTCCTTTCGACAATCTGAGGACGAAACATTATATGAAGCATGGGAGCGATTCTAGGAGTTAATTAGAAAATGCCCGATGCATGGTTTTCAACATTGGACACAAATGGAAATGTTTTACAATGGATTGAATGCGCATACAAGGATGGTGGTTGATGCATCTACTGAAGGGACTTTGCTCGATAAATCATATAATGAGGCATATGAAATTTTGGAGAGGATAGAAAACAACGATTATCAATACCCCACTACCAGACTAGGGACTAGCAGAAGAGTTTCTGGAGTAATGGAACTTGATGTGATTACTTTCCTAACAACTCAGGTATCATCTTTAATGAATATGATTAAAACACTAAAAAGACCAGCTACAGTGCAAGAAATAAAAGGAGCGAGTTAGCATGTGCTTACTGTAGAGAAAATCATATTTTTGATGAATGCCCATAGAATCTAGCCTCAGTTTATTATATGGGAAATTTTAATCGCAGCAACAACAACCTATATTCCAATACATATAATTTAGGGTGGAAGCAACATCCTAACTTCAACTAGAGTAATCCAAGGGTGGGAAATTATAGCAATGCTATTTGACAGAATGTTGCAAGTGCACAACCTGGATACAATCAACTCATGCCACGGTTAAATATTCAGCAAAATTCAGCTTCAAGTTCTTCATCGATGGAAGATCTATTGAAGGAATACATGGCCAAGAATGATGCTATCATTCAAAGTCAAGTTTCATCTTTAAGAGCTTTAGAGAATCAAGTGGGGCAAATTGCCAAAGCATTAAGCTCAAGACCACAAGGAGCACTATCGAGTGATACCAAAAATTCACGATCTCAAGGAAAGGAGCAGTGTAAAGCCATTACACTTGGAAGTGGTATGCAGCTATTAGGAGTTGTTAATGACACAACTATTGAATAAAGTAGTTCAGGTTTCACAAATAAGAAGAATTCAGAACTAGTAATGGAGCAGACTACGAAGGAAAAGAATAACCAGGAAAATATTGAAGCAGATTTATCTTGCATTGCCAATAAAAATGCCACGACAAAACAACCTCAATAAATGGAAGGAAGGCCACCACCACTTTTTCCTCAATGTTTCCAAAAATCTAAGCAAGATTTCCAATTCAAGAAATTCTTGGATGTCCTGAAGTAATTAAATATCAATATACCATTGGTGGAAGCATTGGAACAAATGCTCAATTATGTGAAATTCATGAAAGATATCTTATCAAATAAGAGAGGGTTAGGGGAGTTCAAAACTGTTGCTCTCACTAAAGGATACACAGTAATGCTGAGAAATAAATTGCCACCAAAACTAAAGGATCCAGAGAGTTTTACTATACATTGTTCTATTGGAAACCATTAAGTTGGCAAAGCATTATGTGATTTAGGTGCGAGAATAAATCTAATGCCTATGTCTATTTTCAGAAAGCTAGGAATAGGGAAAGCAAGACCTACAACTGTCACTTTGCAATTAGCTAATCATTCATATGCATATCTAGAAGGTAAAGTGGAAGACATGTTGGTAAGAGTTGAAAATTTTATTTTTCCAGCATATATTATTATTCTAGAATGTCATGCTGATAAAGAGGTACCAATCATACTTGGGAGACCTTTTCTAGCAATCGGTTGAACATTAACTGATGTATAAAAAAGTGAATTAACTGTGAGAGTTATTGATCAGTGGATAACTTTTAATGTTTTCGATACTATGAAGTGTGCAGATATAGATGAAGAATGTCATGCTGTGGAGATTGTTGACACAATAGTTTAGGAAGAAATTACAGAAATTTATCACAATAATTGTAATGATGATGCAAATTCAATTGAGTTAATTGAAGTAGAAATGATTGAAGAGCTTGGTGAACTGATGAACATTAAGCAATTCAAGAATGGATCAAGGAGAAGTTTCGAAGCATTAAATTTATCGGGCCGTTCTTTTAAACCTCATCAGCCATCCATAGAATGTCCTCCTATGTTGGAATTGAAGCCTTTGCCAGCACATCTAAAGTATGCTTACATGGGAGATAACAATACATTGCCAGTAATAATTTTTGTGGCATTGACATTGGATTAAGAAGCTCAATTATTGAAAGTTTTAAGGAAATCTAAGAAAGTATTGGGATGGACGATTGCGGATAACAAAGGAATCAGTCTAGTAATATGCATGCATAAAGATATTACTGGAGGACTGCCATGGCAAATCTATCAAGCAGCAGAGAAGACTGAATCCTGTTATGAAGGAAGTTGTCAAAAAGGAGATTATCAAATGGCTGGATGGCTGGGTGAGCCCTGTTCAATGTGTACCTAAAAAAGGGGTTGCCACCGTGGAAAGCAATGATAACAACGAACTCTTTCTTACTCGCACTGTCACGGGATGGAGGGTTTGTATAGACTATCGGAAACTCAACAAAGCAACAAGGAAGGACCATTTTCCTCTGCCATTTATTGACCAGATGTTAGATAGATTAGAGGGGAAAGCCTTCTATTATTTTTTAGATGGTTATTCGAGGTATAACCAGATTGTCATAGCTCCTACTGATCAATAGAAGACCACATTCACATGTCCTTATAGAAATTTTGCATTTCTACAAATGCCGTTTGGATTATACAATGCCCCTGCAACATTTCAACATTGCATGATGGCAATATTTTTAGACATGGTGGAGAAACTTTTAGAAGTTTTTATGGATGACTTCTCGGTGCTTGGCGATACTTTTAAAGATTGTTTAAAAAATATGGAGTTAGTTCTTTGTTGGTGTGAAGAAACAAACCTTGTTCTCAATTGGGAGATGTGCCACTTCATGGTCTGTAAAGGCATTATTCTGGGACATAAAATTTCACAGTAAAGGATTTTCGTCGACAAAGAAAAAATCGAAGTTATTGAGAAATTGCCACCACCCTCCATAGTTAAAGGTATTTGCAATTTTCTTGGCCATGTAGGATTCTATCGACTATTCATCAAATATTTTTCGAGGATATCAAAACCCCTGTGTACATTGTTAGAATACAATAGATCTTTCAATTTTGATAAGCAGTGCTTACAAACATTTAAGGAGTTGAAAAAGTGGCTAGCCACAGCACCTATAGTCATAGCACCAGATTGGACTTTACCTTTTGAACTTATGTGTGATGCCAGTGATTTTGCCGTAGGGGCAGTACTTGGGCAAAGAAAGGACAAGGTATTTCATGTTATCTACTACGCAAGCCGTACATTGACTGATTCATAGCTAAATCATACCACCACTAAGAAGGAGCTGTTAGATATGGTATTTGCTTTCGACAAATTCAAAGCTTATTTAGTAGGCACCAAAATTACGGTTTATATGGACCACTCTGCTATTAAATACTTGGTGACCAAGAAAGATGCCAAGCCCAGATTGATTCAATGGATACTACTATTGTAGGAATTTAATCTAGAAATTAGAGATAGGAATGACATAGAAAATCGAGTGATTGATCACTTGTCTCGAATGAAGCAGGAAATGAATGCGGTAATATTCAATGCATTCAGGATGATTTCCCAAATGAGCAACTGTTAGTTGCAATGGCATTACCGTGGTATACTGATATCGTAGATTTTTTGGTTAATGGATTACTGCCACTTAACCTCACAAATCAAAGACGAAAAAAATTTCTCCATGATGGCAAGCAGTATTATTGGGAGGAGCCATTTTTATTCAAACATTATGCAGACTAGATAATTCAGATGTGTGTTCCAGATGATGAGATTCAAAGTATTTTATTTCATTGTCATTCAACATCGTTTGGAAGGCACTTTGGGGGCATGAGAACTGCTGCAAAAGTTTTCCAATCTAGTTTTTATTGGCCAACCATGTTTAAAGATGCTCATGAATTTTGCCAAGCATGCGATCGCTGTCAAAGAACTGGAAATCTATCAAGGAGGTATGAAATGCCCTTACAAACTATTTTAGAAGTGGAACTATTTGACATTTGAGGAATTGATTTTATGGTTCCATTCTCACCTTCTTGGGGCAATGCATACATACTTTTAGCTATTGATTATGTCTCCAAGTGAGTTGAGGCTATTGCTTTACCAACAAATGATGCCAAATCGATACTGAAATTTCTACATAAGAATGTTTTTACCAAGTTTGGTACCCCTCGTACTCTAATTATTGATAAAGGTTCACACTTTGACTGCAAATTAGTTGCTAATGCTCTGAACAGGTATGAAGTTAAACATAAAGTTTCCACAGCATACCATCCCAAGACAAATGGGCAGGCAGAAGTCTTTAATAGAGAGATTAAACAAATTTTGGAGAAGGTAGTCAATCCCAACCGCAAATATTGGTCATTCAGAATGGATGAAGCTTTATGGGCATACTGCACTACTGTAGGCCAAATACCAAGCTGTCCATGTCTATACCATTTAGGCCGTAAGATGAGGAGAATTCAAGAGAAAATTTAATTGAAATTCCTATTGGACCTATGACTCGGGCTAGATCCAAGAAGCTTAAAGAGGCGATGAAGGGCCTGATTCAGCAAGTTTGGGTCGAACATGAGAAGTCCAACTCTTATTAGACCTAAGATGACGTCCCAAGTCCATGCAATGTTTTGCATGTGGCTGTTTGTTTAGTTTATTTAATTATATAGCTTTTAATTATGTCTTGTTTATTATATGCATATTTAATTAATGTATTGCATTATATATCAGCATCTTCTAAAACTTGCATTATGTGCTCTGCAAATTAATTAAGTTATGCATTAAAGCATCTCACATGTTAATAAAGTTTGGGTTTGAGTTGTATGTTCATTAATAAATTCATCTGTATGAGTGTTTATAGTATGCTGATTTTTATTTGTGTCTTTAGTAATTGTTTAATGCTTAATTACCTATCTTGTAGATAACTATTCATAGGACTAATGACTCTTCAAGTTTGGACGATTTTCAAGCCTTCAAAGCTCATTACGATGGTTGTTCAAATGGACCTAGGAAGACTCTTCAAATCTGATCAATTTTGGAGCCTTCAAAAACTCATTATGAAAACATTTTAAGAGTTTTTTGCACAAGTCCTTTGGTATTCGGTTTTAAGGGAGATAAAAGGACACCGTATAGTACATTAAGGGAACATTAATTCATCAACAAGTGAGGAGACATGCCTTTTCAACTATACATGAATCAAGTCAAAAGACATGACTCATTGGCTACCCTACATGAGTTAAACCAAATTTAAATGCTTATAGTAACAGCTAATAAATGTCGAATTTGAAAGGTCCTATATAGAAATTTCAATAGTCATATTAATGCATATAAATAACTTGTAAAAGGACATTGTTGGATAATGAACATTTTTATTATTTTGTGAGACTTCAATCTCTTTGTTCTTGAAAGAACTTATCTGGACTTATCAAGGATTACCTTGTGGTGTCAAAACCCAATATTGTTGGTTCTTTTTTTTCTAAATAGAGGGTCATAGTTTTCCTTCTTCAAAGGTGTTCGTTTTTTCACTTTATAGAACTCGGGTCACGATCTTTCATATCTATTGGTTCATTTCTAAGTGTTTACTTGTGCAAGTTATCCATCCAATATCACTGCCATTTTAACCATTGAACAAATATTCTTTATACTCATTTTCATTGTTAACATTATTTAGAAATGGTACATAATTAAAAGATCGGGCACTTCAACATCTTGTAATTAAATTTACGAATATAAGCACGCATCATATTGTGTGGTTATTCTTTCCTGTATATTCACTAAGTTCGCAAGAGCTCACATACTCATTTTTGAAAACTGTAGATAGTTAGATTGTACGGTGGATAACGGCGAGGCGGGTGATCCAGGTGAAGCATAAACACTAGAAATGTAGTACAAACGAACTCTGCATAAAAGGGTTGTGTGGGATATTCTGCTTGGGCTTAGAGATATCTTTCTATTGACTTTGTCGATTATTTTAGGACTTAGTAATTTTTATGTTTTCTTATCTTTTTCTTTATATTTTTGTTTGCGAACCGATGATACTTTATGAACACATTTGAGTTTTAAGTATATGAATATAGTCCAAGTTTGATTGATGTTCTCTTAAATTACAAGTGCATACTTAAATAATTAATATCTAAACATAGTGTTTTCCATAGCCAATAGCATGAAATATACAAAATTGTCAAACTTATACAGATTTTACCAAAGTTGTTTCGAAGCGGTAGGGTTGTTGAACTATTCTAAGTGTGAACCTTAATAATTGATGAACTGTTACATGTTAACCCTTAATAAATTTTGATATACGGGTTAGGAGAAAACTTGCGAACTATGTTCGCTTTATCTAAAACTGTAATGGTAGTTCGTGAAGCTTACCCTGTTTAAATAATCTTACATTTCCAAGGCTTAGATTCTGCAAGCTACTCTAGGAGCAAACCTTAATGTTGAGAAGTGTATATTGTTTTCATAAACTTAGAATTTTGTTGCTTATCAGTAACTTAAGCATGCTTTATGTTTTAAACTTATGGTGTGTTGGAGGTTAGGTTGGGTGTCAGTGGAGTGTCACTTAGGTGGCTACTGTGGCGTTCCATAGCTTTGATTCGACGACTGGACCGAGAATGAGGTGTTACATTTTTTAGTATCAGAGCTTGTCTGGTTGGTTGTGTAACAACCCGTTTTCATTGATATCGAAATGGTGATTTCGGGACCACAATTTTGACGTGTAAATTATTATTATTTTATTATTTTAATGTCTATGGGATTATATGAAGGTCTTATTAAAATTTCATTAAGAAATTTTGATGTTTGCATGGTTAATAAAGTGAAAAGGACTAAATTGTAAAAGCTATAAAAGTTGAGTTTTATTAGTTAAAGGAGTCAAATGGCTATGAAATCTTAAACTAAGGGACTTGAATGGTAAATAGACAAATTAAAGTGATAGTGGATGTGCATGGACAAGGTTTTGTTGTAAATTTTAATAAGTAATAATGTTATAATGGTAATTAGGTAATTAAAAAGAAAATTAGGTAAAGAAAAGATGAAACAATGTTGTCATCTTTTCATTCCTTCTTCTTGCTTGGTCGAATACACCATTGAAGGGGGGAGAGATCTTTGTTTTGAATTTTACTTGCATGGTATGATTTTCAAGCCCCATTTTTAATGATTTTTATGTTTTTGAGTTCGTTTTAGCTTAATCTAGCTAGCCCGGGGGTTAATTTGTAAAACTGTTAAAGGTTGAGGGTTATACCATGAATGTTCTTGAATGGTTCTTGATATTAATGGATAGGTTATAAATCTTTGTTGAGATATAAACAAGTTTCTTTAAGTGATTTTTGATAAAATTGCATTTAGGGATCTATTTGTGAAAATAGTAAAATTTCATATTAAATTTATGAAATGATGGTTTAAATGGGTTAGTATAAGTCCCTAAGAATTCTGCTAGCTTGAATGGAGGATTAAAATGGATAGATTTCAATTTATGAGCTTAAGGACTAAATTATGAAAAGTTAAAATACCAGGGGCAAATTGGTAATTTTGTATAAAGTAGAAATGTGGATTAAATTGAATACTAGAAGTATTTAATTTGTTGAAATTATCTATTTAGATCAAGATAAACCACACACAGACCTAGATCAAGGAAAAGCAAAAGCTTCGAATTAGCTCGATTTAACTTCTACACCCCCAGTCTTCGGGGTAAGTTCGTATAAATGGTTATCGTGTTTATGTTATTATGTTATTTATAATGTAAATTGACCGATATATAAACCTATCAATGCTATGATGAATTGACAGCTATCGAGTGCAACACCCTAACCCATATCCGTCACCAGAATAGGGTTACGGAGTATTACCATACAACCGGAAACAGTTAAACTTAACTTCATTCAATAACATAAAAAAATCATAAACCAATTCTATACATACATCCTGTCCCTAAATCAAGCCCTCGAGGCTCTAAAAATACCTTAGAAATGATTCGGGACCAATATGAAACAATTTGGAAAATCTTGGAAAATGTCACAAAATTCTGAAAAAAATAGTGGTCACACGGCCATGTGGCCAGGCCATGTGCCACACATGGTTGAGGGAAATGCCTGTGTCTTAGGCCGTGTAACAATCAAACTAGGGACACACGGCCGTGTCGTATGCCAGTGTGCCAGGCCGTGTAACTTTTGAAATTGCCCCACACGCCCGTGCGCCAGGCCGTGTGCTAGGCCGTGTAACTCACTAACTTGCATGCAAAGGAACCCTCAAACGACACACGACTGAGTCACACGCCTGTGTCTCAGATCGTGTGGACTCAAAATGTACCTAAAATCAAGCCATTTCATACCATTTCATACAAGACCTTTCAATCAATATATACACTCTTTGTATAAACCTAAACACTTTCAAAACATGCATTAATATGCCATTTCAAGTTCCAAATTCAATGTAACATCCTAAAATTGGGGTTATTTGTGATTGAATTATTTTTCTTGTGTTTGAATTGCTGTGATATTAATTGTGGTGTAGTAAGGCTTAATTAGGGGCCTTGAGTAGGCTCGGAATAGTGGGAAAATATTTTTATAAGCTTTAAAGGTAGGGAGCCTTAGCAAGTAGGGGTTACAAGGTTAAAAGAGGGAACTTTTGACACAGAAATGGCCTTGGAAAAGTGGCAAAAGAAAGGCCGCTTAAGAGTTGGAGTTGACGCCACAGGGAGAGCAAGGGGAGCTTGTGTTCGAGTCGCGGAAAACCCTCTTTTTGCTCTTAATTGGGACGGCATAGGGGGGGAGAGAATTTCTCATTTCAAACTCTTTTTGATAATAAGGATAATGAGGATATTATTTAGATATTAATTGGATTTTATTTTGATTAATTCCAAAAAGATGGCAAATAGAAAATATAGGCATTTGAGTATTCAAATTATTTTGAATATTTTTAAACAATTGGCCAAGAGGAATTTTAGGTAAGTGCCGAAATTTGAACTCCTTGATTGATAGGAGTGGACGGCAAGTTTAGGGGGGAGAGTGCCAAAATCCTTCATTTGATTCCCAAACTCTCTCATCTTCCATCTTTTCTTTTTCTCTTTTTCATTCTCTCAAAATCGAAAACCCTTCTCTTCTTCTAAAACCTTGGCCGAATCTCCTATACCTTAATCTCCCATCTATTTCTTTCTTTTCTCTTCTCAAACCCTTAGCCGAAACTCTTATTTCACTCTTTTACTTTCTCTTTTCCATACAAGCCGAACCTTGATGGATTGTGTTGAACAATCATAGCCGAATCTACTCCTTGGTGTGCTGAATTTTCCTTCCTCTATTTGGTGTAGCCTTGGCCGAATATCAAAGCAAGGGTGATCCCTTTTCGGTGTTTTCCAAATCGGTTTGGGTAGGTAAGTGTGTTAGCCGAATGGCTATTTCTTCCCCTCTCTCTTCTCTCCATCGACTTTTACAAAGGTAAGAGTTGGTTTCGCAATTGTTGTTAAGGGTGCTAATCACATGTTGAAACCAATTTGTCATAGGGCCTTCTGGATTTGGAAGCGAGCAAGTGAGTCCATCATCTCTCGATCAATCGGTTTTGGGGTAAGGTGGTAAGGATATATTTTTACTTGGTATTCGATTAAGCCAAGGCTATTAACTTAATGATTGCCGATTAAGGGAAGCGAAGCACTTTGAGGGTGGTGGCTAGTATTCAAAGACGTTTGGGTAAGGTTTGGGTTCACAAGGAACCCTTTTCAATTGTTTTGGTTTGGCCGAATAGGCCATGGCACTAACCTTGTGGTTGGCCGAATATATAGGGACAAGAAAGCAAGGGTGGCCGATTGACTCTTTGGGGGTTTAGAGTTAGCGTTAGAATCGTGTGTACATACACACTTTATGATTGATTAATCGTGCTAAATGTTTGTGTATGCTAAATCTGGTTTATGTAGCTTTGGATTTAATACCATAACGATATAAGCGATGATTCAGGTAAGACTCTGTTCGTATGAGTTTGCTATTTGATGCTTTTGGAAAGCATGGCATATTTGGTATATGCGATTTAAATGCATGTTGGCATGAATTCTGTTATATATATATCATGAACTAATGTGGGTTGATGAGAGGAGGGGGCAGTGATATTCGTGTCGACGGACACCAGTGGTTTGGTACCACATTGTGACTACGGTCACCAGAGGTTTGGCACCTCCAGAGGTTTGGCACCTCATAGCGTCTCGTCCCAGTGGCTTAGCACCACAGTGGGTTGGCCCCACAGTTTACATTATGGGATTGACGCCAGTGATTTGGTATCACACGATGGGTTGGCCCCATCATTTGATTTGTGACTTCGAGTCACCAGTGGTTTGGCACCACCAGTGGTTTGGTACCACACGGGGTAGAGAAAGGTGTTTGGATGGCTAGGTTGGGTGCATGATTTAGTGCATGTTAATTTGTTATAAATTGTGTATGTTGTTGCACTAAATTGGGGAAGGGTTACACATTGAGTCTTGGTGACTCACCTTCTCCTTAACATTTTTCAGGTGACACGTAGATCGCGGATGAGGAGCCGGATGGACTCGAGGTGGCCATGCAGTGGGATTTGAATTTAATGAACTTGAATTTTAGTCTATTTTATTTTTATTGTTGGTTTTGTTTTAATCAAGTTGTAATAAGGCTTCCTAGGATTATTTTTATTATCTTTACATGTTTTGAATATTTTGTTTAAACTATTTAATAATATTAAAATGGGTGCACATGTTTTCTCAAATCAAACGCAAAATGTTTTAAAGTGCCATCGGGTACATTTGAAACCTGTAACAACTTGACTTAATAAATATTTTTAAAACAAACTAAGTATGGTTTTAGCAAGATAATTGAAAATGAAGATGCTTTCGACAAAACTTAAATCGGCTTAAAAGGGATTTTTCAAAATTGGTTTTCTCTGTGACATACCAAATTCGGTCGTAATGTTTGGGCCGGGTTTGGGGTGTTACATTCAATCAACCAATATGCCATACAAGGCACCTCAATATTTGCACCAAAACATAACATACCAATCAAACCATGCTTACCATATTTCTAACATCATAACCTAGTTTCATACCTGCCAAAACATACCAATAATACTAATTTTCATGCCAACAAACCTAAACCAAATAGATACTAAAGCATTCCATCAATGACCAATTTAAACCATTCAAACATACCATAAAAGGAACCTTATATACAATCACATAAAAGTGACCATAAGGACTTACTTAAACAAGCATGATAAGTCCACCAACCATTCATAAACACCAAGGCATAAACAATACCAAATTACATTTACACGTTCATCAAAACATCATTATAAACCACCCTATACATGCCATTATAAACCTTAGCCAAAAAAGAAAATGTTCCAAAATACCGAATTAACTACTGGGTAGTGTGATAACTAACGTAAGCAATAATGCTTAGTAAGTTCGTATAAAGGCAACTTAACTGCTGACATATTAGAATAAACAACTAAGTATAATTTTTATTTATATCTTAAGCTAACTTTTGTTTACTATTCACTACATCTCTCATGGATAATTGGTGTAGCCTTGCATATACATATATATATTTTTCCTTATAAGCATTTCATATAACCATTTTACTTAAACGTTTCTTCTTACCATAGTACTTACACATTTAACATATAATCATCCAGAAATTCATCTTTTGTTTTAACCTTTCATATAAACATATCATCCTGGAATCACTTACTTTAACTGAACAATGTGAATGTTAAATAAATAGATTAATCATACATGTTATTCATTTACGAAGAACTTATAGGATTAGTACTGAAAATGGTTCATCTATGCTTCCTGTAATATAATAATTCAATCCAAAGTCATACATATATGTGTATAAACATCTATCTTTAACCGAATAATCATCATTATAATGACACTCACATATGATCAAGTAATTCATTGAACATTTAACATTTACTAATATGTTAACTATACATTAGCCTATAACATTTAAATAATTTTGTAAATTTCATTCACATTTAGCCCGATGAACTAGTAACTTGAATCGGATACTTAGGTAACTACACCACACCAGAGGCATCATAGGTGCATAACATGAGCACCGAAGTGCAGACAGGGGCACAAATGTGCAAATAGGGGCACCGTAGTGTAAACAGGGACACTGAAGTGTATACAAATGCACTAAAGTGCAAACAAAGGCACCGAACTGTAAATCCTGTACAAGGGCGCATACTAACCCTATTGGCATGTCAATCGTATCCTAATCGTTTACTATGTCCAAACGGGCATTTTAACAAAATTATAACTTTCATGAATCAGAGGCACTTCCATATTTCTCAATACACATGCTGTACCAATTCATAATCATTCCAAAATCACATATATCATATTTCATAAATATTCAATAGTTTTCAAATAAATCCTTTCTCACCTTATATTCAATTATAATATTTCGATTTCCAACTCACATTTTAAACATCATATATATATACATTCATAAATCAGCAATAACATTATGTATATATAGATATGTACAATTTTATACCTACGAACTTACCTCGACAATTACAATGGTAAAACGAGGCTGACAACTAATCCGGCACATTAGCTTTTCCTCTGTTTAGATTAGTTTGATTCGTTTCTGGATCTAAATAATAAATTTTCATTCAATTAATACAATTCTAGCACTTAAATAATATGTCTAATACAATTAAGTCCTTCCATAATCATTTTACATATTTATCCCAATATTTTACCTTTTATGCAATTTAGTTCCTAAACCTGAAACTTGCAAATTTACCATTTTTAGTTAAAATTCATGCCAGCCGATTTTCATAGGGTTCATAATGAGCCCATTTTTATCATCGTTTCACAATAGTTACCTTGAATTTTAGTATTTTTCATAAATCAATCCCTAAACTTGAAAATAATCAAAAATTACTTAACAAAATACTTATATTTAACAACCAAGCTTAATAATCTATCATAAAATTTCAAGAACATCACAAATTTCATCCATGGTAAAATTCCAAACATTTAACAATTTAACAATTTGACCCCCAAGTTAGCTAGATTAAGCTGTAACAATCTCAAAAATATAAAAATTACAAAAAACATAATTTAAATGGACTTACATGCATGCATTGAAGCTTGGCTGAAATTTAGGAAGTTCAAAAATGGTATCGGTGGTAGAATATTAAAGATGATAACTCAATTAACATCTTTTATTACCTTTAATTTTATTTATTAATTTACCAATATAACATTTATAATTTACCTAGAATGATTAAATTTGCACCTTGAAACCGTCCACCAATATAAACAAGGTATATTTACCTTTTAAAACCCTTAATTCATGGTTCTTTAGCCATTTAATACAATTAAGCTAATAGCGATTGACTTTTGCTTCCTATACAAATTAGTCCTTTTAAATTAATTAACTATCTAAACAATGAAATTTTCTAACCAAATTTTAATACGACCTAAATAACACTTCGTAAATATTTAATAAAATATTTTCAGCTCGGTATAGAAATGAGGTCCCGATACCTCATTTTCTAAAACCATATGACTTTAAGGTCATACCACTTGAACCTAATTATTCTTTCAAATATCATAAATTTCCAATTAAAAATTTATTTTAACACTATATTTGACTTGTAAAACTTAAATAGAAAATATTTACGGACTCATACATCAGATTTGTGGCCCTGAAACCCTTATTTTTGAGACCACTTGTAACACCCCTAACCCGTATTCATTACCGAAATAGGGTTACGAGGTATTATCGATCAATACATAACACATAGCTTACATTTATCAATCTCAAGCAATCATTCTCATACATCATCCAATACAATCACGTTGTCCCTTATGAGGGCCTACAAGCCCTTAAACATGCTTTACAAGTGGTTCGGGACTAAACCGATAACATACGAAAATTTCAAAAAACTTAGAAATTTTTCAATCATACAAGGGTCACACGCCCATGTGAACATGCCGTGTACCTTACACGGCTAGTAGACACGCTCGTGTCTTAGGCCGTGTGGAAACAGAGCATACATACTGACTTGCATCACACGGCTGAGGACACGCCTGTGTGCTAGGCCGTGTGAAAACTGGAGAGTATATTGACTTGGGTCACACGGCCAACCACACGCCCGTGTGTCCAGCCCATGTGCCCTTTGAAATGGCCACACACGCCCATATGCTAGGCCGTGTGCCATTTAGGGGGTATACTGACTTATACCACACGGCCAGTCACACGCCCGTTTGTGAGGCCGTATGGAGCATACTGATTTCAATTCAATTTCGACACCAGGGGACACACGGCCGATAACCCTAAACTAACAGTGTGTCGCACGCAACCTGAGACACGCGCGTGTCTCGCGCCCATGTGGACAAGAATAGGCCACTTGCAAAGCCAATTTGCCACCCTTTTTGCACATACCTACACAAGCTCATATGGTATCATTTTAAGACACAATTATACAGCCAAAAGTCATCAACCAATACATAATCATACCAAATCAATTTCACCTATTTCAATACTCAAATCAATGCTATTCACCTATTCAAACACTAATCAACTTAACTTGCTTTACTAAGCATAATTTACATATATAATTTGTAACACCCTGAATTTGGGCCTAGTAGAATTGGGCCTATTGGGTCTTAGGCATGGGAGCGTTTAAATTTTTTGAGAACAAGAGAACGACACTAATGCAAGTTGGACCTATTAGGTGAATGATTTTGGAAGGTTTGGGGGCTTCCATGAAGTCTTGGGTTCAAACTTGGGCTTTAGGAAAAATTTTGGTTTAGGTGAATAAAACCCTGGGTGTAAGTGAGTAGGCTTTAAGAATATTGTTGGGGAAATCATGACACAAGGAGCTAGTTGGTAAGGTGGCTAGCGGCGTGGATTAAGTTACAGGGGAGCCTGAGTTCGAAACCCCTTGCATGCGAAATGTGACTATTTTGCTAATTTGGGACGGCTTTGGAGGTTTGATGGAGGGATCCCACATCGGGAAGCTAGCATGAGAGTATACGAGAAGCTGGCTTTAAATAGAGCGATCTATGAGGAGAGTAAGCATACCTTGGTTGGCGTTTGGGCATAGGAGTGTTTGGAGCGTGGATTAACTCCAGATTCCTATCAGGTGTGTATTTCACACTACTCTAGCTGTAGAGCGGCAAATACCGAAATACCAGTCACACGGCGATGGTAGTCACACGAGCGTGCGAGCGCACGTGTGGGAGCTTTGACGCGATAGTTGAGGCCATCATGAGTGTTCTTGTGGGTTTAGGCTGTTTGGGCCACGATGGGCCGAGAGGGGCCATGTGTGGCCAATGGGCCCGTGGGCCCAATCGGATAAGTTGTATGATTGTGTAGTAAATATTGGACTGGACTATGTGAATCTCATATCTGTGGCTATATTTGGGCTAAATGGGCCACACGAGCGTGTGGGCCAATTTGGGCCGAGAATGGGCCCTAGGCCTATTCGCATCGTTATCTCTGTTTAGAATACCTTGGTTTGCAAAATTAACGAAATACCCCCAGTTTGTAAAATTACCAAAATACCCCGATTTACAAAATTACCGAAATACCCTCGGTTTGCAAAATTACCAAAATACCCCCGGTTTGCAAAATTACCGAAATACCCTGGTTTGCAAAATTACTGAAATACCCCCGATTTGCAAAATTACCAAAATACCCCCAGTTTGCAAAATTACTGAAATATCTCTAATTTGCAAAATTATCGAAATACCCACGGTTTGCAAAATTACTGAAATACCTCCGGTTTGCAAAATTACCGAAATACCCCAATTTGCAAAATTATCGAAATACCCCCGGTTTGTAAAATTACCAAAATACCCCGGTTTGCAAAATTACTGAAATACCCCTGGTTTGTAAAATTATCGAAATACCCCTATAGGGTAGGATTACCGAAATACCTTTATAGGGTAAAATGACTATTTTGCCCTTGTGGGTAAATGACTGAGTTAGACCATGAATTTGACTGACTTGACTGTTGGCGTGTGACCGATATGCTGTTAATATATGTTGAAATGACTGTTACTGAGCATGGCCATTTTGCATACACGTGTAATGATTGAGCATGACATACACGACATATTGCATGGGGTTGGGACATTGATATAGAGGAAGTTCTGATAGGGTCGCACGGGTCGCATGACGATTGTGGATCCAGTATTGATCTGTTAGGGTCGCACGAGTCGCCCGAGACGACTTTGGACCCACCGATTTGATTTTTAGGGTCGCATGGGTCGCCCGAGTTGACGGTGGACCGACGGACGGCTTAAAGCCGCATAATCTGATTATGGCTCTGTGCCAACGTAAATATGGCTCTGTGCCATCTTGATTATGGCTTTGTGCCAATCGTATTTACCCGTGGCTATGTGCCTAACTTATATATTGATGACTCTGTGTCGATCATAATTACTCGTAGCTGTGTGTCGATTATATTACCGTAGCTAATGGCTATGTGCCGATCTTATTATAGTTACCGATGGCTATGTGCCAATTATGAGACCGTTACTGAAGGCTTAAAGCCGCATAAATTCTAGCAGCTATGCTGCGATTTTGGTTAGTGCCGTAACCGGTGCTAACATTGGTAGTGTAGGGATGGCGTGGGTGATTAATTCCCCGCAGGTAGTGCAGGGTTGGACGGAGGCAAGTGCAAGGTTGGATGGGATGGGTTAGCATGCATCACACATTATGCATATGGAATTCATTCTGGTAAGGGCTGAGGTCCAAGTGAAATTGTACTGGGCTTAGGCCCACTTGTTCTGTTATTGTTTTGGGCTAGGCCCAATTGATTTTGTTATGGGCTGTGACCCAAACGATGTTGTAGTGGGTTTTGACCCACGTATGCTCTGAATCGGATGCATCATTATCGCCAAAGGGCTTTGGCCTGCATATTCGGGTTCTGTTTTTCGTATAATCGATCGTTACTCTAGTAAGGGGATTACACACTGAGTTTTCGTAAACTCACCCCATTTTTAACTGTGCAGGTAATCCCCAGCCTTAGACGGATCGGTGCTGCGAGGGACTCGAAGAAGGCCACACACTACTTATGATTTCCGTTTTGATTATTTACATTCAAGTATTTTGATTCAGGTTGTAATAAGGCCTCTTTAGGTTTCTGGGTTTTAACTCCGGGTCTTTCTTTACTTTGGTTTATATCGGTTAGAAGTAACTCACGGTTTTCCAAAATGAGAACTGTTTTTCAACAACACTATGTCTTCGCAACATTTTCGGAATGGTTGCGAGACTTAAACTTTTTCGTAAATCGATTACTCTCAACATTAGCTTTTGCAACTAAAAAGATATTTTGGGAATAAAATTAATAATCTTTCAATGTACAAGGGTTTTTCAATGAAGACATGGTTTTCGAAAAACACTTCAATGTGACACGCCAGATTCGGGCCTAACTTCTAGGCCGGGTTTGGGGTGTTACATAATTCATCTAACTAAACCAATTCAAATATACATAATCACTTCAACTCCATTCATTCAGGATAGGTCTATTTTCAATCATTAAAAGTAAAACCATTTGTATATTCATAAACATCATCAAGTGCATCATTTTATGCCAACACAAATGGCCAAAATACACATCCATCAAATAAACCATTTTGACACAAGCCTATAAATGCCATATACCATATATACATAGCTTCAAAAGTACCAAAATAGATGATCAATAGTGCGATGAAGTCTCTGACGATTCCCAGATCGGAGCTAGCTTCGTAGAACTATAAAACATAGAAATAATTAAACAGAGTAAGCTTTAAGCTTAGTAAGTTCGTATGTAAACATGAAATAATCACAACATTCACTAGCAATTCAAAATGGATTATATCATAAACATTTAAAGCATCAATTCATGAGCTATCATAGAATTTATCCATATCATCATTCATAAGTTCTCAACTTCATATATCTCGATACTTGAATAATCTTCCGTACATACCTGTATCGATACATATCTATTTCTCGTCAATACTCTTATCAAACCCTTTCGGTTTACAAATGCTTTCGATACAAATTCATCGATTTTTTCGATGCCATAGTCCAACTATGGTCTTACACATACTTTGCCAAGGCCCTGCCGTGGTCTTTCATTCACATGCCATAACCCGGTTATGGTCTTATTATTCGATTACCATAGCCCAGCTATGGTCTTATTCGGCAACTTGCCTTACTCAATCCGTACATTTCATTTTATAACTCAACATTTAATCAATATAATAATTACTATATCAATTTCATTCATCAAATAGATAGGTACACATTTAAGTTCAATTATACGAACTTACCTCGTATTCGGAATTGTCGTATCGGATCGACTACTCGTTAATTTTGCTTTTTCCCCGATCTAAATCTGAATTCTTTCTTTCTTGATCTATATGAATTCAAAATTGACTTATTCAATCATATATTCTTTCAATTTAGTCCAAAACATATATTTAGGCATATTTTCACTTTAACCCCTAAACTTTCACACTTTTACTAATTTAGTCCCTATTTCACAAATACACAAAATACACATAATTTCATTATACTCTAGCTTAGCCGAATTACCTATAGGTCCCTAGCAGCCCATAACTTTCATTTATTTCACATTTTAACCCCTCAATTTAAAAATTTCACAATTTAATCCCTTTTTGATATTTTTGTCAAAAATCACTTTGCAAAACATGTAAAACTATCATCAAGCTTTCATATTCTATCATCAATCATTAAATTAATCAAGTATTCAACAATGTAATCTCTCAAAATCTTTAACAATTTCAAAATCTAAGGTACGGGCTAGCTAGATTTCAAAGCAACGATCTCAAAAACGTAAAAATCATCAAAAACTGAGCTCAAACCGTACCTTAATCAAGCCTAATGTGTGCCAAACCCTAAGTGTTCATCAATGGCTTCTTTTCTTCTTCAATATTCGGCTAGAAGATGGTAATGAAGCTAAATTTTTATTATGGTTTATTAATATTAACCTTATTAACTAATTTACCAATATAACCTTAATGAATAAACATTAAAAACATATAATGGTTGTCCATAATAGTCCACTATCCTTTAAAATGGTCTAATTACCATTTAAGGCCATCATATTTAAAAGCCAAATCCAATTGACACCCTTAACAAGTAGAATGTAACTTTTTCATTTTACGCGATTTAGTCCTTTTTTCAAATTGACTAATTAAACGATAAAATTACTTCACGAAAATTTCACACATTCAAAATTTCATGCTATAAACACATAAAATAATATTAAAAAATAATTTTCTGACATCAGATTCATGGTTTCGAAACCAATGTTCTGATTTAGCTAAAACTGGTCTGTTACACCACTAATAAACGGGTTATTACATCGAGTCTCGGTTGAACCTTAGGAATTTGTAGGATACGAATGATATGTCATTAAGGATTTCATGTTTCGGGTGCTGTTCTTGAATGTCCTATCGATAGCTAAGGTCCTGCATTTGTTGCAGATTCTCTACAGCTCGTGTGAGCAGCATCGTGTAGCTTACATTTTAACCCACAACTTGCATGAGCAAGCCCATTTCACAGCTTGTGTGAGTAATGATGTAAAGGAAAGGTTACGATTATATGTAAAGGCACACTACGTGTGAGCTTTCGTGATTATCCGATGAAATTCTAGATGGTTCAACGGGCATGAAAAGGGAACGAAAAGGTAAGAATGCAATTGGATTGAATCATGGCTTATTGAATGGAAATATGAACTACATGATGTTGTACATATGGTTGATTTCATTATATCATGGAAAAACTTACTAACTTGTGAGTTGTTGATGTTGGTTAGGAATTTCTAAGCTTGTGACATTGGTGTTGAATTGTATTTTAACTATGTTATGTATTATTGAAATGGTAAGTTGTGTTTATGTTTATACGGGCTTACTAAGCATTGTTGCTTACGTAGTTTCTTTCCTATGTTTTATAGATTATTAGAAGCTCGATCAATTTTGAAGCTTGTCGAAGATCTATCACACTATCCAGAAGTCTTTTTAGTAGTTTTTGAGCATTTTGGCCAAGGTTTATAATGGCATGTATAGGGTGGATAATATGGTGTTCTGATGAAAATGTAAATGGTATTTTTGATATGCTTTCATCTTGATGTTTATGAATGCTTGATGGACTTATAATGCTTGTTTAGGTATGTTTTTTTTGGTTACTTTTGAGAATTGTTGTGTATGGAATTTTGGTACAAGATGTTGGCTTGGAAACGGTCAATTATGATGTGTTTTAGGAACATAATAGAATGAAGTCTTTATGCATGGAATTAAGTAATGTTTATATGTTTTGGAAAATATTGTGTTGTTAAAATTGTGGTGCCTTTGAATGGCATATTGGTTAGTTGATTTAGGATCTTGAAATGACATGTTGATGTGTGTTTGGGTGTTGTTTATGTCCTTTTTAAAGTGTGCTTAAATAGGTTGAATGGTATGCATGTAATGAATTTGATATGGCTTGACTTTAGGTAAATTTTGGGTCCACACGACCTGAGACACAGGCGTGTAACTCAGCCGTGTGAGACACACAACTTGGAAACACAGTCGTGTGTCATCTGATGATTTCCTTAAGGTGAAAGTCAATAAGTTACACTACCTGAGACATGGGTGTGTGTCTCAGCCGTGTGACCCCTATTTTGCAAATTTTGCATCTTTTTCTTAAACTTTCCAAATTGTTTCAAATCGGTCCCGATTTACTTTTAAGATATTTTTAGGGGCTCGAGGGCTCGATATAGGGACAATATGCATGTGTAAGAATGGTTTATGATGTGATTATGATATTGAATGATATAATGTTCAAATGTTCCCGATTGTACAGTAATACTCTGTAACCCTAATCTGACAACAGAGATGGGTTAGCAGTGTTACATTCTGTGGTGTTAAAACCACGGTCTAGAAATACATGTAATTATATAACCTGTGATAGTGTGATAACTCTTGACTCAAATTGAACTATGTTTTTATATAGATAAGATGTCATCCAACCGAGTCAATTTCGATGAGGTTGAAAGTAACGCGCAAGAAATTGTTCACGAAGCAGCTTCTGGTAGAGTAAATGTGAATGCGAACTATGTTACAAGAGCTGCGAACCCTCCAGAAGGTGAAAGGACTTTGGTGTCACCTATGCGACCTCGCAAGGAAAATGTTCTGGATGAGAGTGTCGAACTATTTGTATAAGCCATCATCGGGACATTCCAATGTGCTGCCGGTACTAATACTATTCTTACCAACCGAGGATTATCACTAGAGCATCTGTGAGATCTGAGTTGTAAGGAATTTAGTGGTGTCAGGGGAGCTGATCTGTAACAGCCATTACCTGTGTTCGAAGCCGGGACCGGGTTTGAGGCATTACCTAACTAATCTCACTTGACATCTCAAAACGGGCTATAAAATTTCGTTTAAACCCATCACTTACACATACTCGGCCTAAGAGGCCCTAAAATACCTTCGACAGGTATCAGAACTATTCCGGGAACTTTTACGAGCTCGAGAAACCTTTCAATAAAATAGGGGCCACACGCCCGTGTTGGTCTAGCGACACGCCCGTATGCCCCTAAGACATGCCCGTGTCTTCCACCCGTGGTCGATCCTGACTAACTGCACACGGCCTAGACACGCCCGTGTCTTCCACCCGTGGTCGATTTAAATTCCACAATTAAAGTGCAGACTTCACACGGCCTTGGCACACACCCATGTACCTAGCCCGTGGAGCCTACTAACTTGCAAACCTAGCATGCAAGGGGACACATGGTCGATCCACACGCCCATATGGCTGACCGTGTGTCACACACGGCATAGACACACTCCTGTGTGTCTACTCGTGTGGAAAATTAGATGGCTATCTACCAAGCCTTTTTTTTTTTGCCACCCTACATTGCACACATACAAACACCAATCTAATTCAACATAATTCATAACCCAAAGGCATTTCTAAGTACTCAATTCAACATCCATACACAAAGGCATACACTTCAAGAAAATCACTTTCATTAAGCAATAGAATTTGCCAAGTACTTGCCTAACTTATAAGGCCATTTACAAAATGATTTTAATAACATACATAACCAACACTTTGACTAACAATTACAACTTAACAAAATACCCAAGTCCTATACATGCCATACTCAAAATAAGTCTAAATTGTTATAACAAAGTGGTGTCGATAGTGTTATTTCCGAACTCCTACGTCCACGTTCCTCGAGTTATCTTGGCAATACTACAAGGAGAAGGGCAATGAAAGGGGTAAGCATAAAGCTTAGTGAGTTTGCATGAAAATAAATAGCAACAATAAGCTCGATATATATAATCCATCAAGGCATTAACTAACCATACACAAGTCACAGGCTTCTTGCCATACTTACTTACAATTGCCCTTATTTAGCACATACCGTGCTACACATCATAATCATTTCTTTGTGACTCATTCACGAGTACCTGTATTCACTCATTCACATGACTTTAGTATAATTCTCATCTCTACTTCTAAACTTATCTACTTATCCCATTAGTCACTAGGGATAGTCAAAGACGCATATTTATCGCCATTCATGTAGGTATGAAGCCAACGCCACATCCCTAAGGTGGTCTTATATGGAGTCAATTCTAAATGCCAATGCCATATCCCGAATATGGTCTTATATGGACTTTCACATCAAGTATCGATGCCATATCCCAGATAAGGTCTTATACGATTATCATATTCATTACCGAAGCCATATTCTGAATATGGCCTTATACGGAAATCTCAATTCAGTGCCGAGGCCATGCCCCGGACATGGTCTTATACGGGACCCTACCCAATTTTCATCTCGATGATAGCATTCTCATGTTCATTATAGTCCACTAGGACTTCAACATCATATTCATCATCAATTTCTCAATTTAATAGAGTATCATGCATCAATATGATACCAAGCATTCTCAATTATGCTAACATAGATGTTGCATTAATCACATACAAACTCACCTCGTTTTCAAAATGAGCCAACTCGTCGGTCTAGTCCAAGACTTTGTTCTTTCCTCGATCGAGGCGGATTCTCGGTTCTTCTTGCTCTATAATAGCAATTTAGCTCATTTCAATGACCACATTAATAAAAGCATTTCACTAATCATGCTTAGGCAAAGTTACTATTTTGCCCCTAGGCTCAGAAATAAATTCTAATCACATTTCTACCTTCAACAAGCCTAGGTGAACATTTAATACTCTTATAGCTATCATCAAAACTCAACATTTCACATAATAACTACAAATTTGTAACCTTTTCATCAAGGTCCAATTAGGTGTTTTCAAGACAACACCTTTCACAAAAGTTGTTCATCTAACAACTAAGACTCAATTTCTTCCATAAAAATGTAGCAAATAGCAATGAAAGCTCTTGCGGTAGAACTCTAAACTTTGCATCATATTGCACAATAGTCCTCTGATTTGAAAGCTTTAGTTCTAGGGGTCTTAAAAGTACAATTATCAAAAAGAAAAATCATCAAAATCACTTACTAGAATAGAGGAGAGCTTGCTGAAAATTTTGAGCTTTCAAACCCCTATTTTTCTTGTAAATTTTGGTGGAGAAAGATGGAGAGAAAGATGATATTTTCTCTTTCTTTATTCTAATATTAAACTAGTCAAACAAGTCACAAACTATCAACTACTTTGAGCAATTTTTATCCATCTTTGTCTCCTATTGTAGTCTATGGCCGGCCAAGCCTTTTCAAAGGGCTAAATTGCCTTTTAAGGACTTCAATTTAACAATATATGGCTATTTGGCACCTTTAGCTTATAGAATGGAACTTTCGCACTTTATGCGATTTAGTCCTTTTTCGCGATTAAACGAGAAATCGCTAAAATTAAAGTACCAAAATTCTCATGTACATATACCATCATGCTCTGACTCATAAAATGACATGAAAATATATTCCTCAAATCTTGGATTAGTGATCTCGAGATCATTGTTCCGACTAGCCCCTAAATCGGGCTGTTACATGATCCTACTAAGGCAGATTATTGGCTTGAGGGTGTTGGAAAGATCCTTGAGCAAATGGTCTTTACTAAGGAATTGTAATAACCCGAAATTGGGCCTAGTAGGATTGGGCCCATTAGGCCTTGAGTGTAGAAGCATTTTAAAATTTTGAGAACAAGAGAACGGCATTATTTCAAGTTGGATTTATTAAGAAGGTAATTTTGGAAAGTTACGAGGTTTCTATGAAGTTCCGGGTTCAAGTTGGGCCTTAGTAAAATTTTGTGTTTAAGCCTATTAAGGAGAGATAGTAAGTGGCATCAAGGCTTATGGAAATAAAAGAGTAAATTGCTAGCATAAATGAACAATTGATAAGAAGGATATGGCGCCATATGTAGTACCTTGAGGGAAGAGGTTCGAATCACTTTGTGTGCAAATTTTGACTTATATTTTTGCACCCTTTCCTTAAGTGTCGGCCAAGAGGCATTCATGGCAAGGTTGACTTCATTATTTTGGTAAGGTGGCTAAAATAAAAAGGCAAGGTTGAAATTGGGGAAAGGAATCAAGGGAAATAGGAAAGAAAGGGGGACATGAGGCTTATTTCGTGGGTGATGTTTTGGAAAGCTTGGGTGGCCAAACTCTTATCCTGGGGGGGATGCATGTGGACGGTTTTGGGGAGAATAGGTAGCTAAATTTTTAGTTGGTATTTGGTCAAGACTTAGTAGTGTTTTGGCAAAAATTCCCTTTGGCAACTTTGTGTCATTTCTCCTAATTTGCTACCCTCCTTGCCGAATCATAATAGCACAATAGTGCATTATTTTTCTCTTTTTTTTGGTCACATACTCATTTTCTTTCCACCTTCCTTGATAGCCGAATTCTCCTTTGCCTTTTGATTGAATTTTTGGTGCTTGTTAGGCCAAAACCTTTCTCTTTGCACTATTTGGTATTCTCCAAATTTCTTTCTACCTTGTGCCGAAATTACAAGCCACTAAAGAACAAATTCTTCTTCTTTCTTCTTTATTGCCGAAACTCTAAAGCCATTAGTGAGTACTTTTCTTTCTTTGTTTTGCCAAAACCACCTAGCCTAATTGATCATCTTCTCCATCTTCCAAGTTGGGTTTTTCTTTCTTGATTAAACCGGTGTTCTAAGTGGGTGGCCATGTATCATTCTAGCCCTAAGTAAAACGGTGGAAATTGGATCCAATATCGATAAGGTAAGGAGTTCTTCTTGGATTTTTTGAAATCGTTCTTTATTCGTTTAAAGGATAATAGTGGTTGTGACTAATCGATTATGTTTTAGGGACGAAATCACTCGATATGTTCTACCTTCGGACATAGTGGTACGTGATTCAAGTGTAAGTGATACGAAATCTTTTGGAAATCCGAGGCTAACTTTTGGTTGGTATTGTTCTAGGTCATCGACGAGTGGTTCGTTAGGAAATCAAAATCAGGTGTGTAATCCCATACCATCCGAATACATGTTTGATATGGTGTGTAATCTCACATCTATCTGAAAGTTTGTATGATATTTTTCGTGATTTGGTCAAAATATCAAGAAAAACCGAAACCGGCATCCGTGATCATTCGCCGCATGCGTATGATCGTAATGGTAATCGTATTTCGTAATAAAATAGTTTCGGTCAAAAACAGTGACGTGTATTTGAAAAATCACGAAAAATAGGAGAAAAGGAATTACAAAGGGAATAAGATATCAGATTAAATCTTACTGTGTCTATTTTGATAAGGAAGAAACGGAGAAGGAAAAGGAATTCTATATTCTGAGATATCTTAATTTTAGTGAGACTGGTTCTGAATGACTTCGTGGTTCCCTGATCTGTCTTGGAAAAATCGTATAAAATTATATAAAGTGAATTATGAGTTATATTTTATATGTACAGATTTTTTTAGTGAGTCTATTTTCAATAGAAACAAATGGGAGCAACATATGAAAACTGTACAGTGAGATATTTGAATTTCGGTTAAGAGAGGTCAGAATCGTTGGTCAGTGAAACAAGGGAATCTTTAAGGAGTAAACTGTACTAAATGGCTAAGTCAAAAATTTTGGAAAAATTATAGTAAGAGGATATATGAGTCTAGTCTCAAGGAAAATTTACGAAGTCAGATTTCGAGATTCCTAACTCAATTTATAGTCAATTTAGTTTGGACGACGCAGATGGACAGTTTCGATTTTTATGCTCCACATTAGTAGTTAAGTCTAGGTTGCAAAATTTCCAAAATACCCTTAGGTTGCGAGATTACCGAATTACCCTTAGTGGGTAAATTATCGAAATTACGAAAATGCCCCTATGGGTCGAAATTACGAAAATGCCCCTAAAGGGCCGAATTACGAAATTGTTATATGGGCCAATCTAATATTTTGATAAATGGGCCAATTTGATATTTTGATAAATGGGCCAATCTGATATTTTGATAAATGAGCCAATCTGATATTTTGATAAATGGGCCGATCTGATATTTTGCTATATGGGCCAATCTGATATTTTGCTAAATGGGCCAAATCTGATATTTTGCTTAATGGGCCTTTTGATTAATTTTTGTAATGGGCCATAATTTTGTAATAAATATCCGAATAAATTATTGTTGATATATTGTGATTTTGTTATGCATTTTATACATGATTTGCATGGGATGGGATAATGATGAAAAGAAGTCCTGGTAGCTCTGCTACATAATTCTGGTGGCTCTGCCAAATATGAAAAATGGCGATGCCATGTAAATTCTATTAATCTGGTGGCTTGTCCACAAATTTGATATAATCGGCTTAATGCCTACGTTTGGTGTGTTGGCGGGGTGGGTGACTAAAGCTCCCCATAGGTGTGCTGGTTGGTACGGGTGGTGTGTAGCGGATGGAAAACTAGGCTTGGTTTGGGAATTGCATATCATATGCATATTATATTTGATAAATTATTATTATTGTAAATGGGCTTAGGCCCAAAATATTGCTAATTGGGTTCCGGCCCAATGAATAAGCAGTAAGGGATTTCACACTGAGTTCTTGTAACTCACCCCTTTCTCTTAACCCTTGTAGGTAATGCTTGATGATATGGACTTGGGCTATGGATGACTCGAGGGAAGCCATACTTTGGAAATGGTTTATTTGGACTTTAGACTTCTTTCTCGTTTATTTTATTACTTTACTATTTTGGGTTAAATGTTGTAATAAGGCCTCTAGACTATTTTTATTTTTGCTTTTTGGTTGGGATGTTTTTATTATTTTTTTAAATTGTTTAAAAGGGGAATTTTCTAAAACTTAAACAATGGTTTCCAAAATCGATTAACAAATGGATTTCAAAATAAACTTTTACAAATATTTTTAACACGGATATTTTCTCTCGAACTATTAACGATATTTTCAAAAGACTTGGATTCTCTTTCGAATTTTCAACGTCGTTTTCAAAAGTCACGGTTTTGTAAGATCATTAGTTCAAATTTATCGATTTATCAATCAAATCTTTGAGGTTAGTAGTATTTTATCAAATCAAACTTGTTTTCTTAATTTTTAACAAAGCAATATTTTAGTACGAACAAAAAGGGTTTAACATGTTTTGCTCCTGTGACATACCAAACCCGCTCATAACGCATGGGCCGGGTTTGGGGTGTTACAGGAAGAAAAGTAGGGATGTACTGTGTCCTTACTGATTGGCGAAGCCCATCACTAGTGGAGCACAGTGAAGCAAAGAACTCTTATGAACCGATTTTCTTGGGACTTTTTCCTGGAAACATTTAAGAATGAGTTCATGGGTGAACATCACTTGGAAGCTCACAAGCGAGAATTCATAAACTTTGTGTAAGGCGACATGTCGCTGAGTACGAGGCTGAATTTGTGTGACTAATCCAATGCCCAGCTGAGATGGTCTCTCTGGAAAGGGATCGCTATAAAAGGTTTCACATTGGATTGCATCGCAATATCCAACTCTATCTGGTAGCACATGACACAGTGAACTTTGATGAGTTGCTGGAACTGTAGTGGCTCTGTGAACTATAGCAGGGTCTGGAAAATAAATGTCAAGATGAACTGTAACAGCCCAATTTAGGGGCTAGTCGGAACAGTGATCTTGGAATCACTAATTTGAGGTTAGAGAAAATTATTTTCATGTTATGTTATGTGTTATAATATATTTATAAGGATGCATGGAAATTTTGGTGCTTTAATTTTAGCGATTTCTAGCTAAATTGTGAAAAAGGACTAAATCGCATAAAGTGCGAAAGTTCTATTTTATTTACTAGAGGTGCCAAATAGTTATGGAACATAATGTGGGAGTCTTTAATGGGCAAATAGGCCAATTTTAAAGTGATGGCCGGCCAAGAAGATAATAAAAGGTTGAAAAGTCAAAATTTGGTATGGGTTGGTACATGATGACATAAGCAAAAGTTGATTAAAATAATAAGTGGTCATCTTCCTTCCCCATTTTCCCTTTCTCTATCGAAATTGAAGAAGAAAAACCCCATGGAAGCTGAAATTTTCAGCCACTTCTCATCACCTGAAGTAAGTGATTTTACTAGCTTCTCTTGATAAAATTTGTACTTTTGGAACCCTTGTGGCATGGGCTAGCTATTTGGGAGGACTATTTTGAAGAATGGTGAAGGGTTGATGGTTTTTCCATGAGGGAAGATGTCTTGGTTGCTGAATTTTTATGAAAGAAAATGAATCCTAGTTGTTTGATAAACAACTTTTGTGAAAGGATTTTCAAGAAAAATACCTAAAATGGTTTAAGATGCAAATGTTGTAATTTATTCATTAAGGCCTGAAATTGATGGAATTGTGAATAGTTGTAAGAGGATTAAATGTTCATATAGGCTTGTTTAACGAGAAAATGTGATAAAAATTTATTTACGAGCCTAGGGGCAAAATCGTAATTTTGCTAAAGTGTAGGGGCAAAATAGTCATTTTTGCCTGAAATGTAGTTTATGGTGAATTATGATTTATAAGTGATTAAATCACTAAATTCCATTGTTCTAGATCAAAGAAAATGAGTTTCGGACCTAGAACGGGTGAAAAGTGAGATGTGGGCAAAAAGTCCTTTTCGGCCTTTTCGTCATCGAGGTAAGTTCATGTGCAAATGTTACAATTACATATGAGTTAATTTAATATTCCAATGCTGTATGGAATGTATAATTACTCTATGAATGCATGAATTATCTTTTAATGAGATGTCAAGAGAATTGAATCAAAGAGTAATGAGAAATGTAGATAGTATGGAATGATGTTAGTTAAGGTTTCGTGTAAGACCATATCAAAATATGGCCTCGGTGTAAGAATCTGTATAAGACCATGTCTGGGACATGGCATCAACATGTTAATGCAAGTGAGACCCTATTGAGGTATGATGTCAATGTGACACAGATGTATGAGACCCAAGAGAGTTATTTAATAATTTGAGTGATTCAACGGGTATGTTGAAAGAGAGAGAGAGTGTGGTTGTGCCATGAGAAGCACAAGTATGTGTTAGAAATGAATTGAGATGAATTCAGTATATGAAGAAACCTAGTGAGTTATGTGTAATCAACACACCTAGTTGCATAAGATAGATTTATTAATGCATTGTGTTAATGTGAATGATTGTTGCAGAATCTAAGTAAGAATGATAATGAGTGAGGATGTTCACGGATGAACATTTGAACTAGAGAAATGTATGTGGATGAAAAATTGTAAATGTATAATATCGGTGAGCTAAGTGCAATAACACCTGATTATTAACAGTGGGCTGTGTGTGTTACCACCTGATTAAATATTAACGGTGGGCTGTGTGCGTTACCACCTGATTAATTATTAATTGATGGGCTGTGTGCGATACCATCAACTATATTATTAACGGTGGGCTGTGTGCATTACCACCTGATTAATTATTAATCGATGGGCTGTGTGCGATACCATCGCTGATAAAATCATTTGGTGGGCTAAGTGCGATACCACCCTATTAGAGATCAATGGTGGGCTAAGTGCGTGACCACCGAGAGATTTGTAGTATGAGTGGCTTATTGAAATTGCTTGATGTGTTGTTTATGTGATTACATGACGATTAGTGCAGGAATACGTGCTATTTAACACGAACAATTGACTTGTGGCGTGGTATGAATGTGGTAAGAGATAGAATGGGTATGCTTCAAGAGTGGTTAAGTAACCATGAGTTAATGGGAAAAACTCAGTATAATACTTTGTCATTATCCATATTCTATGAATATCAGTATTTGTCAGTTTATGCAGATGAACTTACTAAGTAATATTGCTTACTTTTCTCCCTTTCTCATCTCTTATAGGTTAATTTAGCTAGCTCGGGTTGGAGATCACCGGAGATGTTTTCACACTATCGAGCAGACTTATGAGGTATCAATTCCTTAGGAGTTATGGCATGTATAGGGCTAGTACTTAAGGTTGATTAAGTCATTGTTAATGTGCCAAATGTGTTGGCCTAAATGAGTTATGGAACGTTTGCATATAGACATAAATGACGACAAAAGTCGATTCAAATTGTACTAGAAATAGTTCTACCCCATGTATGGGAGGAAGACTTCATTTTTATGAATCAAATGTGTTAATTCATGTGTTTTAATTGATAATTTGAGAAGGTTTTGAAGTAGTATATGAATGTATGCAAACGAGAATGGTAAAAGGCTTTGTAAGATAGTCTCTATGTGCCCACACGGATAGACACACGGGCGTGTGTCTAGGCCGTGTGTCTCCTGCACCTTAGAGTCCTAAGTCAGAATAAACCACGGGCTGGTCACACGGCCGTTTGTCTAGGCCGTGTGATACACACGGTTCCCACATGGGCGTGTGCCAAGGCCGTGTGAAGTCTGCACTTGACACTTAGAAATTTAATTATCACACGACTGAGGCACACAGGCGTGTGTACAGGCCGTGTGGATTTAGTCAGTGTCGACCACGGGTGGAAGGCACGGGCATGTCTTAGGGACACACGGGTGTGTCCCAAGTAACACTGCGCGTCGACCCCGTTCGAGGAAAGTTCCTGATTGAACTCTGAAAGTTTCCGAACGTGAGTTTGAGGCCTCGTAGGCCAATGAGATGTATGAGTTATTTAAAAAAGAGAATTTTTTAATTCAGAACGAAATTTTATAGCCGTAAATACATGTTTAAGCAAGTTCAAGCATAGTAATGTCTCATATCCGGTCTAAGCCTCGGATTCGGGTATGGGGTGTTACATTTAGTGGTATCAGAGCTACAGTTTAGTCGGTTCTCGGACTAACCTAACGTGAGTAAGAGTCTAGCTATACATGCCATAGGTGAACCGTGATAGTGTGATATCTCACGGCTCTAACGAAATTGTTTTGTTAGGACAGAGATGGTTCCCAACCGAGCTAAATCCAATAATGTTGTAAGTGATAATGAGGTAATTGAAATGATCTTATGCATTGATGAGATTCAAAGAGGTATGAATAGAAGTATATGACATGTGTGTGGTAATGCATGAAATGAGAATTATAAAGTGATAAGCTTATCTGTATTGGCTTGGTGTGCATAAGGTGATATATATTCAACCTATTGGGTTAGGTGCATATAGTGAGTAAATTTACCCAGAGAATGGGGTATATGTGTATGTATGATTGTTTGAATGATGTATGATCAAAATGTCCACATAGTTGAATCTCATGTGTGACTGTTAAAGTAGATGATGTATAATGTTTTATTTCGTGACTCTGTATGAAACCACGTGTATTATGGTGTGAGAGTTAAACTGAGAAGCTTGACTAAGTAGAATGTAGGAGATGAGTACGGACGTTCAATGATAAAATGATGAATAAGACCATGGTTGGACTATGGCGATACATGCGATTAGTGTAAGACCATATCGGGATATGGCATCGGCATCAACATGAGTTCCATGTAAGCTTTGTATTAGGGATATGGCATTGGTACTGATATGAGATTTCGTGTAAGACTATAGTGAGGCTATGGCATCGTGATAACATATGAGGAAATAGCTGGACTATGATGTGTGATATGAGTAAGACCATAGTTGAACTATCGCAATCTAGTAAACGACATGCTCAAACTCGTAAGACATTCTTTAATCGTTAAGTGATGGTAAGAGAAATTAGAGATAAGTGTTGAGTACTCAAGTAGATATTAGTGTGGAACTTGAGTAAGTAAAGTTACTGTTCGAAATTATGAGTGATAGAGATAATTGTAACGTGATAAACGTGAAAACTCACTTGAGATGAGTTATGTGACTATGATGATATTTCATTGATAATGAATAGTAAATCATATGTATGTAGTCCCGAGAATCAAGTTAGGGACTCTACGACTTCACCCCCTTACCACTGTTGAATCATGATGAGAGGTTTATGAGAATCAAATTGAGTACGTTTACATGTGATTAATGCAATATTTATGTTAGCATAATTGAGAATGCTTTGTATCACATTGATACATGATACTCTACTATATAAAGTAATTGTTGTTGAACATGAGGTTGAAGTCCTAGGGGACTATAATGAAAAGGCTATCATTCAGATATGAAATAGAGAAGGTCCCGTATAAGACCATGTTCGAGGCATGGCCTCGGCACCAAGTTATGATCCCGTATGAGACCACATCCAAAATATGGTTTCGGTAATGGATATGAGGATCGTATAAGACCATATTTGGAATATGGCATCGATACTTGATGTGGCAGTCCATTTAAGACCATATTTTGAATATGGCATTGGCATTTGCATTTAGAAGTGCTTCCATATAAGATCACCTCTAGAGTGTGGCATTGGCTTTGAAATTGTGTTAATGATAATATTATGCATTTTTTAGTATCCCTAGTGATCTTTGGGACAGATAGATGAGTCTAGAGGTAGAAAGGAGAATTCTACTAAAGTCATATGAATGAGTGAATACAGGCACTCGTGAACGAGTCGCAGGGAAAATGAGTACGGAGTGTGGCACGGTATGTGCGTAATAAAGGCAATTATGAGTAAGTATGTCTAAATGCTTTGACGATTGTATTGATTATGCAATGTTAAGAACAAAGAGAAAGTTGGCCTAGGCTATTTGATTCAAGTGAATAGGAAGCCTGAGGTGTATGTTTATCGAGATCTTCTTAAGTTGATGTTCATTAATGAAAGGAATTGTTAAAGAGTTGAGGACGAAATGGTTAAATAAACAATGTTTGAACTGTGAGAGTGTTCAATTATGATAACCATAGTTGTATGGATCATAATGATCTCTTTAAGTATTACGTGTTAATATCTTTTGCCTTTCAGGGGCGATGTGGTTGTTTATCTCATGAATCGAGATCGTGTGAGAAAGTTAGCTGATTGTGAAATTAGATTAAACGGTTGTCGATTTAGTAATTGGAATTGACATTCTTTTATCTCCTTGTAACCCTATTCGGGTGTTTTGAGGGGGAAGCTGGGGATGATTCTAGTATAAGGAGTGAAATCATGAGTTTCACGTCGTGTGATGGGTTTTCGGACAGGCCGAATAGAATTATTGATTTGATCAAGATTGTACCTACTATCGTGAGAAGTGACGATGGTAAAGGTTTTAGATTAGTATAGCAAGAGAAACACAGATGAGAGTGTGCTTGAAATATGCTTTCAGTGTGGAGAAAAGAGTTGATTAATGTATTGAGATATGATTCGAGTTCTGTGTATATCCACACATGAATCAATAAAGAGAATAAAATTCTGTGTGTTCGTGAGTGGGGAGCATGATACAAAGATATGCTCTTAGAAATGTTCAAACCGCGATGATTGAGTTGAAAGTTATTGAAAGAACTGTTTATTTGAAAGTTCTAGTACTGAGATCAGTCTAAATCGAGAAACAGAGTTGACAGGTTGGTGACCCTAAGACGATTACTTTTATGTTTGTGATGTGAGTTGGATGTTACGAAAGATCCATTTTAAGCAATACGAGCTAGTACTCAGTTGATCTTAGTTGGTAATATCCTAGTTTTCGCGAGGTTAATGACAAAAGTGAGTTTTCTTTTCTGAACAAAAGGGTTCAGAAGTGAGATAGTAAATGGTATTTTAAATAAGCTCGGAATGAGTTTATTTGAGATGATAAATACAGATTGTATAAGTTTTCCGTTGTGGATGATTTCTCGAGATAGAATTTGAATGATGATGAATCCAAAACTTATACAGAAGTTTTGATATAAAATTTAGTAGTAGCATATCTACTAATGCAAGAATAAGACAGTGCAATTATGTGCATAAATGTTTTGACAATAGAGTACATTTCACGATATGATTGAGTCTACGGTCAGAAGTAGTTGATCACTAAAAGCTGAATTTTCAAAGCGTACGAGTCAAGACTATCAAAGCTAGTAAACGCTTGAATGAGAAAATGAGATATAACCTTATAGATTTCAAATTTGATTTGACAAATTCCCAAGAAGGGGAATGTCATTAAAATTGTAGTGAATCAACCAGTAAAGATCCGAATGATTATTTGGACATATACAGAGTTCCAAATTGGTGGATTACTGAGTATATGCCCCAGAGGAAGAATAACCTAGGTCTCAAGTTAGGTTTCGACCTTATGTATCACAGCTAAAGAGTTATTGGTAAGAGAAACTTGAGGATAAGTGGATTCGCGATTTTGAAGAGTAGATGGAAGCGTTATAAGAATGTTGGTAGCAACTCCTCCTGATAAGATATTCGAGGACGAAAATCCCTAAGGGGGAGAATTGTAACAGCCCAATTTAGGGGCTAGTCAGAACAGTGATCTTGGAATCACTAATTTGAGGTTAGAGAAAATTATTTTCATGTTATGTTATGTGTTATAATATGTTTATAAGGATGCATGGAAATTTTGGTGCCTTAATTTTAGCGATTTCAAGCTAAATTGTGAAAAAGGACTAAATCGCATAGAGTGCGAGAGTTCTATTTTATTTGCTAGAGGTGCCAAATAGTTATGGAACATAATGTGGGGGTCTTTAATGGGCAAATAGGCCAATTTTAAAGTGATGGTCGGCCAAGAAGATAATAAAAGGTTGAAAAGTCAAAATTTGGTATGGGTTGGTACATGATGACATAAGCAAAAGTTGATTAAAATAATAAGTGGTCATCTCCCTTCCCCATTTTTCCTTTCTCTGCCGAAATTGAAGAAGAAAACCCCCATGGAAGCTGAAATTTTCAGCCACTTCTCATCACCTCAAGTAAGTGATTTTACTAGCTTCTCTTGATAAAATTTGTACTTTTGGAACCCTTGTGGCATGGGCTAGCTATTTGGGAGGACTATTTTGAAGAATGGTGAAGGGTTGATGGTTTTTCCATGAGGGAAGATGTCTTGGTTGCTGAATTTTTATGAAAGAAAATGAATCCTAGTTGTTTGATAAACAACTTTTGTGAAAGGATTTTCATGAAAAATACCTAAAATGGTTTAAGATGCAAATGTTATAATTTGTTCATTAAGGCATGAAATTGATGGAATTGTGAATAGTTGTAAGAAGATTAAATGTTCATATAGGCTTGTTTAACGAGAAAATGTGATAAAAATTTATTTACGAGCCTAGGGGCAAAATCGTAATTTTGCTAAATTGTAGGGGCAAAATAGTCATTTTTGCCTAAAATGTAGTTTATGGTGAATTATGATTTATAAGTGATTAAATCACTAAATTCCATTGTTCTAGATCAAAGAAAACGAGTTCCAGACCTAGAACGGGTGAAAAGTGAGATGTGGGCAAAAAGTCCTTTTCGGGCTTTTCCTCATCGAGGTGAGTTCATGTGTAACACCCCAAACCCGGTCAATACGTTACGACCAAATCTGGTATGTTACAGAAAAGATAGTTTTGAAATTATTTTAACGGAGCATCGTAATTTGAGAAAAACTTTTTGTTTAGTGATTCCCTTTTAAGGTTAATTTAAAGATTCTGTTTGAGAATATCTTACCAACTTCTTATTAAAATAACTAAGAGTTAGAAACGAGTTTCTTTTTTAAAAGCCGATTTTAGGGAAATTTCAGAAATGTGATAGTTGGAAACCATGTAGCGGTTTTAATAAGATCTCCAAATTAATTAGCCATTCGTATGTCATCTTTTGTTAACACCATTTTAGGAAAATATTGATTTACGTTTCTATTTTAGGAAAAAAATCCCATGTTCGATAAGTCATAAAAAGTGTGATAACAGTGTAAATGCAAATCCCAAATTTAGAGTTATAGTGGCCTTATTACACAATTAAAATCCCCAAAATTTAAAAGTAATATTAAATAAGAACTGAAAGTTTACGTGGAAAACAATGCATGGCCACCTCGAAGTCCGCCTTGGCTCCCAAAACTGCAATCTACAGATTACCTGCAAAATTAAGCAGAGGGGTGAGTCATCGAGACTCAGTGTGTAAAACCCCTTTTAATGCAGTCTGGGCTTTAAGCCCACAGATGCACATTAGGCCTTAGCCCACACAATACAGCTTATTAAACATGTATGCAATGTAGCCCAACCCAACCTAGTTTTCCATCCTCTAGGTCTCCTGAATCAGCCAAACACCCGTGGCGTTATGCCACCGTGGTTCTAGACCACCGTGGTCCCAGACCACTCGTGACAAAGTCACATGATATATAATTGTGGGGCCAACCCACCGTGGTTCTAGACCACCGTGACGATCTCTGAATAATATACGTGGGGCCAACCCACTGTGGTTTCAGACCACCGAGATAAGTCACTAATATATGTATACGTGGTTTCAAACCACCGTGGTCCTAGACCACCGTGACATCAGTCACTGAATAAATACATGGGGCTAGCCCACCGTGGTTCCAGACCACCGTGACAGAGTCACATAATCACACTTCCCCTTTTTAATCATTTCCCACAAGCCCATGCAACATATTGTCATACTGTGATGAATGCAACATACTTTCAGTGTATAACATATAATTAATCAAAACATACAATAATCTATAAGTGACGTAATAGCGGAACTTACCCGGTGTCTCCAACATTACCCACAAGGGTATCTCGACTATCTAAACAGTCGTTTCGGCTTTCAGCCAACACAAACATTAACATAGATTAATAAGGTGAAGTGTGAGCGTTACACACCTGATCACGCGTAAAACTAAACTCTCTACGTCGACGCTCTCACTAGCAGGGATAACAGCGATTTTTCTATCCCAGGCAGACGTCGGCTCTCTACCACAGCCCGGCAGAAAGTCTCGAACCGCTGACACCGCACGTCTTTTAAACTTAGGGGCAGAGGCTACTAGTCCACTCCCCTCCTTAGTTTGACTAGCACTTGCATCCATGAAGAGATTTGATCAGTACTCAGAGTGAAACATCGCTTATCTAACAAGAGAATCGATTAAGGCAGACCACAACCAATAAGGGATATAACAGCCAAGAATCAAAAAGAAGTGACCCTTACCTTGGTAAACGATGAACCACACAATCACTGATTCGCCCCCGAATCAGAGATGAATCGCGAGAGAAGCAAAGATTTGGCCTAACAGTCAAGAATAGACCTTGAGCATTCGGCTTAAAAGAAGTCTTTAAAGAAAGATAATAAGGTATTGTACGAAGTTACCTTGTGTTGAAACGGATGGTGAAGAGCCAACGCAGATTCGACAGGAAAGTAACCCTTCACACCCTAGGCTACTCAAACAACATTGATTCGAGATGAAAAGAAAAAACAAAAATTCGGTTAGTGAAGATGGAGATAGAGGAATTTAGAGAAGAAAAGAGAAAGAAACCGAAAGAAACAGAAGGAGAGGGAGATTCGGCTCTTGCGACAAGAGAGAAAAGAAACATACCTTCATTGATCCGAGCGAGGTGAAACCGATTCACTTGGAATTAATGGGACTATTCAATGGAACAAATGCAAGGTTTCGGCTAAAGAAGAAGAAGTAGAGGAGAAGAGAGTTTTGCCAAGAGAAACAAAGAAAGAAAAAGAAGAGAAGAAATGCCCGAATGGTGACCACTTTCGGCTAGAGTCAAAAGAGCAAAAGAGATGAATAGCAACAAAGACAATTTCGGCACAGAGAAAATAGGTAAACCAAAGAGAGAAAAAAGAGAGCTCAAAAAGGCTTGCAAAAATCAGCACTCACTCCCCCTTAATGACCGAATATGCACCAAAAGAAATGAGAGAAATGCCTAAGACCTATGGAATTTTCGGCACACTCACCTCTCCTAGCACTAAACCGAAATTTTCCCCTCTTCAAGCTCCCCACATTCGGCCAATACTTCCACCAACACCGAATCCCTTGATTTGCTCCTACTTTCACTCTCCAACACCCATTTGAATTGGTTTGACCAGTTCAAACTCCACCAACTCCTCATGACCACTCATTTCAAATGCTTTAACTCCTTCAACAACCACCAAGGAGAGTCCCAGCCGAAAGCCAACACTCGAGGAGACTCGAACTCCTTCCCTCCTACTGCTCCCTTGTGACGCCACTCCCTTACACCTTAAGTGGCGTCACTTGTCACTCTACCACACTCTTCTTTGTTCAAACAATTACAAGCAATTACACATAAGACCTGCCTCAGCTAGCTCTCCCCTCCAGAGTGCCCAACAAGCAAAATTTTCTAAAGTTCTGGCTCAAACCCGAGCCTCCCCAGGACCCCCAAACATACCAAAATAACATGCTAAACAAACCAAACACCTCAATTAGCATAAAATGCAGAACCCCTTATTCTAGGATGTTACAATTTTACCCCCCTTAAAGAAATTTCAGCCTCGAAATTTACCTGATTAAAAGAGGTGAGGGTATTGCTGTTGAATCACATCCTCTGGCTCCCACGTAGCTTCTTCTGAACCATGATTCCGCCATAGAACTTTAACCAATGGAAATGTCTTCCTTCTTAACACTTTAACATCTCGGTCTAAGATCTGCACGGGTTCTTCTTCAAAGGACCAATCAGTTTTTACTTCAATTTCTTCCACAAGAACTATGTGAGATGGATCCGAACGATATTGCCTTAACATTGAAAGCGTGAAATACATCATGTATCCGATTCAACTCCGGAGGTAACTCGGTGATAAGCTACCGGTCCCACACGTTTCAACACACGATAAGGCCCGATGAACACGGGGCTCAACTTGCCCTTTGTCCAAACCTTAAAACCTTCTTCCAAGGCGAAACATTTAGGAAAACTCGATCACCCATCGAGAACTCTATTTCTTTACGCCGAGATCCACATACGATTTCTCGTGCGCCGAAGCTTCCTTTAACCAAAGCGAATCGGCTTAACCTTTTTCTCTGTCTCAACAACCAAATCCAACCCAACAATGCCGCTCACCCAACTCGTCCAACGGTAGGAGTACGACACTTACGACCATACAACGGCCGTAAGGTGCCATCCGGATCTTTGGATTGATAGCTATTGTTGTACGCGAGTCGCGCAAGCGGTAAGAAATCCTCCCAATTTCCACGAATCTGAATTACCCTCTATGATCGCCATCGATGCATGGATGAAACGTCATTTGTCTTGAAATCGATTTTGTACCCAACGCTTGATGCAACGCTTTCCACAACCGCGATGTAAACACAGGGTCTCATGCGATATGATAGACATTGGTACCCCATGTAATCTCACAATCTCCGCCACATACAGTTTGGCCAACTTCTGGAATGAGTAATCAACACGAATCGGTATGAAGTGAGCGGACTTCGTTAACCGATCGACAATCACCCACATCGAATCTTTTCTAGAAGGTGTAAGAGGAAGCCTACTAACAAAGTCCATAGTTATCCTCTCTCACTTCCAGAGTGGAATTTTCACTGGCTGTAGCAACCCCGAAGGCAACTGATGTTCTGCTTTCACCTGCTGACAAGTCAAGCACTTACTCACAAACTCGGTAACTTCTCGCTTCAATCCTGGCCACCAAAACTTTTCATGCAAATCACGAAACATTTTGCTTCCACCGGGATGCATAGCGTATGGACTACTATGCGCTTCTTGCCGAATCTTCTGTCTTAACTAAAAATCCTTCGGCATACAAGCCTTTACACGAAAGCACAATACTCCTTCACTGTTCAAACTAAAGTCTTCTATCTCACCACTTTCCACTTGCTGAAATCTAAGACTTAACGATCCATCTGATAACTGTCTCTCTTTAACCTGGCTTACCCACGAAGGTTTAACTTGCAGTTCAGCTAACACACTTCCGTCATCATATAAACTGAGATGAGCAAACATTGCCCTCAAATCACATATCACCTTACGGCTCAACGCATCTGCCACTACGTTAGCTTTACCTGGGTGATACTCAATCGAGCAATCATAGTCTTTCAACAATTCAATCCACCTTCGTTGCCTTAAATTCAACTCCTTCTGGGTAAGGAGATATTTCAGGCTCTTATGGTCAGTGTAGATAACCGACTTCTCACCATACAAGTAGTGCCTCCAAATCTTCAAAGTGAACACTACTACAGCTAACTCCAGATCATACGTAGGATAGTTCACTTCATGAGGTCTCAATTGCCGAGACGCATATGCCACCACTTTTCCCTCTTGCATCAACACACATCCCAACCCTGTGTACGACGCATCACAATAGACGACAAACTCTTTCCCGGCCTCAGGTTGAATCAACACCGGTGCCTCCGTCAAAATCTTTTTCAATTTCTCAAAGCTTTCCTGCTGCTTATCTGACTAGACAAACGGTACCCCTTTTCGTAATAACTTGGTTAACGGTGCAGCTATTAGCGAGACTCCCTCAACAAACCTTCTGTAGTACCCAGCTAACCCAAGAAAACTCTGAATTTTTGCTACTGACTTCGGTGGTTTCCAATCCAAAATAGCTTCAATATTTCGAGGATCGACTCTAATCCCCTCGGTAGCCACAACATGCCCCAGAAAGGTAACTTCCCTCAACCAAAATTCACACTTGCTGAATTTGGCATACAGTTGCCTTAAAATTCACACTTGCTGAATTTGGCATACAGTTGCCTTTCTCTCAAAATTTGTAAAACAATCTGAAGATGCGAATCGTGCTCCTCCTCCGTCCTTGAATAAACCAAGATATCATCTATGAACACTACGATAAACTAATCCAAATAGGGTTAGAATACATGGTTCATCATATCCATAAACGCAGCTGGTGCATTTGTCAACCCGAACGGCATCACTAAGAACTCGTAATGACCATAACGAGTTCGAAAAGTAGTCTTATGAATATCTACCTCCTTGACCTTAAGCTGATGATAACTTGACCTCAAGTCTATCTTCAAAAAGACCGAAGCACCTCAGAACTGATCGAACAGATCGTCTATCCTTGGCAATGGGTACTTGTTCTTAATGTCAACTTGTTCAATTGCCTATAATCAATAAACATCCGCATCGACCCATCCTTTTTCTTGACAAATAACACCGGTGCTCCCCACGGAGACACACTTGGTAGAATAAAACCACGGTCCAGCAATTCTTGAATCTGAGCTTTAAGTTCCACCAACTCCTTCGGCGCCATTCTATATGGAGCAATAGACACCGGAGCTGTTCCAGAAAGAAGATCAATACCGAACTCTACCTCACGATCCGGAGGTAACCCTAGAAGCTCTTCTAGAAAGACGTCCGAGAACTCCTTCACCGTCCTAACATCTCTTACAGACAACTCCTTGGCTTCCAATGCACTAACGAAAGCTAGGAAAGCCTCACACCCTTTTCTCACCATCCGTTCAGCTTTTAGAGCAAACACCACGTTGGATAGGTAATTTCTTCTCTCACCTATCACCAACACCTCCTTATCCTCAAGAGTCTTCAGTATCATGCGCTTAGCAGCACAGTCCAAGTTTGCTCGATACTTAACTAACCAGTCCATGCCTAATATCAAATCGATTTTGCCAAACGGTAACTCCATCAAATCAGCCGGGAAAACTATCCCTTGAACTTCTAAAGGCACATTCCTAAAGAGTTTTTTCACCACTACAGATTGTCCTAAAGGGCTAATCATAGTCATTTCCCTAGGAGCAACTTTAGATTCTATGTTCAATGTTCCAGACACAATACTAGCAACATACGAATGTGTAGACCCAATATCTATCAGTGTTGTAAAGGGAAAACCAAAAATAAGGAACGTACCCGTTATAACGTCCGGTGTATCGCCATCCTCTCGACGTCTAGCTGCATAAACCAACACAGGCTATCTCGCATCTGTATTCCCAGCACCTCTGCCCGGTGCTCCATGCCCTCGACCATAACCATTTCCTCCTTTGGCCGGACCACGACCTCTCGGTTGTTGCTGCCTCTTCCAGGCTGATAACCCTGACCTACTAGTCGTGCCCTGTTTGACTCTTGTGGAAAATTCTTTACCCGATGTTCTTCAGATCCACACCTATAACATCCTTTACTCCAACACTCCCCTGAATGGAATCTACCACATCTAGCACACTGCTGAGTCCGAGCAACAGCAACAGGCTTCACCACTCGACTTGGCCCATCAAACCTAGGCCTCTTCTGGAAACCCCCAGCAGAACCTGAAGACCCAAAATTTCTTTTATTCCTACCCCTATCCTTATCTAGATGCTGCCTCCCAGATCGCTTCACCTCTTCGGCTATCTTAGCCTTCTCAACCAGAACAACAAACTCTCTTTCCCGTTGCGGAGCTATCAGTATTTGCAACTCGTCCCTTAGACCATCCTCAAATCAGACACAATGCTCGTGATCTGTTGTTAAAATACCCCGAGCATATCGGCTTAGTAGTAAAAATTTTGCCTCATATTCAGCCACCGACTTATTCCCCTAGACCAAATTGAGAAATCCCTCCTCTGAGCGTCCACATAACTTGCTCCAATGTACTTTCCCTGGAACGCTGACTTGAAGAAGTCCCAGGTAATACGATCCGCTGACGTACCATCTCTAACCATGAGCCACCACTGGTACGCTTAATCTCGAAGAAGAGACACAACTCTTTTCGACTTTTCCCCTGCAATACAATCAAGATCGTCCATGATCCATTCCATCGCTTCCAACCAATACTCGGCCACACTAGGAGCTACCCCAGAAATGTCCCTAAACATTTCAGTCCCATTAGCTCGAAGTCGCTCAGAAACAGATTTTTGAGCCACTAACCCCGTGCTGGCACCAGAAACCCGCTCCAGAACACGCAATATAGCTTGAGACACAGCATCGTCTCCTCCAGTTTGGTCCTGAAATCCCGCTTCTGCCATTGGTGATGCTGGCACTTCACCTTCCGGCCCATGCCCTGATTCCGAGGGTTCAGCTTCAACACCTCGGCCTCTACCACGGCCGCGCATACCACGTCCACGTCCTCTAGCATTCATATCTACAATTTCGTCTTAATTTGATTAAAATTTTATGAGTTAGTGTTTCTTCCACTGTTTATTACTGGACAGTCTTATGGAAATAGCATTAGAAGTAGTTTTCGCACGACCTATTTCTAAAGGTCTTAGTTCTAAAGTTACATTTCTTAGAACTATCTATCACAATATTTCATACAATTTTAAGTAATAACCAGAACACTTACAGTGCGGTTGGGTGCCGGAGACTCGGGTGCCATGCTTTCAGAAAATATGTATTTTCAAAACCATTTTTTAACCTCTTGAACCTCATAACCCACAGCCGAGTTTTACAACCTAGGCTCTGATACCATAATTGAAACACCCCAAACCCAATCAATACGTTATGACCAAATCTGGTATGTTACAGAAAAGATAGTTTTGAAATTCTTTTAACGGAGCATCGTAATTTGAGAAAAACTTTTTGTTTAGTGATTCCCTTTAAGGTTAATTTAAAGATTCTGTTTGAGAATATCTTACCAACTTCTTATTAAAATAACTAAGAGTTGGAAACGAGTTTCTTTTGTAAAAGCCGATCTTAGGGAAATTTCAGAAATGTGACAGTGGGAAACCATGTAGCGGTTTTAATAAGATCTCCAAATTAATTAGCCATTTGTATGTCATCTTTTGTTAACACCATTTTAGGAAAATATTGATTTATGTTTCTATTTTAGGAAAAAAAATCCCATGTTCGATAAGTCATAAAAAGTGTGATAACAGTGTAAATGCAAATCCCAAATTTAGAGTTATAGTGGCCTTATTACACAATCAAAATCCCCAAAATTTAAGAGTAATATTAAATAAGAACTGAAAGTTTACGTGGAAAACAATGCATGGCCACCTCGAAGTCCGCCTTGGCTCCCAAAACCGCAATCTACAGATTACCTGTAAAATTAAGCAGAGGGGTGAGTCATCGAGACTCAGTGTGTAAAACCCCTTTTAACGCAATCTGGCCTTTAAGCCCACAGATGCACATTAGCCCTTAGCCCACACAATACAACATATTAAACATGTAAGCAATGCAGCCCAACCCAACCTAGTTTTCCATCCTCTAGGTCTCCTGAATCAGTCAAACACCCGTGGCGTTATGCCACCGTGCTTCTAGACCACCGTGGTCCCAGACCACTCGTGACAAAGTCACATGATATATAATTGCTGGGCCAACCCACCGTGGTTCTAGACCACCGTGACGATCTTTGATTAATATACGCGGGGCCAACCCACTGTGGTCTCAGATGTAACATCCTGAAAAGGGCCTATGCATTTTTGGTTTAATTGTACGAAATGACATATCTTATGTGTTATGAATATATTTTGAACGCTTTTGGAAACCTGGAAATGTATGGAAAGGTTAAGTTTAAAAGAGGAAAGTGAACATTTTTAGAACCTTGGAAATGTAAGGAAATGTCTTGTAAGGAAATGTCGTGGAAATGTAAGGAAATGTCTTGGAAATGTAAGGAAATGTCTTGTAAGGAAATGTCATGGAAATGTAAGGAAATGTCAAGTTTACAGAGCCGATCGAAAATTTTTGGAAACTTAGAAATGACGAGTTTTAAGGTTTAAAAGGGGAAATTAAGGCAAGGTGGCCTTAAAAGAAAAAGTTTGTGAAATTTGACACACAAACAGGCTTGGAAAAGTGGTCTGAAGATGCCACTTAGGGCCTATGGAAATGGCGCCATATGCAAGAGGAATGGGCCTAAGTTCGAGTCACATGGGAAGCAAATAAAAGAAATTTTATTTTGCTACAAGGAGCGAGAGAGGTGGGACGGCACATGGCTATAAATTAGGAGCTTTTATTCTTTTATAAATAGTGGATAAATAAGGGATTTATTTATCATTATTTTCAAAAGATAATTGTTGGATTAAATTCTTTTAATTTGAATAAAGAGATAAAGAGGAAAATAAGGGAGAAGTGATGGCCAAGTAAGGGACTTTGAGTTTAATAATTTTGGCTAAGTAAGGATAGTTGCTGAATTATCTTTTATTTTAAGTGATAATTAAAGGATAAAGTTATCAGATAGAGGAGTGGTGGCCAAGTAAGGGACTCCTTAGATGATAATTTCGGTTATAAAAGGAAGGAAGGAGGGCTACTCATCAATTTGTGCTTCCTCCTTTCTCTGCCGAATTCTCTTCACCAAATCTTCTTCTTCTTTTATTTTTGCCAAGCCGAAATACCTTGTGTTCTAATCGAATCCTCCATCTTTATTCTTCCTTTTCTTTTCTTTCTAATCCATCAAAAGCCGAATCTTGGAAGGGCTTCAAGCATAGGTGCTGTCGATTTCTTCAAAGGACCTTTCGGGATTATCAGAGTAGTCGACTAAAAGGAGGAGTATTCGGGATTTCTAAGATTAAGGGATTTTGACATTCCTAGTGAAATAAGGAACAGTTTCGGGATTTTTTGGTGTTCCAATCGGCAACAAGGGATTAAGGATCTAAGCATTAGATCAAGCTTTTCGGGATCTCAAGGAAATTTTAAGCGAATCAGTGTGTACCCCACACTAATTCTTAATATGTTTTATGGTCTGTGTTTAATTAAAATATGTGATATTAAGAATATGAAAGTGGCTAAGGTACCATGATATGGTACAAAGTACTCAGGTACGTTTCCTACTTCCACTAGGATTATGAAATATGTTATTTATAACATGTGAAAATTTATAAGAATGAGAATTTAAGTATGATATGCATGATATGAATAATATGGGTCATTCGGGATATATGAAAAGGGGAAGTGAATGTGATGACTACGGTCCGACTATCGAATGTGGTGACTTGGTCACATTATGCGAATGTGGTGACTTTGGTCACATTATCCGAATGTGGTAACTTTGGTTACATTATTCGAATGTGGTGTCTCATGACACAACTATCACAGTGGCTATGCCACAAATTTTATATGGGCGATGAGCACGTCATTGCAGCCGACGCGCTTCGATGGAGTGTAGCGGATGGAGGGTTGACTTAGTAGTCCCACGGTGTGTTGGCGCAGTGCGGGGTGTGTAGCGGATGGACAACTAGGTTTGGGTTTGGGAATGCATCATAACTTTGTATTCTATGTTTTGAATGTGTAATATGTGATATGCCCGATTCTATTATGATTTTAGTGTCGTGTACACATTGAGTCTGTTTGACTCACCCGTTGAGAACATTTTTTTGTGATGAGCAGTGATGGGCGGGGACGAATGCAGAACTTGCGGTGACCATGCTCAACATGAAGTTTATATTTTTGAGGACTCTTGAATTTATTTTAGTACTTTGAATTATTTTGGGAATTATTTGATGTAATAAGGCCATAAGGCCATAGTTGAATTACTTTACACTTATTTTTATTTATTATGATTATGAATTTTATCTATTAAAATTTAATTAAAATTTCTTTTAAACTAAACCCTAAATATTTTATCACTTAAGATAAAAGGGATTTCAATATAAAACGAACCTGTTTTCAACACAAGCCCAACCCAAAACAATATTTTTCTTAAAATCACACAAGTTTTCCTAAGAACAAAAGAATTTTGAACCGGTTTACTTGAGGAACATACCAAATCTGGTCAAAGCTCGTGGGCCGGGTTTGGGGTGTTTTAGTTTGGTATCAGAGCCCAGTTTTAAACTCTCGGCCTGTGGGCTAAGGCCCAAAACGTTTTCAAATCAAGCCCAAATGAGTTTTATGAAAGTATTTTTGAAAATGAGCAGGTTTTCTGGCATGGCACCTAAGTCTCCGACCCGAAGTCCACCAGGTAAGTACCCCTATCTATTATGTGATTTATATTATGATTTGTAGAAGGGTAGAAGTGGAATGGAACGTAGAATAGCATGATAGGTACTTGAACCCTAGGACTAGTCTACCCCAACTATTGCATAAGACTTAAGGACCATTAAACAAACCTATGACTAAGACGCCGAGTTAGGGTGTGGTAACCATTGTGCGCATGTCTAGGATTGGATCCGGAAGAGCCTGGTACTTAAGCAGTCCTAGTGACTCACCTCCTCTTATTTTGGAATCTGCACTGGTGCGTAGCTTCGGTTCACCCTAACCAAGAGGACTCGGTCATAGGCTAAACACAATGACTAAAACCCGAAAGGGAACTAGCCGTGTTTTTATAAACCCTAGTTTTAAAACTCTTAAAATTACCTTTTTAATTTGTGAGAACTATTTTTACAAAATTCTTTCGAAAAATTTTTGATTTATAAAATTACAAAAATACCCGGTGGTAAATTACAAAAATACCTTTGGTTTATGAAATTCCCAAAATACCCATAGTTCTTATCAAAATTTTCATTACTTTATAAAATGTTCAAAAACCCTAATTTGCAAATTATCAAAAATACCTTGATTTGGAGAAAAATTACGAAATTGCCCTTAACTCACAAAATTACCAAAATGACCCTGATTTTCAAAATTTTTGCAACATCACCGTTTTGGAAAGTAAAATTCTCAAAAAAACCCTCTCAAAGTTTTGCAAAATTTGAAATATCCCTGATTTATTAAACTTTACAAATTTACAGTTAATTACCAAAATACCCCGATTTCAAAATTTTTCCAAAATACCCAGGAATTTAAAAATACCAAAATACTTTGTGTGAAATCACCAAGGAACTCTTTCTTTTGGAAAAATTTACGAAAATACCCTGTAGGACACATTACGAAAATACCCACGGGTAGTGGAAAAACAACAACAATGAAAACTACCACATTTCTCGAATGAGCGAAAGTTCATAATTGGTTGATGAATGTGAACGTGACTTTACGAATAGTGAATTTGGGTTGAGAACTTTGTTTGATCGAAAGAACCATTTTTAAACATCTCTTTTCATAAAAGCGTTTCGCATGATTAATAAGTGGAACAAAAAAATTACGATGCATAAAACTCTTTAATCGGATTAAATCGCGACGTTGAAATGAGTTCGAGGGCGTGAACTTAGAGATTGTGCCTAGAAAGTATGATGGTTCTATTAAGATCGGTTGCGTGACATAAGCGTAGTGCGGTGAGTTAAGATGTACGATTATTCGTTAATAAGTAATTTCGAGGACGAAATTATTTTTAAGGAGGGTAGAAGCGTAACATCTGAAAAGGGCCTATGCATTTTTGGTTTAATTATACGAAATGACATATCTTATGTGTTATGAATATATTTTGAACGCTTTTGGAAACACTGGAAATGTATGGAAAGGTTAAGTTTAAAAGAGGAAAGTGAACATTTTAGAACCTTGGAAATGTAAGGAAATGTCTTGTAAGGAAATGTCATGGAAATGTAAGGAAATGTCTTGGAAATGTAAGGAAATGTCTTGTAAGGAAATGTCATGGAAATGTAAGGAAATGTCAAGTTTCTGAGCCGATCAAAAATTTTTGGAAACTTAGAAATGACCTAGAAATGACGAGTTTTAAGGTTTAAAAGGGGAAATTAAGGCAAGGTGGCCTTAAAAGAAAAAGTTTGTGAAATTTGACACACAAGCAGGCTTGGAAAAGTGGTCAGAAGATGCCACTTAGGGCCTATGGAAATGGCGCCATATGCAAGAGGAATGGGCCTAAGTTCGAGTCACATGAGAAGCAAATAAAAGAAATTTTATTTTGCTACAAGGAGAGTGAGAGAGGTGGACGACACATGGCTATAAATTAGGAGCTTTTATTCTTTTATAAATAGTGGATAAATAAAGGATTTATTTATCATTATTTTCAAGAGATAATTGTTGGATTAAATTCTTTTAATTTGAATAAAGAGATAAAGAGGAAAATAAGGGAGAAGTGATGGCCAAGTAAGGGACTTTGAGTTTAATAATTTCGGCTAAGTAAGGATAGTTCTTTGAATTATCTTTTATTTTAAGTGATAATTAAAGGATAAAGTTATCGATAGAGGAGTGGTGGCCAAGTAAGGGACTCCTTAGATGATAATTTCGGTTATAAAAGGAAGGAAGGAGGGCTACTCATCAATTTGTGCTTCCTCCTTTCTCTGCCGAATTCTCTTCACCAAATCTTCTTCTTCTTTTATTTTTGCCAAGCCGAAATACCTTGTGTTCTAGCCGAATCCTCCATCTTTATTCTTCCTTTTCTTTTCTTTCCAATCCATCAAAAGCCGAATCTTGGAAGGGCTTCAAGCATAAGTCTTTGTCGATTTCTTCAAAGGACCTTTCGGGATTATCGAGTAGTCGACTAAAAGGAGGAGTATTCGGGATTTCTAAGATTAAGGGATTTTGACATTCCTAGTGAAACAAGGAGCAGTTTGGGATTTTTGGTGTTCCAATCGGCAACAAGGGATTAAGGATCTAAGCATTAGATCAAGCTTTTCGGGATCTCAAGGAAATTTTAAGCGAATCGGTATGTACCCCACACTAATTCTTAATATGTTTTATGGTGTGTTTAATTAAAATATGTGATATTAAGAATATGAAAGTGGCTAAGGTACCATGATATGGTACAAAGTACTCAGTACATTTCCTACTTCCACTAGGATTATGAAATATGTTATTTATAACATGTGAAAATTTATAAGAATGAGAATTTAAGTATGATATGCATGATATGAATAATATGGGTCATTCAGGATATATGAAAAAGGGGAAGTGAATGTGATGACTACGGTCTCACTATCTGAATGTGGTGACTTCGGTCACATTATCTGAATGTGGTGACTTCGGTCACATTATCTCGAATGTGGTAACCGGTTACATTATCTCGAATGTGGTGTCTCATGACACAATTATCTCAGTGGCTATGCCACAAATTTTATATGGGCGATGAGCACGCCGTCATTGCAGCTGACGCTTCGATGGAGTGTAGCGGATGGAGGGTTGACTTAGTAGTCCCCACGGTGTGACTGGCAGGTACGGGGGTGTGTAGCGGATGGACAACTAGGTTTGGGTTTGGGAATGCATCATAACTTGTATTCTATGTTTTGAATGTGTAATATGTGATATGCCCGATTCTATTATGATTTAGTGTCGTGTACACATTGAGTCATTTGACTCACCCGTTGGGAACATTTTTGGTGATGAGCAGTGATGGACCGGGGACTGGCAGAACTTGCGGTGGCCATGCTCAACATGAAGTTTATATTTTTAAGGACTCTTGAATTTATTTTAGTACTTTGAATTATTTTGGGAATTATTTGATGTAATAAGGCCATAAGGCCATAGTTGAATTACTTTACACTTATTTTTATTTATTATGATTATGAATTTTATCTATTAAAATTTAATTAAAATTTCTTTTAAACTAAACCCTAAATATTTTGTCACTTAAGATAAAAGGGATTTCAATATAAAACGAACCTGTTTTCAACACAAGCCCAACCCAAAACAATATTTTTCTTAAAATCACACAAGTTTTCCTATGAATAAAAGAATTTTGAACCGGTTTACTTGAGGAACATACAAAATCTGGTCAAAGCGCGTGGGCCGGGTTTGGGGTGTTTCATCAGACCGCCGAGACAAGTCACTGATATATGTATACGTGGTTTCAAACCACCATGGTCCTAGACCACCGTGACATCAGTCACTGAATAAATACGTGGGGCTAGCCCACCGTGGTTCCAGACCACCGTGATAGAGTCACATAATCAAACTTCCCCTTTTTAATCATTTCCCACAAGCCCATGCAACATATTTTCATATTGTGATGAATGCAACATACTTTCAGTGTATAACATATAATTAATTAAAACATACAATAATCTGTAAGTGACGTAATAGCGAAACTTACCCGGTGTCTCCAACCTTACCAACAAGGGTATCTCGACTATCTAAACAGTCGTTTCGGCTTTCAGCCAACACAAAAATTAACATAGATTAATAAGGTGAAGTGTGAGCGTTACACACCTGATTACGTGTAAAACTAGACTCTCTACGTCGACACTTTCACTAGCAGGGATAACAGTAATTTGTCTATCCCAGGCAGACATCGACTCTCTACCATAGCCTGGTGGAAAGTCTCAAATCGCCGACACCGTACGTCTTTCAAACTTAGGGGCAGAGGCTACTAGTCCACTCCCCTCCTTAGTCTAACTGGCACTTGCATCCATGAAGAGATTTGATCAGTACTCAGAGTGAAACGTCGCTTATCTAACAAGAGAATCAATTAAGGCAGACCACAACCAATAAGGGATATAACAGCCAAGAATCGAAAAGAAGTGACCCTTACCTTGGTAAACAATGAACCACACAATCACTGATTCACCCCCGAATCAGAGATGAATCGTGAGAGAAGCAAAGATTTGGCCTAATAGTTAAAAATAGACCTTGAGCATTCAGCTTAAAAGAAGTCTTTAAAGAAAGATAATAAGGTATTACACGAAGTTACCTTGTGTTGAAACGGATGGTGAAAAGCCAAAGCAGATTCGGCAGGAAAGTAACCCTTCACACCCTAGGCTACTCAAACAGCATTGATTCGAGATGAAAAGATGAAACAAAGATTCGGTTAGTGGAGATGGAGATAGAGGAGTTTAGAGAAGAAAAGAGAAAGAAATCGAAAGAAACAGAAGGAGAGGGAGATTTGGCTCTTGCGACAAGAGAGAAAAGAAACATACCTTCAACAGTCCAGAAGCAGGGTGAAACCGATTCACTTGGAATTAATGGGACTATTCAATAGAACAAATGCAAGGTTTCGGCTAAAGAAGAAGAAGTAGAGGAGAAGAGAGTTTCGGCCAAGAGAAATAAAGAAAGAAAAAGAAGAGAAGAAATGCCCGAATGGTGACCACTTTCGGCTAGAGTCAAAAGAGCAAAAGAGATGAATAGCAACAAAGACAATTTCGGCACAGAGAAAATAGGTAAACCAAAGAGAGAGAAAGAGAGCTCAAGAAGGCTTGCAAAAATCGGCACTCACTCCTCCTTAATGACCGAATATGCACCAAAAGAAATGAGAGAAATGCCTAAGACCTATGGAATTTTTGGCACACTCACCTATCCTAGCACTAAACCGAAATTTTCCCCTCTTCAAGCTCCCCACATTCGACCAATACCTCCACCAACACCAAATCCCTTGATTTGCTCCTACTTTCACTCTCCAACACCCATTTGAATTGGTTTGACCAATTCAAACTCCACCAACTCCTCATGACCACTCATTTCAAATGCTTTGACTCCTTCAACAACCACCAAGGAGAGTCCCAGCCGAAAGCCAACACTCCACCACCTTGAGCATAAAAATAAAGCGCCACTTACTGTAGAGGAGACTCGAACTCCTTCCCTCCTACTACTCCCTTGTGACGCCACTCCCTTGCACCTTAAGTGGCGTCACTTGCCACTCTACCACACTCCTCTTTGTGCAAACAACTACAAGCAATTACACATAAGACCTGCCTCAGCTAGCTCTCCCCTCCAGAGTGCCCAACAAGCAAAATTTTCTAAAGTTTTGGTTCGAACCCGAGCCTCCCCGGGACCCCCAAACATACCAAAATAACATGCTAAACAAACCAAACACCTCAATTAGCATAAAATGCAGAACCCCTAATTCTAGGATGTTACATCATGTGCAAATGTTACAATTACATAAGAGTTAATTTAATATTCCAATGCTGTATGGAATGTATAATTATTCTGTGAATGCTTGAATTATCTTTTAATGAGATGTCAAGAGAATTGAATCAAAGAGTAATGAGAAATGTAGATAGTATGGAATGATGTTACCTAATGTTTCGTGTATGACCATATCGGAATATGGCCTCGGTGTAAGAATCTGTATAAGACCATGTCTAGGACATGGCATCGACATGTTAATGCAAGTGAGACCCTATTGAGGTATGATGTCAATGTGACACTAGATGTATGAGACCCAAGAGAGTTATTTAATAATTTGAGTGATTCAACGGGTATGTTGAAAGAGAGAGAGTGTGGTTGTGCCATGAGAAGCACAAGTATGTGTTAGAACTAAATTGAGATGAATTTAGTATATGAAGAAACCTAGTGAGTTATGTGTAATCAACACACCTAGTTGCATAAGATAGATTTATTAATGCATTGTGTTAATGTGAACGATTGTTGCAGAATCTAAGTAAGAATGATAGTGAGTGAGGATGTTCACGGATGAACATTTGAACTAGAGAAATGTATGTGGATGAAAAATTGTAAATGTATAATATCGATGAGCTAAGTGCAATAACACCTGATTATTAACGGTGGGCTATGTGCGTTACCACCTGATTAAATATTAACGGTGGTTTGTGTGTGTTACCACACGATTAATTATTAATTGATGGGTCGTAATGCGATACCATCAACTATATAATTAACGGTGGGGTGTGTGTTACCACCGATTAATTATTAATCGATGGGGTGTAATGCGATACCATCATTTGATAAAATCATTTGGTGGGCTAAGCACGATACCACCCTATTAGAGATCAATGGTGGGCTAGTGTGTGACCACCAGAGATTTGTAGTATGAGTGGCTTATTGAAATTGCTTGATGTGTTGTTTATGTGATTACATGACGATCAGTGCAGGAATGCGTGCTATTTAACACGAACAGTTGACTTGTGGCGTGGTATGAATGTGGTAAGAGATAGAATGAGTATTCTTCAAGAGTGGTTAAGTAACCATGAGTTAATGGGAAAAACTCAGTATAATACTTTGTGATTATCCATATTCAATGAATATCAGCATTTGTCAGTTTATGCAGATGAACTTACTAAGAAATATTGCTTACTTTTCTCCCTTTCTCATCTCTTATAGGTTAATTTAGCTAGCTCGAGTTGGAGATCGCCGGAGATGTTTTCACACTATCGAGCAGACTCTTGGTATGAGGTATCAATTCCTTAGGAGTTATGGCATGTATAGGGCTAGTACTTAAGGTTGATTAAGTCATTGTTAATGTGCCAAATGTGTTGGCCTAAATGAGTTATGGAACGTTTGCATATAGACATAGATGACGACAAAAGTCGATTGAAATTGTACTAGAAATAGTTCTACCCCATGTATGGGAGGAAGAATTCATTTTTATGAATCAAATGTGTTAATTCATGTGTTTTAATTGATGATTTGAGAAGGTTTTGAAGTAGTATATGAATGTACGCAAACGAGAATGGTAAAAGGCTTGGTAAGATAGTCTCTAAATGCCCACACGGATAGAGACACACTCAAGGCGTGTGTCAGGCGTGTGTCTCCTGCACCTTAGAGTCCTAAGTCAGAATAGACCACGGGCTGGTCACACGGCCGTTTGTCTAGGCCGTGTGATACACACGGTTGGCACATGGGCATGTGCCAAGGCCATGTGAAGTCTGAACTTGACACTTAGAAATTTAATTATCACACGGCTTGTAACAGTCCGAATTTGACCCTAATCGGAATAGTGGTTTCGGGACCACGAATCCGAGTCTAAAAAATTTTTAAATATTATTTTCTGTGTTTATTATATGTGAAAGTTTCGTATGAAAATTTGATTGTTTGTGTGCTTAATTAAATAAAAGGACTAAATCGCGTAAATGGTAAAAGTAGTCGTTTATTAAATTAAGTGGCTAAATTGATTTGTCTTCTTTTATAAGTGTATTTAAGTTGCAAATTTACCTTTTTGCATGTAAGTGGGCGGCATAAGGTTATAATTTCACGTTAATATGTTTTTTTATATAATATAAATATAAGTTAAAATGTAATAAAATATGTTAATAATATTATAATAAAAGACATGTGTTTCTCCACTAATCATTTCATTCTTCTTCACTGAAACTAAAGAAGAAAAAGAAATAAAAACATAAGCAAAGTTTCGGCCATGGTTTTGGTTTAATTAAAGGTTAGTTTTCGATTCGTTTTTGATAATTTCTACGTTTTTGTAATCGTTGCTTTGAGAGCTTCAAAACCCATGTCTGAATTTCATGAATTGATGATGTTTGTGTGAAATTCCATTGATTCTATGTTGAGTTTTATGATGTTTTATGGTGTTAAATGATAGATATATAATTGATGAACAAACTTTGTTCTTGAATTTTTGATAAATTTAGCTAAATAGGGCTAAATTGAGAAAATAAATTTTTGAGGGATGAAAATGCAAAATAAATGAAATGCATGGATTTATATGACTATATTGAAGATTCGGCCTAACTAGGTTGTTGTGAAATTTTGCTTAATTTGTGTTTTGTGCAAATAGGACTAAATTGGAAAAGTGTGAAACATTAGGGGTAAAATGGTAAATTGCCTATTTATGTGTTTTGGGACTAAATTGAGATAAAATGTGCTTGAATGAGCTTAATTTTATTACGTTTAGATCAAGAACAAAGAAAAACAGACTTGGATCAGGGAAAGGCGACAGTTATCGAATAGCCGGTTCTTGTCGTCCGACGATATTCGAGGTAAGTCTTTAAGCAAGTTAATACTGTAAATATTGTTCGTAACCTAGTTATATGTTGAATTTTGAATTATTGGATTGAAATGTAGACATAGCCGAATGTGACATATTAAATTTATCAATGAAAGGTAGTTAAATTAAATTGAATTTATTGTGTGAAAGTGATATGAATTATGTGTTATATATGTGATTTTAGTAAAATGTAATGTGTACGAGATGGTGGAATAATATCAATTCGGGCTTTGAGCCTAGCAGGCCTTGTGCCGGTGAATTATATCGGGCTTATTGCCTAGCAGGCTAAATACCGGTGTTTAAATTTTAGACCTCGGGTCTAGCAGGCCTAGTGCCGGTGTGTGATTTAGGCTGACGCCTAGCAGGTTTTAAACCGGTGATAAAATTTCAAATTTGCAAGACATAAACTTTTCTAGCTAAGTAATCATCGAGGAAGTAAGTTGATATTACAAGTTATATATGTATGTTCGGCCATACAGGTAAGTGCCTACAAGTTATTAAATTGATCTTCTATATTAGATCAATAAGGTATGTATATATGTGTTGAATTGTCGAACGCAAATGATAATAATTGATCCTGTATATTCGGCTTTATACTTATGTTTATGTGACCATGTTGGGATTACCTTGATGCCATGTATACGAATGAATGAAATGTCAAATGAATATATATAGATATGTGATTGTGTTTTCTTGTATATGAAATTACTAAGTGTAAGTATATACTTACTTGTGTATATGTGATCCTATTGAATTAAATGTATCGAAAGTATTAGCGGTTGGAGAAGTGCTATTAATTTATATTTGAATTATATGATGAGCTAATAAATTGAAGATTAAAGATAAAATAATTACAATAATTGAGCTAAAAGAGGTATTTGTATTCGGCATTAGTAGACCAATAAGTGTTAAGCTTTAAATTTTATGGTATGATGTATGTTATTGAAAATGATTGAATGAACATTTGATTGAATACATTTGCTTAAGACTTACTAAGCTAGTAAGCTTACTCTGTGTGTGTTCATTGTTTTGTATTATAGATTTAGACCAAGCTACGGGCTCGGGGATCGTCAAGCAAAGTCATCCACATTATCAATCTATTTTGGTACTTTTGAGTTTGGTTTTGAACTAAAGGCATGTATAGACTAGACTATGTTTTGAATTAATACACTTTGTCCTTGTATATGTTATGGCCATGCGAAAATGGCTAAATATGATGTTTAAAGCTAATTATAGTCGGTCATGGCATGCAAATGAGATGTGTTTATCATGTTTTGTTATAGTACGTGTTTAATTATGTTTGATGGTGATTGATACTCATTTTAGTAAAATGCTAATGACATATGCGAATGATAAATGGGATATGTTTGTTTTATATGAAATTTTTTGGCATGAAGTAGTGTATGTGGCTTAAGGTTATTATAGTAATAAGTGTAAAATGATAGGTATATGTCGAATAGGTATTTAGGTGGTTTGATGATGTGATTCGGTAGGAATGATAAAACATGCAAAAGTTGATATGATCTATATAAGTTATATTAACCGTTTGTGTATGAAGTTTTATGCTATGTATTTAAATTAACATATTTGCAATTGGTTCAAACATGCGCATATACATTTAGTTTAAGCTTTGGTATTTCGAGCAAGAAAGGATATATATATATATATATATTTTGTTTTAGTTGAATGTGAGTTTGTTATTATGGATGTATTGATCTTAGAGTTGTTAATATATATATATATATATGCAGATGTACGAAATTGGCTTAAATGGATTGGGATAAGTTATTAATGTTTAATTTTGCGATGGTGGTACATACTTGAAATGCATTTGTCCATGTTTTTAATAACAGTAAATAAATGATACGATTTGTGTTAAGCATAGTAATGCCTGTAACCTTAATCCGGCAATGGACACGGGTTAAAGGTGTGTTACGCTGAAGCTAACACGCAGCGTGTACAGAGCCGTGTGGATTTAGTCGAGTGTCGACCACGAGTGGAAGGCACGGGCATGTCTTAAGGACACACGGGCGTGTCCCAAGTAACATGAGCGTCGACCACATTTCGAGGAAAAGTTCCTGATTGAACTCCAAAAGTTTCCGAACGTGAGTTTGAGGCCTCGTAGGCCAATGAGATGTATGAGTTGTTTAAGAAAGAGAATTTTTTAATTCAGAACGAAATTTTATAGCCGTAAATACATGTTTAAGCAAGTTCAAGCATAGTAATGTCTCATATCCAGTCTAAGCCTCAAATTCGGGTATGGGGTGTTACATGAACATCCAAAAGGGATCGTGAATTGCATAACAGTGGCAAAAGTGTCAGACGTAGCTTTCAATTTGATCAGTCATGGCAACAGGGTAGCAGCCAAGATGAAAAAAAAGGTTCGCACAAGTTGCCAAGTTGGGCACTTTGTAACAGCCCAATTTTGAGTCTAATCAGAACGAGTGGTTTCAGGACCACCTAACCGAGTCAAAATATTTATTTTATTATTCTATTAGTATTTTCAGCATGATAGAATTACGGTATAAAAGTTTCATAAAGAAATTTTATCGATTAAATAGTTAATTCGGTAAAAAGGACTAAATCGCGTAAAGCGATAATTATGAGTTCTATTGCATAAATGGCTTAAATGACATTGGTTGTCTTAGTGGGAGTCCTTGCATGGCAATTATACCATTTCCTTTTTGAATGGACGGTAGTGGGCTTAAGTTTGCATGGCTTTATGTTTTATTAATAAGGTTAAATTTGTAAATTGGTTAATATATGTTATATTAGTAAAATAATATAGAAAAATGTCTTTATTTTCTTCATGCATGGCCGATTATAAGAAAGAAAAGAATTCTTCTTCACATATTTAAGGTTCGACTATATTCATGCTTTATTAAGGTATGTATTGAACTCGATTTTTGATAATTTTTACGTTTTTTGAGATCGCTGCTTAGTAATCTACAAAGCCCATGCCCTAATTTCTGAAATTGGTGATGTTTTTAAAATGTGCCATTGTTGAATACTTATGTATTTTGATGTTTCTTGATAAATTATTGATGGTTGTTTATAGATATACAAGTTTTATAAAGTGATTTTTGACAAAATTGAGTATTTGGGATTAAATTGAAAAAGATAGAATTTTTGTGGCTAGAAATGTGAATAAAATAAAAATATGGGCTGTTTTGATGCTATAGAAAATTCAGTTATGAATGGGTATATGAAAATTTTGTGTAATTTTGCATATTTATGTATTATGGACTAAAGTGTTAAAATGTGATAGTATAAGGGTTATTTTATAAATAGGTCAAATTACATGTTTATGGATTAAATTGAATGTGTTGGTGATTAAATGGGTTGAATTTGAATTAATATAGATCAAGAGAAACAATTACCGGAATTAGATCGAGGAAAACGGAAAGTAGACGAATAGTCGACGGATTACGAGGTAAGTTCTTATAGCTAAAAATAGAACTGTTAGATATGTGTAATTATTTAAATTGAATATATATATGTATGTGTAATGAATAATTTATTAGAATTATCGGCTCTATGAATATGTTTCGCCATATCGAATTATATGATTAATTGATAAAAATTATATGTTACAAGTATCTCGAATACAAGTTTCGATACATGATTATATGATTAAATATATTATATGGTACAAGAACTATATGAGTAAATGAGATATGGGATGAATTGGTACTTGAATAAAAAAAATGTTATAGATGTTATATATGTACAGGAATTTGGCTGGATAATAAACTTGGCTTATGCAAACTGAGCATTTGAGTATATATGTTTTAATTGAATTGAAAATATATGAATTGAGAAATTGTTATATTAAATCTCGCTAATTTTGAATTTAAATTAGTTTAATATGTTGTTTTGAATTTTTAGAGTTATAATTGAGATAGTTGAATATGATTATGCATGGAAATAATATATTTGAGTTTAATTCGACTGAGTTACGACATTTGAAAGTCTGTATGAACTTTATGGAATAGCTAGAATTTTCAATATATGAATTTTGTATAAGATGACTTTATAATAGTGATATTCGGGCTTTGAGCCTAGCAAGCCTTGCGCTGGTGAATTAAATCGGGCTTTGTGCCTAGCGGGCTTTATCTTAGGTGTATTAAATCGAGCTTTGAGCCTAGCAGGCCTTGTGCCGGTGTGTGATACAGGCTTGTGCCTAGCAGGCTTTATGCCGGTGAATTATTATAAGCTTTATGCCTAGCAAACTTTATGCCGATATGGCATCGATATGTGATTGCATGTAAGACCACGTCTGGGACGTTGGCATTGTACGATATGTGTGATTATCCGTGTATCCTATCCAATTCTGAATGGATCAACGGGTAATTTACCGATTTGTAATATATAAAGTAAATGTTATAAGAGATATAAGAAGTACATGATATATGTTACATATTTTATATGAGATTATATGCTAAATGAAATATAAGTTACATGGATTATATGTTACAATTATATGTGTACATGATACATAACACTTGGTATACATGATTTATATGTTATAGGAATTACATGCTTTATACGAATACATGCTATACGAATTACATGAATTATATGGATATTATATTGCTACAAGAGTTATATGATTTACATGAATATATGTTATACAGGTTACATGATTTACATGAATTGACTGCTACACGAGTAGATGAATTATAAAGATGATGTGTTACATGAATTATATAAGTTACAAGATGAAATCTTATATGAGATATTTGATGGGTATAAATGAAATGAGAGATGAATTAGATATTAAATAGACATTATAAGTTTGGTTTCTTCCTTGTGAATGGATGAACTATTGTTCTTACTGATGAATTGATGTTATATGGTATAATTCGCTATCGGTTATATGAATGTGTTACTGAGTCATTTGAATGGAAATAAATTGATATGAATATTATGTGAATTTAAAAGCTTATTGTTTTTACTCATGATGTTTTGATGAAATATGAATAGGTAATATTTATATGGTATAAGTATAGATGGCTACCAAGTATATGGTTCTTAATGAGCAAGATACTGAGTATTCAATGATAGTTTCATTGATTTGACTGAAAAGATGACGATGTGAAAATAGAAATGAGGATACGAATCAGTACATGTATATGTGTAATACTCGACAAGTAAGTGACATTGATAAATTCATATGATACGTGAGTAGATGTGATAAATTACGCATGAATTACATGACTATTAAGGAAATAAATATTGAATTAAATAAGGCTGGTTCAAAAGCAATCAAATTGCTTAAAATGACAAGCTAATTGTTAAATCTTTTATATAGTGCTGTTAATTATACGAGCTTACTAAGCTTATTAGCTTACTCTGTTTATTCTTTGTATTTTATAGTGATTCAAATGCTCGCTCGGGTTGGAAGTCATCGAAGATTTCATCACATTATCTAGGGGGTAATTGGTATTTCTAAACTCTTTGATGTGGGATAATATGGCATGTATAGGCTAATTAATAAGTTGAATTATATGGTCACTTATGTATATGAATGAGATATGATCTGTTGTATTTTGATCAAGCTATGTGATATGGCTTGAGTGAAAATGGTTGATTTGATATAGAAGTATTATATGATGTATTCATCTTGTGATAGTTTTGTTAATTGGCATTTTGGTATAGATGATATATATACTTGAACATGTTATGCAAATGATGCTTGTAGGTACATGTCATAAGAGCTGTGAAAATGGCTTAAGCCAAGCCTATTTTGTGCCACACGGTCAGAGCACACGAGCGTGTGACTTGACCATGTGACCCTGTTTCGTAAGTTCCTATATCTTTTAAATGTTATTAAATTATTCCCCGTTGTGTAACTAGAATTTTATATGCTCGTTTTAAGCATGCTATGAATATGAATGCTTGATATTATTGAATTGAGATGATGTTTGATAAAAGTTAAAATTTTCTTTGTTCCAAAGCGTGTTACAAGTCAGTAATGCCCTTACCTATTCCGCGACGGTTGCATACGGGATAGGGGTGTTACATTTTATTGGTATCAGAGCTACAGTTTAGTCGGTTCTAGAACTACCGTAGTGTATACGAGTCTAGCTATACATGCCATAATTAACCCGTGATAGTGTGATATCTTACGATTCGACAAGAATGGTTTTAATTAGACAGATGTGCTTTCCAACCGAGAGCTAATTTCGATAGTCTTGATTATGATACGTGAATACAGAGTAAAATGTATGTGTGATGAGTTGAAAATCATAAGGATATGAATGATAGTTTATAACATTATGTTATTAATAAATGTTATGTTATATACGAATATAGGTGAGAGTTAAATTATGAGGCTTTACAACCTTCACCCCTTTACCAGTATAGAGTTATAATGAAATTCATCTGATTTGGATTGAATAAGTTCCTAAGTATGAAATCAAAGAGCTCAAGGATTAAATGATTTATAACATAGTCAGATATGAGAATGGATTAGCAAATAAAGACTGTCTTGAAAAAGATTGCAGATTTCTCAAGAGATCATTCGGATTATGTAATGCTACCGTTAAAGAAGAAATTTTATACATTATTGAATTATAAAGGTATGTTAATTAAAGAAGGTATTACTGAAATCTCTTCTGAATTGATTTTTAATAATGGATGAGATAATCTGGGAATAGTGATGACAGGACTAGACAGTGAAGTAATAATTGAATTGTAATGATAGTTGAGTGCAGCGATTATAGTTGAAGTAAGTTGCGATGATATCTTTCGGGTATTCTACTTGTCCATTTACCTTCAGAGGTATGTAAAGCTGTATATCTTCAGATGAAATTTTTATCATATGAAAATGTTATCTAAATATACTGATATATGAAAGCTTCGTTGGGTTATTCGGGTTATGATCGGCATTATTCTATTTTCTCTGGTATTCTATTACATTGTGTTGATAGAAGTCGACTGTAAAATCTATATGATGTTGGTATTTTGTTTCTTTTGATTATTGTTCTGTTGAATATACATGAAAATTATATTGCTTCTATTACTATTGGTTCTAGTGCATATGAGTGATGCTTTAATTCTGGAATTTCTTTAACACATTACTGGGATATTTACCATTTGATATGGGTGTTGTCTCCAAAAAGTTTAGTATAGTATTATATTTGGGATTACGGTATCTCAGCTTTCCTATGATTCTATATGGTTACATGTGAAAGATATTTATAGAATGGATATAGTTATATTCACTTTGGTTATACAAATTTCGGATCTATAGAGATTGTGATTCTGCATTGGTTGTTATTGGAACTATATTGATTTCCCTTTTTGTTCCGAACTGCATTATTGACAGGAGAAATTGATTCATTTGATTAATCTGGTTGAGTTATCCGTTTGAAGGGTACTTAAATTTTGTGTACTTGAGTTATCCGTAGATTAAAAAAATCTTGTACGCTTTACAGGTGAATTGTGGGTAGTTCGAATGAAGAGTTCATATTCTAGAAGATATGAAACAGAATTATAATTATCGGATCAGATCTAATTCAGAAAGTGATTTTATAATAGCCAGGTTAAGAAGGTAAATTGATGTTTATTCAGTAAATCTATGGGACCCGGAAATAAGACAATGAATTGCCAGCTAAAAGAATACAATGGGAGACATCTTCTAACTCCGTGTTTCGTATTAAGACTGATGATTTCTTATTGTTCTGAAATAGAGTTTAAGTACCGAGAAATCCAAAGATTTTACAGTGATTGATATATGAAGCTCATAGTAGTAGTTAGCCTGATTTTCTAGGAAACATAAGATATTTAATAATCTGAAACAGCTATATCGATAGACGGGTATGAAGCAAGATATTTTTTTTTACTCTACGCTTTGTAGTTTAAAGTACCAGCAAGATAAACTGATTGATATGTGTCTTCGGGACTGTTATAGTCTAAGATGATATTAAAATAAAAAAATAAAATGGGTTAGTAATACGATGAGTTCTGTATTGGGATTGTTCTTATCACCGAAACAGAAAGATGTTATCTGAGTTACTGTCGAATGTTTAAAAAGTCTACCGTAAGATTTGGATATAAGTTTGAGTTCTAATATGGCATTTCATTCTCAAACTGATGGTCAGATGATTCAGACTCTCGGACATTATGTTTTGTTTCTGTGTTTTAAAATTTAAAGGTAACTGAGAAAAGCATTTATTGATGGTGGAGTTTCTGTATAATAATGGTCATCAGTTATATCTGGTGGCACCATCGAAGTATTGTATAGTTGCAATTACCGAACACCATTATTCAGGATGAGCTTTATGAGAAATAGATTCTTGAATTGAGCTGATCAAAGAGATGGGAGAAAAAGCGAAAGTAATACAAGACAGTTGAAAGCAGTTTCGCATCGACGAAAAATGTATAAGGTTTTAAAATATAAAGATATTGACTTTCAAGATTGGCGATAGAATGTTTTTTGAAAAGTCACACTGTTAGAAAAGATTCTTTGATCTAACTAAAGTAAAGTTGAATCCGTGATATATTGGGCTGTATGAGATTTACAGGAGAATAAGATCAGTGTTTCATACATCTATGTAATAACGATACCGATCAGAATTCTAACCCGAGAAATCAAAGAGTTGAGAAATAGAAGTATATCACTTGTGAAAGTTCTCTGCTGTAAACACGGGATAGAGGAAGCTATGCGAAAATAGTATCTTAACTTGTTTACCAGTAAGATTTTCGAGGACGAAAATCCCTAAAGGGGGGAGAGTTGTAACAGCCCAATTTTGAGTCTGATCAGAACGAGGGGTTTCAGGACCACCTAACTGAGTCAAAATATTTATTTTATTATTCTATTAGTATTTTCAGCATGATAGTATTACGGTATAAAAGTTTCATAAAGAAATTTTATCGATTAAATAGTTAATTCGGTAAAAAGGACTAAATTGCGTAAAGCGATAATTATGAGTTCTATTGCATAAATGGCTTAAATGACATTGGTTGTCTTAGTGGGAGTCCTTGCATGGAAATTATACCATTTCCTTTTTGAATGGACGGTAGTGGGCTTAAGTTTGCATGGCTTTATGTTTTATTAATAAGGTTAAATTTGTAAATTGGTTAATATATGTTATATTAGTAAAATAAAATAGAAAAATGTCTTTATTTTCTTCATGCATGGCCGATTATAAGAAAGAAAAGAATTCTTCTTCACATATTTAAGGTTGGCTATATTCTTTTGCTTGATTAAGGTATGTATTGAACTCGATTTTTGATAATTTTACGTTTTGAGATCGTTGCTTAGTAATCTCCAAAGCCCATGCCCTAATTTCTGGAATTGGTGATGTTTTTAAAATGTGCCATTGTTGAATACTTATGTATTTTGATGTTTCTTGATAAATTATTGATGGTTGTTTATAGATATACACGTTTTATAAAGTGATTTTTGACAAAATTGAGTATTTGAGATTAAATTGAAAAAGATAGAATTTTTGTGGCTAGAAATGTGAATAAATTAAAAATATGGGCTGTTTTGATGCTATAGAAAATTCGGTTATGAATGGGTATATGAAAATTTTGTGTAATTTTGCATATTTATGTATTATGGACTAAAGTGTTAAAATGTGATAGTATAAGGGTTATTTTATAAATAGGTCAAATTACATGTTTATGGATTAAATTGAATATGTTGGTGATTAAATGGGTTGAATTTGAATTAATATAGATCAAGAGAAACAATTATCGGAATTAGATCGAGGAAAACGGAAAGTAGACGAATAGTCGACGGATTACGAGGTAAGTTCGTATAGCTAAAAATCGAACTGTTAGATATGTGTAATTATTTAAATTGAATATATATATGTATGCGTAATGAATAATTTATTAGAATTATCGGCTCTATGAATATGTTGCTGCCACCGAATTATATGATTAATTGATACAAAAATTATATGTTACAAGTATCTGAATACAAGTTTCCTGATACATGATTTGTAGCATCCCGAATTTAGGCCTAGTAGAATTGGGCCCAATGGGCCTTGAGAGTAGTAATTTTTAAAATTTTTGAGAACATGAGAACGGCATTAAAGCAAGTTGGACCTGTTAGGTGAGTGATTTTGGAAGGTTAGGAGGCTTCTATGAAGTCACGGGTTCAAGTTAGGCCATTGGAGAAATATGGGATTTTGGCCTTTAGTGGATAGGGCTGTTGGTAGAAGGGCTTAAGTATAATTAGGTGCAATTAGGAGGCACAAGTAAGCAGATGGTGGAGTGGTGGTGGCGTCAATAGTATTGCAAGGGAGAAGGGGTTCGAATACCTCAGATCTCAAATGAAGGCTTTTATTTTATGACTTGGGAGAGAAGGTAGCTGAGTTTGAATCAAACTCTGTAGGAGAGAGGGGAGACTTGGTCAAATAGTTTGAATGGGTGATGGGGAGTGAGAGGGGGAGTAAATCAAGGAGTAAATCAAGGGGATTTGGGAGTGTGGTGATAGTTGGCCGAAAATGGGAGCTTGGGAGGGGGTGAAAATTTGGCTAGGGGGTGTTGGGTATCATATTCGGTCAAGTGAGGGGTTGTGTGCCGAAATTCCTTTAGGTTCTTTTGGCTATTCTTTTGTTTTTCTTCCTCCAATTTTGTGCATCTTTCTTTTGGAGCATTTCAGGTTCCTTTGTTGCAATTGGCTTTGCCGAAACCTTAACCTTGCTTTCCACTTCCTCTCATTTCTTTTCAAACACTTATCTTTCCATTGTTGACAGCCAAACACCTATAGCCGAATCTTATCTTTCCCTACTTGCTTTTCTTTTCTTTCTTGTTCTATTCTAAAGCCAAAACCTCTCTTCTACTCCATTGCTTTTCCTCTACTTTCTCCTTCGACCGAATCCTCTCTTTTCTCCCATTTTTAAACGGTTCTTCATTTCATTGCTTTAGCCGAATCTATCTTCTTATTCGGCTCTCCTGGGATCAAGGCCAATTGTTGTAAGGAGCAAGTCTACTATCTTCTCTGCTCACCCAACATTCGGGTTCGGAAGTATTTGGTAAGTGTCGAATCTATTCTCCCTTAGTACTCTATCTGTTGTTCTCTATTTGGACAAGCTGAAATTAATCTTTTCCTCTTCTTTTCTGAGGCCGAATTTAAGTTCTCTTCTCCATCCCGGGTCTTGTCTAGTTCATCATGGAGGCAGGTAATAGCCAATCTAAGGGGGAATCAGGAAGGGTGCTTAATGGAAGTGGACTCATGACTCCTGCTCCCAAGTTTAAGAAGCGTAGGGTATCAGCGGTTCGGGATTTCCCGCCTGGCTGTAGAAGGGCGGCGACGTCTGGTTTAGTTAAGCAAGTCATAATAGATTGCGCTAGTGAAGGTGACGACGATCATGAGTGTTTAGTACTCTGCGTAATCAGGTGTAACATCCTAGAATTAGGGGTTCTGCATTTTGTGCTATTTCATGCATTTGCCTAGTTATGCTTGCTGATTTGGTGTGTTTGGGGGTCTTGGGAAGGCTCGGGTTCAAACCGGAGCTTTGGTAAAATTTTCTCTTTAGGGAACTTTAGGGGGAGAGCTAGTGGATGCAGGCCTTAGGTATGATTGGTTGTAATTTGATGTCACAAGGGAGTTAGTGGCAAGGTGGTGTGGCGTCACTTGTTGGAGCAGAGGGGGAGGAGTTCGAATCCCATCTGTTGCATTGTGGAGCCTTATTTTTTTTTGCTCAAGGAGAGGAGGAGGTGGCATTCGGCTGGGACTCTTCTAGGAGGAGTTTGAATGAGTCAAATCATTTGAAATGGATGGATGAGAGGTGATTAAGGAATTGAATTGGTCAAACCAATTTGAAAGAGTGATGGGGAGAATTTGGAGGAGCAAAACAAGGGATTTGGTGTGTGGTGGAGGTGTTGGCCGAATGTGGGGGTCTTTGAGGGGAGAATTTCGGTCATGAAAGGGGGTCTTTTGTGTGAGTGTGTGCCAAAATTGTGGAAGTATTTTCTTAGCTTTTGTGCGTTTGAAGAGCATTCTTTTTTTTATCAATCGTGTTTAACTTTTAGTTGTCTCACTAATTGCCGAAACCTTAGTCATTTGGGTGGCTTATTCTTCATTTCTTCTTCTCACTGTAAACGTTTTTATTTTCTCTTCTTGGTTGTGGACAAACACCAAAAGCCGAATCTCCCTTGTTCATCTTCCACAACTTGTTTACTTCACCATAACCGAACCTCTCCTCACTCATATCATTTCTCTTTTCATTTCATCTCTCTTTCTCTTCTACACTCTTTACCATAGCCAAATTTCTCTTATCTTCCCTCTCAGTTTTCTCACCATAACCGAAACCTCTTTTCTCCCTCATTATCATTCTACCCTTCTCCCATTGACGGAACCTTCTCTTATTCTTGTTGGAATCTGTTTCTTATCCATTGGTTGATAACCGAAACTCTATCACTTTTCACTCCTTCTCATTTCGTTCTCCTCTTGTAGTTGTGAACTGGGGTGGCCGAATCTCTTTTCTCCTTCAACTCATCAGATAACGCAAGGTAAGGGGAATTCTGTTCATCTTTTTATTTCTCTTTTCGATCTTGGGTTGCTCTTAGCCGAAGTGGCTATCTCTTTTAATGTTAGATTTCGGCTAATCCCTCCTTTTTCTTCTCTCATTATGGAACGTTTACTCGGTGAACCCCATTAGCCAAACGTGTTGAAGTCTAAAGGTTGAAGGTCCGTTGATTGCCGAATCTTACCATTCATTCAGGTTCTTAAGCAGTAAGGGCCGAGTCTCCTACTTGGGTCTTTCAAATAGTAGGGTTTGATTCTCGATTGATCAAGAACCTGCTAGTGCCAAATCAGGGGAATCCAGTCAAGAGGATAGAACTAATCTGCATTGATCTTTAAGGTAAGGAGTCATCTTTTCGAATTCTTGGCTATTCTTCCTTTTCATTGTGATCTGCCTTAACCAAATTTCCTTATTAGACAACCAACGTTTCTCTCTGAGTACTGATCAAGTCTCTTCATGGATGCGAGTGCTAGCCAATCTAAGGAGGGGAGTGGACTCGTAGTCTCTGCTCCTAAGTTCAAACGACGTGCTGTGTCGGCGGTTCGAGACTTTCTGCCGGGTTGTGGTAGAGAGCCGACATCTGTTTGGGATAGGCAAATCGCTATTATTCCCACTAGTGAGAGTGTCGATGATCTAGAGTGTTTAGTTCTTCGCGTAATCAGGTGTGTAATGCTTACACCTTCTTTTATTATTTTGCATTAATAACTATGTTGGCTGAAAGCCGAAATGACTATATCGACAGTTGAGATACCCTAGTGGGTAATGTAATATCCGGGATTTAGGGCTTGGGCATTTTTGCTTAAATATATGTGGAAGCATGCCTGTGTGTGTTTTGAATGTGTTTTATGAATTTTGAGAACTTCAGAGTGTAGGTGAATGCCTTAGAAAATATTGTATTTTAAGTTTTAAAGAGGAGCTAGGCCTGATAGGCCTTAAGAGAAATTGTAAGGGAAATTGGACACAAAAAAATGGGCTTGTTAAAGTGGCAAGGAGGCGCCACTTAAAGCTTAGGGAGGTGACGCCATAATCAGTGTGCAAGGGCTTGGGTTCGAGCAGCACAAGCAACATTTTGGGGCTTTTATTTTTGCGGCAATGGGGAGCAGTAGTGGACGGCATAGGGACTTTATTTAGATGAGGATTAGACTTGGTCAATTCCTTTTAACATTCGGCTAAGGTAGAAGATAAATGTTGATTTATTTAAAATTATTTTGAATGTGCAAAGAAGAGAGAAAATAGGAGAAAAGCAAGGAGTAGCTAGTGTTTGAATGCTAGCCGAATTCAGGAGGGGGGAAGTAAGTGAGGCAATCGGTCATACAAGGGAGGTTATGTGCCGAAATTTCTTCTCTTCTCATCTCTCTCTTTTGTGCCGAAAAGTCCTTAGGAATTCAATTTGCTCTCTTTATTTCTTCTTCCCTTCCTCTTCAATTGACCAAGCCGAATATTCCTCTCTCAACTCCCATCATTGTCGATTCTCCATAAGCCTCATATTCTTTCTTTTCTTTCCCTTGTTGAAGCCGAATCTCTCTAAGTGATCATCAAAAGCCGAACACTCAAGGTAACCCCTAGCCGAAGGTTCAAAGCCGAAAGTTCACTTCATTGCCACTCTTTGAATCGATTTCTCCTACAAGCTCTCTTGCTGATTTCTTGAAGGTAGTGATCAATTGCGTCTTAGTCATCTTATTGGTAAGGATCTCTCTAGCCGAACTCTTGTTTTTTTCTTTCTCTAACTGTCGAAAATCAAGGCACTAACCCCATTAATGTTCTTGGCCGAAACTTTGAAGGAGGCTTCGGGAGTTTGTTGTTGTCAACTACAAGGAGGAAATCATTCGGGATTTCAGGATCTAAGGTAAGCGAATGGGGTCTTAGGCCGAAGGCCACTTATTGTGATTAAATAATAGAATTGGACCTAACATATGCCTATAGTGATTTCGACAGATACCACAACTAGGTATCAATTTCGGGATTTGAGATTCGCAAGGTAAGTGGATAAGCATATTCGGCCAAGGCCATATTTAGTGATTATGTGAGTGGCCGATTCTAACTTTGACTGTTTAGGGAAGAGTACAATCCGATTCGATAAAATTTTGGGATTTCATTGAAAGCGTTAAGTAATCAGGTGTGTAGCCCTACACTAGTTCTTAAAAGATTTATGGTGTCATTTTAATATATGTGATAATGAAAGTGTAAGAATGTGGCTAAGGTACCATGCAATGGTACAAAGTACCCAGGTACGCTAACCTACTACAACTGTGGTTATATTATTATGAATATCTGTTATGGCATACATGTGAAATTGTAACGAATGTGAACTAAGAGATATGGCATGATTTATGCATATTTGTATGACATGGGGCATATGGGTGATATTTTAAGGGGAAGTGATCTGGTGGTTTTTACCACAATATCTGGTGACTTAGGTCACATAATCTGAATGTGGTGACTTATGTCACAAATTACTATCTGGTGACTTTGTCACATTATCTGGTGGCTATGCCACAATTTATAAGGGCGATGTGTAAGTCTTCTGCAGCGACTGCCTTCGATGATGTGTAGCGGATGGTGGGTCGATTTAGTAATCCCCACGGTGTGATGGCAGGTACGGGTGATGTGTAGCAGATGGTTATCTAGGTTGGGTTTGGGATTGCATCATTATATGTAATTGCTATATGAATATGTATGATCTAACATGCCTAAATCGTTGAGACCTGTGTTGGCTGTTACATACTGAGTCTGTTTGACTCACCCCGTTGTGGGATATCTTTTTAGGTGACACTCAGTAGATGGACCGGGTCAGCGGAGACTATGTGGTGGCCAGGCTGAATATTTTCGGGATTTCAAAAGTTGAACTTGCGTTTTCTTAATATTTTATTATTCGGGATTTATGTGGAATTTTTCAGTTGTAATAAGGCCATTACTTTTAACTGTTTAAAGCATGCATTCTATTCGGCTTATTATGATATATTTATTATTAAATAACTTTTCTTAAAAATATATTTTAAATGTTTCGACACCCAAACACAAACGATTTTCAATTTAATGATAAACTCTAAAAACTCGGTATTTCTTTTAACTTATGAGTTCTGAAAAATATTTAAACAAAGTTTTATTAAAACCTAGACTTTTAAAATGACACCGATTTCTTTGATATCACAACTCCAAACTATTTCTCTTCACAATGACCAAAGTTTCCAAAGTAACAAACAAGTTTTGAACTGTTTTACTCCAGGAACATACCAGATCCGGTCAGGGTTCGTGGGTCGGGTTTTGGGGTGTTTCAGTTTGGTATCAGAGCCAGGTTTTAAACTCTCGGCCTTGGGTTTAAAGCCCATAACGTTTTCAAAATCAAGCCCAAATAAGTTTTGTGAAAATTTTTGGTGAAATGAGCAGGTTTTCTGGCATGGCACCTAAGTCTCCTACAGAAGTCCACAGGTAAGTACCCCTAACCGTTGTGTGAATTAATGTATGATTTGTATATGGGTATAACGGGAACGTAGATTAGTATATTAAGTTATGGAACCCTAGGATTAGTTTACTTCAACACAAGAATTACATAAAACTTAAGGCCTAATTAAACAAAGCACGTGACTTAGTCGCCGAGTTAGGGTGTGGCAACCATTGTGCGCATGTTCAGGATTGGATTCGAGAAAGAGCACGGTATTTAAGCGATCCTAGTGACTCACCTCCTCTTCGCTCGAATCCTACCTGCAGTGCGTAGTAGCAGTTCACCCTAACCAATAGGACTTATTCACAGGATAAACTCAATAATTAAAACCCGAAAGGGACTAGCCATATTTTTATAAAAACCTTAGTTTTAAAATCACCAAATTACCCCTTTGATTTGTAAAAACTATTTTAGACCTTAAAAAGAAAATTTTTCGAAATATTCCCGATTTACAAAAAAAAAATTACTAAAATACCCCTGGGATTGGAACGGACGAAAATGTTCGAGTGATAAATGTGTGTAGTAGATACTACTGAATGAATGTGCTACTTTTTCTGAACTAGGATAGAAGACTTGAAACGAAACCCTGTAATGATCGAAGGAACTACCACTAAACTCCTTTACATAAAATTTCTTCGTGGGTAATCAATGGAACAAAGACTAATGCCTAAAACCTTTTAAAACATATTGAACCACAATCGTAGACATGAGTTCTAGGGGACATGGTCGTAATGTGCGAGGGCGTGGTGGGGGCAGAATGGCCGTATCGGAACCCGTTAGGTCTGGTCAAGGGTCCGAGAATGAGGTACCACCACCACCACCACCAGTTCTTGGCGTTGAGCATCGAATCGAGCGGGGATGATGCGATGTATCGCAGCGATCTTTGCGGGTTCTTGAGATGGTGGCTGGAGCAGGTGGAGGTGGGGGAGCTCGGAAATCTGTACCCGAGCGAATTCTAGCCAATGGAGCTGATTTGTTCCGGGGTGTATCCGGTGTGGCACCCAGTACGGCTGAGTATTGGTTGGAAGCGACAGAGCGAATTATGGATGAGCTGGATCTAACTACTGAAGAGAAGCTGAAGGGAATGGTGTCACTACTTTGCGATGAGGCATATCAGTGGTGGCTCACAGTTCGGGATGGTGCTACAGCTGAGGATCTCACTTGGGAGTATGTTAAGGCGGCATATCAGAAGAAGTATGTTAGAACTAGTTATACCGATGCTCGAGAGGAAGGCATTTAAAGGGTGGTTCAAGGAACAAGTCCGTAGCGAGAATCGAGGCTGAATTCTTAAGGTTGAGCCGGTATGCTCGAGGTATCGTGGCTACGGAGCATGAGCGATGTGTCCGGTTTGAGGACGGACTGAGGGATAACCTGAGATTGTTGATAGCTCCACAGCAGGAGCAGGAGTTTGTAGTGTTGGTGGAAAAGGCTAAGGTAGCCGAAGGGGTTAAGGAATCTGTAAGGCGAGAATCACGGTTGGAGCAGGACAAAGAGAGGGTTTGGATCATCGGGGTCATGCAGGAATGCTCAAAAGAGGCCTAGAGTTAATGGGCCACGAGGTTAGCAGGCATTCTGAGGGGACGATACTGTACTTGTACTCGGTGTGGAAAGATGCACTTGGGGGAGTGTTGGAAGAAGACAGGGGATGTTTTAAGTGCGGGTCCAAGGAACACATGATTAAGGACTTGTCCTATAAGAATAGACGGGAGCCGACCAGCAGTCGGGGTTTTAACCAGTGGAAGAGGTGGATCGCGACCTCGGTAAGGGTCGTGGTCCGATTGGCGAGAGGTAATGGTTCGGAAGAGGACGTGGAACACACGGCGAGAGGTGTTGGTAACACAAAGGCAAGACGGTGGAGTGCGGTGTATGCGATTCGTCGGAGGAGGATGGAGACGCGCGGACGTCATAACGAAGACGTTCCTTATAGCCGATAAGCCTTATTTTGCTTTAATTGATGTTGGCTCGACCCACTCGTATGTTGCAAGTAGAGTAGTTGAAACTCTAGGCATAGCCTCTGAAGCGTGTAGTAGGGAGATGGTGTAGTAAGCCCGTTAGGTCAAAAGCGTAGTGGTGAATAAGATATTTTGAGTGTACCTCTAGAGATTCGAGGAGTGATATTCCTGCCGACTTAATGGAATTACCCTTCTGGAGAATTTGATCTCATTCTTGGCATGGATTGGCTAGTGGAACATCGGGCTAAGTTGGATTGCGCGGCTAAGCGAATGGAGTTAAGGACCCGGAGGATGAGGAGATAATTATGATAGGAGAAAAAGAAACTACTTGTCAACATAGTTTACGCATTAAAAGGTCGATAAGATGGTTCGGAAGGGTGCAAGGCATTCTTGGCTTTCGTTAGTGCGTTGGATGCAAAAGAAGAAGGAGTTAGTGGAGTTAGAATCGTAAGGGAATTTGTGGATGTTTTCCCGGAGGAGTTACCTGGAATACCCCCTGATAGGGAGGTGGAGTTTGGAATTGACTTATTGCTCGAGCGGCACGGTATCTATCGCTCCGTATAGAATGGCACCAAAGGAGTTGGTGGAGCTCAAGGCTCAAATCCAGGAGTTGCTTGACCGTGGGTTCATTCGACCCAGTGTGTCTCCATGGGGAGCACCGGTCTTGTTTGTGAAGAAGAAGGATGGGACTATGCGTATGTGCATAGATTACCGTCAGTTGAATAAGCTGACCATCAAGAACAAGTACCCGTTGCCAAGGATAGGCGACTTGTTCGATCACCTTAAGGGAGCCGCGGTTTTTTTGAAGATAGATCTAAGTGCAGGTATCATCACTTAAGGTGAAGGAGGTGGATATCCATAAGGCGACTTTCAGGACAAGATACGGGCATTTTGAGTTCGTAGTAATGCCGTTTGGATTGACGAATGCCCCAGCCGCGTTCATGGATATGATGAACCGGGTTTTTCAACCCTACTTGGATCGATTCATCGTTGTGTTCATAGACGACATCCTAGTGTATTCTAAGTTGGAGGAGGAACATGACGAGCATCTCCGGATAGTGTTGCAAGTGTTAAGGGAGAAGAAGCTCTATGCCAAATTCAGCAAGTGTGAATTTTGGCTGAAGGAGGTTGCATTCTTAGGGCATGTAGTGTCTGCAGAAGGAATAAGGGTGGATCCTAAGAAGATCGAAGCAGTGCTGGATTGGAAACCACCTAAGTCGGTGGCAGAGGTTCGCAGTTTCTTGGGATTGGCAGGCTACTACAGAAGGTTCGTGGAAGGGTTCTCATCAATAGCTGCTCCTTTGACAAAATTGTTGAGAAAGGAGGTACCCTTCGTATGGACAGATAGGCAACAGGAGAGTTTTGAGAAGCTTAAGAGGGTCTTGACTGAAGCTCCAGTCTTAATTCAGCCGGAAGCGGGAAAAGATTTTGTGGTATACTGTGACGCTTCTCATACAGGATTAGGATGCGTATTGATGCAAGATGGGAAAGTAGTCACTTATGCGTCTCGACAATTAAGGCCACATGAGGTTAACTATCCGACGCATGACTTGGAATTGGCGGCGGTGGTCTTTGCTCTTAAGGTATGGAGGCACTATCTATATGGAGAAAAGTCAGTGATTTACACAGACCACAAGAGCCTTAAGTATCTGTTGACTCAGAAAGAGCTGAATCTGAGACAGCAAAGGTGGGTGGAGTTATTGAAAGACTACGATTGTTCTATAGAATATCATCCGGGCAAAGCGAATGTAGTGGCAGATGCCCTAAGTCGAAAAGTAGTGTCGGATCTGAGAGCGATGTTCGCACATCTAAGCTTGTATGACGATGGAAGTTTGCTGGCAGGATTGCAAGTTAAGCCGACGTGGTTGAATGAGGTGAAAGAAGGACAGTTGGCAGACGATGATCTAAGTGCTAAGTTGCGACAAGTGCAGAGTGGGGAGTTAGAGGATTATGGTGTTAACAGTGATGGAGCATTGTGTTTCAAGGGTAAGGTCTGTATGCCTAAGGATAAGGAGTTAAGGCGGAGAATTCTTCAGAATCGCATAGTAGCCATTATGCTATGCATCCCGGAGGTAGTAAGATGTACCGAGATCTAAGGAGCAGATTTTGGTGGCACGGTCTTAAGAGGAAGTTACCGAATTTGTAGGAAATGCTTGGCGTGTCGCAAGTCAAAATTTGAACACCAAGTCCCGTCAGGATTGCTTCAGCCGATAAAGATTTCGCAGTGGAAGTGGGAGAGAATCACCATGGACTTCATTAGTGGGCTTCCCCTTACGCCTACTAAGAAGGACTCGGTATGGGTGATAGTGGACCGATTAACAAAATCCACGCATTTCATACCAGTGCAGGTTGACTATTCTTTATAGAAGTTGGCAAAGTTATATGTGGCAAAAATTGTGAGGTTGCATGGAGTTCCGGTATCGAATATCCCAGATAGGGATCCGAGGTTTACGTCTCGATTTTAGAAAGCACTACATCAGGCTTTAGGAACCAGATTGGATTTCACTACGGCATTTCATCCACAGTCGGACGGTCAATCTGAGCGAGTGATCCAAGTGTTGGAAGATATGTTGAGGGGCTGTGTGATAGACTTCAGAGGAAGTTGGGAAGAATATTTGCCTTTAGCGGAATTTGCATATAATAACAGCTATCAAGCCAGTATTCGGATGGCACCGTATGAAGCGCTGTATGGACGGAAGTGTCGCACTCCTACGTGTTGGATAGAAATGAGAGAACGTCAAGTTTTGGGTCCAGAGATTGTGGTAGAATCTGAAGAAAAGGTTCAGTTGATTCGGGCACGGTTAAAGGAGGCATCTGACAGGCAGAAGTTGTATGCGGATCTTAAGCAAAAGGAAATAGAATTTGCTGTGGGAGATCAGGTGTTTCTTAAAGTTTCACCTTGGAAGAAGGTGATGAGATTTGGTCGCAAAGGGAAGTTAAGTCCCAGGTTTATAGGACCTTATCGGGTATTGAAGCGGGTTGGACCGAGAGCGTACCGATTAGAGTTGCCACCAGAGTTGAAGCAGATGCATGATGTATTCCATGTTTCTATGCTACGTCGTTACCGATCGGATCCATCTCATGTAGTGCCGGTTGAAGAGGTGGAGCTAAGGCCAGATTTGTCCTACGAGGAGGAACCGATTCAGATTTCGGAAGGAGATGTGAAGGTATTACGAAGGAAATCAGTTCCTTTAGTCAAGGTGCTATGGCGTAATCATGAATCGGAAGAAGCGTCGTGGGAGCCGGAAGAAGCAATGCGATAGCAATACCCTCACCTATTTTAGCCAGGTAATTTCGAGGATGAAATTATTTTAAGGGGGGTAGAATTACAATATCTGGGATTTAGGGCTTGTGCATTTTTGCTTAAATATATGTGGAAGAATGCCTATGTGTGTTTTGAATGTGTTTTATGAATTTTGAGAACTTCAGAGTGTAGGTGAATGCCTTAGAAAATATTGTATTTTAAGTTTTAAAGAGGAGCTAGGCCTGATAGGCCTTAAGAGAAATTGTAAGGGAAATTGGACATAAAAAAATGGGCTTGTTAAAGTGGCAAGGAGGCGCCACTTAAAGCCTAGGGAGGTGACGCCATAATCAGTGTGCAAGGGCTTGGGTTCGAGTAGCACAAGCAACATTTTGGGGCTTTTATTTTTGCGGCAATGGGGAGCAGTAGTGGACGGCATAGGGACTTTATTTAGATGAGGATTAGACTTGGTCAATTCCTTTTAACATTCGGCTAAGGTAGAAGATAAATGTTGATTTATTTAAAATTATTTTGAATGTGCAAAGAAGAGAGAAAATACGAGAAAAGCAAGGAGTAGCTAGTGTTTGAATGCTAGCCGAATTCAGGAGGGGGGAAGTAAGTGAGGCAATCGGTCATACAAGGGAGGTTATGTGCCGAAATTTCTTCTCTTCTCATCTCTCTCTTTTGTGCCGAAAATTCCTTAGGAATTCAATTTGCTCTCTTTGTTTCTTCTTTCCTTCCTCTTCAATTGACCAAGCCGAATATTCCTCTCTCAAATCCCATCATTGCCGATTCTCCATAAGCCTCATATTCTTTCTTTTCTTTCCCTTGTTGAAGCCGAATCTCTCTAAGTGATCATCAAAAGTCGAACACTCAAGGTAACCCCTAGCCGAAGGTTCAAAGCCGAAAGTTCACTTCATTGCCACTCTTTGAATCGATTTCTCCTACAAGCTCTCTTGCCGATTTCTTGAAGGTAGTGATCAATTGCGTCTTAGTCATCTTATTGGTAAGGATCTCTCTAGCCGAACTCTTGTTCTTTTCTTTCTCTAACTGTCGAAAATCAAGGCACTAACCCCATTAATGTTCTTGGCCGAAACTTTGAAGGAGGCTTCGGGAGTTGGTTGTTGTCGACTACAAGGAGGAAATCATTCGAGATTTCAGGATCTAAGGTAAGCGAATGGGGTCTTAGGCCGAAGGCCACTTATTGTGATTAAATAATAGAATTAGACCTAACATATGCCTATAGTGGTTTCGACAGATACCACAACTAGGTATCAATTTCGGGACTTGAGATTCGCAAGGTAAGTGGATAAGCATATTCGGCCAAGGCCATATTTAGTGATTATGTGAGTGGCCGATTCTAACTTTGACTGTTTAGGGAAGAGTACAATCTGATTCGATAGAATTTCGGGATTTCATTGAAAGCGTTAAGTAATCAGGTGTGTAGCCCTACACTAGTTCTTAAAAGATTTATGGTGTCATTTTAATATATGTGATAATGAAAGTGTAAGAATGTGGCTAAGGTACCATGCAATGGTACAAAGTACCCATGTACGCTAACCTACTACAACTGTGGTTATATTATTATGAATATCTGTTATGGCATACATGTGAAATTGTAACGAATGTGAAATAAGAGATATGGCATGATTTATGCATATTTGTATGACATGGGGCATATGGGTGATATTTTAAGGGGAAGTGATCTGGTGGTTTTTACCACAATATCTGGTGACTTAGGTCACATAATCGAATGTGGTGACTTATGTCACAAATTACTATCCGTGACTTTGTCACATTATCCGTGGCTATGCCACAATTTATAAGGGCGATGTGCAAGTCGTGCTGCGGCGCTTCGATGATGTGTAGCGGATGGTGGGTCGATTTAGTAATCCCCACGGTGTGATGGCAGTCACAGTGATGTGTAGCGGATGGTTATCTAGGTTGGGTTGGGATTGCATCATTATATGTAATTGCTATATGAATATGTATGATCTAACATGCCTAAATCGTTGAGACTGTGTTGGTCGTTACACATCTTGAGTCTGTTTGACTCACCCCGTTGTGGGATATCTTTTAGGTGACACTCGGTAGATGGACCGGTCGTGGAGACTATGTGGTGGCCAGGCTGAATATTTTCGGGATTTCAAAAGTTGAACTTGCGTTTTCTTAATACTTTATTATTCGGGATTTATGTGGAATTTTTCAGTTGTAATAAGGCCATTACTTTTAACTGTTTAAAGCATGCATTCTATTCGGCTTATTATGATACATTTATTATTAAATAACTTTTCTTAAAAATATATTTTAAATATTTCGACACCCAAACACAAACGATTTTCAATTTAATGATAAACTCTAAAAACTCGGTATTTCTTTTAACTTATGAGTTCTGAAAATATTTAAACAAAGTTTTATTAAAACCTAGACTTTTAAAATGACACCGATTTCTTTGATATCACAACTCCAAACGATTTCTCTTCACAATGACCAAAGTTTCCAAAGTAACAAACAAGTTTTGAACTGTTTTACTCCAGGAACATACCAGATCCGGTCAGGGTTCGTGGGCCGGGTTTTGGGGTGTTTCAGGTAAGGTTGAAGACACCGGGTAAGTACCTTTATGATTCTATCTTTTGAATAACATGGCCTAAATATGTGCTTGATTTGATTATCTGTTGTACATTGGGAGTATGATTGCATTCATCATATTATGATAATGTGTTGCATGGGCTTTGGGATATGATATTGAAAGGGGAAGTGTAATTCAGTGACTCTGTCACAGTGGTTTGGCACCACATATATTTATCAGTGACTGTCACAGTGGTTTGGTACCACAGTGGTTTCGCACCACATATATTCATCAGTGACTGTCACAGTGGTTTGGTACCACATTGGGTTGGCCCCACATATTTTTATCAGTGACTCTGTCACAGTGGTTTGGTACCATAGTGGCTTGGTGCCACAGGTGTTTTGGCTGGTTCAGGTGATGTAGAGGATGGAATACTAGGTTGGGCTGGCCTGCATTGCATACATCTTTTACTATGCCATGTTGTGAATGTGCATCTGTTGGCTTAGGCCCAGATTGCGTTCCTAAGGGGATTTACACATTGAGTCTGGGTGACTCACCCCTCTGCTTAATTTTGCAGGTAATCCCTAGTTCGAGGATTTGGAGCCGAGGAGGACTCTGTGGTGGCCATGCAATACTTCTTTCGTAAACTCCATTTTCCTTTATTTTAAACTCACTTTTAATTTGGGAATTTGTTATGTAATAAGGCCTCCAGTATTTTATGATTTGGTTTTCAACTTATTTTCGTACTTTATATTATGTGAAACGTTAAATTGGGAGTTTTCTAAACAAAATGCAAACAAACGGTTCTTCCAATAATGACACACGGTTAATAAGCAAACAAATAAATAAACTCAGAATTTTCCTAAAACTATACACAATGTTTTTAAATGTCAGCTTTCGTATCACAAAATCTGTTTTCCACTATTTTTATTTTCTTTTAATAAAAGTTAGTAAGAAACCCTTGAAATTGAAGTTAATTTTCAAGATTAAAACACAAAACGAAAAGTTTTTAAAATTGTGAAGTTTTATTTAAAATTTCTAACAATCTTTCCTTGTGACATACCAGATTCGGTCGTAACGTTTAGGCCTGGTTTGGGGTGTTACAATTATGGTATCAGAGCCTTGGTTGCAAAACTCGGCTGTGGAATGGGTTCAAAAATGTTTTTAAAGTTGGTTTGAAATATGGTTTAGAAAAATACATGTTTTCTGGAAGTATGGCACCCGAGTCTCCGGCACCAATCCGTACTGTAAGTCTTCTGACTATTGTTTGATTTCTTATGAAAAGATTAAATTATGTTGTGGTTGATAGTTTTAAGAGATTCAATTTTAGAGATTGAGACCTTTAGAAATATGTTTTGCGATAAACTACTTCTAATTCTATTTTCATAAGACTATCCGGTAATAAACAGTGGAAGATATACTAATTCATAAAATTTTAATCAGATTAAGTCGATTCCGTAATCATGAGCGCTAGAGGACGTGGACATGGTTTACGCGGTCGTGGTAGAGGCCGGGGTATTGAGGCTGGACCTTTGGAATCAGGGCATGGACCGGAAGACAAAGTGCCAGCATCACCAGTAGCGAAAGCGGGATCTCAGGACCGATCTGGTAGGGACGATGCTTTGTCCCAAGCTATGCTACGTGTACTGGAGCGGGTTGCTAGAGCAAGCACGGGATCAGTAGATCAAAAATCTATTCCTGAGCGACTTCGAGCAAATGGGGCCGAGATATTTAGAGGTATTTCTGGGGTGGCTCCCAACGTAGCAGAGTACTGGTTGAAAGCGGTTGAACGAATCATGGACGATCTTGAATGTACAGCAGAGGAAAAGTTGAAAGGAGTAGTGTCTCTCCTTCGAGATGAGGCATACCAGTGGTGGCTCACGATAAGGGATGGTACATCAGTGGACTGTATTACCTGGGACTTCTTTAAGACAGCGTTCCAGGGAAAGTATGTTGGAGCGAGTTATGTGGACACTCAGAGGAAGGCATTTTTGAACTTGGTCCAAGGGAATAAGTCTGTGGCTGAGTATGAGGCGGAGTTCCTGCATTTAAGCCGCTATGCTCGGGGTATTGTCGCAACTGATTATGAGCGTTGTGCTCGGTTTGAAGATGGTCTGCGGGATGAGTTGCGGGTACTGATAGCTCCGCAGCGGGAAAGAGAGTTTGCCATTCTGGTTGAGAGGCAAAAATATCCGAAGAGGTGAAGCGGTCTGAGAGGCAGAATCGGGATAAGGATAGGGGTAGGAATAAGAGGAACTTTGGGTCCTCAGGATATACTGGGGGTTTTCAGAAGAGGCCTAGGTTTGATGGGCCGGGTCGAGTTGTAATGCCTGCTACTGTTGGGCGGTCTCAACCGTGTGCTCGATGTGGGAATTTTCATTCGGGGGAGTGTTGGGCAAGAAATAGAGGATGCTTCAGGTGTGGATCTATGGATCATCGGGTAAGGGACTGTCCACAAGAGCCAGACAGGGCGCGGCCAGTAAATCAAGGTTATGCACAGTCCGGAAGAGGTGTGCAGCAACCACTGAGAGGTCGTGGTCTGGCCAGAGGAGGAAATAGAGTTGGTCGAGGGTGTGGAGCACCGGGCAGAGGTGATGGGAGTACAGATGCAAGATAGCCTGGATTGGTGTATGCAGCTAGACGTCGAGAGGATGGCGATGCACCGGACGTCATAACCGGTACGTTCCTTGTTTTTGGTGTGCCATTTACAGCTTTGATAGATATTGGGTCTACACATTCATATGTTGCTAGTACTATGTCTGGGACTTTGACTATAGAATCTGAGGTTGCCTCTAGTAAAATGACTGTGATTAGCCCTTTAGGACAATCTATAGTGGTGAACAAACTATTTAGGAGTGTGCCTTTAGAAGTGCAAGGGATTGTTATCCCAGCTGATTTGATGGAATCGCCGGTCGGCGAGTTCGACTTGATTTTAGGCGTGGACTGGTTAGTTAAGTATCAAGCAAACTTGGATTGTGCTGCTAAGCGCATGATATTGAAGATTCTCGAGGATAAGGAGGTGCTGGTGATAGGTGAGAGAAGGAATTACCTGTCCAATGTGGTGTCTGCATTAAAGGCTGAAAGGATGGTGCAAAAATGGTGTGAGGCGTTCTTAGCTTTCATCAGTGCTTTGGAGGCCAAAGAATTATCTGTAAGGGATGTTAGAACGGTGAAAGAGTTCTTGGATGTCTTTCCAGAAGAGCTTCCAGGGTTACCTCCGGATCGTGAGGTGGAGTTTGGCATTGATCTACTTCCGAGAATGGCACCTGCGTCCATCGCTCCATATAGAACGGCGCCAAAGGAACTGGCGGAACTTAAAGCTCAGATTCAGGAATTGTTGGACCGTAGTTTTATCCGACCAAGTGTGTCTCCGTGAGGAGCGCCGGTGTTGTTCGTTAAGAAAAAGGATGGGTCGATGTGAATGTGCATTGACTATAGGCAATTGATAAGTTGACGATTAAGAACAAATACCCGTTGCCAAGGATTGACGACCTGTTCGATCAGCTGCGAGGCGCTTCAGTGTTCTCGAAGATAGACTTGAGGTCGGGGTATCATCAGCTAAAGGTCAATGAGGCGGATATTCATAAGACTACTTTTCGAACTCGTTATGGTCACTACGAGTTCTTAGTGATGCCGTTCGGGTTGACGAATGCACCAGCTGCATTTATGGATATGATGAACCGGGTATTCCAACCCTAACTGGATCGGTTTGTTGTAGTGTTCATAGATGATATCTTGGTATATTCAAGGACGGAAGAGGAGCATGATTCGCACCTTCGGATAGTTCTGCAGATTTTGAGAGAGAAGCAACTGTATGCCAAATTCAGCAAGTGTGAATTTTGGTTGAGGGAAGTTACCTTTTTGGGACATGTTGTGTCTGCTGAGGGGATTAGGGTTGATCCCCAAAAGATTGAAGCTGTTTTGGATGTGAAACCGCCGAAGTCAGTAGCAGAAATTTGAAGTTTCCTTGGGTTAGCTGGGTACTACAGAAGGTTCGTTGAGGATTCTCGTTGATTCTTTGCACCATTAACCAAGCTATTACGAGAAAGGGTACCGTTTGTATGGTGGTCGATAAACAAGCAGGAAAGTTTTGAGAAATTGAAGAAGATTTTGTGGAGGCACCGGTGTTGATTCAAATTTGAGGCGGGAAGGGAGTTTGTCGTCTATTGTGATGCGTCGCACACAGGGTTAGGATGTGTGTTGATGCAAGAAGGGAAGGTAGTAGCGTATGCGTCTCGGCAATTAAGGCCACATGAAGTGAATTATACCACTCATGATTTGGAGTTAGCGGCGGTAGTGTTCGCTCTGAAGATTTAGAGACACTACTTGTATGGGGAGAAGTCAATTATCTACACCGATCATAAGAGCCTGAAGTATCTCCTTACCCAGAAGGAGTTGAATTTAAGGCAGCGAAGGTGGATTGAATTGTTGAAAGTCTATGACTGCTCGATTGAGTACCACCCGGGTAAAGCCAATGTTGTGGCGGATGCGTTGAGCCGTAAGGTAATATCAGAATTAAGGGCAATGTTTGCTCATCTCAGTTTGTATGAAGATGGAAGCTTGTTAGCTGAACTTCAAGTGAAGCCTTCATGGGTAAGTTAGATTAAGGAGAAGCAGCTGTTATATGAAGTGTTAAGTTCTCGATTTCAGCAAATGGAAGGTGGTGAGACAAAAGATTTTGGTCTGAACAGTGAAGGGGTATTATGCTTTCGTGGAAAGGTTTGTATGCCGAAGGATTCTGAGTTGAGGTAGATGATTCTGCGGGAGGTGCATTGTAGCCCATATGCTATGCATCCCGATGGGAGTAAGATGTACCGAGATTTGCGTGAACAGTATTGGTGGCCAGGTCTGAAGCAAGAAGTTACCGAATTTGTGAGTAGGTGTTTGACGTGTCAACACGGTGAAGGCGAGCATCATCGTTGCCTTCGGGTTGCTACTGACCGGTGAAGATTCCACTGGAAGTGGGAGAGGATAACGATGGATTTTGTTACTGGGCTACCTCTTACACCTTCTAGGAAAGATTCAGTGTGGGTGATTGTCGATCGGTTGACGAAGTCCGCTCATTTCATACCGGTTCGTATTGACTACTCACTACAAAAGTTAGCCAAGCTGTATGTAGCAGAGGTTGTGAGGTTACATGGGGTACCAGTGTCTATCATATCAGACAGATACCCTAGGTTTACATCGCGATTCTGGAAGGCGTTACATAAAGCTTTAGGTACAAGACTAGATTTCAGCATCGCGTTTCATCCACAGACCGATGGACAGTCAGAGAGAGTAATTCAGATTCTAGAAGACATGTTGAGAGGCTGTGTAATCGACTTCAGGGGTAGTTGGGAAGATTTTCTGCCATTGGCAGAGTTTGCGTACAACAATAGCTACCAATCCAGCATTCAGATGGCACCCTACGAGGCATTGTATGGTCGTAAGTGTCGTACTCCTACCTGCTGGACAGAGTTGGGTGAGCGACAGTTGTTGGTTGTTGGGTCCGGAATTGGTTTTAGAGACGGAAGAAAATGTTAGGTTGATTCGGGCTCGGTTGAAGGAAGCTTCAGATAGGCATAAAACGTATGCAGATCTGAAGCGTAAAGAAATAGAATTTTCGGTGGGTGATCAATTTTTCTGAAAGTTTCACCTTGGAAGAAGGTTATAAGATTTGGACGGAAAGGTAAGTTGAGCCCCAGATTTATCGGGCCTTATCGAATATTGGAACGTGTGGGACCAGTAGCTTACCAGCTTGAGTTACCTCCGGAGTTGAATCAGATACATGATGTATTCCATGTTTCTATGTTAAGGCCCTATCGTTCGGATCCATCTCACATAGTGCCAGTGGAGGAAATTGAAGTAAGACCTGATCTGTCTTTTGAAGAAAAACAAGTGTAGATCTTAGATCAAGATGTTAAGGTGTTGAGAAGGAAGTCGGTTCCGTTGGTCAAAGTTTTATGGCGGAATCACGGTGCAGAGGAAGTGTAACACCCCAAACCTGGTCAACACACCACGACCGAATCTGGCATGTCACAGAGGGAATTATTTTGAAGAAAACAGGTTACCGGTTAATTTTTCTAGTGAAAATTCTTTGTTGTTTTATGTTTGTAGAAAAGAGGTGCATGATTAGTTAAAAACCGATATTCGGAAATCCTGGAATAAATCTTTAAAACTTAGTTGATGATTCATAGGCTTGAAAAAAATGTTTATGTCATTTTAAAACCCGATGTTCCTTCCTTAACTATTTAGAAAGCAGTTAAGTTGAATGTGGAAAACTTAAGTTTGAAATCCATTTGAGTTGTTGTTGTTATCAATTGATTTGTTTTACCCGATGGGAAACATTTGGAAACCATTGCGTTCTTTAGTTTAGAAAATCTTGGGCTCAAAATTATTTAGTTAACCATGTAATTTATTTAGCCCAGTTAAAAACAAATCCAAAGCATAAAAATAATCCAAACATAATTAAAAGGCCTTATTACAAACCCGTAATAAAAGTGAAACCGAATTGAAATAAAACAAAATACCCAAACCAAAGTCCACGTAAAGACCGAGTTTATTTAATGCATGGCCACCTCGAGTCTGCCCGGCTCCTCATCCGCGATCTATGAATCACCTGAAAAGATAAGGGAGAAGGTGAGTCACCAAGACTCAGTGCATAATCCCCCTCCCGATTAATGCAACATACTTACACAAATCATAACCAAGCAATATATATAATGCACCCAGACCTAGCCATCCATAACTCTGTTCCTACCCCGTGTGGTACCAAACCTTTGGTGGTGCCAAACCACTTTGGTTACCCAAAGTCACGATATCCAATAATGTGGTGCCAAACCACTTTGGTGACCCAAAGTCACGAATAATCCATCTGTGGGGCCAACCCACGTGTGATACCAAATCACCGGCGTCAATCCCGATATAACAAGCGTGCTGGGCCAACCCTTTGTGGTGCTAAGCCACGGGACGAGACGCTATGAGGTGCCAAACCTCCGGTGACCCAAAGTCACGAAATAATCTGCGGTACCAAACCACCGGAGGTGCCAAACCTCCGGTGACCCAAAGTCACGAAATAACTGTGGTACCAAACCCTTTGGAGGTGCCAAACCTCTGGTGACCCAAAGTCACGGATATCATCTTCCCCCTCCTCTCATATCACCCATACCAATGCATTACAAGTGCAAATCCTCGCCATCATGCTTTAACGTGCAACATAAAGCAAATATATCATAAATCATATTATTATGCACCATACAACAAAAATCATATCGAAACGGACTTACCCGAATCCTTGCTCACACCCATAAGGCATCATATCAAGATCTCACGCTTTTGGCTTTTAATCAAGATTAGGTTATTAATATATTACCAAGTTATAAAGTGTGTAAGTTACACACTGTTACTAACGCAAGCACTAAATCTCAAGACCCGATCATCGTGCACTAGATCTCCTTGACCTACATTCGCCAACACTCAAAACCATTAACAAGGCCATTCTGGCCACACCAATAAATCTCGAAAGATGAGGTAACGATAACTAACACCATCCTTACCTTTCTGCCTTACGAATGCTAACCACAACCCAAAGTATGCGAGACTGATCTTCCCCCTACAATCGGCCACCAACACAACTTAGTCTCAATAGCCTTCGACTTTTCCAAATAACTTAAAGAATGATTAAACCGTGATGTATCCTTACCACAGACTTTAATGAATTGCTTGCCAGAGAAAAGATGGCTCAGATCTACTGCTTCCAAAGTCCCGAATATCCTATAAGAAATCGATTGCCATTAATAATTAACAATACTATCAACAAATGCCGGATTAGGCTTTTATCTATGTGTGTCGACAGAGAAGAAGAGAAAGTAAGAAGGGAGTTTCAGCCATGGACACTTACCTTCGTAAAACCGATTGAAGAAACAACCAAAAGGAGATCAAGGCTTGATTGAGATTCGGCTAAAATAAACAAAAAGAAAGAAGGAAGATTCGGCAATGGTTGATTAAAAACAACAATTAGGATTCGGCTAGAGTGGGAAAAAGAGAAAGGAAAAGAAAAATAAGAATAGAAGAGGGAAGATTCGGCAGGAGAAGAAGAAAGAAGAGAATGGAAAGAAGAAGAAAAGAAGAGAAAAAAATAGAATGGGAGAGGGATACTTTCGGCTTTGAGCAACAATGGAAGAAAGAAAAAGATGAAGAGAAAAAAAAAGGTTCTTCTTGGCTACAAAGAAAATAAAAGATGAGAAGGAAGTTCAAGTGGAGATTCGGCCAAATGCCCAAGGGAGAAATCGACAACCACCTATGGTCTTTCGGCTTTTCCTCAATATGGTGCACTAGGGGAAATCGGCACACTCAAAAAAGGTTTGCTTTCGGCTTAACAAAAGCTAGCCGAAAATGCACAACTAGGTGCCTAAGGAAATTCGGCACCCTCCTCTCCTCAGCTTTCCAAAACCGAACACTCCTCCTAAGAAGGAGTTCAAAATTTGGCCACTTCCTCAAATTCCTCTTGGCCACTAATTCAAATGAATTTGAATTCCACAAGTTCCTAAATTTTCTCCTTGCCACCTATTAAATATTTTGACCTAGCCAAACTTATCTGACAGAGTTTGTACTGAGCACAACTCCTTCTCCCCTTGGCGTCAAAATGTAAAGCAGAAAATGGGATTTCTGCTGCTCGAACCTGAGTTCTACCACCTGCTTGTGGCGTCATTCTCAAGGCCCTAAGTGGCGCCTCCTTGCCACTCTGCCAAGCCAATTCTTGTGCTACAATACCCCACGAATTACACTTAAGCCCTAGCTCCTTCAGCTCCCCTTACTTACAACTTAAAAACAAAAAAAAATTCCTGCAACTCGGGCCCACTCTAAACTTATAACTAGGTCTTAAAACACTACAAATAATAACACAACAGTCCAACTCACGCAAAACAATTCAATCACAACTGACCCCTATTTTAGGATATTACAGTTCCACCCCCCTTAAAATAATTTCGGCCTCGAAATTACCTGGTCAAAAGAGTTGAGGGTATTGCTGACTCATCACATCCTCTGGTTCCCACGTAGCTTCTTCCACGCCATGGTTTTGCCATACTACTTTCACCAGTGGAATGGACTTCTTACGCAAGACTTTCACATCTCGATCCGAACCGTGACCGTTCCTCTTCCATGGTCATATCTCGGACTCACCTCTATTTCTTCCATTGCTACAACATGCGATGGATTCGAACGATAACGCCTAAGCATGGAGACATGGAACACATCGTGAATCGACTCGGCTCTCACCGGCAACTCGACTGATAGGCTATTGGTCCCACTCGTCTCTCGATTACCTCATACGCCCAATAAACCTTGGACTTAATTTGCCTTTCCTTCCGAACCTCAATACCTTCTTCCACGGCGAGACCTTTCAGAAAGACCTTGTCGCCCACGGCAAACTCTATATCCCTCCGCTTGAGATCGGCATACGACTTCTGCCTATCCGAAGCTTCCTTCAACCGGGCCTGAATCAACTTAACTTTATCCTCAATTTCTGCAACCAACTCTGGTCCCAACATCTGACGCTCACCCACTGGCCCGGCATGTAGGTGTGCGACACTTCCTACCATACAACGCTTCATATGGTGCCATCTTAATGCTTGCCTCGATAACTATTGTTGTATGCAAACTCGGCTAATGGTAGAAACTCTTCCCACCTACCTCTAAAGTCCAAAACACAACCCTTCAAAGATATCCTCTAAGATCTCAGATAACCTTTACGATTGTCAAGTCGATTGTGGATGAAATGTCGCATCGAAATCCAACCGCGCACTCCAAAGCCCGATACAACACTTTCCAAAACCTCGACGTAAATCTGGGATCCCTATCCGAGATAATCGATCTTGGCACACCATGCAACCTCACTATCTCTCGACACATACACTTAGCTAACTTCTAAAGTGAGTAATCAACCCCACAGGGTATGAAGTGAGTCGACTTAGTCGACGATCCACAATTACCAGATCGAGTCCTTCTTACTAGGCGTAAGGGGTAATCCAGCGACAAAATCCATAGTGATCCTCTCCCACTTCCATCGTGGAATCTTCACCGGCTAAAGCAAGCGGACGGCAATCGATGTTCACCTTGACTGGCGACACGTCGGACACTTTCCCACAAACTCCGTTACTTCCCGTTTCTGCACGACCACCAAAAGCGCTCTCTTAAATCCTCGTACATCTTACTACCTCTAGGATGCATAGCGTATGGAACGCTATATGCGTCCCGAAGAATCCTCGCCTTAACTCAACATCCTTCCCGGCATACAAGCTTTCCTTGAAAACACGGTACTCCATCATCTGGACAAACTGTAATCCTCTCGAACCATCATTCGAACTTGCAACCTCCGCGCATTCAAACCCTCATCCACTAATTGTTTCTCCTTGATTTGCTCCACCCAGTCGGCTTTAACCCGCAATTTCGCCAAAAGACTCCCATCGTCATACAAGCCAAGACGAGCAAACATCGCTCTTAAGTCTGGTACAACCTTACGGCTCAACGCGTCTGCCACCACGTTAGCCTTGCCTAGATGATACTCGATTGAACAGTCGTAGTCCTTCAACAACTCAATCCATCTGCGCTTGTCTCAAGTTCAAATCCTTCCGAGTCAAAAGATACTTGGACTCTTATGATGCGTGTAGACTATCGACCTTTCTCCATATAAGTAATGCCTCCAAATCTTCAAGGCAAAAACCACGCGCCGCTTAGCTCCAAGTTGTGCGTCGGATAATTAACCTCATGCGGTCTTAGCTGTCGAGATGCATAAGCCACTACCTTCCCGTCCTGCATCAACACACATCCTAAGCCAGTATGTGATGCATCGCAATATACAGTGAATTCCTTCCCTGCCTCATTTGAATCAAAACGGAGCTCGATGTAATTCTTTTCAACTTGTCAAAACTTTCCTGATGTTTCTCAGACCACACAAATGGAACCCCTTTTCTCAACAACTTGGTCATCGGTGCTGCGATCAAAGAAAATCCCTCTACAAACCTCCGATAATACCCTGCCAGACCCAGAAAACTTCGAATCTCTGCAACTGACTTAGGCGGATTCCAATCCAACACTGCCTCAATCTTTCGAGGATCCACTCTAATCCCCTCGGTTGATACTACGTGACCCAAGAAAGTCACCTATCTAAGCCAGAACTCGCACTTACTAAATTTAGCAAATAACTGCTTTTCCCTTAGAGTCTGCAACACTACTTGCAAATGCGCATCATGATCATCCTCCGATTTTGAATACACCAATATGTCGTCTATAAACACCACGAAAAACTGGTCCAAATACTGCTGAAACACCCGATTCATCATGTCCATGAATGCTGTCGGCGCGTTAGTCAACCCAAACGGCATCACCAGGAATTCGTAGTGCCCATACCGAGTGCAAAACACCATCTTGTGAATATCAGCCTCCTTCACCTTTAGCTAATGGTATCGTGACCTTAGATCGATCTTCGAGAACACCGATGCACCCTTAAGTTGATCAAACAAGTCATCTATCACGGGCAATGAGATACTTGTTCTTGATCGTCAAACTTATTCAATTGGCGGTAGTCTATACACATCCGCATCGCATCGTCTTTTTCTTGACAAAGAGTACAGGGTGCTCCCAAGGTGAAACACTTGGCCGGATGAAACCCCGGTCCAACAACTCCGAATCGAGCCTTTAGTTCCACCAATTCCTTGGCGCCATCCTATACGGGGCAATAGACAGCGCGATTCCGGGTAGCAAGTCTATGCCAAATTCAACCTCACGATCCGGAGGTAGTCCCGAAAGTTCCTCTAGAAATACGTCGGCCAAATTCCTTTCTTTGTTCGGACATTCTCCACAGCGAGACTCCTTAGCCTCCAAGGCACACACATGAACCATAAATGCTTCACACCCTTCGACCATCTTCTCGACTTTCAAAGCGGATACCACGTTGGATAGATAATCTCTTCTATTACCTATCATAACCACGTCTTCACCCTCGGTGTCTTCAAAACCATGCGCTTAGCGCGCAATCCAAACTTGCGGTACTTCACCACCGGTCCATCCCAAGAATCGGATCGAACTCCCCAAACGGCAGTTCCATCGATCGACTACAAACACTATCCCTTGGAATTCTGGGTACATCCCTATCTGACTTATTTACTTCTACTGAGTGACCTAGAGGGCTAATTACTATCATCTCCCTAGAAGTAGTCTCACAGTCTAGGTTCATGGTCTCTACTATGCTACTAGCAACATACGAATGCGTCGAACCCACATCAATCAAAGTAGTATATGGTAATCCAAAGATCAAGAACGTACCGGTTATGACGTCCGGTGCGTCGCCCTCCTCTCGACGCCTCGCTGCATATACCAACCCAGGCTGTCTTGCCTCGGTGTTGCTGTACCTCTGCGCGGTGCTCGCGGCCCCGGCGAGAACCATTACCTCTCTACCGTTACCACGACCCCTCTGCGGTGGCGGTCCCTCATTTCTGAACTGAGCACGACCCTGACCCTTAGACTGAATCCTGGCTTGCTTACGTGGACAGTCCCTCACACGATGGTCCAACGAGCCACACTCAAAGCATCCTTTTCCACCGGTCCAACATCCTCCCCAAAGAGATGTCCCACATCGGTTACACTGCGCGGGTCCCTGATTGGCAGCAACAGACCTTCCAGACTGATTCGGCCCACCATGTCTAGCCCTTTTCTGGGAATTACCGGCCGACCCAGATGATCCAAAACCTCTCTTATGTCTATTTCTATCCATATTCTGCCTCACCGACTCCTTAACCCCTTCGGCTACCTTAGCCTTTTCCACCAGAACACCAAACTCACGCTCCTGCTGTGGAGCAATCAGCAACCTCACTCATCTCTCAAACCGTCCTCAAACGACACACCGCTCATGTTCTCAGCCCACGATACCCCTAGCATACCGGCTCAACCTTAAGAATTCCGCCTCGTACTCCGATCTGGACTTACTCCCCGAACGGCCTCTAAACGCCTTTATTTGTGCATCAATGTAGCTAGATCCAATATATTTCTTTTGATATGTTGCCTTAAAATATTCCAAAGTGAAATCATCCGCCGCAACACTATCTCGAACCGTGAGCCACCATCTGGTATGACTCATCCCGAGAAGCGACACTATCCCTTGATTTCTCCTCGTGATCGAGATCCAAATCGTCCATGATTAGCTCCGTCGCCTCTAACCAATACTCACCGTCTTCGAGAGCCACACGAAACACTCGAAAAAACCTCGGCTCCATTGGCTCTGAGTCGCTCGGATCTGACTTCACGAGCTCCCGTGCCTCCACCTACTCCACCACCCTCTCAAGAACTCGCGGCATCGCTGCGAGCATCGCATCATCCCTGTCCCGATCCGAAACTTCGACACCGCAGTTGGTGGTGGTGGCATCTCATTCTTCGACCACGACCGGACCCCACCGGTTCGAACACGATCATCCTACCCGACCGCATCCACGTGTAATACGACCACGACCTCGAGTGCTCATGTCTAATGTCTCGACCTATCTCGATTTGCGGTGTTTTATGCGTCGATCTTTATTCCATCATTATTAAAGCATAGTCTTATGAATAGTTCTTATTAGAGAGTTTTGTTTTTTTTTCGCGAGTTCATAGAATCCTATAAGTTTCAGTCTCTAGGGTAGTCCACCATCACTAGTCATTCATAGCATATCATCATAATCAAATGCAACCATCGATTAGGGTACTTACGGGCTGGTGGTGCGAGAGACTCGGTGCCATGCGTTTCAACCCATGTATTTTCCAACAATACCATACTTTAAAACATTTTGGGCCTCGGGCCCACAGCCGAGCCTTTGAACTTGGCTCTGATACCAAAATTGTAACACCCCAAACCCTGGGTCAACACACCACGACCGAATCGGCATGTCACGCAGAGGGAATTGTTTTGAAGAAAAGCAGTTACGGTTAATTTTTCTAGTGAAAATTCTTTGTTGTTTTATGTTTGTAGAAAACAGGTGCATGATTAGTTAAAAACCGATATTTGGAAATCCTGGAATAAATCTTTAAAACTTAGTTGATGATTCATAGGCTTGAAAAAAATGTTTATGTCATTTTAAAACCCGATGTTCCTTCCTTAACTATTTAGAAATCAGTTAAGTTGAATGTGGAAAACTTAAGTTTGAAATCCATTTGAGTTGTTGTTGTTACCAATTGATTTGTTTTACCAGATGGTAAACATTTGGAAACCATTGCGTTCTTTAGTTTAGAAAATCTTGGGCTCAAAATTATTTAGTTAACCATGTAATTTATTTAGCCCAGTTAAAAACAAATCCAAAGCATAAAAATAATCCAAACATAATCAAAAGGCCTTATTACAAACCCGTAATAAAAGTGAAACCGAATTGAAATAAAACAAAATACCCAAACCAAAGTCCACGTAAAAGACCGAGTTTATTTAATGCATGGCCACCTCGAGTCCGCCTGGCTCCTCCTCATCCGCGATCTATGAATCACTGAAAAGATAAGGGAGAAGGTGAGTCACCAAGACTCGATGCATAATCCCCTCCCGGTTAATGCAACATACTTACACAAATCATAACCAAGCAATATATATAATGCACCTGCACCTAGCCATCCATAACCTCGTTCCTACCCTGCATGCGGTAATAAACCACGGTGGTGCCAAACCCACGGTGAGCCAAAGTCACGATATCCAATAATGTGGTGCCAAACCACTTTGGTGACCCAAAGTCACGAATAATCCATCTGTGGGGCCAACCCACGTGTGATACCAAATCACCGGCGTCAATCACGATATATCAACTGTGGGGCCAACCCACTGTGGTGCTAAGCCACTGGGACAAGACGCTATGAGGTGCCAAACCTCTGGTGACCCAAAGTCACGAAATAATTTGTGGTACCAAACCGCTAGAGGTGCCAAACCTCCGTGACCCAAAGTCACGAAATAACTGTGGTACCAAACCACTTTGGAGGTGCTAAACCTCCGTGACCCAAAGTCACGGATATCATCTTCCCCCTCCTCTCATATCACCCATACCAATGCATTACAAGTGTAAATCTTGCCATCATGCTTTAACGTGCAACATAAAGCAAATATATCATAAATCATATTATTATGCACCATACAGCAAAAATCATATCGAAACGGACTTACCCAAATCCTTGCTCACACCCATAAGGCATCATATCAAGATCTCACAGTTTTCGGCTTTTAATCAAGATTAGGTTATTAATATATTACCAAGTTATAAAGTGTGTAAGTTACACACCTGTTACTAACGCAAGCACTAAATCTCAAAGACCCGATCTACTGCACTAGATCTCCTTGACCTACATTCGGCCAACACTCAAAACCATTAACAAGGCCATTCAGCCACACCAATAAATCCCAAAAGATGAGGTAACGCATAACTAACACCATCCTTACCTTTCTGCCTTACGAATGCTAACCACAACACAAAGTTTGCGAGACTGATCTTCCCCCTACAATCGACCACCAACACAACTTAGTCTAAATAGCCTTCGGCTTTTCCAAATAACTTAAAGAATGATTAAACCGTGATGTATCCTTACCACAGACTTTAATGAATCGCTTGCCAGAGAAAAGATGGCTCAGATCTACTGCTTCCAAAGTCCTGAATATCCTATAAGAAATCGATTCCCATTAATAATTAACAATACTATCAACAAATGTTGGATTAGGCTTTTATCTATGTGTGTCGACAGAGAAGAAGAGAAAGTAAGAAGGGAGTTTCGGCCATGGACACTTACCTTCGTAAAACCGATTGAAGAAATAACCAAAGGGAGATCAAGGCTTGATTGAGATTCGACTAAAATAAACAAAAAGAAAGAAGGAAGATTCAGCTATGGTTGATTAAAAACAACAATTAAGATTCGGCTAGAGTGGGAAAAAGAGAAAGGAAAAGAAAAATAAGAATAGAAGAGGGAAGATTTGGCAGGAGAAGAAGAAAGAAGAGAATGGAAAGAAGAAGAAAAGAATAGAAAAAAAATAGAATGGGAGAGGGATACTTTCGGCTTTGAGCAACAATGGAAGAAAGAAAAAGATGAAGAGAAAAAAAAAGGTTCTTCTTGGCTACAAAGAAAATAAAAGATGAGAAGGAAGTTCAAGTGGAGATTCGGCCAAATGCCCAAGGGAGAAATCGACAACCACCTATGGTCTTTCGGCTTTTCCTCAATATGGTGCACTAGGGGAAATCGGAACACTCAAAAAAGGTTTGCTTTTGGCTTTGACACAAAACAAAAGCTAGCCAAAAATGCACAACTAGGTGCCTAAGGAAATTCGGCACCGTCCTCTCCTCAGCTTTCCAAAACCGAACACTCCTCCTAAGCAGGAGTTCAAAATTCGGCCACTTCCTCAAATTCCTCCTGGCCACTAATTCAAATGAATTTGAATTCCACAAGTTCCTAAATTTTCTCATTGCCACCCATTTAAATATTTTGACCTAGCCAAACTTATCGTGAGTTTGTCTTGAGCACAACTCCTTCTCCTTGGCGTCAAAATGCAAAGCAGAAAATGGGATTTCTGCTACTCGAACCTGAATTCTCCCACCTGCTTGTAGCGTCATTCTCAGGGCCCTAAGTGGTGCCTCCTTGCCACTCTGCCAAGCCAATTCTTGTGATACAATACCCCACAAATTACACTTAAGCCCTAGCTCCTTCAGCTCCCCTTACTTACAACTTAAAAACAAAAAAAAATTCCTGCAACTCGGGCCCACTCTAAACTTATAACTAGGTCTTAAAACACTACAAATAATAACACAACAGTCCAACTCACGCAAAACAATTCAATCACAACTAACCCCTATTTTAGGATATTACAGGAAGCCACATGGGAGCCAAAGGATGTGATGCGACAACAATATCCTCACCTCTTTTGATCAGGTAAATTTCGAGGCCGAAATTTCTTTAAAGGGGTAGAACTGTAACATCCTAGAATTAGGGGTTCTGTATTTTGTGCTATTTCATGCATTTGGCTAGTTATGCTGGCTGATTTGGTGTGTTTAGGGGTCTTAGGAAGGCTCGGGTTCGAGCCGGAGCTTTGGTAAAATTTTCTCTTTAGGGCACTTTAGGGGGAGAGCTAGTGGATGCAAACCTTAGGTATGATTGGTTGTAATTTGATGTCACAAGGGAGTTAGTGGCAAGCTGGTGTGGCGTGACTTGTTGGAGCAGAGGGGGAGGAGTTCTAATCCCATCTGTTGCATTGTGGAGCCTTATTTTTTTGTGCTCAAGGAGAGGAGGAGGTGGCATTCGGCTGGGACTCTTCTAGGAGGAGTTTGAATGATTCAAATCATTTGAAATGGATGGATGAGAGGTGATTGAGGAATTGAATTGGACAAACCAATTTGAAAGAGTGATGGGGAGAATTTGGAGGAGCAAAACAAGGGATTTGGTGTGTGGTGGAGGTGTTGGCTGAATGTGGGGGTCTTTGAGGGGAGAATTTCGGTCATGAAAGGGGGTCTTTTGTGTGAGTGTGTGCCAAAATTGTGGAAGTATTTTCTTAGATTTGTGCGTTTGAAGAGCATTCATTTTTTTATCAATCGTGTTTCACTTTTAGCTGTCTCACTAATTGCTGAAACCTTAGTCCTTTGGGTGGCTTATTCTTCATTTCTTCTTCTCACCGTAAACGTTTTTCTTTTCTCTTCTTGGTTGTGGACAAACACCAAAAGCCGAATCTCCCTTGTTCATCTTCCACAACTTGTTTACTTCACCATAACCGAACCTCTCCTCAATCATATCATTTCTCTTTTCATTTCATCTCTCTTTCTCTTCTACACTCTTTACCATAGCCGAATTTCTCTTATCTTCCCTCTCGATTTTCTCACCATAACCGAAACCTCTTTTCTCCCTCATTATCATTCTACCCTTCTCCCATTGACGGAACCTTATCTTATACTTGTTGGAATCTGTTTCTTCTCCATTGGTTGATAACCGAAACTCTATCACTTTTCACTCCTTCTCATTTCGTTCTCCTCTCGTAGTTATGAACTGGGGTGGCTGAATCTCTTTTCTCCTTCAACTCATCAGTTAACGCAAGGTAAGGGAAATTCTGTTCAACTTTTTATTTCTCTTTTCGGTCTTGGGTTGCTCTTAGCCGAAGTGGCTATCTCTTTTAATGTTAGATTTCGGCTAATCCCTCCTTTTCTTCTCTTATTATGGAACGTTTACCCAGTGAACCCCATTAGTCGAACGTGTTGAAGTCTGAAGGTTGAAGGTCCGTTGATTGCCAAATCTTACCATTCATTCGGGTTCTTAAGCAGTAAGGGCTGAATCTCCTACTTGGGTCTTTCAAAGAGTACGGTTCGATTCTCGATTGATCAAGAACCTGCTAGTGCCGAATCAGGGGAATCCAGTTAAGAGGATAGAACTAAGCTGCATTGATCTTTAAGGTAAGGAGTCATCTTTTCGGATTCTTGGCTATTCTTCCTATTCGTTGTGATCTGCCTTAACCAAATTCCCTTATTAGACAACCAACGTTTCTCTCTGAGTATTGATCAAGTCTCTTCATGGATACGAGTGCTAGCCAATCTAAGGAGGGGAGTGGACTCGTAGTCTCTGCTCCTAAGTTCAAACGATGTGCTGTGTCGGCGGTTCGAGACTTTCCGTCGGGTTGTGGTAGAGAGCCGACATCTGTTTGGGATAGGCAAAATCATTATTCCCGCTAGTGAGAGTGTCGATGATCTAGAGTGTTTAGTTCTTTTTGTAATCAGTGTGTAATGCTTACACCTTCTTTTATTATTTTGCATTAATAATTGTGTTGGCTGAAAGCCAAAAGCATCAGATCGACAGTTGAGATACCCTTGTGGGTAAGGTTGAAGACACCGGGTAAGTACCTTTATGATTCTATCTTTTGAATAACATGGCCTAAATATGTGCATGATTTGATTATCTGTTGTACATTGGGAGTATGATTGCATTCATCATATTATGATAATGTGTTACATGGGCTTTGGGATATGATATTGAAAGGGGAAGTGTAATTCGTTGATTTCTGTCACGGTGGTTTGGCACCACATATATTTATCGATGGATCATCACAGTGGTTTGGTACCACAGTGGTTTGGCACCACTGAATGTCACAGTGGTTTGGTACCACAGTGGGTTGGCCCCATATATTTTTATCAGTGACTCTGTCTCAGTGGTTTGGTACCACAGTGGCTTGGTGCCACAGGTGTTTTGGCTGGTTCAGGTGATGTAGAGGATGGAATACTAGGTTGGGCTGGGCTGCATTGCATACATCTTTTACTATGCCATGTTGTGAATGTGCATCTGTGGGCTTAGGCCCGACACGCTCGTAAAGGGATTTACACACCGAGTGCGGGTGACTCACCCTCCGCTTAATTTTGCGGTGTAATCCCTAGTTCGAGGATTTGGAGCCGAGGAGGACTCTGTGGTGGCCATGCAATACTTCTTTCGTAAACTCCGTTTTCCTTTATTTTAAACTCACTTTTAATTTGGGAATTTGTTATGTAATAAGGCCTCCGGTATTTTATGATTTGGTTTTCAACTTATTTCGATAATTTATATTATTTGAAACGTTAAATTTGGAATTTTCTAAAATGCAAACAAACGGTTCTTCCAATAATGACACACGGTTAATAAGCAAACATATAAATAAACTCAGAATTTTCCTAAAACTATACACAATGTTTTTAAATGTCAGCTTTCGTATCACAAAATATGTTTTCCACTATTTTGATTTTCTTTTAATAAAATTGGTAAGAAACCCTTGAAACTGAAGTTAATTTTCAAGATTAAAACACAAAACGAAAAGTTTTTAAAATGGTGAAGTTTTCTTTAAAATTTCTAACAATCTTTCCTTGTGACATACCAGATTCGGTCGTAATGTTTAGGCCGGGTTTGGGGTGTTACATCAGGTGTGTAATTTCACACCTTTATTCGTTTTGTTATGTATTTTTATGTGTGTCGGTTTAAAGCCAAAATACCCTTAATGGGTGAGCTAATAAGATACCCTAGTGGGTGAATTGGAAATAGCCCAGGTGAGTAATTTATGATTATACCCTTACGGGTAGATTTGGCATGACTGTGTATTCTGTTTATCTGCTATATTGGTACGTTCGTGCATGCACTATATTATTATGTCATGGTATGTTGCATGGGATCGGGATATTGATGATTGGGGAAGTGTAATCTGGTGGCTCTGTCACATTTTGTCTGGTGGCTATGCGACGTATATTCTGTTATTCTGGTGGCTTGCCATAATTTCGGCGATGAGCAGCGTGACTGCCATCGAGGTGTGTAGCGGATGGAGGGTTGATTGTAGAAATCCCGACAGGTGTGTTAGGCTGGTACGGGTGGTGTGTAGTGGATGGATTATTAGGCTGGGCTGGGTTGCATTGCATATATTATCTGTATAACCATGCTAATAGGGCTAAGGCCCAGTTTGATTCTGAATAGGCCTCAGGCTAGTTTGTTTTCGTATGGGCTAAGGCCCAGTTTGCATCTGAATGGGCTCGAGCCCAGTTAATGTCCGATTAGGGGATTACACACTGAGTTCTCGTAACTCACCCCCTCTACTTTAATCTTGCAAGTAATCCCCAGCATTAAGGATTTGGAGCCGAGGCAGACTCTGTGGTGGCCACACATCGTAACTTTAGTAAATTCCGTTTTACTTTATTTTAAGATTATTTAATTTGGGTTATGTTTTGTAATAAGGCCTTTGGGATTTTAATTTTGGTTTTAGCTTTTAATTCGGTTTATATTTACTATTAAATGTTCAATACGGGATTTTCCTAAAACATTAATAACTGTTTTCCAAAATGTTAACGAACGGTTTACAAACTATAATTGATAAAATACTAGGTTCTCTTAAACGTCGAAAATAGTTTTCAAGATATCACAATTTCGCAAATCACTGAATCTGATTTCTGATATAAACAAAGTTTCAAAATAAAAGAATTAACAACGTTTTTACAACAACACCGTAAAAGCAGATTTGAATTTCACACACAACATAGCTCGAAGGCTTCAAAAAGAGTACGAAGTTTGTAACGAACACTTAGTTTTCAAACAACTTATCCATGTGACATGCCAGATCCGGTCGTAACGTCTAGGCCAGGTTTGGGGTGTTACATGATTATATGATTAAATATATTATATGGTACAAGAACTATATGAGTAAATGAGATATGGGATGAACTGGTATTAAAAAAAATGTTATAGATGTTATATATGTACAGGAATTCGGCTGGATAATAAACTTGGCTTATGCAAACTGAGCATTTGAATATATATGTTTTAATTGAATTGAAAATATATGAATTGAGAAATTGTTATATTAAATATCGTTAATTTTGAATTTAAATTAGTTTAATATGCTGTTTTGAATTTTATAGAGTTATAATTGAGATAGTTGAATATGATTATGCATGGAAATAATATATTTGAGTTTAATTCGACTGAGTTACGACATTTGAAAGTCTGTATGAACTTTATGGAATAGCTAGAATTTTCAATATATGAATTATGTATAAGATGACTTTATAATAATGTGATATTCGGGCTTTGAGCCTAGCAAGCCCTTATTTGTGAATTAAATCAAAGCTTTGTGCCTAGCAGGGCTTTTTGCTGGTGTATTAAATCGAGCTTTGAGCCTAGCAGGCCTTGTCTTTGGTGTGTGATACTGGCTTGTGCCTAGCAGGCTTTATGCCGGTGAATTATTATAAGCTTTATGCCTAGCAGACTTTATGTCGATATGTGATTGCATGTAAGACCACGTCTGGGACGTTGGCATTGTACGATATGTGTGATTATCCATGTATCCTATCCAATTCTGAATGGATCAACGGGTAATTTACCGATTTGTAATATATAAAGTAAATGTTATAAGAGATATAAGAAGTACATGATATATGTTACATAATTTATATGAGATTATATGCTAAATGAAATATAAGTTACATGGATTATATGTTACAATTATATGTGTACATGATACATAATACTTGGTATACATGATTTATATGTTACAGGAATTACATGATTTATACGAATACATGTTATACGAATTACATGAATTACATGGATATTATATTGCTACAAGAGTTATATAATTTACATGAATATATGTTATACAGGTTACATGATTTACATGAATTGATGCTACGAGTAGATGAATTATAAAGATGATGTGTTACATGAATTATATAAGTTGCAAGATGAAATCTTATATGAGATATTTGATGGGTATAAATGAAATGAGAGATGAATTAGATATTAAATAGACATTATAAGTTTGGTTTCTTCCTTGTGAATGGATGAACTATTGTTCTTCTTGATGAATTGATGTTATACGGTATAATTCTCGCTATCGGTTATATGAATGTTCTGAGTCATTTGAATGGAAATAAATTGATATGAATATTATGTGAATTTAAATGCTTATTGTTTTTACTCATGATGTTTTGATGAAATATGAATAGGTAATATTTATATGGTATAAGTATAGATGGCTACCAAGTATATGGTTCTTAATGAGCAAGATCTTGAGTATTCAATGATAGTTTCATTGATTTGACTGAAAAGATGACGATGTGAAAATAGAAATGAGGATACGAATCAGTACAGGTATATGTGTAATACTTGACAAGTAAGTGACATTGATAAATTCATATGATACGTGAGTAGATGTGATAAATTACGCATGAATTACATGACTATTAAGGAAATAAATATTGAATTAAATAAATTTGGTTCAAAAGCAATCAAATTGCTTAAAATGACAAGCTAATTGTTAAATCTTTTATATAGTGCTGTTAATTATACGAGCTTACTAAGCTTATTAGCTTACTCTGTTTATTCTCTGTATTTTATAGTGATTCAAATGCTCGCTCGGGTTGGAAGTCATCGAAGATTTCATCACATTATCTAGGGGGTAATTGGTATTTCTAAACTCTTTGATGTGGGATAATATGGCATGTATAGGCTAGTTAATAAGTTGAATTATATGGTCACTTGTGTATATGAATGAGATATGATCTGTTGTATTTTGATCAAGCTATGTGATATGGCTTGAGTGAAAATGGTTGATTTGATATAGAAGTATTATATGATGTATTCATCTTGTGATAGTTTTGTTAATTGGCATTTTGGTATAGATGATATATATACTTGAACATGTTATGCAAATGATGCTTGTAGGTACATGTCATAAGAGCTGTGAAAATGGCTTAAACCAAGCCTGTTTTGTGCCACACGGTCAGAGCACACGAGCGTGTGACTTAACCGTGTGACCCTATTTCGTAAGTTCCTATATCTTTTAAATGTTATTAAATTATTCCCCGTTGTGTAATTAGAATTTTATATGCTCGTTTTAAGCATGCTATGAATATGAATGATTGATATTATTGAATTGAGATGATGTTTGATAAAAGTTAAAATTTTACTGTTCCAAACTGTGTTCCAAGTCCGGTAATGCCCCTTACCTATTCTGGCGACGGTTACGGGATAGGGGTGTTACACACTCTGTGAACATTGCGAACGAAGGCATCCTGGTGAATGTCATTGTAACACCCCTAACCCGTATCCGTCGTTGGATTAGGGTTACGAGGCTTTGCCATTCAAAACACAGTTCAACACAATCATTTATCACCTTTCATGCACCAAAGAATTACGATACATTTATAACATTATCAAACTCGAATATCCAAAATTCACTTATTTTAAATTCGAATACATGAATCATAATTACAATTCAATTCATACACACCTTACTAATCATGTATCACAAATAAGCACATTTCAAAGTTTCAACCAATTCAATTCGAACATATATCAAAACTCAATTGAACATATTCCACACCAAATTTGAACCAAACTTGTATACAAATTAATATCCAATCATATATGCGGCCTTAACAACATTTCAATATGGCCGTACATAATATATATAAAACAAGTTATACACATATAGAACTTATAACAAATCAACTACTCCAATAATTGTATATTAAGTCTATTTTATAAAAGACATGTGCATGTACAACTTATACATCAATTGAGACAAAAATTTCATTACTACTTTTTGTTTTCATTTATGCGGTATTAATATATTAGCTTATATGAAATTCATATGTTTTACATGTTAACACAAATTAAGAACAAGCATTCGGTCATAAATAAAACCTATTTCATTCCTTTATCTATTCGGTTAACACAATTCATTTATATATATATATTTATAAACTTATAAATGACTACAAATCCATATAGCCATGCACATATACATATCAACCATAATATAAGCGCATATATATACATGTAAAGACATATAAGAACTCAACTAAAATATCATGACCGATTACCAAAGCACACATATCCTTTATCATTAATCTAATCTAATTTCCTTATATAAATCTAAGTCCTAATATGTCTAAACAACTATAACAAATAAACCAAGTATCTTAATTTATCTCATTAATATAATTCATAAGTGAACACCGAATTTATCTCATGTATATATATCTTAATTTTTTTACCTAACTAATACATGATTTACCATAACTCAATCAACAACCATAAAATACATATGACCGAAACTCATAAAAACATCACAAACATCATATATCTTGGATACTGTAACACCCCAAACCCGGCCTAGAAGTTAGGCTTGAATCTGATGTGTCACATGGAAGTAAAAACTTGCTTGAGAAATACAGCCTCTTTGTTAAAACCCAAAACACTTAAGCAATTGTTGTCTACTTGAAAACGTAATTATGTTTAAAAAACTTTTCATTTGCGGAAGCATATTTGAAATAAACAATTTACGAAAATGTGACGTTTATAAATAGAGTTGCAGAAGCATTTTGAAAACGTTGCGGAAACATAGATAAAATGCAAGTATTTTTGAGAGGTTGTTTGATAATTCGATAATCGAACTAGTAATCTTTTAAAACCGTGACTTTTGAAAATATCGTTGATAATTTGAGAGAAAATTTCCAATGTTAAAAATATTTGTACGAGTTTGTTATGAAATCCATATGTTAATCAATTTTGGAAAACCTTTATTTAAGTTTTATAAAATTCTCGTTTTAAACAATTTAAGCAAAATAATAAGTATATCAACCATAAAGCAAATAATAAAACACTCCAGAGGCCTTATTACAACATAAAAACCCAAAATAGTAAAGTGAACGGAATTAAAAATCTAAAGTTCAAAATAAAACACCGTTTCTGAACTATGGCCTCCACCGAGTCATCCATGGGCCCAAGTCCTCATTACGGAGAATTACCTACAAGGCTTAAGAAAAAGGGGGGTGAGTTACAAGAACTCAGTGTGAAATCCCCTTACCGTCATCCACTGGGCCTGAACCCGCTTAGAAATATCTTGGGCCTAAGCCCATTTAAGATAATCTTGGGCCAAAGCCCAATTACAAAAGCAATATATATATATGAATGCAAAGTATGCAACCCAACCCATCCATCCAATCTCCCCGCATCACCCCGGTCTCTCTGTGGGGATCAAGTCAACCCACCCCGCCTTGGTCTCTCTAATTTGCAGTCAAGCGCCATTTATACTATTTGTGGTGAGCCACCAGATTCATATACGGTAAAATGATTGACACAGTCGTTAATTCATATGTTAGGCACATAGCCATTATCGAATTTGTGGCAATGCCACGGTCTATACTTCTCTTCATTCAAATTTTCCCATCCCATGCAATATGTAAAGATGCATCATACATAATCGTAAAACATCCATATAAAAATAACATCCATTAACCTGTTGAATACTTTTTATGAATCAGCCCATTAAAGCAATACGATCATTCGGCCCATAGGGGCCTTTCGGTAATTCGATCCATAAGGACATTTCGGTAATCGGCCCATTATAACAATCTATCAAATCGGCCCATAGGGGCATTTTGGTAAATCGATAATTTTACCCACTAAGGGTAATTCGGTAATCTCGCAACCCAGGGGTATTTCGGTAATTTACACTCCAAGGGTATTTTGGTAATTTCGCAACCCAGACTTAACTACTAATTTGGGGCAAAAAAAAACTGAAATTGTCCATCTGCGTCATACTGACTAAATTGACTATAACTCGGGTTAGGAAACTCGAAATTTAAATCCGTAAATTTTCCTTGAAACTAGACTAATATATGTTATTACTACAATTTTTCCAGAATTTTTGGCTTAGCCGTTTAGTACAGTTTATTCCTTAAAGTTTCCCTTGTTTCACTGTCCAACGATTCTGACCTCTCTTTCCTTAATTTCAAATATCTCACTGTACGGTTTTCATATACTGCTCCCACTTGTTTCTATTGAAAATAGGCTCACTAAGAAATCTATACATATAAACTATAACTCATAATTCACTTTGTACAATTTTATATGATTTTTTTCCAAGACAGATCAGGGAACCACGAAGTCATTCAGAACCAGTCTCACTAAAATTAAGATATCTCAGAATATAAAATTCCTCTTCCTCCTCTGTTTCTTTCATATAAAAATAGACACAGTAATCTTTAATTCAATATCTTTTTTGCTTTCTAATTCCCTTTATCCTATTTTTCGTGATTTTTCCAAAATCACATCACTGCTGCTGACCAAACAGTTTCTTTGCAAAATATGGTTACTACTATGAACATACGCACTCCCGAGTGGTCTCGGATGCCAGTTTCCGATTTTCTTCGGTATTTGGACCGAATCATAGAACATTTCATACAAACATCTAGAGAGGTATGATATTACACACCATTTCAAACATGTATTCGGAAGGGTACAGGATTACACACCTTGATTACAAGTTGTGCTTTCTACCGTTTCAACACCACGAATGTGATCTCCCTCAGTGCACAAAAAATCGATCCTACCCTTTGGCTACAGAAATCCCGTCCTAACAATATTTGGTGAGTGAAAGAGTCATTAGCAATTATCCCACCTTTGATCAAAACAAATCTTATAACAACGTTCTTACCCCACTTGCTTGACAAGTCGACGATAACGATTTGGTTAATACAAATCACTTGTGCTCCATCACCTTGTTGAAAGCCCTAAGTCCAACGATGGCCATATCACAGAAAAAAATGTAACTCAGACCCAACGAGAGAGAAAGAAGAACACTCGATTATTAAGGAAAAACTCGGATGAAACAAAGTTATCGACAAAGAGAGAACTACTACTTACCGATTCGATTCAAGAAGTGAGTGCTAACACGAACGAGAGAGAAATAACGTAAAAGAGATGAAGAATTCAAAGGTTTGGTTATGGAGGGAAAAATGGACAAGAAAATTTGGCTATGGTGAAAAGGATTAGAAAAGAAGAGATGCTTGAAGGATTTTGTGAAAAAGAAAAGAAAGAAGAAGAAAGATGTTTGACTAGCTTTGGTTTTCAAGAAAGATAAGTGAACAAATTTTTGGTCTCAATGGTTTGGGTACATTCGGCAACAAGAAGAAAGAAAAGAAGAGAATAAGCTCACCAATGGCTTGAAGATTCGGCAAGAAGGAAAAGGAAATTTGGAGAGAAAAGAAAAATGACACAAAAGTTGCAAATAGGAGTTTTTGGCCAAAACAACACCAAAACTTTTACCAATTGCCAAAGAAAATTTGGCTACCTCCCTCTACACCCAAAACCATCCACATTCATGACCATAATGGTCAAAAATTGGCCAACCACACTTTCCATAACACTTCCCTTGAAAAAGGCCACATGTTCCCCTTACTTTCCCCTTTCTCTTGATTTCTTTCCTCACCTTCATCCTTTCCTATTTTCCTTAGCCATCTTGCCAAAAATAAAATGTCCACCTTGCCTTATTTACATACTTGGCCGACACTTAGGGAAAGAATGCAAAAATAATAGTCAAAATTTGCACACAATGGGATTTGAACCTCTTCCCTCAAGGTACTTCATGTGGCGCCATAACCTTCTTACTAGTTGTTCAATTATGCTAGCACATTACTCCTTTAATTCCATAAACATTGAGGTCACTTACTATCTCTCCTTAAAGTGCTTAAACACAAAATTCTTGTAACACCCCAAACCCGGCCCAAACATTACGACCGAATTTGGTATGCTACGGAGGAAAAACCTTTGAAAATTCCTTGTTAAGTCGTTTTAAATTTTGATAAAAGATATTGTTTTGATTTAAAACAATTGAGGTGTTATGAAGAAAGCATTACTTAATGTCATTTTAAAAAAAAAATATACTAAGTTAGGTTGTTACAGTTTCAAATGTACCCGATGGTACTTTAAAAACATTTTGCGTTTAATTTGAGAAAAACATGTGCATCCGTCTTAACATCATCAAATAGTTTAAACAAAACATGCAGCAATAATAAAATAATCCTAGGAGGCCTTATTACAATTAAGCAACATAAACCCAACAGAAAAGTAGATAAAAATCCAAAATTTATTTATTAAAAATCTCCACTGCATGGCCACCTCGAGTCCATCCGGCTCCTCATCCGCGGTCTACGAATCACCTGAAAAATTAAAGGAGAAGGTGAGTCACCAAGACTCAATGTGTAACCCTTCCCCGATTTAATGTAATAACATACACAAATTATAACCAATTAACATGCATAAGTTTAAATGCACCCAACCTAACCATCCATACGCCTTTTTCTACCCCTTGTGGTACCAAACCACTGGTGGTGCCAAACCACCTGGTGACGTATAGTCACAAATGTGATACCAAATCACCGGAGATACCAAATCTACGGTGTCAGAAGACACAATTGTGTTACTAAAACACTGGTGACCGAAGTCACAAATAGATGATGGGGCCAACCCATCGTGTGATACCAAATCACTGGCAGACAATCCCATATCTCAAAGTGGGGCCAACCCACGGTGGTATCTACCACAGGGACAAGTCGCTATGAGGTGCCAAACCTCTGGAGGTACCAAACCTCTGGTGACCGTAGTCACGATGTGTTACCAAAACACCGTGTCCGTCGACACGAATATCACCGCCCCTCCTCTCATCAACCCATAACAATCATTTTTATGCATGTACCACAAATCATGTTGATAGATTTATTTAACAACATCCAATCGATTTATCATAAGCCATATATCAAATAATACACATACCAAATGTGTCATGCTTCCCAAAAGCATCAAATAATAATCACATAGTAATAGGAACTTACCCAAATCCTTGTTAATACCATGAAGGTATTTCATCCATGTCTACACAAAACGTTTAGGCATAAAATAACACTTAGCATATTAAAAGTTATAAGATGTGTATGTATACACACTGCACCAAAAAGAGTTCTAAATCCCGAATAGACAAATCGGCCACACAAGTATTCTTGCCCCTATATTCGGCCAAAAATGAATATTAGAACCATGGCCTATTCGGCCAAACCAAAATAATTGAGAAAGGTTCCTTGTGAACCTAAAATCTTACCCAAAGCCTTCGAACACTTATCCAACACACTCCTAAAAGAATCGGCCTCACTTCCCTACAATCAACCATCATCAATAAGGTTTATTAGCCTTCGGCTTAAAAGAAACTTAAAATAATAATCCTTCGAAATAAACCTTACCACCTTACCAAAACCAATTTCTAGAGAAGTCCCGATGATAACTATCTTACCTTCAATATTCGGCCAAAGATAAATCTAAAGAAAGTAGAAGATTCGGCTATATGGTTATGGAAAATGAAGAATATGTGAAAGAAAAGAGAATTGAAATGAGAGAGAATTCGGTTTAATCAACAAAAGAAAAGAGAGAGCAACAAGAAGAGAATGGTTCGCCTAAAAGAAAGAGAAAGAGAAAGTGGTTGAGCAATATTGAAAGAAAGAAAAGAGAGAAAAGGGAGTAAGAGTTTGCCAACACCTAGTTATCAAAGAAGAAAAAGATGCACAAAAGTTCCCATGTTGTTTCGGTTTCAAAAGGACAAATGAAAGAAAAGAAATGGTATTTGGTTCACATGAAATGAGGCTAAAAACAAAAGAGAGAAATATTTGCACCAAAATGCACATGACACTTTTCGGCCAAAGAGAGGAATTTTGGAGAGAAAGAAAAACAAAGCAAAAGATGTTCAAATGACAAAAATTGGCCAACTATTCCTTCCCCAAGCTACCTATCAAAATTCGCCACCCCTAGCCATACATGCCGTCCACATTCATCCACTAAAGGCTTAGGAAACTTTCCAAAACATCCTCCACCCTTCATGCCTTTTGTCCCTCATCATACCATAACTTCAAGATTCTTATCCCTACTATCAAGTTTTCCTTAATCATATATTCAACTTACCAAAAGAAATAGTCCAACCTATCATAAATAAGTTTGACCGTCCATCAAAGCAAAGATATAAAAATAAACCTTCAAATTGCTAAACATGCTACTCGAACCTCTAACCTCAAGCCAAACTCCATGCGCCAATACCAACTTGCCATGCACTCATCTTGTGTCACTTATTGCTACTTAAATTAACTTAAGTGCTAAGCTCATTTAATCCTCTTCTTTAAATAAGCCTTACTAAGAATTATTCTACTAAACCGAGCTTACTCAAGACCCCTAATTAAGCCTTATATCATCACGAATAATATTACAGAAATTCAAATACAAGAAAAAATAATTCAATCACAAATAACCCCTATTTTGGGATGTTACAGTTCTACCCCCCTTAAAATAATTTCGACCTCGAAATTACCCGATCGTAAAAGGTGAGGTATTGCTGCCAGTATCACCTCCTCAGTTCCCACGTCGCTTCCTCCGTACCATGGTTTCGCCATAGCACTTTCACTAAAGGGTACCGACTTTCTACGCAAAACCTTGACATCACGATCTAAAATCGACTGGTTCCTCCTCGAATGATAAGTCGGAGTTAACCTCAATCTCGCTCATCGCACGATGTGCGATGGATCGACCTATACCGTCTAAGCATCGACACATGGAAGACATTGTGAATCGACTCAACTCTGCTGGCGATCGAGGTGATAAGCTACCTGGTCCTACTCGCTTCAACACAATATACGTGCCGATGAACCTTGGACTTAATTTCCTTTTTGCCCAAAGCGCAACACCTTTTTCCAAGGAGACACCTTCGTAAAGACTTTATCTCCTACCTCGAATTCCATCTCCTTGCGCTTGAGATCGGCGTAAGACTTTTGCCTATCGATGCTTCCTTGAGACGAGCCCGAATTACCTTAACTTTGTCCTCGTTTCCGTCACCATTGCGGACCCAAGACATGTCGTTCACTTAGTTCCGCCCAACACGTGGGAGTACGGCATTTTCGTCCATCTGATTGCTTCATATGGAGCCATTTGAATACTCGCTGATAACTATTGTTATAAGTTTAATTCCGCCAACGGTAGATACTCCTCCCAACCGCCATCAAATCCGAACGCAACCTCTCGAGCATATCTTCTAAAATCTGAATCACTCTCTCCGATTGTCCGTCGGATTGCGGATGAAAAGTCGTCTTTGAAGTCCAATCTCGCACCCAAAGCTTGATGCAACGCTCTCCAAAACCTCGATGTAAACCTCGGATCCCTATCCGAGATAATCGATCTTCGCACACCATGCAATCTCACTATCTCGGCTACATATAACTTAGCTAACCTCAGGCGAATAATCTACCCTTACAGGTATGAAATGCGCTGATTTAGTCGACGATCCACAATCACCCAAACCGAATTCTTCTTGCTAGGCGTAAGAGGTAATCCGCGACAAAGTCCATGGTGATCCTCTCCCACTTCCATCGAGGAATCTTCACCTGGTGAAGTAAACCGGATGGCAACCGATGTTCAGCCTTGACTTGTTGACACGCTGGACACTTACCCACGAACTCGATTACTTCCCGCCTGCACTGGCCACCAAAATTGCTCTCTCAAATCCCGATACATCTTGCTACCTCCGGGATGCATAGCATATGGGGCTGCTATGTGCGTCCGAAGAATCCTTTGTCTCAACTCCACATCCTTCGGCATACAAGCTCTTCCTTTAAAGCACAAAACTCCATCACGGGACGGACTAAAATCCTCTAATCCACCATTCGGACTTGCAACCTCCGATCATTCAAACCATCATCCTCTAACTGTTTCTCCTTAATCTGATCTAACCAAGTCGGCTTGACTTGCAATTACGCCAAAAGACTCCCATCATCGAGCGGACTAAGTCGAGCAAACATCGATCTTAAATCCGATACAACCTTACGACTCAACGCATACGCCACCACGTTAGCCTTACGAGGATGATACTCGATCGAGCGATCGTAGTCCTTCAACACTCAATCCATCTCTACGCCTCAAATTCAAATCCTTCGAGTCAAGAGATACTTAAGACTCTTGTGATCCGTATAAACTATCGACTTCTCTCCGCACAAATAGTGCCTCCATATCTTCAAAGCGAAGACTACACCGCTAACTCCAAGTCATGAGTCGGATAATTAGCCTCATGTGGTCTCATTTGCCGAGATGCATAAGCCACTACCTTCCCTTCTTGCATCAAGACGCATCCCAAACCAATATGTGATGCATCGCAATAAACCGTGAATTCCTTGCTCGCCTCAAAGTTGAATCAAACCGGAGCTTCATCAGAATCTTCTTCAATTTGTCGAAACTTTCTTCTTTGCTCCTCGGTCCACACAAATGGAACTCCTTTCCTCAACAACTTGGTCATCTGGTGCGGCAATCAAAGAAAATCCTTCCACAAATCTTTGGTAATACCCCGCTGGACCTAGAAAACTCGAATTTCACCCCACAGATTTGGCGGCTTCCAATCTAACATCTTGCCTCAATCTTCCGAGGATCCACTCTAATCCCCTCGGTGAAACAACGTGACCCAAGAAAGTCACCTCCTTAAGCCGAGTCGCACTTACTAAATTTCGCATACTGTTGCTTTTCCTCGAATCGCAACACCACTCGCAAATGCGCATCATGCTCCTCTTCGACTTGAATACACCAAAATATCATCTATAAAGACCACAACAAACTGATCCAAAGCTCGTTGAAATACCCTATTCATCATGTCCATGAAAGCTCTTTGGTGCATTAGTCAAACCAAACGGCATCACGGGAACTCGTAGTGTCCATACCGAGTACACGAAATGCCGTCTTATGGATATCGACCTCTTTCACCTTCGATTGATGATATCCGGACCTTAAATCAATCTTAGAAAACCGCAGCCTTCTTTCGGTGATCAAACAAGTCATCTATCCTCGGCAAAGGATACTTGTTTTTAATCGTCGACTTATTCAAGCTGGCGGTAGTCTATACACATCCGCATCGTACCATCCTTCTTCTTGACAAAAGTACCGGCGCTCCCCAAGGTGAAACACTTGGTCGAATGAAACCTCGATCCAACAACTCTTGTATCCGAGCCTTCAATTCCAACAATTCCTTGATTGCCATCCTATACGGAGCTATAGACACCGGCGCTGCGTTCGAATAACAGATCTATACCAAATTCGACTTCACGATCCGGAGGCAATCCGGAAGTTCTTCAGAAATACGTCAACAAATTCCTTTACGGTTTGAACATTTCCCCAGAGAAGACTCCTTAGCTTCCAAAGCACACACATGAACTACGAACGCCTCACGGCCCTTCCCGACCATCTTTATGCTTTCAACGTAGATACCACGTTGGATAGATAATCTCTCCTATTACCTATCATGACCACTTCTTCACCTTCAACCGTCTTCAAAACCATGCGCTTAGCGGCACAATCCAAACTTGCTTGGTACTTGACCAACCAGTCCATCCCAAGAATCGAGATCAAACTCCTCAAGCGGCGGTTCCATCGGATCGGCTACAAACACTACCCCTTGGAGTTCTAGAGGTATATTTCTATCTGACTTATCTACTTCTACTGAGTGACCTAAAGGACTAAATGCAGTCATCCTCTTAGAAGCGGTCTAGGGAACTAAACTCATGGTCTCAACTATACTACTAGCAACGTAAGAGTGCGTCGAACCCACATCTATCAAGGCGTTATATGGAACACCAAAAATTAAAAACGCGTCACGGTTATGACGTCCGGTGCGTCTCCTTCCTCACGACGCCTCAAAGATACACCAAACCAGCCGCCTAGCCTCCGTGTTGCCAATACCTCTCGCCGGTGCTCCACGACCTCCACTAGAGCCATAACCACCTCTACCATAACCACGACCTCTGCGGTGCTTTGGTCCCTCCTTTCTCGAGCCCAGGCACGACCTTGACCTTGGATCGATTCCTAGCTTGCTTACGCGGACGATCCCTCACACGATGTTCTAGCGAACCACACTCGAAACATCCTTTCCCTCCGGTCCAACATTCACCCCAATGAAACTTTCCACCAGCGGTTACATCTGGGCGGTCTTTGATTAGCATTTGTGGACCTCCCGCCCGATTTGACCCACTCTGCCTAAATCTTTTACGAACATTACCACCCGACCCGCACGATCCAAAGCCTCTCTTGACTTGCTCCTATCATAACTTTGCCTCGCGGACTCCTTGATTCCTTTGGCTACCTTGGCCTTCTCCACCAAGACGGCAAACTCACGTTCTTCTTTGTGGAGCAATCAGCGACCTTAACTCGTCTCTAAGTCCGTCTTCAAAACGAACACAACGATCATGTTCCGATGCCACTATTCCCCGAGCATAACGACTCGAGCCTTTAGGAATTCCGCTTCATACTCCGAGACGGACTTATTCCCTTGCACTAACCCCGAAAAGCTTTCCTTTGAGCGTCAATGTAGCTTGATCCAACATACTTCTTCCGATATGCGACTTTGAAGTACTCCCAAGTGAGATCATCTGCCGTAGCACCATCTCGGACGGTGAGCCACCATCGATATGACTCATCCTTGAGAAGCGACACCGCTCCTTTCGGTTTCTCCTCATTTGTCAAATCTATCTCATCCATGATTCTTTCGGTCGATTCCGCCAATACTCACCGTATTGGGCGCTACACATACACACCTCGAGAAAAATTCAGCTCCGTTAGCTCGAAGTCTCTCAGAACCGACTTCCGAGCTCCTCCACTTCCACCAATTCCAGCTACCCTCTCCGGAACCCGTAGCATCGCTTGTGACACAGCGTCGTCACCCGTCGATCTCGCTCTTCACTCCAAAGGTTGGGGGTGGTGGTGGCGGTATTTCATTCTCGAGATCCTTGACTGACCCGGCGAGGTTCGACACGGCCATCCTTCCCTTCCGCGTCCACGACGGCCCGCGTCCTCTAAAGCTCATTCTAACTATCGCGCTTTAATCGATTAGGAAATTTTTATGAATTAGTACATGTTTCACTTGATTATCCGCGAAGAAATTTTATGAAAAGAGTTTAATAGAGATTCTTTCGATCAAACAAGGTTTTAAGTCTTCTATCATGGTTTACACAGAATAATACATCCATTTCCTATACCTTTCATACCTATGCACTCTTCAGGCATTACTGTCCGTTTCTAACCCAGGGTATTTTCGTCATTTTTCCTAAAGGGTATCTTTGTAATTTTGTCAATCAAGAATATTTTGAAAATTTTCGAAGATACATTTGTCCTACCATCTAAAAATAATTTAATGATTTTAAAACCGAAGTTTTCCTTAAAACATGGCTAATCCCTTTTGGGTTTTATTTAGGATTTCGCCTATGACCGAGTCCTCTTGGTTAGGGTGAACCGAAGCTACGCACCAGGTAAGAATCCCGCGAAGAGGAGGTGAGTCACAAGGACTGCTTAAGTACCAAGCTCTTCCGGATCCAATCCTAGACATGCGCACCAAGGTTACCACACCCTAACTCGGCGACTTGGTCGTAGGTTGGTTTAATTAGGCTCTTAAAGTCTTATGTCTTTGTTTGGAGTAAACTAGTCCTAAGGTTTAAAATACTATCACTATCTACGTCCCATGCTTCCTACCCTTCTACAGTAAATAATTCATACAAAAAGTTAGTGGTACTTACAGGCGGATCGGTCTGCAGGAGACTCAGTGCCATGCTTATTCAAAACCATAATATTTCAAATAGACCTACCAAAACATTTTTGGGCCTTGGGCCCCCACAGCCGAGCTTTGAACTGGGCTCTGATACCAATTTTGTAACACCCCAAACCCGGCCCAAACATTACGACCGAATTTGGTATGCTACGGAGGAAAAACCTTTGAAAATTCCTTGTTAAGTCGTTTTAAATTTTGATAAAAGATATTGTTTTGATTTAAAACAATTGAGGTGTTATGAAGAAAGCATTACTTAATGTCATTTTAAAAAAAAATATACTAAGTTAGGTTGTTCTGATTTCAAATGTACCGATGGTACTTTAAAAACATTTTGCGTTTAATTTGAGAAAAACATGTGCATCCGTCTTAACATCATCAAATAGTTTAAACAAAACATGCAGCAATAATAAAATAATCCTAGGAGGCCTTATTACAATTAAGCAACATAAACCCAATGAGAAAAGTAGATAAAAATCCAAAATTTATTTATTAAAAATCTCCACTTTGCATGGCCACCTCGAGTCCATCCAGGCTCCTCATCCATGGTCTACGAATCACTGAAAAATTAAAGGAGAAGGTGAGTCACCAAGACTCAATGTGTAACCCTTCCCGATTTAATGTAATAACATACACAAATTATAACCAATTAACATGCATAAGTTTAAATGCACCCAACCTAACCATCCATACGCCTTTTTCTACCCCTTGTGGTACCAAACCCTTTGGTGGTGCCAAACCACCCAGTGACGTATAGTCACAAATGTGATACCAAATCACTTTGGAGATACCAAATCTCACGGTGTCCAAGAAGACACAATTGTGTTAAAAAACTTTGGTGACCGAAGTCACAAATAGATGATGGGGCCAACCCATCGTGTGATACCAAATCACCGCGGACAATCCCATATCTCAAAGTGGGGCCAACCCACGGTGGTATCTACCACAGGGACAAGTCGCTATGAGGTGCCAAACCTCTGGAGGTACCAAACCTCTGGTGACCGTAGTCACGATGTGTTACCAAAACACTGGTGTCCGTCGACACGAATATCAACGCCCCTCCTCTCATCAACCCATAACAATCATTTTTATGCATGTACCACAAATCATGTTGATAGATTTATTTAACAACATCCAATCGATTTATCATAAGCCATATATCAAATAATACACATACCAAATGTGTCATGCTTCCCAAAAGCATCAAATAATAATCACATAGTAATAGGAACTTACCCAAATCCTTGTTAATACCATGAAGGTATTTCATCCATGTCTACACAAAACGTTTAGGCATAAAATAACACTTAGCATATTAAAAGTTATAAGATGTGTATGTATACACACACGGCACCAAAAAGAGTTCTAAATCCCGAATAGACAAATCGGCCACACAAGTATTCTTGCCCCTATATTCGGCCAAAAATGAATATTAGAACCATGGCCTATTCGGCCAAACCAAAATAATTGAGAAAGGTTCCTTGTGAACCTAAAATCTTACCCAAAGCCTTGAACACTTATCCAACACACTCCTAAAAGAATCGGCCTCACTTCCTACAATCAACCATCATCAATAAGGTTTATTAGCCTTGGCTTAAAAGAAACTTAAAATAATAATCCTTGAAATAAACCTTACCACCTTACCAAAACCAATTTCTAGAGAAGTCCCGATGATAACTATCTTACCTTCAATATTCGGCCAAAGATAAATCTAAAGAAAGTAGAAGATTCGGCTATATGGTTATGGAAAATGAAGAATATGTGAAAGAAAAGAGAATTGAAATGAGAGAGAATTCGGTTTAATCAACAAAAGAAAAGAGAGAGCAACAAGAAGAGAATGGTTCGCCCAAAAGAAAGAGAAAGAGAAAGTGGTTGAGCAATATTGAAAGAAAGAAAAAGAGAGAAAAGGGAGTAAGAGTTTCGGCCAACACCTAGTTATCAAAGAAGAAAAAGATGCACAAAAGTTCCCATGTTGTTTCGGTTTCAAAAAGGACAAATGAAAGAAAAGAAATGGTATTTGGTTCACATGAAATGAGGCTAAAAACCAAAAGAGAGAAATATTTGCACCAAAATGCACATGACACTTTCGGCCAAAGAGAGGAATTTTGGAGAGAAAGAAAAACAAAGCAAAAAGATGTTCAAATGACAAAAATTGGCCAACTATTCCTTCCCCCAAGCTACCTATCAAAATTCGGCCACCCCCTAGCCATACATGCCGTCCACATTCATCCACTAAAGGCTTAGGAAACTTTCCAAAACATCCTCCACCCTTCATGCCTTTTGTCCCCTCATCATACCATAACTTCAAGATTCTTATCCCTACTATCAAGTTTTCCTTAATCATATATTCAACTTACCAAAAGAAATAGTCCAACCTATCATAAATAAGTTTGACCGTCCATCAAAGCAAAGATATAAAAATAAACCTTCAAATTGCTAAACATGCTACTCGAACCTCTAACCTCAAGCCAAACTCCATGCGCCAATACCAACTTGCCATGCACTCATCTTGTGTCACTTATTGCTACTTAAATTAACTTAAGTGCTAAGCTCATTTAATCCTCTTCTTTAAATAAGCCTTACTAAGAATTATTCTACTAAACCGAGCTTACTCAAGACCCCTAATTAAGCCTTATATCATCACGAATAATATTACAGAAATTCAAATACAAGAAAAAATAATTCAATCACAAATAACCCCTATTTTGGGATGTTACAATTCTTCCTATAACTTAACTTGAACTCGGAACTTCCTAGAAACCTCGTAACTTTCTAAAATCACCTTCCTAAAAAGTCCAACTTGAAATAATGCCGTTCTCTTATTCTCAAAAATTTTTAAAACGCTTCTACACTCAAGGCCCAATGGGCCCAATAGGTCCAATTCTACTAGGCCCAATTTTGGGATGTTACAGATACACTCTCCATATAAACTCAAACCAAGACCAAAATAAACTTAAGCCATAATTAAACCAAAACCAAACTCGAGCATGGAAATTAAGTCATATTTAAACATACTTAATCACAAACATTAACAAAACATACCAAGCACACTTCATTTATATGCCATGACCGAATGTACTCATACTTAAACATCATATTCCACATTTAAATATGCCATGGCCGAATTACTAAAACCAAACACATCAAGCATAAAACTAAGAATACATAAAAACCAACTTAAACATATAATCAAGCCATTTTCGCATGGCTTTATATACATGATCCAAAACTAACCAAAAACGTAAACATGCCTATACATGCCATAAGATCGAATTTATACTTTAACAAAATACCAAAAGATGTCGATAGTGTGACAGACTTTGCCGACGATCCCCAGGCTCGTAACGTGACTCCAAAAACTATAAAATAGAGGTAAACATAACACACAAACAGTAAGCTATTTAAGCTTAGAAAGTCTTAAGCAAAAACATATATAACAACAATTACATATTATCATTTTGTTAACAAGGCCGAATATACATAATATCAAATACGAGTTATCATCTACTACCAAATAACATTTGAACCTCACGTACATATACCATATGGTCGAACATAATCAATCATATACAAATATATAATTTCACTTTCATTATTACAAATACATTAATAGGCCGAATCATGTATATGTTCAAATAGGTTAGCACATAATTCATATTTACTTAACCATTTATCATTTCAAATAAGCAACTTACCTTGTTTCCATATAAACAAATAACTAACACATACCTGAACCTGTAATTCAATTTCACATTTGATCTTTACATCACATTGCCCGTTCAACCGTTCGGAATTAAAAAGGATATGCGGATAGTCGAAAGCTCGTACAATGCCAACGTCCCAGACGTGGTCTTACATGTAATCACATATCGATGCCACTGTCCCAGATAGGGTCTTACACGTAAACACAAGTCGATGCCAACTTTCCAGACGTGGTCTTACACGATAACACATATCAAAAATCCTATGTCATGACATATGTATCCTATCTATTCCTAGGGTTCGTACGGGGCTTTAGGACATTGAATCTCGATCGGATCGAACTCGAAATATAGCTCCTTTGCTCAATACACATTCGGCCATTCACAAAAATTCCATTCATCATGTAACATATATATATTATCAAATTTAACGACATTTATATGCTTATAGGCTTACCTCGATATCGACGGACGAAATCGACTACTCGACTACTTTCGACTTCCCCCGATCTAATTCCGTTTTCTTCTGTTCTTGATCTAAATATATTCAAATTTAACTAATTTAAACACACATTCATTCTATTTAATCCAAAAATACATAAATGGGAAAATTACCATTTTGCCCCTGACATTTCACACTTTTGCAATTTAGTCCCTATTGCATAAAATACAAAATACACAAAATTTACATATATCATGCTAGGGCCGAATATTCATTAGCTCCATACAAGTCCATATATTTCATTTTTTTCACATTTTAGTCCCTCAAAATATTATTTTCACAATTTAGCCATAATTGCTCAATTTCATCAAAAATCCAAAGACAAAACATGTTAATCTTTCACATATCTTTAATATTTCATCATCAAACAACAAAAATCATAAGCTATCATCAATGGCAAAACACAAAATCATCATCAATTTCAAAAATTCAAGCATGGGTCTTGTAGTACTCGAAGCAACGATCTCAAAAACGTAAAAATTATCAAAAATCGAAACCGAAACATACCTCAATTTGCTTGAGCAAGGGCCGAATACCTAGCTTGTTTCTTAATTCTTTTTCTTTTCTTTGTTTCGGTCAAATAAAATATGAGTATGGCTTTCTTTTACTTATGTTTGTCTTATTATATTAACTTATAATATATTATTTATTATTTTATATTTTATATTTAATATAAAAACTATATAATATAACCTTAGTGCCGTCCAATCATCAATTAAATGGAAAAATTACAACATAAAACCTTCATATTAAAAGAACATCCACTATTCGACCCTTCTAAAAATAACCACTAAATTTTCATTTTACGCGATTTAATCCTTTTATTTAATCGGACACTCAAACGATGAAATTAAAACACGAAAATTTCACACAATCAAATTCACACATAATAAACACAGAAAATAATTTTAAAATATTTTTCGGACTCGAATTTGTGGTCCCGAAACCACTATTCCGATTAGGGTCAAAATCGGGCTGTTACAACTCTCCCCCCCTTAGGGATTTTCGTCCCCGAAAATCTTACCGATGAATAGGTTCGGATAACGCTCTCTCATTGCATCCTCTGGCTCCCATGTTGCTTCCTGAACTCCGTTTTTATGCCACAGTACTTTAACTAATGGAATTTTCTTATTTCGCAATTCTTTAACTTCACAAGCCATAATACGAATCGGTTCTTCTTCATATGTCATATCGGACTTAATCTCAACCTCTGTCGGACTAATCACATGTGAGGGATCGGATCGGTATCTACGGAGCATCGAAACATGGAATACATTGTGAATCTTTTCTAGTCCAGGTGGCAACAGCAGTCTATAAGCAACCGGCCTGATACGCTCTGTAATCTCATACGGTCCAATGAATCTCGGACTCAATTTTCCTTTACGACCAAATCTGAGTATTTTCTTCCACGGTGAAACTTTCAAAAACACTTTATCTCCGATCTGAAACTCTATATCTTTTCGTTTCAAGTCTGCATATGATTTCTGACAATCTGATCGGTGTATCACAGTCTTAAAATTTTTAATGAGAATAATCGAGCCTAAAAACTAACTATGACAACGATTGAGGCAAGTGTACCTATCGAACAAGAGTATAGCTTAGTGGCAAGACCGGATTGTCGAACCCAAAGGAACCGAAAGTACTAATACTAACTTTTTATTATTATTTAGCCTTAAAATTGAAATGAATCCGTTTAATCTAGAAAATTAACTAACTACTAAGCTAAAGACGATGAGACAAAAAGAATGAAATTAGGGAAATACTTGTGGGAAAAAAACCAATTGATTAAAACAATACCCAAGGAAGAATCCACCTAGACTTCACTTATTATCTAACTCTGAACCAGACGATTTATTCATTTGACTTTATCCGTAAGATTCCCTAATGTATATTAACCCCTCTCTCGAGGCGACTAACGTCTAACCCTAGGTTGATTAATTGAAATCTCTTTCTAATTAAAACCCCTAGAATCGCATTAACTTGATCTATGGACTCCCATATTAGGTTTCACCCTAATTCGGCAAAATCTCGTCACCCTATCTCTAGGCGTGCGATCAACTCTGCTTAATTATGCTAGATCTACTCTTAGGCAGGGACTTTTGCTCCTCCACCTAAGCACATCAAACTTGAATTAACATCCCAAAAATATCAACACAAGAAATAAGAACACATAATTAAGAGCAAATCAAATATTTATCATATAGTTCAGCAAACGATAACAAGATTCATCTTAGGTTTCATCCCCCTCAGGTATTTGAGGGTTTAGTTCATAATGATAATAGAATACATCTCAAAAGAAAAGATAAAACAAAACACAAGAAAAACTCTAAAACCCCCTGAAGGAATTGAAGAGAGATCCTCCATCTTGAGTATAACTCCGACTTCTTGAGATGAATCAACTGGCTTTCTTCAAGTAATTTCCACAATTCTGATCTTTCTGGCTCGGCTCATTGGCCTAGCTGGACGCCCCCTGAAAGTTGGCCTCTAGGGTGTTTATATAGGCTTTTGGAATGTGTTTCTTTACCCCTAAGTATCCAAATCCGAGTGAAATTCCTCTTCTCCACGGCAGGGACACGCCCTTGGCACACGCCCGTGTGAATCGTGGCCAGGCCGTGTTCAGGTCTGATTAGGGAGGCACGGCCGTGTTACTTGGGTCCATGCCGTGTCGATTTTGTGGTTTGGCCCATTTGGTCCATTTTATGCCCGTTTCTTATTCTTTTCATCCTCCGGTGCTTTCCTGAGTATAAAACATGAAAACAAAGGATTAAGAGCACCAAATTACACAATTCAAGGCTTAAATCACCTACAAGTATGCTAAATGTGGGTTTAAAATATGTTACTATTTTGGTTTATCAAATACCCCCACACTTAAGCTTTTGCTTGTCCTCAAGCAAAATTCTCAACTCATGATTAAAACGAACTTCCTCGATTCATAATATTTATCAATAGTGTTTCATCATAATTCAAAGATAATTTATACATGGATGATTCAACTCAAAGAGTCCTAAAGATTCAAACAATCCAAGCCATACATTTTGTAGCATGAAAACATAGGTGTTTCCCTTCATCTAAATAATTACCTCTGATTTAAAATTGACAAGGATTGACATCCTCACTAAAGATTCACTCAAATCACTCGAGGTGTTTAAGGTTCAAAAATTAAGCACTCATAAGTCGAACATGAAAAGTTAATCCCATAGGCTTTCATGAGAATCAAATATCCACCACTATAATATGAGATAATACACAAATAAAAAGGTCTTTAACAGGGTTGTAATGGGGCTTGGTTTAAGGTGTGGATATAGGTTGAATTAGAAGGTTAGAATCGAGATTGACCTGACAAATTACCTAACCAGAAACAATGAACTGATAATAAACAATTACATCAATTGAGAACTTGTAATAATAATACTATTACTAATACGAGCTTCTTTTTCAACCATTGGGATTTAAACGTATAAGCTCACTTAATCACAGAACTAATAATGAATATACTTCGATTTATTTTTTTTTCTTTTTTTTTTAGGAACAAATCAGATATATATTATAATTAATGAATTTACTATCGAAATCAATAGGCAATCGATCAAATCAAATCTCGATATAAGGGTAGTGAAAAGGAATGGTGATAACAAGAACAAAGGGTTTTGGGATAATATTAGTGGGTGAGTCAATAAAAAGGGTTGTTAGGATCAACGGGGTTCCCTAGGGGTTAATAAAATGGGTAGGCTTTTTAGTGGAGTGAGTGGGTTAAAACCTAGGTGCCTTTATCATCTTAGTATATCAAATCAAAGGTGTGGTCTCGACATGTATAATCGAGGCAAGTTCTAGAATAACAGATCAATGTTGACACACTCATAATCAATAAAGTGAGCAAGAAAAAGAACATATGCTCTATAAGGCTCAACATCTCACAAAAATTATAGCTTTTTGATGTCAACCTAGCAAATTTCAAACTTCAAAGTAATATTCAAATTCAGGTAGACAACCTAAAAAAAAATTAATTTTGAAAAATAGACTTATCCTGCTTGATTCTCTAGTATCTTAAAGTTTAAATTATCAATGCACAATTATCAATGACTTAATCTAAAATATATCAATAAAAATCATAAATCACATGGAATTTCATTCTAATTATAATATGAGAAACTTACTTAAGAAACAAGACATAATTCAAGATTTGAGAATAATGCAAAAAGTTTGGCACCTAATTTCAGGAATTTGAGAATAATGAAAAAAGTTAGGCACCTTTTTAATTTCACCCCCCACACTTAAGATGTACATTGCCCTCAATGTACAAAGATATATATATAAACAATTAAGTAGAAAATCAAAAGATATGGAGAGAAGTGAAACTCCCTGAATTTTTTTTTTGGTGGATTCCTTGAGTTGGAGGTGTGGAGACTTGATTTGGAGGTGAAAGATAAGTTGGAGGAGGCGTCTCTGGCGGTGGTATGGTAGCCGCCTACAATTTCTGCGCTAGATGAAGAAATTAGGAAGCTCGTGAAGAATTACCAGGAGATAATAAGAATAATTTGACTTATACTAATTATATATTTAAAGAAAAGCATGATAAGGTGAAGGAAAATAAAAAATGAAATAAAATTAAAAGAAAAGATTAATGGACCGAAGGGTCCTTATTGTTGGATGGTTTGCGAGGGGGTGTGATTTCTAAGGTCGCGGTGGTGTTGGCAGTGGTCGTGGTGGGGTGATTCCCTAACAGCCTTTAGAACCTAAAACCAAGAAACTAAGATAAAATAAACTAAATTAAACATAAGAGAAATAAAGAAAAGGAAAATAAAGGAGAATAGAAAGGAAAAAGAAAAATAGAATGGTCTCAAAGACCCTTGGCTTGTCGAATAATTGAAGCGGCCGGCATGAACTTATATAGATCGATCTCCCACAGGGAGACTGTGCTTGGATCCTTCCGTTTCTTCGACATAGATGTGGTGTAGCTCAAGGGCTTTGTAGATGGAGGAATAGAGGAAAGAATGGAGGGGTTGGGAGGGGAGGGTGAATGTGAGTAGGGAAAAATGGATGAGGAGTGGGTGAGAAAAGGGAGCAAGGGGTGTTTTAAATAGAATTTTCAAAACTGGTACATCCCCACGGCCGTGTGCCATGGGCGTGTCGGGTCACACGACCGTATTGCACGGCCATGTTGTGTTTCGTTCGTTTGTCCCACGCCCGTTTTGTGGTCACCACGCCCATGTAGGATCAAACAGTGTCGACCACGGCCGCATCGTACGGCCGTGGCTAGTTAGTTGGAGCCCGTGTCTTCTTCCTCGATTGTCGCCACGCGACCATATCACATGGCCGTGGCAATTTATAGTCATCGTGATCGGGAATCTTTCGTCATTGGCTCGTACTACCCGCTATGTCGATCTGACAGAAGTCCGTAGTATCCACACGGCCACGGCCACGGTCGTGTGTAAGGCCGTGTGGTCTGGAAATCTGCGCTTTGGTTAGTTTAAATTAAATGCTGAAAAGGAAAAATAAAAGTAAAAATGTAAAAATTAATGGAGTTAGTACTCGGGTTGCCTCCCGGGAAGCACTCGTTTATAGTCTTAAGCTAGACTTACCTCTCATTCGTATAATTAGGGTGGTTTGAAAAGTTGAACATCTTTCCTCATGCTATCTGTCCTATTATCCATGTATAATTCAAGTCGAGTAGCGTTTATTTTGAAAGTGCCAAATATAGGATTACTTATCTCGATTGTTCTGTATGGGAAAACCTTGATTACCTTAAAAGGGATTTCTTTGTTTGTATTAGGGTCAGGAGGAGATATTCGAGGGTCTATTTTATCTAACAATACCTTGTCTCCTATTTTAAAGTGATTTGTCGTTCCTACGAGCTTGTCTGGTGGTTCCCTCGGTTTCTCTTCGTGTATCCCTAGTGTTTCCTTGAAATGTGTCTTCCACTCATCTAGTTCATCAACTTGATACCTTCGATCCTCATGAGTTGTTTCTTTGTTGGCATTGGGTCTAGGATCGGGTTTAGTTGTGTTCTTTTGTGGTGCTTCCTGTAAAGAAGGGTTAACCGAATGGTTATCAATAGAATTTACTTTCTCACCTTGTTTGCTCGATGTTCTAACCGAATCGAGAGCTCAAGAGTATTTTTTCGTCACCTACACACAGTATGAGTTCACTGTGTCGACATCAATTTTAGTCTGCCCGGTTGCTAAAAGGGCCTTCCTAGAATTAATGGGATACTATTGTCCTCATCCATGTCTAAAACAACAAAGTCTACTGGGAATACGAATTTATCAATCTTTACTAGCACATCTTCGATTATACCCCTAGGAATTCTAACAGTTTTATCACTAATTGAATGCTCATCCTAGTTTGTTTGGGTTTCCCTAGACCAAGTTGTTTAAACATTTTATAAGGCATGACATTTATGCTTGCCCCTAAATCGCCTAACGATTATCAATAGATAAACTACCAATTAAGCATGGAATTGTAAAACTCCTGGATCTTTTAATTTTTGTGGTAATTTATTTTGGAGAATTGCTGAGCACTTTGCGTTGAGTTCCACATGTGATTCCTTGTCTAGCTTTCGCTTGTTTGTCAAAGGCTTTTTTAAGAATTTCCTTGAATTTGGCATCTGCGAAAGAGCTTGAAGTAATGGTAAGTTAATATGTAATTTCTTTAAAAGTTTAAGAAACTTATCGAACTGTTCCCCCGTGTCGTCTTTCTTTATTACCTCGGGGTATTGTATACGAGGTTGGTACTCTTTAATTACCGGTTTTGGCTTTTTACTTCCTTCCTCAACCCTACCTTCTTCTACCACATTCTCTTGCCTTAAATGAGTCTCATCTAACCCTACATTATCATGAGTTGATATGGCTTGAATCTTCTCCCTTGGGTTAGTTTCAGTGTTGCTTGGCAATCTACCTTGTGGTCGTTTCATCAAGATCTTGGTGATTTGCCCAATTTGATCTTTGAGCTCTTGTGTCGATGCTTCTTGTTTTTCAAGTTTTGTTTCTATACTTTGGAAATGTGTTTCTGTTACTGCTATATATTTTGTCAGCATCTCCTCAAGGTTCGGATTCTTTTCCTGTGGGTACTTCTGCTGTTGGAAATTTAGAGGGTGTTGTTGTCTTTGATTTCCTTGACCACCCCATGAAAAATTGGGGTGGTTCTTCCAACCTGGATTGTAAGTATTGCTATAAGGGTTATTTTGATATCTGAAATTATTACTTACATAGTTCATTTGTTGACCTTCTATGCCATGTCCGTAGGGTGGGTACTCAGGATTCGCCACACCTCCACTTGTTTCGCACTGCATAACGGGTTGTACCTGCAAGGAATTACACAAACCATCAAATTTTTTAGTTAACACATCTACCTGATTCGATAGCATGGTTACTGCGTCGAGGTTGAAAACACTGGTAGCTTTCGTGGGCTTTGTCCTCGTGACTTGCCACTGATAGTTATTTAGGGACATCTCCTCTATAAATTCGTAAGCTACTTCAGGTGTTTTATTATTCAGAGTTCCACCGGCTGCTGAATCGATCAACTGCCTAGTTGAGGGGTTGACACCGTTGTAAAAAGTTTGGACCGATAGCCACAAGGGTAATCCATGGTGTGGGCACCTTCTCAATAGATCTTTGTATCTCTCCCATGCATCGTAAAGTGTTTCTAAATCCATCTGCACAAAAGAAGAGATATCATTCCTTAATTTGGCCATTTTGGCCGGTGGAAAATATTTTAATAAAAATTTTTGGTCATTTGTTCCCATGTAGTAATTGATCCTCGGGAAGAGAATGCAACCTTTGTTTAGCTTTATTCCTCAAAGAAAAGGAAATAATCAGAAGTCGGATGGCATCATCGAAACGCCATTAATTTTAAAAGTGTCATGAAATTCGAGAAAATTCACTAAGTGTGTGTTAGGATCCTCATCCCGAAAACCATCAAAGCTGAAGCAGCTGTTGTATCATCTGTATAGTGTTAGGTTTCAATTCAAAATTATTTGCAGCAATAGTAGGTCTAAATTAGGCTTAGCATAATCATACATAGTTCGAGGAGCTTTGATTTTTGGCCATCTCTGGAGGTAGCAGATTATTTTCAGACCATCTCTTCGGTGGTATTGAAGATGTTTTCTTGCTCTTCTTCTATGTATTGTAAACTTCGCCTAATTTCTCTCTGTTTTTTATGAAAGCGGTTGCTTGATCTCACTATCGTAAATTAAAGGTCCTGTCGGGTTCCTTCTAGTCATAAACTAGAGGTACCTACAAGGAGCAAAGACTAAAATTTAGAAAGATAAAAATAATAGAAAACAAAATAAGAGTAAAATTGCAGAAAATAAAAATGGCTAAAGTAATAAAAATTGAGTGTTCTTAATATTTGGTTCCTGCAAGAACATGGCGCCAAAAACTTGATCGGTGTATCACAGTCTTAAAATTTATAATGAGAATGATCGAGCCTAAAAACTAACTATGACAACGATTGAGGCATGTGTACCTATCGAACAGTAGTATAGCTTAGTGCCAAGACCGGATTGTCGAATCCAAAAGAACCGAAAGTACTAATACTAACTTTCTTTTTATTATTTAGCCTTAAAATTGAAGTGAATCGGTTTAATCTAGAAAATTAACTAACTACTAAGCTAAAGACGATGAGACAAAAAGAATGAAATTAGGGAAATACTTGTGGGAAAAACCAATTGAATAAAACAATACCCAAGGAAGAATCCACCTAGATTTCACTTGTTATCTAACTCTGAACCAGACGATTTATTCATTTGACTTGATCCGTAAGATTCCCTAATGTATATTAACCCCTCTCTCGAGGCGACTAATGTCTAACCCTAGGTTGATTAATTGAAATCTCTTTCTAATTAAAACCCCTAGAATCGCATTAACTCAATCTATGGACTCCCATATTAGGTTTCACCCTAATCCGGAAAAATCTCGTCACCCTATCTCTAGGCGTGCAATCAACTCCGCTTAATTATGCTAGATCTACTCTTAGGCAGGGAATTTTGCTCCTCCACCTAAGCACATCAAACTTGAATTAATATCCCGAAAATATCAACACAAGAATTAAGAACACATAATTAAGAGCAAATCAAATATTTATCATATAGTTCAGCAAACGATAACAAGATTCATCTTAGGTTTCATGCCCCTCAGGTATTTGAGGGTTTAGTTCATAATGATAATAGAATACATCTCAAAAGAAAAGATAAAACAAAACACAAGAAAAACTCTAAAACCCCCTGAAGGAATTGAAGAGAGATCCTCCGTCTTGAGTATAACTTTGGCTTCTTGAGATGAATAAACTGGCTTTCTTCAAGTAATTTCCACAATTCTGATCTTTCTGGCTCGGCTCCTTGGCCTAGCTGGATGCCCCCCTGAAACTTGGACTCTATGGTGTTCATATAGGCTTTTGGAATGTGTTTCTTTACCCCTAAGTATCCAAATCCGAGTGAAATTCCTCTTCTCCACGGCAAGGACATGCCCTTGGCACACGCCCGTGTGAATCATGGCCAGGCCGTGTTCAGGTCTGATTAGGGAGGCACGGCCGTGTTGCTTGGGTCCAGGCCGTGTCGATTTCGTTATTTGGCCCATTTGGTCCGTTTTAAGCCCGTTTCTTATTCTTTTCATCCTCTGGTGCTTTCCTGAGTATAAAACATGAAAACAAAGGATTAAGAGCACCAAATTACACAATTCAAGGCTTAAATCACCCAAAAGCATGCTAAATGTGGGTTTAAAATATGTTACTATTTCGGTTTATCACGATCCAATGCTGTTTTCAGACTATCGCGAATCACTTTCACTTTCTGTTCAGTCTCTTTGATCAAATCGACCCCGTGTATCTTATTTTCACTGAGCTCAGTCCAATACAATGGTGTACGACATTTATGACCGTACAAAGCCTCGTAAGGTGCCATTTTGATACTAGATTGAAAGCTATTATTATAAGCAAATTCAATTAAAGGTAAGTATCGTTCCCACGTACCTTCAAACTCGAGAATGCAACATCTCAACATATCCTCAAGTATCTGAATGATTCGTTCAGACAGACCATCTGTTTGCGGATGGAAATCTGTGCTAAAGTGTAGTGTCGTACCTAAAGTATCTTGCAATTTCTTCCAAAATCGCAATGTGAACCTCGTATCTCGATCCAAAACAATAGAAATGTAACATCCCGATTTAGGGGCTAGTCGGAATAGTGATCTTGGAATCACTAATTTGAGGTTAGAGAAAATTATTTGCATGATATGTTATGTGTTATAACATGTTTATAAGGATGTATGGAAATTTTGGTGCTTTAATTTTAGCGGTTGAGGGCTTAATTGCGAAAAAGGACTAAATCGTATAAAGTGCAAAAGTTCCATTCTATAGGCTAAAGGTACCAAATAGCCATGAAATATCAATTGAAGGTATTTAAAGGACAATTAGACCATCTAAGATATGTTGACCGACCATGTAGACAAGGGGGACAAAAGCTCTTAATTTTTGGTCAAAGTTAGTGGGTTAAATTGATGTTTTATAATAAAATAAAGAAAGGAAAAAGATATCATCTTTCCTCTCTTCTTCTCCACCAAAATTTTCAGCAAACAAGGGGTGTTTGAAAACTCAAAATTTTAGCAAGCTTTACTCCTCACAAGTAAGTGATTTTTGATGATCTTTCTTGATAAAAATTGCATTTTTGAAGTCCCCAAAGCTTAAGCTAGCTAATGGGAGGATTAATTTGTAACATGGTTGAAAGTCTAGGGACTTACCATGAGAGAGTTTATGCTGGTTGCTGAGTTTTTATGGAAGAAAATGAATGATAGGATGATGAGAAACAACTTTTGTGAAAGGTGTTGTCATGAAAACACCTAATTGGGACTAAAATGCAAAAGTTGTAATTTGTTCATTAAGGCATGAAATAGATGAAATTTTGGATACTTGTAAGAGGATTAAATGTTTAGCTAGGCTTGTTTAACAAGAAAATATGATAAAAATTCATTTACGAGCCTAGGGGCAAAATCGTAATTTTGCCAAAGTGTAGGGGCAAAATAGTCATTTTTGCCTAAAGTGTATATTATGGTGTAATATGATTTATAAATGATTAAATCAGTAAATTTCATTATTCTAGATCAAAGAAAATGAGTTTCGGACCTAGAACGGATGAAAAGAGAAATGTGGGCAAAAATGTCCCTTTTGGCCCTTTCGACATCGAGGTAAGTTCATGTGCAAATGTTGCAATTACGTATGAGTTAATTTAATGTTCCAATGTTGTATGGAATGTATATTTACTCTATTAATGTATGAAATATCTTTGATGAGAGGTCAAAAGAATTGAATCTAAGAGTAATGGGAAATGTATGTAGAATGAGATGATGATAGTTAAGGCCTCGTGTAAGACCATATTGGAATATGGGCTCGATGTAAGAATTCGTATAAGACCATGTCAGGGACATGGTATCGACATGTTAATACAAGTAAGACCCTATTGGGGTATAAATTCTATGTGACATTATGAGTATGAGACTCAAGAGAGTTATTTAATAACTTGAGTGATTCAACGTATATGTTGAAAGAAAGAAAGTATGTTGTTGTACCACGAAAAGCACAAGTGTGTGTTAGAATTGAATTGATATGGATTCAGTATATGATGAACCCTTAGTGGGGTATGTGTATTCAATACACCTTAGTTGCATGAGATAGATTTATTAATGTATTGTGTGAATGCAAATGAGTATCATAGAAAGTTAAGTAAGAATAGAAGTATGTGAGGATGTTCTCGGATGAACATTTGAAATAGAGATATACATGTGGATTGTTATCCATGAATGTAAAATAACGGTGAGCTAAGTGCGAAATCACCATATGTATAAATGATTGGTGGGCTGTGTGCGATACCACCCTATTAGAGATTCAATGGTGGGCTAAGTGCGAAACCACTGAGAGATTAATAGTATGAGTATCTTATTGAAAATGCTTGACGAGTTGTTTTATATGATCATGTGGTGATCAGTGCAGGAATATGTACTAATTAAATGAGCAATTGACTTGTGGCAAGGTAAGAATGTGGTAAGAGATAGAATGAGTAAGCTTCACGAATGGTTGAGTAAGTTACCGTGAGTTAATGAGAAAACTTGGTATAATACTTTGTGGTTATGTATATTCAATGAATGTCAATATTTGTCAGATTATGCATATGAACTTACTAAGCATTATTGCTTACTCCCTTACTTTTCTCATCTCTTATAGGTTATTTTAATTAGCTCGGGTTGGAGGTCGCCGGAGATGTTTTCACACTATCGAGCAGACCCTTGGTATGAGGTATCAAATCCTTATGAGTCATGGCATGTATATGGATTCTTTTAAAGTTGATTAAGTTCTAACCAATGTAGCCAAATTGTATTGGCCTAAGAGAATCTAGAGTTGGTTTTGTATGACCATAGATGATGGCTTAAGTTGGTTGTATTTGTATTGGGAGTAGTTCTCCCTAGTGTATGGGATAAAGACTTTATCTCTTTAATGATTAAATGTGTTAATTCATGTGTTTTAATTGATGATTTGAGAATGTTTTGAAGTAGTATATGAATGTATGCAAACGGGAGTGGTAAAAGGCTTGGTAAGATAACCTCTAAGCCCCCACACGGATAGACACACAGGCGTGTGTCTAGGCCGTGTGTCTCCTGCACCTTAGTATCTTAAGTTAGATTAGACCACGGGTTGGTCACACGACCGTTTTTTCAGGCCGTGTGATACACACGGTTGGCACATGGGCATGTGCCAAGGCCGTGTGAAGTCTGCACTTGACACTTAGAAATTCAATTGTCATACGGCTGACGCACAGGGGCGTGTGTACAAACCGTGTGGATAAGTCAGAATGCCAAGGTTTGGCACACGGGCCAGGGCCACGGGCGTGTCCAGGCCGTGTGGATTTTGCCAGTATCCTCCACGGGTGAAAGACACGGTCATGTTTTAGGGGTGCACGGGCGTGTCCCAGGTCACACGGACGTGTGACCCCTGTTTCGAGAGAAAGTTTCCAGATGAGTTCCAAAAGTTTCGGGATGTAAGTCTGAGGCCTCGTAGGCCCATGAAATGTCTGATTTGACTAAGAAAGAGAAGTTTTTAATTTGGAACGAAATTTTATAGCCCGTAAGTACATGTTTAAGAAAGTTCAAGCATAGTAATGTCTCGTATTTGGTCTTAGCCTCGGACTCGGGTATGGGGTGTTACAAGAAATAGGCACTTCGTGTAATTTCACAATCTGAGAAACATATAATTCAGCCAGTTTATCAAGTGGATAATCTGTACGAACCAAAATAAAGTGAGCCGATTTAGTCAATCTATCCACAATAACCCAGATTGCATCTTTCTTGCTCGGTGTCAACGGTAAACCAGATACAAAGTCCATCGCGACTCTATCCCACTTCCACTCGGGTATCATAATCGGCTGAAGTAACCCAGAAGGTACTTGATGCTCGACTTTTACTTGTTGACAGACTAAACATTTCGAAACAAAGTCAGATATGTCTCGTTTCATACCAAGCCACCAATAAAGCTATTTCAGATCATTATACATTATCGTACTACCCGAGTGAACAGATAACCGACTGCTATGAGCTTCCTTCAAAATCATCTGAATCAACTCTGAATTTCTCGGAACACATATTCGGTTTCTGAACCTCAAACAACCATTTGTATCAACTCGAAACTCAGATTCAACATTCGATTCACACTGAGCTCGCTTTGCTAACAAATCATTATCAACTGTCTGAGCATCATTAATTTGTTGAACAAATAACGGTCTTGCTTTTAATTTGGCTATTATCGAACCATCATCAGACATAACCATATACGCATTCATTACACGCAAAGCAAATAATGATTTTCGACTTAAAGCATCCGCAACAACATTAGCTTTTTCCGAATGATAGTCAATCACAAGCTCGTAGTCTTTTAACAACTCTAACCATTGTATTTGTCTCAAATTAAGATCTTTCGAGTCATCAAATACTTGAGGCTTTTTTTTATCGAATAAACATGACATTTTTCACCGAACAAATAATGACGCCAAATCTTCAATGCAAACACAATAGCTGCCAATTCTAGATCGTGCCTCGGATAGTTCTTTTCGTGCGGCTTTAACTGTCTCGAGGCATAAGCTATGACTTTGCCTTCCTGCATCAAAACACAACCCAGACCACTCAAAGATGCATCACTATAAATGACAAATTCTTTACCCGATTCTGGCTGAACTAACACTGGAGCTTCAGTCAAAAGAGCTTTCAACTGATCGAAACTTTTTTGACACTTTTCTGACCACTCAAACTTAACATCTTTCTGTAACAACTTTATCATCAGTGTTGCAATTATAGAGAAACCTTTCACAAATCGTCTATAGTAACCAACATGTCCCAGAAAACTCCAAACTTCAGAGACATTTCTCAGAGGTTTCCAATCAAGTATAGCTGAAATTTTACTCGGATCAACCCGAATACCCGATGCTGATACAACATAACCCAGAAAACTGACTTCTCATAACCAGAACTCACATTTACTAAACTTTACATACAACTGTTTATCTCGCAAAGTCTGTAACACAAGTCTCAGGTGTTCGGCATGCTCGGTTTCGTCACGGGAGTAGATCAAGATATCATCTATGAGTACTACCACAAACCGATCCAAATACTGTTTGAAGATTCGATTCATCAAATCCATGAAAACAACAGGTGCATTCGTAAGTCCGAAAGGCATAACCAGAAACTCATAGTGTCCATACCTCGTTCGGAAAGCAGTCTTTGGCACATCAGTGTCTTTAACTCACAACTGATAGTAGCCTGATCTCATATCTATTTTTGAAAACACTGTAGCCCCTTTCAATTGATCAAACAGATCGTCAATCCAAGGTAATAGATACTTATTCTTTATAGTCACTTTATTGAGCTGTCTATAGTCGATACACATTCTCATAGTTCCGTCTTTCTTTTTCACAAATAAAACTGGTGCACCCCAGGGAGAGAAACTCGGTCGCGCAAAACCTCTATCTGTCAACTCTTGCAACTGAGCTTTCAATTCTTTTAATTCTGCAGGTGCCATTCTGTACGGAGCTATCAAAATCGGAGTCGTCCCCGGCACTAATTTAATACCAAATTCAACTTCTCGAATAGGTGGCAAACCCGGTAATTCTTCAGGAAACACATCCAGATACTCGCATACAATAGGTACTAATTCAATCTTTCTTTCGGTTACTTTACTATCAAGAACATATGCAAAGTAAGCTTCATAACCTTTTCCTACATATTTCTGAGCTAACATCAAAGATATCACTGCTGGTAAACCATTCAGATCATTAGATTCAATCCGAATAATCTCATCATTCTGACACCGTAAATCAATAGTCTTCCGTTTGCAGTTCACAATAGCATCATGCAGAGTTAACCAATCCATACCCAGAATTATATCAAACTCGTTGAATGGAAACAACATCAAATCAGCCGGAAAACATGAATCTCGAATCATCAATGGACAATCCTTGCACACTTTATCAACCAAAACACACCGGCCTAAGGGGTTCGACACCTTAATCACAAACTCAGTAGACTCTACAGGCAAAGTCTTACTGAATACTAAAGTCACACACACATAAGAATGAGTCGAACCAGGATCAATCAATGCACCAACACTAGTATCATAGAGAGTAAAAATACTAGTAATAACATCCGGTGATGAGGCCTCCTAACGTGCGCAAATAGCATAGGCTCTGGCAGGTGCGCGAGCCTCAGATCTAACAGCTGTATCTTTGGTCCCTCTCTAACTGCCACTCACATTACCCGTATTTTTGGGTGGTCTACCTCGAGCTGCAGTGTTACCCGATCTCGTATTCTGTACCCGATTTTTCTCCGCTAACTCTGGGCACTCACGAATGAAATGATCCTTCGATCCACATTTAAAACAGGCTTGATCATACAATCTGCAACTGTCGGGATGTCGTTTACCACAATGTTCACACTCGGGTTAATTTGATCTGACATTACCCACACTAGCTATTGAGGTAGCTCTCGAGCCCACAGGTGGTCTATCCCAATCACGTCTAGAATAACCCGCAGTAGTCTTTGAACGGCTAGCATCATCTTGGAACTTCTTTGATGTCGACTAGAATGACTTACTGAATGATCTCTTACGTGAATCTCTAGCTTCAAAGTCAACTTTTCTTTTCTCTTTCCCAAGCTCTTCGGCTTTGCAAGCTCGCTCAACAAGTACCACGAAATCTTTTATCTCAAGTATGGCAACTAATAGTTTAATATCTTCATTCAGCCCATCTTCAAATCTTTTACACATTATAGCTTCGGTCGAATTACACTCTCGGGCATACCGACTGAGTCTCACAATTTTCTGCTCATACTCTGTCACTGTCATCCGACCCTGTTTCAATTCAAGAAATTCTTTGCGTTTCTGGTCGATAAATCTCTGGCAGATATATTTCTTACGGAACTCAGTCTGAAAGAATTACCATATTACTCACTCTTTCGAAACCACCGATACTGGTGTAGTCCACCAGTGATATACAGTGTCCCGTAACAAAGATATGGCACATTTTAAGCACTCGTCAGGGGTGCAAGACAACTCATCAAACACTCGAATAATATTATCGAGCTAGAATTCAGCTCGCTCAGCATCATCATCATCAGTGGCTCTGAACTCTTCGGCCCCGTGTTTTCGGATTTTATCCACAAGAGGCTTGAGCAATCTCATCGGATCACTCACTTGAGGTGTAACAGGTATCGAAGATGGATTAGTCGGGGGTGGAGGTTGTTGTGCAGCCGGATTAGTCCGGATATATTGAGTAAACCAGTCGTTCAACATTTGGTAAAAGGCTTGTTTAGCCTCACCCTCTTGGTTACTCGAAGTCGATCGAGAATTAATCGGCTCTGTCCCTTGCGCGGGAGCAGGCACTATACTCTCGACATCATCAGCTACGACTCTATCGGGATCCATTACTATACGAAAACACATTTTCAGGTGTCAGAAGTCATCACACTATTGCAGTATATATAAAATATGGCATGTATAGCTAGACTCACACACGCTACGTTAGTGCTAGAATCGACTAAACCGTAGCTCTGATACCAATCAAATATAACACCTATAACCCGTATCCGTCACCGGATTAGGGTTACGAGGCTTTACCGTTCAAAACACAGTTTAGCACAATCATTTATCACCTTTCATGCTCCAAAAAATTACGATACATTTATAACATTATCAAACTTGAATATCCAAAATTCACTTATTTTAAATTCGAATACATGAATCATAATTACAATTAAAATCATACACACCTTACTAATCATGTATCACAAATAAGCACATTTCAAAGTTTCAACCAATTCAATTCGAACATATATCAAAACTCAATTGAACATATTCCACAATTACCAAATTCGAACCAAACTTGTATACAACTTAATATCCAATCATATATGCAGGCTTAACAACATTTCAATATGGCCGTACATAATATATATAAAACAAGTTATACACATACAAAACTTATAACAAATCAACTACTCCAATAATTGTATATTAAGTCTATTTTATAAAAGACATGCGCATGTACAACTTATACATCAATTGATGTAACACCCCATACCCGATTCCGAGGCTAAAATCGGATACGAGACATTAATATGCTTGAACTTCCTTAAACATGTACTTACGGGCTACAAAATTTTGTTTCGAATTAAAAACTTCTCTTTCTTAGTCAAATCATTCATATCGTGGGCCTACGAGGCCTTAAACTTGTGTCCGAAAACTTTTACAAGCCAAAAGAAACTTTTCTTTAAAACAGGGCCACACGCTCGTGTTGGTATAGGGACACGCCCGTGTGCCCTTAAGACATGCCCGTGCCTTCCACCCGTGGTCGACACCGACTAAATCCACACGGCCCTGGACACGCGTGGCCCCGGCCCGTGTGCCAAACCTGGCATTCGACTTATCCACATAGTGTCTGTACACACGCCCATGTGGCGTCACCGTGTGACAATTGAATTTCTAAGTGTCAAGTGCAGACTTCACACGGCCTTGGCACACGGCCATGTGCCGGCCGTGTGATACAAATGACCGTGTGACCAGGCTGTGGTCTAATCTGACTTAAGATACTAAGGTGCAAGAGACACACGGCCTAGACACACGTCCGTATGTCTATCCGTGTGGGCACTTAGAGGCTATCTTACTAAGCCTTTTACCACTCCCGTTTGCATACATTCATATACTACTTCAAGACATTCTCAAATCATCAATTAAAACACATGAATTAACACATTTAATCATTAAAGAGATAAAGTCTTTATCCCATACACTAGGGAAAACTACTCCCAATACAAATACAACCAACTTAGATTCTCTTAGGCCAATACAATTTGGCACATTATCAATGAATTAATCAACCTCAAGTACTAGCCCTATACATGCCATAACTTCTAAGGACTTGATACCTCATACCAAGAATCTGCTAGATAGTGTGAAAACATCTCCGGTGGTCTCCAACCCGAGCTAGTTAATATAACCTATAAGAGATGAGAAAAGTAAAGGAGTAAGCAATAATGCTTAGTAAGCTCATCTGCATAATGTGTCAAATATTGATATTCGTTGAATATACATAATTACAAAGTATCATGAAGAGTGTCTCTCATAAACTCATGGTTACTTGCTCAACTATTCTTGAAACTTACACATTCAATCTCTTACCACATTCTTACCATGTCACAAGCCAATTACTCGTTCAATTAGCATACCTTCCTGCACTAATCACCACATGATCATATAAAACAACACATCAAGCATTTTGAATAAGCCGCTCATGCTACTAATATCGCGGTGGTTTCGTACTTAGCTCACCATTGAATCTCTAATAGGGTTGTATCGCACATAGCCAACCGATAATAATATAATTGATGATATCGCACACAGCCAATCATTACCAATCAATAAGGTAATATCGCACATAGCTCACCGTTATTTTACATTCATGGATAATAATCCTCATGTATATCTCTATTTCAAATGTTCCTTCGAGAACATCCTCACATACTTCTATTCTTACTTAACTTTCTACGATACTCGTTTGCATTCACATAATGCATTAATGAATCTATCTCATACAACTAAGGTGTATTGAATACACATAACCCACTAAGGGTTCATCATACACTGAATTCATATCAATTCAATTCTAGCACACACACTTGTGCTTTTTAAAGTGGTACAACCACGTACTTTCTTTCTTTCAACATATCGTTGAATCACTCAAGTTATTAAATAATTCTCTTGAGTCTCATACTCATAATGTCACATAGAATATATACCCCAATAGGGTCTTACTTGCATTAACATATCGATGCCATGTCCCTAACATGGTCTTATACGAATTCTTACAATGAGGCCATATTCCAATATGGTCTTACACGAGACTTTAACTATCATCATATCATTCAACATACATTTCCCATTACTCTTAGATTCAATTCTTTTGACCTCTCATCAAAGATATTTCATACATTCAAAGAGTAAATATACATTCCATACAAAATTGGAACATTAAATTAACTCATACGTAATTGCAACATTCGCACATGAACTTACCTCGATGTCGAAAGGGCCGAAAGGGACCTTTTTGCCCACATTTTCACCCGTTCTAGGTCTGAAACTCATTTTATTTGATCTAGAACAATGGAATTTACTGATTTAGTCACTTATGAATCATAATGCACCATAATCTACACTTTAGGCAAAAATGACTATTTTGCCCCTACACTTTGGCAAAATTACGATTTTGCCCCTAGGCTCGTAAATAAATTTTCATCTCAATTTCTTATTAAGCAAGCCTAGCTGAACATTTAATCCTCTTACAACTATCCACAATTCCATCTATTTCATGCCTTAATGAACAAATTACAACTTTTGCATTTTAGTCCCAATTAGGTGTTTTCATGGCAACACCTTTCACAAAAGTTGTTTCTCATCATCCTATCATTCATTTTCTCCCATAAAAACTCATTAAACAACATGAAATCTAGCATGGTAAGTCCCTAGACTTTCACCCATATTGCAAACTAGTCCTCCCAATAGCTAGCTTAAGCTTTGAGGACTCCAAAAATACAAAAATCATCAAAAATAACCATCAAAGTGACTTACTTGAAGAGAAAATGAGCTGCTAAAATTTCAGGCTTTCAAAGCCCTCCCATGGTTGATATTTTCAGTTGGAGAAGAAGACTAAATAAAAAGATGATAACTTTAGCTTATATCATCTTATTTTATTCAATTTTCCAACTAATATCACCAACTTTCTATCATAATAAATGCTCTTGTCCCCTATGTATTATTATGGCCGGCCAACTAACTTAAATCAGGCCAAATTGCACAATTGGGACCTCCAATTAATAATCCATAGCTATTTGGCACCTCTAGCAAATAAAATAGAACTTTCGCACTTTATGCGATTTAGTCCTTTTTCACAATTTGGCTAGAATTCGCTAAAATTAAGGCACCAAAATTTTCATGCATCCTTATAAACATGTTATAACACATAACATAACATAAAAATAATTTTATCTAACCTCGAATTAGTGATTCCGAGACCCTTTATTCGACTAGCCCCTAAATCAATTTGTTAGAATTGAGACAAAAATTTCATTACTACTTTTTTTTTTAAATTTATGCGGTATTAATATATTAGCTTATATGAAATTCATATGTTTTACATGTTAACACAAATTAAGAACAAGCATTCAGTTATAAATAAAACCTATTTCATTCCTTTATCTATTCGGTTAAACCAATTCGTTTATATATATATTTATAAACTTATAAATGACTACAAATCCATATAGCCATGCACATATACATATCAACCATAATATAAGCGCATATATATACATGTAAAGACATATAAGAACTCAACTAAAATATCATGATCGATTACCAAAGCACACATATCCTTTATCATTAATCTAATCTAATTTCCTTATATAAATCTAAGTCCCAATATGTCTAAACAACTATAACAAATAAACCAAGTATCATGCATATCATTAATATAATTCATAAGTGAACACCGAATTTATCTCATGTATATATAACTTAATTTTTTTACCTAACTAATACATGATTTACCATAACTCAATCAACAACCATAAAATACATATGACCGAAACTCATAACAACTTCACAAAATCATATATCTTGGATACACTCTGTAACATCCTGAAAAGGGCCTATGCATTTTTGGTTTAGTTGTACGAAATGACATATCTTATGTGTTATGAATATATTTTGAACACTTTTGGAAACCTGGAAATGTTAAGTTTAAAAGAGGAAAGTGAACATTTTTAGAACCTTGGAAATGTAAGGAAATGTCTTGTAAGGAAATGTCATGGAAATGTAAGGAAATGTCATGGAAATATAAGGAAATGTCTTGGAAATGTAAGGAAATATCTTGGAAATGTAAGGAAATGTCTTGTAAGGAAATGTCATGGAAATGTAAGGAAATGTCAAGTTCTGAGCCGATCGAAAATTTTTGGAAACTTAGAAATGACCTAGAAATGACGAGTTTTAAGGTTTAAAAGGGAAATTAAGGCAAGGTGGCCTTAAAAGAAAAAGTTTGTGAAATTTGACACACAAAGCAGGCTTGGAAAAGTGGTCAGAAGATGCCACTTAGGGCCTATGGAAATGGCTCCATATGCAAGAGGAATGGGCCTAAGTTAAGTCGCATGGGAAGCAAATAAAAGAAATTTTAATTTGTTACAAGGAGCAGAGAGAGGTGGGCGGCACATGGCTATAAATTAGGAGCTTTTATTATTTTATAAATAGTGGATAAATAAAGGGATTTATTTATCATTATTTTCAAGAGATAATTGTTGGATTAAATTCTTTTAATTTGAATAAAAGATAAAGAGGAAAATAAGGGAGAAGTGATGGCCAAGTAAGGGACTTTGAGTTTAATAATTTCGGCTAAGTAAGGATAGTTTTGAATTATCTTTTATTTTAAGTGATAATTAAAGAGATAAAGCTATTAAAATAGAAGAGTGATGGCCAAGTAAGGGATTCTAAGTTAGTAATATCGGCTATAAAAGGAAAAAAGAGGCCATTCTGCATTATTTTCTATTCTTTGAAAGCCTCTGCACGAATTCTCTTCACCAAATCTTCTTCTTCTTTTATTTTTGCCAAGCCGAAATACCTTGTGTTCTAGCCGAATCCTCCATCTTTATTCTTCCTTTACTTTTCTTTCTAATCCTTCCAAAAGCCGAAAGTTGTGAGATCATCATCTAGCCATAGCCAGAATCTCACGAAGGTTGAAGTGAAGGTGCAATCGATTTCTTCAAGTAAGGTAAGATCTCATTCGGTTTCATCCTTTTTTCTTAAGATTTGCCAAAATCTAGGACTAACCCCATTAATATCTTGTTGCCAAAACTTTGAAGAGATCTTTCGAGATTTACTAAGTGTCGACTACAAGGAAGGAGAAGTTCTTTTCAGAAGGTACACCATAGGCCACGTGTTCCCTCGTTATTCGGTGAGTTTGGGATTTAAAATCCACAAGGTAAGTGTCTATAGTATTCGGCCAAGGCCATGTTTGGTAAATATATGTGTTCATTAATTATTCAAAAGCGAAAACTAACCAAGTTAATTGATTCAATGCTTGGCGAATGCAAGAAAGAGTATAGCGAGAGATTTCAAGACTTGATTCTTAAGTCAAGCGGCAACAAGGTAAGTTTAAGTATACTAATCCTACTAGGATTTGGATTTATGGCGAATGGCTTTTTATTAAAGTAGTAGGTGATTAATCAAATGTAGGGATTAAGGATCTAAGCATTAGATCAAGCTTTTGGGATTTCAAGACCCTTTCGGTAAGTATGATAAGTTGCGGATATTTGGTTAAGAATTCGTATATTGATGATTAAATCGATTGTTACGATTAAGTGTGTTGATGGAGGCGAATACCATTCAAGAAGGGAAAGGGAAGGTCCCTATCCGAAGTTTAAGAAGAGATCTGTCTCGGCGGTTAGGGATTGGCCACGGGGTGTGGACCACGTCGGAACAAGAAAGTAGGCAAATAGCCGTAGTATCTCCTAGTGATAGCGTCGATGATCGAAAGCATAGTTCTCCAAGTGATCGGTGTGTGATTAACCCACCGTTTCCGGGTATATGATATGTATGTGAAATGTGTATGTGTTATGAATGTGCTAACTAGTGCGGTGGAAATTGTGATAAGGATACCCTCAAGGGGTATGTCGATAATCCGGTAAGTACCAAACTGATGATATGTGATTATTAATATGAATATGTGATAATATGCTTGATGAACATGCTCATGCATCATTACATTGTATCATTATTTTATGTGGCATGTGCATGGGTTGGGATATGAAAGAAGGTGCGGGTGTACTTGAGTACGTGGTTTGATGTTAGCCTTGAGCTACATCGTGGATTGACGTTGGTCGAGGTCACGTTGTGGATTAATTGCGATTTAGTTCGGCGTGGCTTGATGAGTGGCTATGTGCCTCATCGTGGTTGATATCGGCTATGTGCCATATCGTGGTTGATGAGTGACTATGTGTCCCATCGTGGTTTTTGATGTTAGCTTTGAGCTACATCGTGGATTGACGTTGACTGAGGTCGCGTTGTGGATTAATTGCGATTTAGTTCGCGTGGCTTGATGAGTGGCTATGTGCCTCATCGTGGTTGATATCGGCTATGTGCCATATCGTGGTTGATGAGTGACTATGTGTCCCATCGTGGTTTTGGTGTTAGCTACGGCTACATCGTGAATTAGCGCTGACCGAGGTCGCGTTGTGGACTATTGTGCTTAATTGCGTGGACTGGCGGTGATTGCCTTTGGAGTGAAAAGGAGAGGGTGATTTGATAATCCCCCTGGTGTGTGGTAAATTTGGATAAGGGGTGTGTAGCGGATGGACCCTAGGTTTGGGTTGGGCTTCATAATTGCATGATTTCGTATGTGAACATATGTGGAAATGGGCCAAGCCCAATATGATATGTGGATTAATGTAAAAATGGGCAAAGCCCGAGTATATGAATGTGGATCGGTGTGGAAATGGGGCTAAGCCAGTATGTGGAAATTATGTGGTTAACTACCTATTAGATGAATGTGATATGAATATGGGCCAAGCCAGAATGTGTTAACATGTGAATTTGATATTTGTTATCGATATATGGGTTAATATGTGGTTAACATGTGGGTGGAATTCGGTGGATTAATTACACACTTGAGTGCGTATGACTCACCCAATTTTTATTAAACATCGCATGAGATGATTCGTAGTGATTGGACCGGGTTGGAGTGGATACGAGGTGGCCCATCGAGAAGACATCTTCTTTATTTTATTCAGATTTATTACTAAGAACTTTTGTTTAATTATTTATTGTAATAAGGCCCGATTAAAGTATTTAAGTATTTCTATTTGAGCATTTTTATTATGTTTAAGCTAGACGACCATTAAATTATTATTTGGAAGTGCTTTTAATTTGGATATTTTGTCAAGCTTATATTATTTAGAATTATTAAATGGGACATGGTTTTCAAATGACAAAATTTTTAATGTTTTCCCAAAAGTGAAATCAGTCTTCAAGCGTTTTTCATGATGGCATCTCAAATTAAATTAAGTAGCGAATGGGCGGGTTTGGGGTGTTACACACTCTCCATATAAACTCAAACCAAGACCAAAATAAACTTAAGCCATAATTAAACCAAAACCAAACTCGAGCATGGAAATTAAGTCATATTTAAACATACTTAATCACAAACATTAACAAAACATACCAAGCACACTTCATTTATATGCTATGATCGAATGTACTCATACTTAAACATCATATTCCACATTTAAATATGCCATGGCCGAATTACTAAAACCAAACACATCAAGCATAAAACTAAGAATACATAAAAACCAACTTAAACATATAATCAAGCCATCTTCGCATGGCTTTATATACATGATCCAAAACTAACCAAAAACGTAAACATGCCTATACATGCCATAAGATCGAATTTATACTTTAACAAAATACCAAAAGATGTCGATAGTGTGATAGACTTTGCCAATGATCCCCGAGCTCGTAACGTGACTCCAAAATCTATAAAATAGAGGTAAACATAACACACAAACAGTAAGCTATTTAAGCTTAGTAAGTCTTAAGCAAAAACATATATAACAACAATTACATATTATCATTTTGTTAACAAGGCCGAATATACATAATATCAAATAAAAGTTATGATCTACTACCAAATCACATTTGAACCTCACATACATATACCATATGGCCGAACATAATCAATCATATACAAATATATAATTTCACTTTCATTATTACAAATACATAAATAGCCCGAATCATGTATATGTTCAAATAGGTTACACATAATTCATATTTACATAACCATTTATCATTTCAAATAACCAACTTACCTTGTTTCCGTATAAACAAATAACTAACACATACCTGAACCTGTAATTCAATTTTACATTCTATCTTTACTTCACATTGCTCGTTGAACCGTTCGGAATTAAAAAGGATACGCGGATAGCCGGAAGCTCGTACAATGCCAACATCCCAGACGTGGTCTTACATGTAATCACGTATCGATGCCACTGTCCCAGACAGGGTCTTACACGGAAACACAAGTCGATGCCAACGTCCCAAACGTGGTCTTACACGATAACACATATCGAAAATCCTATGTCATGGCATATGTATCCTATCTATTCCTAGGGTTTGTACGAGGCTTTAGGACATTGAATCTCGATCGGATCGAACTTGAAATATAGCTCCTTTGCTCAATACACATTCGACCATTCACAAATATATTCACAAAAATTCCATTCATCATGTAACATATATATATTATCAAATTTAACAACATTTATAAGCTTATAGACTTACCTCGGATATCGACAGACGAAATAGACTACTCGACTACTTTCGACTTCCCCCGATCTAATTCCGCTTTCTTCTGTTCTTGATCTAAATATATTCAAATTTAACTAATTTAAACACACATTCATTCAATTTAATCCAAAAATACATAAATGGGCAAATTACCATTTTGCCCCTAACATTTCACACTTTTGCAATTTAGTCCCTATTGCATAAAATACAAAATACACAAAATTTACATATATCAGGCTAGGGCTGAATATTCATTAGCTCCATACAAGTCCATACATTTAATTTTTTTTAACATTTTAGTCCCTCAAAATATTATTTTCACAATTTAGCCTAATTGCTCAATTTCATCAAAAATCCAAAGACAAAACATGTTAATCTTTCACATATCTTTAATATTTCATTATCAAAAAACAAAAATCACAAGCTATCATCAATGGAAAAACACAAAATCATCATCAATTTTAAAAATTCAAGCATGGGTCTTGTAGTACTCGAAGCAACGATCTCAAAAACGTAAAAATTATCAAAAACCGAAACCGAAACATACCTCAATTTGCTTGAACAAGGGCCGAATACATAGCTTGTTTCTTAATTTGTAACATCCTAAAAATTGAGTATCGTTATGTTGCATGTTTTTGGTGCTTAGCTTGTGAATGATTCAATTTGTGTGTTTAATATAGTTTTGAGAAGGCTCGGGATTTATTCAGAATTAGAAAAAAAAATAGTAATGAGTACTTTATTGAAGTGGATCAAGTGACCTTGATGTTTAAGGAAATTTAGTGTCAAAAACTAGCATAAGATGAGCTAGTAGTAAAGTGGAGTTGGCGCCATAAGTGTTGCTTGAGGGAAGAGGTTCGAATCTTTAGGAATGCATTTTGTGACATTTATTTTTGCTCTTTCCTAGCAAGTGTCGGCCAAGCATCAAATTTGGTAAGTTGGACTTTTATTTTTATGGTTAAGGTAAGCTTAGAACTTAGGGAAAGAAATCCTAAGAGTTTGGAAGGTAGGGGGGACACAAGGCATATTTTAAGGGTTTTGTTTTGGAAACTTGGAATGGCCAACTTGTCCATGAACTTGGACGGCTTTGTGGACTAAGGGGGAGCCAAAATTTTGGTGGTAAGCTTGGATAAGGATGGTAGCCAGATAGAATCCCATTTGGTCATTTTTGCTCTCCCAAAACACCCATTTCCTCTCATCTTTTTCTCTCTTAGCCGAATGTGCCATATGCTTGGAGAAAATAACTTTGTTTTGTTTCATTTGGTCATTTCTTTTTGACCATTTGGTCATTTGCCCGACCTCTCAAGTGCTTCATTTTGTGTTTCTCTTCTAGTGCTTGAAATCATCAAACACAAAAGACCATTTCTTTTTCTTTTTATTCCCCATTGCGAATGTACATTGTTCCAAACCTTACTTTTGCTCTTTTCTCACCCTTGAAAACCGAATCATAAACATCTCATCTCTATTCTCTTTTCTTCTCCATTTTACTCATCCTTCAAACACATTTTTTCCTTCTTATTTCTTCCATGGCGAATGTTAGAGACCACCTCCATAGCCAGAAATTATTTTCCCTTACCATTAAATCATAGCCAAATATTCTTTTCCTCATAGACTTTATTCTTGATCATTTCTTGTATTCAACTTTGGACAACCGGTAAGAATCATCTTCCTTGTTTTCTTTTGCTATTTGGTCACCTTGGCCGAATATATAGGTTGGCTTAGAAGAGCCTTTAAATCGATAATCGTTCATTCTCTTAGACAATTTCCTTTCGTTTTTCTTTTAGTGATATAGTGGAGGGCCGAATCACCATCTCGTCAAAGTTATCTTGAAGTTATTCAAGTTCGGACATCTATTAAGGTAAAAGAAATAGGAACTCTTCATGGATTTCATGATCACTCTCGATTTTATCAATGATTTTCAATTGGGTTTGTTATAACCGAAAGTTTTTATATAGGGATCCTTAGGAAATCACTCAAAATTTTAAGACAAATAAGATAGGGTCGAAAAGAGTCGTGAATAGTGATCGAAAGAGGGGCAGTTTTGCTATTCCCTATAGATTCAAGCGAAAGGCTATTTCGGCAATCCGAGACTTTCCACCGGGTTGTGGACGACCCTCATCTGAAGAGAATCGATTATTCGAAGTTATTAAGTAATTGGAGCCATTAGGTGTTGGGATTTTCCATCGGGTTGTGAACCATCGTAATATCCGGGTTAGAAATTTGCTTTGTTGTTGCATGATGTTGCATGTGTCTAGTGTCTTTGCGTGGCTATTTCTATGTTTTGGGGGCTTAATTGAAGTCTAAATGTATGCTGAGTGAATGGGAAAATTTTGATTTTTGGGTGTTAAGCCGAGATTTGTTGGGGTGGGGTATAAGAGTTTTATTTGGTGTTTTGTTGAACAAGAAAGGAGCTGGTGGAGTGGCGGGATAGGCGCCACTAAGGCTTGTGTGTGTGGCGTCATTTGCGGGAGGGAGAGGTCTTGTGTTCAAGGCTGCGGAGTGGCCACCTTTTTGGCTTTCTTTTTGGCGCCTAGGAAGGGGAGAGTTTGTGGCGGTTCAAACTCTGCCTTGGACCTAGTCTATGGGTGAGATGGGCGGCAAGGAGTGAATTGTGGAAGGAGACTAATTCAAATGCTTTTGAATTGGTGGCTTGGAGTGTTTAGGGGATTGTGGCGAATTTTAGGAGAGAGTTTGGGAATGGCCGGTTTGGTGAGTGCATGAGGGGGTGTCTTAGAAATGCACTTTTCATTTAGTGCATTTTCGGTCATATTGGGTAAAGGAAGTTTTCCCTTTTTGTCAAGTAAGTCGATTTTTTCTAAAGCATTTTCTCTCATTCTCTTCACTCCATCAAGCCGAAACTCTAAGAGAGTTCTTCATACATTCTTTTGCAAAACCAGAAAGCTCAATCTCTCTTGTCTGCGAATCCATATCTCCTCTTTAGCCAAAACTTCTAATTGTTCTTATCATTTCATTAAGCGAAACCTTAACATCTTGTTCCCTTAAACCTTCGTTTTATTTTCTTTCTCTTCCCTATACCCTTAGCCGAAACTTTACCTATTTTTCATCTTCTCTCTTTGCACTCAAAGCCAGAACATAGGTGTGTTAAGCATCTTGGCGAATCCTCTTTTCTTACGCTTGAGTGTGTTGGTGAATTTCCCCTCTCTCTAGTGGTGTTCATCTTGGCGAATCCTAGAGAAGTGTTGATCTGGTTGGGGTTTATTTTTCAATCGATTGGGGCTAGGTAAGTGCTTGGCCGAATGGCCATTTCTCCTCTCTCTTGTGCTTTATCGTGTTGGGTTGGTTAGAGCCGACTTTGGGTTCGTTTGGAAGGAATTAACCTTTTGTTAATCATCGCATTATAGGGCTTTTGGATTGTGGAAGCAAGCAAGAGGAGCCGTTTTCTTACGCCAATTAATTGGTAAGGGTAAGTGATTGGTTGTTGTTAGTTTAATCGTTTGGTTTCGATTAAGTCGTAAATGATAAAAGATTAAGCGCTATTCTTTTCAAGGTGGTGGCGATCATCTTAGAAGGACCATTGTGGTTCGGGATTTGGTAGGAAACCAAATCGAGTATAGAGGTAAGGGTGATTCGACAAACCCCTTGGGTTAATTATTGTTGGCGAATGTTAGATGTCTAACTCCTATTTGGCCGATTGTAGGATCAAGGATACAAGGAGCTTTAGATCGTTTCTTTTAGTATTAAAGGTTGCGCTTTAGCGAGTGTGTAAACTAACACACTATACTTAGTGATATTGTTATTAGACTGTTTGCCTATTAAAATCATGTGATTATGATGGATTATTGGATACCCAAGCGGGGTATGTGTGCGTATCCGGGTAAGTCGAGTATTATTCTGAGATTCTTGATGATCTATATGGTATCATGACTATGTATGTATGTGATATGGGGCATGAGTCAAACATATTAACATGATATGCATAATTTGTATGATATGCATGATTACATGAGTTGGTTTGTTGATGGGTGATATGAGTGGAGAGCGGTGATGATTTGTCTTGTGAGCACGGTGTTTTAGTAACACACTTTGTGACTTTGGGTCACAGTGCTTTAGTAGCACATTTGTGTCTTTGGGACACGAGAGGTTGGGCACCTCATTGCGACTTGTCCCTGTGGTTTAACACCACAGTGGGTTGGCCCCACTTTGAGATATGGGATAAATGCGCTAGTGATTGGGTATCACCACGATGGGTTGGCCCCATCATTCGATTATTGTGACTACGGTCACGGTGCTTTGGTAGCACATTTGTGTCTTTGGGACACGGAGGTTGAGCACCTCATTGCGACTTGTCCACTGTGGTTTGACACCACAGTAGGTTGGCCCCACATGAGATATGGGATAAATGCGCTAGTGATTGGGTATCACCACGATGGGTTGGCCCCATCATTCGATTATCGTGACTACGGTCACGGTGCTTAGGTAGCACATTGTGTCTTTAGGACACGGTGTTTTGGCAACACGTTGTGACTATATGTCACAGTGGTTTAGCACCACCGGTGGTTTGGTACCACGGGGTAGAAAAAGGAGATACGGATGGTTAGGATCGGGTTGCATTAATTATGTTGCTATGTATGATGTGTGTTAGCATGTTGTTTCATCGGGAGGCGGGATTTATGCCTTTGAGTCATTCGACTCACCCTCTCCTTTGACATTTCGGGTGACTCGTGAAGCCAGCGGACATGGGCGGGGTGGACTCGGGGTGCACATGCCATGCTTTAATAAAAGTTTCGCCCGGACTATTCACTTTGGGTACTTTAGCTTATTTATTTTTATATCGAGATTAAATTTGGATTTGTAGAAGGCCTTTAAATTATGTTTTATGATGGGTATGTTTTAATTAGATTCGCAACACCTTAACAAATAACTTGGCATGAAATTTTACTAAAACTTGGAAAGACAACATTTCCAAAATTATATCATAATGTGTTTTAAACTATACCATCGGGTATCTCGCTATGTTTTGCTATACAATAAACTCAAATGATTTCCAAATCAAACTCGATTTTCTACTAAGTCTAAAATGTTTCAAAATGGCACTAAGAAACTATTGGAAGTGCTAAATGAAATCAACTCGCTTTAACTATATACTTGGATAAGTTTTCAAAATCTAATCAAACAAGCCTACTCAAATTTTCCTCAAATACACTATGTTTTCACCCCACTTCTAAGCGAAAAAAAAATCGATCACTCAAAGGCGTTTTTCCCGTAACATACAGTTCGGGCGTGGTGTCTTGTCAGAGTTTAGGGTGTTACAATTGTGGTATCGAGCCAAGTTCAAAGGCATTTGTGGGCTGAGGCCCAAAATGTTTCAAAGGTTGTTTTGTTAGTTTTATTCTCAAAGTATGGTTTGAAAGACATGGCACCGAGTCTCGGCACCGATTCGCCGAGTAAGTACCCTTACTATTGCTTGTGAATTGATTGGATGTGATATGATTTGATGAATAGCAATAGTATACTACTTAGAGATTGAAGGCGATAGGATTTTGTGAACTCGCGAGAACAAATCCTCTTAAAATATTCATAAGACTTGCTTTTAAACAAGTGGAATAAATCTTGATGCATAAAAATTCTTAATCGAATCGTAGGAAGATTAGTCATGGCGCTAGAGGTGGGCGTGGTCGTGGGCGAGGTCGTGGTAAGATGGCGGTTTACGAGCCCGTAGGATGCAGTGAAGTCGAGAAAATGAGATCTGGTTCCGCCGCCGGTGGAGGTGGTGAGTTCCAAGATCGGGCCCGGGGGCGGCAGCGATGTCACGAGCGATCTTTGCGAGTGTTGGAAAAGAGTAGGTGGTGTAGGTGGTGGTTCGGGAGTTAGGAAATCGGTTCTGGCGACTTGGGCAAATGGGGCGAATTCTTACGAGGTGTTTACGGTGTTGCTCCAGCCTTCTTTGAATATTGGTTGGAGGCAAGCGAGCGGATCATGGGCGATCGGACTTATTTCTTGAAGAGAAGGTGAAGGGCATCGTATCGCTTCTCTCGGGATGAGTCATATCGGTGGTGGCTCACGGTTCGAGAGCAGTGTGGCGTGAGAGGATCTAACATGGGATTATTTGGTTTGCATATCAAAAAGAAGTACATCGGAGCTAGTTATGTCGACTCAGTGAAAGGCTTTTACGAGGCTTGTTGGGGAGTAAATCTGTTTTTAGTCTGCAGTGAGTTCTGAAGGTGAGTAGGTATGCGAGGGCATTGTGGCCCATGAGCATGAGAGGTGCGTTCGTTTCGAGGATGGTGCGAGGCGACTTGAGGTGTGATTGCTCCTCGGCGCGGGGCCTTGAGTTCTTTGTCTTAGTTGAGAAAGCTAAGGTAGCGAGGGTGTTAAAGTCGGTGAGGCGGGGCATGGATAGAAATAGGCATAAGAGGAGCTTTGGGTCTTACGGATCGTCGGGTAATCCGCGAGAAGAGGCTAGGCCAGAGTGGGCCAAATCGACTGCTAGGGTTGTTCTTTGCTAAGCGGGGACCGCGCATGATGTGATCGGTGTGGAAAATCTCATTGGGGTGTTTCTTTGGGTGGAGAAAAGGTTGCCGAGTGTGGTTCTCTGGAGCATCGTGTGAGGATTGTCGCGTAGGTTGGCTAGGATTGATCGAGAGGCGGGGCGTGTCGATTCGAAGGTAATGGACCGCCACCGCGAGAGAAGGCGTGGTAATGGCGAGGTGGTAATGGTTACAGTGGGGCCGTGGAGCAGGCGAGAGGTGCGAGTAGTTACGATGCTAGGCGGCTGGATTAGTGTATCTTTGCGGCGAGAGAGGAGAGCGGCCTTGCCGGACGTCATCGCCGTGCGTTTTTGATTTTGGTTCTCCTTATCTTTGCTTTGATTGATGTGGGTTCAACGTACTCTTATGTTGCCCGATAGTATAGTAGAGACCATGGATTTAGACTACGAGATATCTTCTAGGCGGATAGCGTGATTAGCCCTCTAGGTCACTCTGTAGTAGTAGATAAAGCTTTGTTTAGAGAGGTACCCTAGAACTCCAAGGGTAGTGTTATTCTAGCGATCACGATGGAGTGCCGTTTGGGGAGTTCGATCGATTCTTGGGATGGATTGGTTGGTCAAGTACCGGGCGAGGTTGGATTTTGCGACCAAGCGCATGGTTCTTAAGGCGGTTGAGGTGAAGAGGTGGCTATGATAGGTAATAGGAGAGATTACTTATCTAATGTGGTATCTGCTCTGAGGCGGAGAAGATGGTCGGAAGAGTGTGAAGCATATGTAGTTCATGTGTATGCCTTGGAGGCTAAAGTGCTGTGGAGAAGGTTCGTACCGTTAAGGAGTTTCTTGATGTTTTTCTGAGGAGCTTCGGGTTTGCTTGGATCGCGAGTGGAGTTCGGAATAGATCTATTACCGGGCTGCGCCGGTGTCTATTGCTCCGTATAGGATGGCGCCAAAGGAATTGGTGGAGCTTAAGGCTCGAGATCCGGGAGTTATTGGATCGAGTTTTATTAGGCCAAGTGTTTACGTGGTAAGTGCGCCGGTACTCTTTGTTAAAAAGAAAGATGGCTCGATGCGGATGTGTATAGACTCCGCTTGATTGAATAAGTGGCGATTAAAAACAAGTATCCGTTGCCACGGATAGGCGATTTGTTTGATCAATTTGAAGAGGGGCTGCGGTATTTTGAAGATCGACTTGAGTGCAGGTATCACGATTAAGAGTTAAGGAGGTGATATCCATAAAGCAGCGTTTCGGACTCGGTATGGGCACTACGAATTTACGGTAATGCCGTTGGGTTGACCAATGCCGGCGGCGTTTATGGACATGATGAATAGGGTGTTTCAACGATTATGTCTGGATCGATTCGTCGTGGTTTTCATAGGCGACATCTTAGTGTACTCAGGGCGGAGGAAGAGCATGATAAGCATTTGCGAGTGGTGTTGCAGATTTTGAGGGAAGCGGCTCTATGCTAAGTTCGATGTAAGTGTGAGTTACGGCTTAGAGAAGTGACTTTCTTGGGTCATGTAGTGTGGTGAGGAATTCGAGTAGATCCTCGTAAGATTGAGCGATTTTGGATTGGAAGCCGCCTAAGTCGATGGGTGAGATTCGGAGTTTTACAGGTTTGGCGGATACTACAGAAGGTTTGTTGAGGTTTTCGTTGATAAGCGGCGTAGATGACCAAGTTCTTGAGGAAAGAAGTTCCGTTTGTGTGGGTGAGAAGCAAGCGGGAAAGCTTCGATAAGTTAAAGAAGATTTTGGTGAGGCTCGGTTTTAATTCAACTTTGAGGTGGTAAAAATTCCTGATCTATTGCGACGCATCACATATGGGCTTGGGTTGTGTCTTTGATGCAAGAAGGTAAGGTTGTGGCTTACGCTTCTCGGCGGTGAGGCCACATGAGGTCAATTATCCGGCCTTACGATTTGGAGCTAGCGGTGTAGTCTTCGCTTTAAAGATTTAGAGGCACTACTTATGCGGAGAGAGATCGATAGTCTACACGAGATCACAAGAGTCAGAAGTATCTTGACTCGGAAGGATTTGAATTTGAAGCGTATGAGATGGGTTGAGTTCTTTGAAAGATTACGATTATTCGATTGAGTATCATCGGGCAAGGCTAACGTGGTGGTAGGCGCGTTGAGCCGCAAGGTTGTTTCGGACTTAAGAGCATTGTTTGCCCATTTGAGTTTGTATGGCGATGGGAGTATTACAGCGAGCGCAAGTTAAGCCTTCTGAGTGGAAGCGGTCGAGCTTGATTATTGGGCGAGGTTACGAGTGCGCGGAGGTTACAAGTGCGAGATGGTGGTTTGGAGGGTTCTGACTTATGCAGTGATGGGGTTCTGTGTTTTCAAGGTAAGGCTTGTATGCCTAAAGATGTTGGTGAGGCAAAAAGATTCTTGAGGCCACATATGATCCTCATGCTATGCATCACTGGGGTAGCAAGATGTATAGGGATCTTAGAGAGAAGCGATTTTGGTGGCTTTGGCTTGAAGAAGGAGGTGGCGAGTTTGTTGGGAAGTGTCGACTTGTCGTAGTCAAGAAAGTGAACATCGGTTGTCGTCGGGGTTGCTTGACTGTGAAGATTCCTCGGTGGAAGTGGGAAAGGATAACCATGGATTTCGTCGGTGGGTTACACGCTTCGCCAAGCAAGAAAGATTCGATTTGGGTAGTGGTGGATCGGTGACTAAATCGGCTCACTTTATTCCGGTGAGGTTGACTACTCACTTGAAGCTAGCGAATTTTGTATGTATCGAAGATAGTGAGGTTGCGGTGTGCGGTTTCGATAATCTCGGATAGGGATCCTAGATTTACGTCAAGGTTACGGAAAGCAACGCATCAAGCTCTGGGTACTCGTTTGGATTTGTACGGCTTTTCACCCATGATCGGCGGTCAATCGAGAAAGGTCATTCGGATCTTAGAGGATATCTTTGAGAGGTTGTATCTTGGATTTGAGGTAGTTGGGAGGAGTTTCTACCATTAGGTGAGTTTGCCTACAACAACGATTACCAAGCGAGCATCAAGATGGCACCGTATGAGGCGTTGTATGGCGAGAAAATGTCGCTCACCTACGTGTTGGGCGAGTTAGGTGAGCGTCGGTTGTTAGGACCGAGTTGGTTCTTTGAGACCGAAGGCAAAGTTAAAGCTGATTGATCCGATTGAAGGAAGCTTGGACCGGCGAAGTCTTATGCCGATCTTAAGCGAAGAGATATAGAGTTTCTTTGTGGGGATCGAGTGTTTGAAGGTCTCACCTTGGAAGAAGGTGTTGAGGTTAGGGAAGAAAGGCAAGCTAAGTCAGAGGTTTATTGGGCGTATAAGGTTCTAAGGCGAGTTGGACGATGGCGTATCGGCTTGAGTTGCAGTGAGCTTAGTCGATTCACGGCGTATTCCACGTTTGATGCTTGGCGTTATCGCTCGGATCGTCGCATGTAGTAGCGATGGAAGAGATCGAGGTTAATCGGATTTGACCATGGAGGAGGAACACATGCGATTCTTGATCGAGATGTGAAGGTTACTGCGTAAGAAGTCTGTGCCTTTGGTTAAGGTTCTTTGGCGGAATCATGGCGTAGAAGAAGCTACGTGGGAACCAGAGGATATGATGAGGCGGCAATACATAACTCTTACGATCGGGTAATTTCGAGAAGTCGAAATTATTTTTAAGAGGTAGAAGCGTAATATCCGGGTTAGAAATTTGTTTGTTGTTGCATGATGTTGCATGTGTCTAGTGTCTTTGCGTGGCTATTTCTATGTTTTGGGGGCTTAATTGAAGTCTAAATGTATGCACTGAGTGAATGGGAAAATTTTGATTTTTGGGTGTTAAGCCGGGAGGCTATTGGGGTGGGGTATAAGAGTTTTATTTGGTGTTTTGTTGAACAAGAAAGGAGAGTGGTGGAGTGGCGGGATAGGCGCCACTAAGGCTTGTGTGTGTGGCGTCATTTGCGGGGAGGAGAGGTCTTGTGTTCAAGGCTGCGGAGTAGCCACCTTTTTGGCTTTCTTTTGGCGCCTAGGAAGGGAGAGTTTGTAGGCGAGTTCAAACTGCTGCCTTGGACCTAGTCTATGGGTGAGATGGGCGACAAGGAGTGAATTGTGGAAGGAGACTAATTCAAATGCTTTTGAATTGGTGGCTTGGAGTGTTTAGGGGATTGTGGCGAATTTTAGGGAGAGTTTTGGGAATGGCCGGTTTGGTGAGTGCATGAGGGTGTGCTTGAAATGCACTTTTCATTAGTGCATTTCGGTCATATTGGGTAAAGGAAGTTTTCCCTTTTTGTCAAGTAAGTCGATTTTTCTAAAGCATTTTCTCTCATTCTCTTCACTCCATCAAGCAGAAACTCTAAGAGAGTTCTTCATACATTCTTTTGCAAAACCGAAAGCTCAATCTCTCTTGTGCGAATCCATATCTCCTCTTTAGCCAAAACTTCTAATTGTTCTTATCATTTCATTAAGCCGAAACCTTAACATCTTGTTCCCTTAAACCTTCGTTTTATTTTCTTTCTCTTCCCTATACCCTTAGCAGAAACTTTACCTATTTTTTCATCTTCTCTCTTTGCACTCAAAGCCAGAACATAGGTGTGTTAAGCATCTTGGCGAATCCTCTTTTCTTACGCTTAGTGTGTTAGCGAATTTCCCCTCTCTCCTAGTGGTGTTCATCTTGGCGAATCCTAGAGAAGTGTTGATCTGGTTGGGGTTTATTTTCAATCGATTGGGGCTAGGTAAGTGCTTGGCGAATGGCCATTTCTCCTCTCTCTTGTGCTTTATCGTGTTGGGTTGGTTAAGAGCTTAGACTTTGGGTTCGTTTGGAAGGAATTAACCTTTTGTTAATCATCGCATTATAGGGCTTTTGGATTGTGGAAGCAAGCAAGAGGAGCCGTTTTCTTACGCCAATTAATTGGTAAGGGTAAGTGATTGGTTGTTGTTAGTTTAATCGTTTGGTTTCGATTAAGTCGTAAATGATAAAAGATTAAGCTGCTATTCTTTTCAAGGTGGTGGCGATCATCTTAGAAGGACCATTGTGGTTCGGGATTTGGTAGGAAACCAAATCAGTATAGAGGTAAGAGGTGATTCGACAAACCCCTTGGGTTAATTATTGTTGGCGAATGTTAGATGTCTAACTCCTATTTGGCGATTGTAGGATCAAGGATACAAGGAGCTTTAGATCGTTTCTTTTAGTATTAAAGGTTGCGCTTTAGCGGTGTGTAAACTAACACACTATACTTAGTGATATTGTTATTAGACTGTTTGCCTATTAAAATCATGTGATATGATGGATTATTGGATACCCAAGCGGGGTATGTATGCGATATCAAGGTAAGTCGGTATTATTCTGAGATTCTTGATGATCTATATGGTATCATGACTATGTATGTATGTGATATGGGGCATGAGTCAAACATATTAACATGATATGCATAATTTGTATGATATGCATGATTACATGAGTTGGTTTGTTGATGGGTGATATGAGTGGAGGCGGTGATGATTTGTCTTGTGAGCACGGTGTTTTAGTAACACACTTTGTGACTTTGGGTCACCGGTGCTTTGGTAGCACATTTGTGTCTTTGGGACACGGAGGTTGGGCACCTCATTGCGACTTGTCCACGTGGTTTAACACCACCAGTGGGTTTGCCCCACTTTGAGATATGGGATCGTGCGCTAGTGATTGGGTATCACCACGATGGGTTGGCCCCATCATTCGATTATTGTGACTACGGTCACTAGTGCTTTGGTAGCACATTTGTGTCTTTGGGACACGGAGGTTGGGCACCTCATTGCGACTTGTCCACGTGGTTTGACACCACCGTGGGTTGGCCCCACATGAGATATGGGATCGTGCGCTAGTGATTGGGTATCACCACGATGGGTTGGCCCCATCATTCGATTATCGTGACTACGGTCACGGTGCTTAGGTAGCACATTGTGTCTTTGGGACACGGTGTTTTGGCAACACGTTGTGACTATATGTCACCGGTGGTTTAGCACCACCGGTGGTTTGGTACCACGGGGTAGAAAAAGGAGATCACGGATGGTTAGGATCGGGTTGCATTAATTATGTTGCTATGTATGATGTGTGTTAGCATGTTGTTTCATCGGGAGGCGGGATTTATGCCTTTGAGTCATTCGACTCACCCTCTCCTTTGACATTTCGGGTGACTCGTGACGCGGACATGGGCGGGGTGGACTCGGGGTGCACATGCCATGCTTTAATAAAAGTTTCGCGGACTATTCACTTTGGGTACTTTAGCTTATTTATTTTTATACGAGATTAAATTTGGATTTGTAAAAGGCCTTTAAATTATGTTTTATGATGGGTATGTTTTAATTAGATTCGCAACTTTGCTTAACAAATAACTTGGCATGAAATTTTACTAAAACTTGGAAAGACAACGTTTCCAAAATTGTATCATAATGTGTTTTAAACTATACCATCGGGTATCTCGCTATGTTTTGCTATACAATAAACTCAAATGATTTCCAAATCAAACTCGATTTTCTACTAAGTCTAAAATGTTTCAAAATGGCACTAGAAACTATTGGAAGTGCTAAATGAAATCAACTCGCTTTAACTATATACTTGGATAAGTTTTCAAAATCTAATCAAACAAGCCTACTCAAATTTTCCTCAAATACACTATGTTTCACCCCACTTCTAAGCGAAAAAAAATCGATCACTCAAAGGCGTTTTCCCGTAACATACGGTCCGGGCGTGGTGTCTTGTCAGAGTTTGGGGTGTTACACCATCAACCAGGGAGAAGCAGATAAATAGTTGTGGTTCGAGATTAGAGGGTAAAGATCTAGATAAACATCTTTAGTATAGATTTATAATAAGTATTAGTGTTCTAATCAAACGTGACACGTATTTAGGTATCGACGAGCGGGAAAGTATAGTTCTCACCATAATCAGGTGTGTAATTTCACACTTATCTCATGTGTTAGATGTTATACCGTAAGCATTAGAATAAAAATTCGTAAACTTGGTAAAATCAAAAAAAATACGGTATATTAACACTTTTTGTGAAAGTGCATGAAATCGGTATTAAAGTCGTGGAAATTACAGAATTGCCCTCAATGGGCTAATTTGTTAAAAAGTAATTTTTGGGCCTCATGTGATTAATGGGCCAAACTGCTAGATTGCTTAATGGGAAATGGGCCAATTTGCTAGATTGATTAATGGGCCAATTTGCTAGATTGATTAATGGGCCAAATTGCTAGATTGCTTAAGGAGCCGATCTGATAAATTACCATATGGGCCAAATTGAGAAATGGGCTAACTTGTAGTATGGGCCTTATGTTGAAATTATCATATGTAAATTGTTAATCTTTGTTTATGTATACATGATTGCATGGGTTGGGATTAAATTGAAGAGAAGTTCTGGTGGTTCTACCACAATCTAGTTCGGGTGGCTCTGCCACAAATTCTAGTTCGGGTGGCTCGACCACAAACATTTTAAATGGCTTTATACTGCGATTGGTGTGTTGGCGGGGTGGGTTGACTTGATCCCCACGCGAGGTGTCTTTGGTTAGTGCGGGTGGTGTGTAAGCGGATGGAAATTTAGGCTTGGTTGGGAATTGCATTGCGCATGCATTTTTAATTACTATATTGTTAAATTCGTTAATGGGCTCAAGCCCAATAAAATGCTTTGATGATATGGCCCAGTGGATTTGGTAAGTGGGTTACACACTAAGTTCTAAGTAACTCACCCCGTTTTCTTACCCTTCTCTGGTAATAATAATTGATGGAGGCTTGGAAGCGAGGATGACTTAAATGGAGGCCATACTTCAAATGATGGTTTTATGAAATTTAAACTACTCTTTAGTATTTTTACTTAATTACTATTTTGGCGATGTAATAAGGCCTCTAGTATTATTTTTATGGATTTTATTTAGTGGATGGATTTTAATATGTTTTAGATACTTAAAGAGGACTATTTTAAGTTTATAAATGTTTTCTTTAATTTACATTATAAAAGGGGTTTTCTTAAATATCACTATCTCGTAAAAATGTTGGTGAAAACTCTTTTATAAATTTCATTTTCAAATTTCTTTTGAACTCTTTTAAATTTCTTTAAAAAGTTAACCAATTATTTCTCGAGATCAAATTATAAACTCCTATGTTCTAAAATCATAGATTTTAAATTAACCTCGATTTTTGATAAACTCCATCTCCAAAATTGTTTTGAAGACCTATTTTCTTTAAATCATTAGATGACTAGATGTAGGTTCGATTTGTGTAGCATACCAAGTGCGGGTCTTAGCATAGGCCGGGTTTGGGGTGTTATATTTTATGGTATCGAGCGGTTTCAAAACTTCGGTTGTGGTTTGGGTTCAACAATAATTTTTGTTTAAAAACTGTTTAAATTTCTAGACTCTATGTTCTAAAGGTAGTATGGCACCACGAGCATCCGGCACCAAGTTAAGTAAGTTTTTGTATATTGAATGTTTATTATTGTGATATGATTATAGGAACACTCTAGAACTTCTAGTTTAGGTGTTGAAAATGGTAGAGATCGATACTATAGGATGTGATTGCGAAAACAACTCTATCTCTTATATCTCATAAAATATCGTTAATAAACCTTTGAAAAAGTACTACGATTCATAAAACTTGTGTCAGTTTAATTGAAATAGTCAATATGAGCACTAGAGGGCGTGGGCGGGGCCCGCGGTAAACATGGCCGTGGTAGAGGGCGAGGTGCTAGGGGTTGCGTCTGAAGCGCCGGGTCATATGCCGAAAATGGGCCTTTGCGTCACGGGAGTGAGTGGATCACATGACCATACGAGAGAGGACAATGCTTTGACTCAAGCAATGTTGCGAGTCCTAGAAAAGTCATTTGGGACTAGAAGCCCAGTCGGCCAGGTTTGTGGATCAATATCGAGCGACTTAAATCAAGTGGTGCGAGGTTTTTAGAGTGTCTCGGTGTAGCTCGAATGTTGTGGAATATTGGCTCGAGGCTATAGGCGGATTATGGATGATGCGGAGTGCACCGTCGGCGGCGGGAGAGGCGGTGTCCTTGTTAAGGGCGAGGCGTATCAATGGTGGCTTACAGTTTGAGAAGGCAGCGAGGTGCAATTGTTACCAGGATTTCTTCAAAGCGCTTTCCATGGGAAGTATGTAGGGACAAGTTATGTGGATGCCCGGAGGAAGGAATTCACGAATGCGGTTCAAGGAAATAAGGCGGTGGCGACTTATGAGGCGGAATTTCACGCTTGAGTCGTTATGCTCGGACAATAGTGCCAAAGCGATCATGGTAGCGTATGCGCTTTGAAGATGAAATTTGAATGATGAGTTGCGGTGCGATAGCCCCGCAACAAGTAAGGACTTTTGCCACGCTTGTGGAGAAAGCCAAGATAGCCAAAGAGGCTAAGAACTCGAACGTCGAGAACCGGGGGAAAGAGTCGAGGCAAGAGGGACTTTAAGTACTCGGGTTCTTCAAAAAAGGTTCCAAAGAGGCCTCAAAATGATGAGCAGCTCAAGCTAGAGCACTGTGACTACCAATCAGTCGAGGCTTGTCTTGTTGTGGGAAAGCGACACCTCGGGGAATCTTTGGAAGAAAAGCGGTGGTTGTTATAAATGTGGTTCCAAGGATCATCAATATAGGAATTGCCCTCGGCCGGTTGCTCAGGCTCGGGAAGCTCGTAACTTTGATGCCACTGACCCGGCTAGAGGCACTCAGCTGACCACCAAGAGGCCGTGGATCAAGTCGTGGTGGTAATAGTGCTTGGGCGTGGTCAAGGTGCCGGGTCGAGGTAATGGCTTTAGAGGTAATCTGAGAGGCAAGGCAGTAGGGGATGGTCTATGCGGTCAGGCGTCATGAAGATGGCGATGCACCTAATGTGATAACTGGTACGTTCTTCATCTTTGATGTACCTGTTATCGATTTGATAGATATCGGGTCTACCCACCCGTATGTTGCTAGTGCCATATCTGGAAACTTGAATATTAGATGTGAGATTACCGATAGAGATATGACGGTAATTAGTCCTTTAGGGACGATGCATGTAATCGTGAATAAATTATATAGAGACGTGCCTTTGGAAATTCAAAGAAAAATATTTTTAGCGGATTTGATGGAATTGCCTTTCGGCGAGTTCGATCTTATTTTGGGCATGGATTGGTTGGTGAAGCACCGGGCACAATTAGATTGTGCTGAAAAGCGAATGTCAATAAGGACTGTGGATGATGAGGAAGTAGTAATGATAGGCGAACGAAAGAACTTTTTGGAAAATGTGGTATCTGCTTTAAAGGCAGAGAAGTTGGTGCGGAAAGGGTATGGAGCGTTCCTAGCCTTCATTAGTGCTTTAGATGCCAAGGAATTATCAGTGGAAGGTGTGAGAACGGTGAAAGAATTTCCAGATGTCTTTCCTGAAGAACTTTCGGGTCTACCTCCAGATCGGGAAGTAGAATTTGGCATTGAGTTTTTACCCGGAACGGCTCCAGGGTCTATTGCTCCTTCTAGGATGGCGCCGAAGGAGTTAGCGGAGCTTAAAGCTCAAATTCAAGAATTATTTGATCGGATTTATCCAGAAGTGAGTGTGTCTCAGTGGGAGCACGGTTTTGTTCGTCAAGAAGAAGGATGGGTCGATGCGTATGTGCATTGATTATGGCGATTGAATAAATTGACAATCAAGAATAGGTATCCATTGCGAGAATCGGCGACTGTTTGATCAATTGAGAGGAGCTTCAATTTTCTCCAAGATTGATTTGAGATCGGGTTATCATCAACTCAAGGTTAAAGAGGCGGATATTCATAAGGCGGCATTAGAACTCGTTATGGACATTATGAGTTTTTGGTGATGCCGTTTGGTTTGACCAATGCACCGTTTGCATTTATGGACATGATGGCGAGTCTTTCAACCCTATCTAGACCGGTTCGTAGTGGTGTTCATAGATGATATCTTGGTATATTCGAGGAATGAAGAAGAGCATGACTCACATTTGCACCTGATTGCAAATCTGCGAGACAAGCAACTTTATGCCAAATTCGATAAATCACGAATTTTGGTTGAGGAAGTGACTTTCTTGGGTCATGTGGTGTTAGCCAGAAGGAATAAGAGTTGATCCTCGAAAGGTAGAGCGGTATTGGATTGGAAACCACCGAAGTCGATGGTGAGATTCGGAGTTTCTTAGGTTTGGTGGTTATTATAGGCGCTTTGTTGAGGGGTTTTCGTTGATTCTTTTGCACCCCTAACTAAGTACATTGCGAAAAAGTACCGTATGTGTGGACGGATAAACAACAAGAAAGTTTCGGCGAAGAAGATTTTAGCAGAGCGCCAATCTTGATTCAACTTTGAAAGGTGGAAAAGAGTTTATCGTTCTTGTGATACGTCACACATGGGTTTAGGATGTGTCTTTGATGCAAGGTGGAAAAGTGGTGGCTTATGCTTCTCATCGATTAAGGCCGCACGAAGTTAACTATCCTACTCATGACTTGGAGTTAGGCTGCGGTAGTGTTTGCTTTAAAGATTTGGAGGTATTATCTCTACGGTGAGAAGTCTATCATTTATACGGATCATAAGAGTCTTAAGTACCTCCTTACCCAAAAGGAGTTGAACTTGAGACAACGGAGATGGGTGGAGTTGTTAAAGGATTATAACCTCTCAATCGAGTATCATCTGGAAGGCTAACGTGGTGGCGGAACACGTTGAGTCGTAGGAGGTAGTATCGGAGTTAAGAGCAATGTTTGCTCATCTTAGTTTGTATGAGGATGGCGATGCTAGCGGAAACCGGTGAAGCCTTTGTGGTTAGAAACAGATCAAGGAAAAGTAGTTATCGGATGAAAAGTTGGGTCAGTTAATGCAACAAGTTGAAAGTGGCGTAATAGGGGACTTTGGAATGAACAAGGATGGAGTCTTTGTGTTTTTGTGGAAGAGTTTGTATGCCCATGGATTGATTTGAGACAAATGATTTTGCGTGAGGTGCATAGTAGCCCTTATGCTATGCACCCTGGAGGAAATAAGATGTATCGAGACCTACGAGAAGCGATATTGGTGGCCAAGGTTAAAGCGGGAGGTTCTTGATTTTTGGGTAAGTGCTTGACTTGTCAACAAGTGAAGCGGAACATCAATTACCGTCGGGCTTATTGCAGCCGGTAAAGATTCCTCTATGGAAATGGGAGTGGATAACGATGGACTTTGTTAGTGGGTTACCCTTAACACCTACTAAAAAGGATTCCGTTTGGGTGGTAGTAGATCGATTGTGAAAGGCTGCTCATTTTCTACCGGTTAAATGCACGGATTACTCATTTGCAAAAAGTTGGCTAAGTTGTATGTTTGAGAGATCGTAAGGTTGCATAGGGTACGAGTGTCTATTATATCGAGACGAGGATCCTAGGTTTACATCACGATTTTGGAAAGCTTTGCATGAGGCTTTGGGAACAAAGTTAAACTTGATGCGGCTTTTCATCCTCGATCGGATAGTCGATCGAGAAAGAGTAATTGATTTTGGAAGACATGTTAAAGGGTTGTGTAATTGACTTGAGGTAGTTGGGAAGATTTCCTACCGTTGCGAGAGTTCGCGTATAATATGATTACCAATCCGATTATCCAAATGGTGCCCTATGAAGCGTTATCGATCGTAGGTGTCGTACCCCTACTTGTTAGGCGAGTTAGAGGCAGCGGTGGTTGGATCCTGAATTGATATTTGAGACGGAAGAAAAGGTAAAGGTGATTCGAGCACAGTTAAAGGAAGCTTCGGATAGACAAAAGTCGTATGTGGATGTGAAGCGTAAGGATATTGAGTTTGCGGTGGGAGATCAGGTCTTTCTGAAAGTCTCACCTTGGAAGAAGATTTTGATTTGGAAGGAAGGGCAAGTTCGACCCTAGGTTCATTGGGCCGTCTGCAGTGTGTTGAAGCGTGTTGGACCCGATGGCCTATCGGCAGATTACCTCGGAGTTAAGTTAGATTCATAGTGTCTTCCATGTTTCTATGCCAAGGCATTATAGATTGGATCCGTCTCACATAGTACCGGTAGAAGAAGTAGAGTTAAGGCCAGACTTGTCTTTCGAGGAAGAACCAGTGAAAATCTTAGACCGTGATGCTAAGGTGCTAAGAAAGAAGACTGTGCGTAATCACAGAGCGGAGGAAGCTACATGGGAGCCTAAGGACGCAATTCGGCAACAATATCCTCACCTCTTTTAACCAGGTAAATTTCGAGGACAAAATTTTCTTTAAGGGGGGTAGAATTGTAACATCCTAAAAATTGAGTATCGTTATGTTGCATGTTTTTGGTGCTTAGCTTGTGAATGATTCAATTTGTGTGTTTAATATAGTTTTGAGAAGGCTCGGGATTTATTCGGAATTAGAAAAAAAAAATAGTAATGAGTACTTTATTGAAGTAGATCAAGTGACCTTGATGTTTAAGGAAATTTAGTGTCAAAAACTAGCATAAGATGAGCTAGTAGTAAAGTGGAGTTAGCGCCATAAGTGTTGCTTGAGGAAGAGGTTGAATCTTTAGGAATGCATTTTGTGACATTTATTTTTGCTCTTTCCTAGCAAGTGTCGGCCAAGCATCAAATTTGGTAAGTTAGACTTTTATTTTTATGGTTAAGGTAAGCTTGGAACTTGGGAAAGAAATCCTAAGCTTTTGGAAGGTAGGGGACACAAGGCATATTTTAAGGGTTGTGTTTTGGAAACTGGAATGGCCAACTTGTCCATGAACTTGGGCGGCTTTGTGGACTAAGGGGAGTAGAAATTTTGGTGGTAAGCTTAGGTAAGGATGGTAGCTAGATAGAATCCCATTTGGTCATTTTGCTCTCCCAAAACACCCATTTCCTCTCATCTTTTTCTCTCTTAGCCAAGAATGTGCCATATGCTTGGAGAAAACAACTTTGTTTTGTTTCATTTGGTCATTTCTTTTTGACCATTTGGTCATTTTGCCAACCACTCAAGTGCTTCATTTTGTGTTTCTCTTCTAGTCTTGAAATCATCAAACACAAAAGACCATTTCTTTTTCTTTTTATTCCCCATTACAGAATGCACATTGTTCCAAACCTTACTTTTGCTCTTTTCTCACCCTTGAAAACCGAATCATAAACATCTCATCTCTATTCTCTTTTCTTCTCCATTTTACTCATCCTTCAAACACATTTTTTCCTTCTTATTTCTTCCATGGCGAATGTTAGAGACCACCTCCATATTTGAAATTATTTTCCCTTACCATTAAATCATAGCCAAATCTTCTTTTCCTCATAGACTTTATTCTCGATCATTTCTTCTATTCAACTTTGGACAACGGTAAGAATCATCTTCCTTGTTTTCTTTTGCTATTTGGTCACCTTGGCGAATCTATAGGTTGGCTTAGAAGAGCCTTTAAATCGATAATCGTTCATTCTCTTAGACTATTTCCTTTCGTTTTTCTTTTAGTGATATAGTGGAGGCGAATCACCATCTCGTCAAAGTTATCTTGAAGTTATTCAAGTTCGGATCATCTATTAAGGTAAAAGAAAAGGAACTCTTCATGGATTTCATGATCACTTTTGATTTTATCAATGATTTTCAATTGGGTTTGTTATAGCAAGAAAGTTTTGTATTGGGATCCTTAGGAAATCACTCAAAATTTTAAGGCAAACAAGATAGGGTCAAAAGAGTGGTGAATAGTGATCAGAAGAGGGTCGGTTCTGCTATTCCCTATAGATTCAAGCGAAGGGTTGTTTCAGCAATCCGAGACTTTCCACCGGGTTGTGGACGACCCTCATTCGAAGAGAATCGATTATTCGAAGTTGTTCATAGTTCGGAGCCATTAGCTGTTTGGGATTTTCCATCAGGTTGTGAACCATCAACCGGGGAGAACTGACAAATAGTTGTGGTTCGAGATTCTGAGGGTAAAGATCTAGATCGCTTATCTTTAGTATATGTAACATCCTGAAATTGGGCCTAGTAGGATTGGGCCTTGAGCTTTAGGAAAAATTTGAGTATCATCTTGTTGCTTGTGTTAATTCAGGTATGAATTTTTGTGTGTTAGCATAGTCTTGTGAAGGCTTGATTCTATTTAGGAAGATAGAATAATTTTTAGTATGGTTTATTTAATGAAGTGGATTAAGTGAGCTTGACACTTAAGTTAATTTAAGTGTTAATTAAAGCATAAGAGGAGTAAGTGGCAAGTTGGTTAAGGAGCTTGAAAGGTGGCTTGAGGTTAGAGGTTCGAGTATCATGGAAAGCATTTTTGAAGACTTTATTTTGTGTTCTAGCATTGATGGACGGTCAACCTATGTTTATGATAGGTTGGACCTTAAGTTTTTGGTAAGTTGAATTTTGGATTAAGGAAAGCATGAAATAGGGGATAAGAATCTTAAGGTTATGGTATGATGAGGGGACAAAAGGCATGGAATATGGAGGATGTTTTGGAAAGTAATCCTAGGCCTTTAGTGCATGTATGTGGACGGCATGGGTGTCTAGGGGGTGGCCGAATGTTGTTAGGTGGCTTGGGGGGGGATAGTTGGTCAACCTTTGCTTGTTGTGCATCTTTTGTATTGTTTTCTTTCTGTAACATCCCCAAACCCGGCCCATTCACTACGACCGAATCTGGTTATGTCACTGGGAAAGACGGTTGGAAATCTTTGTTTTTAGAACTAAACTTGAAAATTTGTTATCATTTGAAAATCGTGTCCATTTAAAATTTAATAAAAATATAAGTTTGTTGAAAAAACTTAGGATTAAAATGTTATTGTAAGTTGCTATAATATGAATCCTTTTTGCGAAATTATTACTAAGTGTAGTGTAAACTTCAACTTTAATAAATAGAGTACTTTAAACCAAAGAGGCCCTTATTACATCAATAAAATTCCAAAATCTGATAATATAGAATACTTAAATAAAGTAAAACATCTTACGTATGAAAATCATACTGCATGGGCCACCTCGTATCCACTCCTACAGGTCCATTACTCACGACTCACTGCGATGATTAAAAAGGTGGGTGAGTCATCTGATTTCAGTGTGTAAGTTAACCTTTGAAATCCACCCACATGCTAGCTACATAATATCCCAATTATCAAATGCAACATGCAAGTATAATTATTTAGACATTACCACAATGCGGGCTTGGCCCACATTCAAGTCATACACAAATCTTGGCTAGGCCCATTTCTCAATAAACCACATATCAGCTGAGGCTTGACCCATGTCCACGTATGTTCCCAAAACATACCTATCCACATGTCATATTGGGCTTGGCCCATTTCCATATTACCACAAAAATAATGCAACATGATTCCCAACCCAACCTAGGGTCCATCCGCTACACACCCCCTTATCCAGCCTACCACACACCAGGGGACCATCAAGTCACCCTCTCCTTTTCCCTCCAAAAAGGCAACCAATGCCATCCACGATGTAGCGTATAGCCAACATCAAACCACGATGGAGCACACAGCAATCCATCAAGCCACGATATGGCATAAAGCTCATATCAATCAAGGTAACCACGCGAACTAAATCGCAAAGATCCACATGCGACCTCGATCGGCGCCAATCCACGATGTAGCACAAAGCTGACATCAACCACGTACTCGAAGTACACCCGTACCTTCTTTTCATAACCCACCCATGCACATGCCACATAAAATATACCCGTGATAATGCATGCACATGCTTATTAATATCCATAAACATACTCATAAACAAATAATCACCTTTGCAAAAGATTCGATACTAACTTTGGTCATCGCTATACCCTTTAGGGTATATATAGCACACTCATTCTTGCACTTGTTAGTAAAACATATAACACATAAAACCGGAAGCTTGATGGGTTAGTTACACACCTTACTACTAGGAGTTCTAGACTCTCGATCCTCGGCGCTATCGTCTAAGCGAAACTATGGCTATTTGCTTAACGTTTTACTACTGCTTGGCCCACACCACAGTGGCCAATCTCGTCTGTGAAACCGCTCTTTTCTTAAACTTGAATAGGACCTTCCCTTGCCCACTCATTGGTTGTGGCCTCCATGCAAAAGCTTAATCAGTAAGTGAGTTAACCCCAAAACACCACTTAAGCATTTAACCTTAATAAATAACCTTACCTCCACTTGATCAAGTGATTTGCTACAAGCGGAGGCTTGGCCAACCACTAAAACCCCAAGTATCTCGATCCACGGAACCGAAAAGATCTAAGTTAACGTTCGGCCCAAGTGCTATCAAGTTGAGAGAAGGAAGTTCGGCAAAGGGGTGATGGATGTAGATTCGGCTATTAATTAAATCAAGGGGTAGGGAACATTGGTTTCAGCCAAAGAGAGGAGAAAGAAAGGTGTGGGGTGTACTTTCGATTTTGAAGTGAAAAGGAAGGAAATAGGGAGAGTGGAGGGTTCGGCCACTTGGAGAAAATGTGAGAGAAGAAGAAAGGAGAGAGAGCGGATGGTGAATGAGTAATGAGCACTCCCCTATTTATACTAAGAGGCCAAGCTCCAACCCCCCAAAAAATAGTCCCCAAAATCCTCCTAAAATATCTCCCTACCACCCATTCAAAAAGTTTGAATGAGTCAAACTTTTACCTAGCCAAATTCAAAAAAAAATGACCAAGTCTTCTCCACCTTTTAAGCCTTTCAAACCGTCCATCCCCCCCACCAAGATGACGCAAAAAAGAATGCCCATCTGCTGCTCTTGCGAATCGAACCTGAGCCTCCTCCCCCCTGCAAATGGCGTCACGCACACAAGGCCTTAGTGGCGCCTATCCTGCCACTCCACCAGCTCCTTTCTTGTGTCAAAAACTCCCAAATAATTCTCTTAAGACACCCCTCGCCAAGCTTCCCTTTTAACCCCTAAAACTAAAAAAATTTTCTAAAGCAACCTACCACCACCTAGGGTTCTCAAGACTCCTAAAACTTACCCAACCACACACTAGAGTGTGCCAACACCCGAGCTACGCACCAAATGCCTAACCCCTAAAACCAGGGTGTTACAATTCTACCCTCCTTAAAATAATTTCGTCCTCGAAATTACTTTACTAACAAACGTCCATAATTCTCTCGACTCCTTCTAGCCAATATTCCGCTACATTCGGGGCCACTCCAGATACTCCCCTAAAAACTTCAGCCCCGTTAGACCTAAGTCTCTCGGACGCGACTTAGAGCTCCATTTCCCCTACTAGCTCTTGCCACTTCTTTGAAGCACGCGTAGCATAGCTGCGACAACTGCGTCTTCTTCACTTATCGGATCTTGTTCCTCTACATCCCACTGCTGGCGGCTTAGCTTCGACCCATAGCGGACCTCTTTGGTTCAAGAATTTGTCATTCTTCCTCTACGCGTCCTAGAACTCATCTCAAGCGATTCGATTTAATCTGTTTAGAAAGTTTTATGAATTAGAAATTATTGTTTCTTTGTTTTATCCACGAGCAATTTTATGCAATGAAGTTTAGAGAGTAGTTCTTTCGATCAATCAAAGTTTCCTTCCTACCAGGGTAATTTCGTCATTTTCCTACTGAGAGGTATTTTTGGTAATTTTGCAAATCAAGAAAACATCTTTCAAAATCAGATTTAGAGCTTACAAACCCAAGGAGTAGAGTTGAAAATTTTTAAAGCAGAATTTTAAAAAAAATGGCAAGACTAATTCCCTTTCGGGTTTAATAAGCTGGTTTAGCCTATGAATAAGTCCTCTTGGTTAAGGTGAGCCGTAGCTACGCACCAGGTAGGATTCAGAAGAAGAGGAGGTGAGTCACGAGGCTGCTTAAGTACCGAGGCTCTTAGGATCCACTCCTGAACATGCGCACAATGGTTGCCACACCTTAACTCGGCGACTTATTCCACGAGGTTTGTTTAGTAACCTTAAGTCTTATGCATGTGTTTGAGTAGACTAGTCCTAGGGTCCAATAGCCCTAATACTCTAATCTACGAGCCCAAACTAAGCCCTAATCAATTCATAACCATTCATACAAACAAATCACTTCAAAAGTCAGGAAGTACTTACAGTGGACTTGGTCGGAATGCAGTGCCATGCGAGAATAATCGAAAAATTTCTTAAAAGCCCACTTTGAAAATGTTTTGGACCCAAAACCCTCAAAGCCAGGAGTTTTGAGCCGGACTCGATACCAAGCTGTAACATCCCCAAACCCGACCCATTCACTCGACCAGAATCGGGTTATGTCCTTTGGGAAAGCAATTTGGAAATCTTTGTTTTAGAACTAAACTTGAAAATTTGTTATCATTTGAAAATCGTGTCCATTTAAAATTTAATAAAAATATAAGTTTGTTGAAAAAACTTCCGGATTAAAATGTTATTGAAAGTTGCTATAATATGAATCCTTTTTGCGAAATTATTACTAAGTGTAGTGTAAACTTCAACTTTAATAAATAGAGTACTTTAAACCAAAGAGGCCCTTATTACATCAATAAAATTCCAAAATCACTGATAATATAGAATACTTAAATAAAGTAAAACATCTTACGTATGAAAATCATACTGCATGGGCCACCTCGTATCCACTCCTGCAGGTCCATTACTCACGACTCACTGCGATGATTAAAAGGTGGGTGAGTCATCTGATTCAGTGTGTAAGTTAACCCTTTGAAATCCACCCACATGCTAGCTACATAATATCCCAATTATCAAATGCAACATGCAAGTATAATTATTTAGACATTTCCACAATCTGGGCTTGGCCCACATTCAAGTCATACACAAATCTTTGGCTAGGCCCATTTCTCAATAAACCACATATCAAGCCCAGGCTTGACCCATGTCCACGTATGTTCCCAAAACATACCTATCCACATGTCATATTGGGCTTGGCCCATTTCCATATTACCACAAAAATAATGCAACATGATTCCCAACCCAACCTAGGGTCCATCCGCTACACACCCCCTTATCCGACCTACCACACACCGGGGACCATCAAGTCACCCTCTCCTTTTCCCTCCAAAAAGGCAACCAATGCCATCCACGATGTAGCGTATAGCCAACATCAAACCACGATGGAGCACACGGCAATCCATCAAGCCACGATATGGCATAAAGCTCATATCAATCAAGGTAACCACGCGAACTAAATCGCAAAGATCCTGGCAGCGACCTCGATCGGCGCCAATCGCGATGTAGCACAAAGTGACATCAACCACGTACTCGAAGTACACCGTACCTTCTTTTCATAACCCACCCATTCACATGCCACATAAAATATACTCGTGATAATGCATGCACATGCTTATTAATATCCATAAACATACTCATAAACAAATAATCACCTTTGCAAAAGATTCGATACTAACACGGTCATCGCTATACCCTTTAGGGGTATATATAGCACACTCATTCTTGCACTTGTTAGTAAAACATATAACACATAAAACCCGAAGCAGTGGGTTAGTTACACACCTTACTACTAGGAGTTCTAGACTCTCGATCCTCGGCCGCTATCGTCTAAGCGAAACTATGGCTATTTGCTTAACGTTTTTCTGCTTTCTTTGGCCCACACCACTGGTGGCCAATCTCGTCTGTGTGAAACCGCTCTTTTCTTAAACTTGAATAAGGACCTTCCCTTGCCCACTACGGTGGTTGTGGCCTCCATGCAAAAGCTTAATCAGTAAGCAGTTAACCCCAAAACACCACTTAAGCATTTAACCTTAATAAATAACCTTACCTCCACTTGATCAATGATTTGCTACAAGCGGAGGCTTGGCCAACCACTAAAACCCCAAGTATCTCGATCACGGAACCGAAAGATCTAAGTTAACGTTCGGCCCAAGTGCTATCAAGTTGAGAGAAGGAAGTTCGGCAAAGGGGTGATGGATGTAGATTCGGCTATTAATTAAATCAAGGGTAGGGAACATTGGTTTTGACCAAAGAGAGGAGAAAGAAAGGTGTGGGGTGTACTTTCGGTTTTGAAGTGAAAAGGAAGGAAATAGGGAGAGTGGAGGTTCGGCCACTTGGAGAAAATGTGAGAGAAGAAGAAAGGAGAAAGCGGATGGTGAATGAGTAATGAGCACTCCCCTATTTATACTAAGAGGCCAAGCTCAACCCCCAAAAAATAGTCCCAAAATCCTCCTAAAATATCTCCCTACCACCCATTCAAAAGTTTGAATGAGTCAAACTTTACCTAGCCAAATTCAAAAAAAATGACCAAGTCTTCTCCACCTTTTAAGCCTTTCAAACCGTCCATCCCCACCAAGATGACGTAAAAAGAATGCCCATCTGCTGCTCTTGAATCGAACTGAGCCTCCTCCCCCTGCAAATGGCGTCACGCACACAAGGCCTTAGTGGCGCCTATCCACGCCACTCCACCAGCTCCTTTCTTGTGTCAAAAACTCAGAAATAATTCTCTTAAGACACCCCTAGCTTAAGCTCCCCTTTTAACCCCTAAAACTAAAAAAAAAAAAAAAAAATTTTCTAAAGCAACCTACCACCACCTAGGGTTCTCGGGACTCCTAAAACTTACCCAACCACACACTAGAGTGTGCCAACACCGAACTACGCACCAAATGCCTAACCCCTAAAACCAGGGTGTTACACTTTCTCTCCAAAAACTCCCCTCCTTGGCCGAATGTGTACTATGCATTTAGTGCAAAATTCCTTTGGTTTTAGCCTTATTTTGTTGGAATCAAATCCTACTTTTTCTTTCTTTTCATTCATCCTTTTGAAACCGAAAACATCTCTCTCTCATTTCAATTTCTTTCTTTCTCTTCCTTTTTCCTTTCTCTTTCTCCACTCTAGCGAATCCTTTTTGTTGTTACAAATCAACCATATTGCGAAACTTCCCATACTCTTTTGTATTGTCTTAGCCAGAATATCAATAAGGGTAGATCTTCATTTGGTTTTCTTCAATCGGTTTTGGAAGATAGGTAAGTGTACATGGCGTATTTCCTTTCTCTTTTCTATGTCGTTTTCTTGAGGCAAAGTCCACTTTCTAATGCTTTTTGGTGTAGAGGTAGAAACTAATATGGTTCCATTTAGGGATTTGTGAGACTTTTAGAGTGCAAGCGTGTGATCTCGGGTTTTAGCCATTTGTGCCAAAAAGGTGCGTAGTTATCATGCTTTGTTCTTTTGTTGTGTGTATGTGTTTTAATATATAAATATGTATATGATGTGCATAGTAGCGAATTAATGGCTAAAAGGGTGGATGCCTATGTTAGGTAATCAATTGACAAGGTTAGTATTTTATGATTTTAATTTACATATGATCTATGTATGAAAATGTGATGGCATGTGATATATGCTTATTTTAATAATATTGTGGCATGATACATGGGACTTGGGATGTGACTATCGAAGGAAAGGGTGTACATTATGTGCGTGGTGCGATGTTAGCCTTGTGCTACATTGGCGCTTGATGGTGGCTATGTGCTTCATCAAGGGAGGTGTTGGCTAGGTGCCCATCTCGGCGGATGATATTTGTGTCCATCATTTTGTAGATTGAGGATGACCTCGAGTCACCTTGTGGATACTGAGATATGTGGATCATTATGTGATCGGTGGCTTAGCCACGACCTTGGGCGACAAGTGCGCCAAGGTAAGATATGAGGATCATTATTTGATCGGTGGATTAGCCATGGCCTTGGGCGGCGAGGTGTGCGAGGTTGGTGTAATGGATGGACACTAGGTTGGGTTGGGCTTCATAATTGCATAATTTTGTATGTGAATTTGTGTGGATATGGGCCAAGCCCATATGTGGGAACATGTGTAATAACTATGCTTGAGTCTGTTGACTCACCCAATTTTCTCAAACCTTACAGGTGATGCATAAAGCTTGGACCGGGTTGGAGTGGATGCGAGGTGGCCCATGCGAGAAGTTATTTTCCTTATTTTATATATTATATATATTTTGAGAATTTGCGAATATTTGGTTATTGTAATAAGGGCCATTTAAAGGTTTTGAAGTTTATTATTATGTTTTAAAGTGGATTGACAATTTTTATTATTTGGATATGTTTTATTTTTAGCAACTCATATCTTAAAGATATATGTTAAAATTTCAAATCGAAGGATTTGTAACAACTTGATTTTATTTGGATTTATAAATATACAATGTTTTATTAAAGACAATAAATTTTTATGTTTTCACTCTAAGTCAAAATATTTTTCAAACATTTTCCACAGTGGCATTCTAAATTCGGCCGTGGCGTATGGGCCGGGTTTGGGGTGTTACAGTATAGATTTATAATAAGTATTAGTGTTCTAATCAAACGTGACACGTATTTAGGTATCGACGAGCGGGAAAGTATAGTTCTCACCATAATCAGGTGTGTAATTTCACATTTATCTCATGTGTTAGATGTTATACCGTAAGCATTAGAATAAAAATTCGTAAACTTGGTAAAATCAGAAAAAATACGGTATATTAACACTTTTTGTGAAAGTGCATGAAATCGGTATTAAAGTCGTGGAAATTACAGAATTGCCATCAATGGGCTAATTTGTTAAAAAGTAATTTTTGGCCCTCATGTGATTAATGGGCCAAACTGCTAGATTGCTTAATGGGAAATGGGCCAATTTGCTAGATTGATTAATGGGCCAATTTGCTAGATTGATTAATGGGCCAAATTGCTAGATTGCTTAAGAGGCGATCGATAAATTACCATATGGGCCAAATTGAGAAATGGGCCAACTTGTAGTATGGGCCTTATGTTGAAATTATCATATGTAAATTGTTAATCTTTGTTTATGTATACATGATTGCATGGGTTGGGATTAAATTGAAGAGAAGTTACGGTGGTTCTACCACAATCTAGTTCGAATTGGCTCACGCCACAAATTCTAGTTCGGGTGGCTCGATACAAACATTTTAAATGGCTTTATGCTGTGAATGGTGTGTTAGCGGGGTGGGTTGACTTGATCCCCACGGTGTCTTTGGTTAGTGCGGGTGGTGTGTAGCGGATGGAAATTTAGGCTTGGTTGGGAATTGCATTGCGCATGCATTTTTAATTACTATATTGTTAAATTCGTTAATGGGCTCAAGCCCAATAAAATGCTTTGATGATATGGCCCGAGTGGATTTGGTAAGTGGGTTACACACTAAGTTCTAAGTAACTCACCCGTTTTATTACCCTTCTGCGGTAATAATAATTGATGGAGGCCATACTTCAAATGATGGTTTTATGAACTTTAAACTACTCTTTAGTATTTTTACTTAATTACTATTTTGGCGATGTAATAAGGCCTCTAGTATTGTTTTTATGGATTTTATTTAGTGGATGGATTTTAATATGTTTTAGATACTTAAAGAGGACTATTTTAAGTTTATAAATGTTTTCTTTAATTTACGTATAAAAAGGGGTTTTCTTAAATATCACTATCTCGTAAAAATGTTGGTGAAAACTCTTTTATAAATTTCGTTTTCAAATTTCTTTTCAACTCTTTTAAATTTCTTTAAAAAGTTAACCAATTATTTCTCTGAGATCAAATTATAAACTCCTATGTTCTAAAATCATAGATTTTAAATTAACCTCGGTTTTTGATAAACTCCATCTCCAAAATTGTTTTGAAGACATGTTTTCTTTAAATCATTAGATGACTAGATGTAGGTTCGATTTGTGTAGCATACCAAGTCTGGTCTTAACGCATAGACCGGGTTTAGGGTGTTATATAATTCTTTTTCTTTTCTTTTTTTCGGTCAAATAAAAGATGAGTATGGCTTTCTTTTACTTATGTTTGTCTTATTATATGAACTTATAATATATTATTTATTATTTTAACTTTTATATTTAATATAAAAACTATATACTATAACCTTAGTGCCGTCCAATCATCAATTAAATGGCAAAATTGCAACATAAAACCTTCATATGAAACGAACATCCACTATTCAGCCCTTCTAAAAATAACCACTAAATTTTCATTTTACGCGATTTAATCCTTTTGTTTAATCGGACACTCAAACGACAAAATTAAAACACAAAAATTTCACACAAGCAAATTCACACATAATAAACACAGAAAATAATTTTAAAATTTTTTTCGGACTTGGATTTGTGGTCCGAAACCCTTATTCGATTAAGGTCAAAATCATTTATTCTGGTCATAAGTTTACTGAGGAGGATGTTTCAAGTGTGGGTCTAAATAACACATGATAAAGAACTACCTAGAACAACTAAAACAGTCGCAAGCTCAGAGTTTAACACCCCACACTCGTGTGAGCGAAGTTCTGAGACAAGATCGAGATAGAAGTGGTGACACAAGAAAATTTGGACAACGAACCCTAGCGCACACTATTGCCACAAAGGTGAGATAGGAGGGCTCATACGAACATATCTTTGTGAAAGAACCATAGGACTAGGGGTGACCAGCGTCATCACAAGTACCTTCACTCTGCGAACTATTTTGTTGTTTTCTTTGATTGATTTTGGTTCCCCACACTCGTACATTTTGTGTAACACCCCTAACTCGTATCCATCACTAGATTAAGGTTACGAGGCATTACCGATCTAAACACAGTTCAGTACAGTCATCTAATACAAAACATGCTCAAAGTTACGACAACTTCTTTTAATAGTTTTGAAACTTAAAAATCAACCTTCTACTCAATTATAAAAGTCAAATTTGCATATATTAAAACACTTAATCAAATAAAGTCATTCATGCTTTATTGTTTATAATACATAAATAATAATACTTCAAAATTCAAACATGTCAATATTATTTATTTAATAAAATTGTCGAATCAACTATCATGCATCAAGGTCATACTACATATGCTTTATAAAACATTATTCAAACCTTATAACCATCAAATTACATGGCATTCACATATCTAGCTTTAAATCAAGCATATATTATTTCGTATACTAAGCACATATTTCACAACATTCATTTGTATATATATATATATTCCATTAGCTAATTATCAAACATGCCATTTAACAACACATTTCAATACTATTTATCTCATTCAAATAAGCATCTAAAACAAATCCAAACTATGCCCAATTCGGACCATAATAATGCAACCATTTCAAAATGCATTTTGCCTAAACCAAACATACTATATCAGATAGCATATATATACAAGGCATCGACTAACACATAAATTCAAGCAAAAAACATACCAATTCATGCGCATTTCATACTTTTAAAAAAAAATCACCCAATATTATACCAATTTCCATCATCACATAATCAATCACCTAACCAACAAGACAACCATATTAATTTGGTTAAATACATACGGTATCATAAAACATATATAAATTCTACCTGTCTTTAGCCGAATGTAAATACGAACTTTATACCATATTTTATCTCACAAATGACCAAAGCAATTACATTATTAACAAATTACCGAATACATAATCAACCAATTACAAAAATTATTCATTCAATCATTTCCAAATCATAAAAATATTATAACCACATCTTAAACCATGTAACATATTTCCCCCAATGAATTAAGTATCAAGGCCGAACACACACACCAACCTAAACATCATTTTTAAGCCAACTCACAAGACAATTTATACATCAACACATAGGTCATCAATAAATCATACCAAATATCCAAATTCAAAGGCATATCATAGTCATTCCATGGCAATTATAAACACATATCATAAGTCGAAGATGCATTCAACATTTATCTCATTACTTAGCAGAATTATAAGACCATCCATCACAAGCATATATCAACATTAGTTAACTTATAAGTCATTCATGTCATATTCAATCAAACCATATAATAGCAAATTATACCAACTTTCGAGACTATATTATCATGCATATACTAAATATATCATATACCTATAATACACATATTGCTTTGAAATAGGCAAACCATAACTAAATTATACAACCATTAACAAATATGCCAAACACATCACACTTATATATATTATGACCGAAATTTGCATAAACTTAAGCATCATATATATATCCACTAGATCAAAAGCATAAAAAAAACCAAGCAACCAAAGCAGATAAGCCATTTTCACATGGCTCATATTTACATACCCAAAATCAAGTATATTAACTAGTCTATACATGCCATAAGTTCGAATTCAAACTTAACAAAATGCAGGCAAAGTCGATAGTGTGATAGACTTCTACGGCGATGCCCGAGCTCACAACCAACTTCTAAAATCTATAAAACAAAAGAGCAAATACACGATGATAAGCTATCACGACTTAGTAAGTCATAAGCAAATGAAACATTTAATCATGAACATAATTTAATCTAGATAAGCATGATAATAAGCCATCATAATTTCATATATATTTCCAACTTATAATTTCATATATCAAAACATATATAATTTGCATAAATTTTCCTTAGACCGAATACATAATTGAACATTAGTATATTTAACCTTTACTTCAACAACAAAAACATATCCTTTGGTAGAATATATTCATTCACTTATACATACACATAATTCACATTAACATATGACATTATATCATCAATTCAAACATTCAACTTACCATATTTTCATAACTTTGTATGAGTACATACGAGCCTTTCTAACCTGAATTTTACACTCGATCTTAACTTATCATTGCCCGTTGAACCATTGAAATTAAAAAGGATACTCGGATAGTCGAACATTTACGTACAATGCCAGCGTCCCAGACGTGGTCTTACATGTAATCACATATCGATGCCACTGTCCCAGACAAGGTCTTACACGTAAATCACAAGTCGATGCCAACGTCCCAGACACGGTCTTACATGATAACACATAACGGAATCCTATGTCATGACATATATATCCTAGCTATTCCTAAGGTTCGTACGGGACTTTCAGACATTGTAACTCGATCGAATCAATCTCGTAAACATAGCTCCCAAGCTTATAGACATTCGGTCAACACATATACATAGTCATAAAATTCAATTCGACATATAAAATTCACATATATTCAAAATTAACAACATTTATATGCTTATAAACTTACCTTGGATATCGACGGACGGAATAAAACGACTACTCGATTATTTTTGTTTTCCCCCGATCCAAATCCGTTTTCTTTGGTTCTTGATCTAAACATATTCAAATTAAACTTATTTAAACACCATTTTTTTTCAATTTAGTCTAAAAACACATAAATGGGCAAATTACCATTTTGCCCCTGACATTTTACACTTTTCACAATTTAGTCCCTATTGCATAAAACACAAAATATGAAAAATTTCAAAGTTCCATGCTTAGGCCAAATTTAACGCATAATCATACAAGTCCATATATTTCATTTATTTCACATTTTAGTCCCTCAATTTATTATTTTTACAATTTAACCCTAATTACTCAAAATCATCAAAATTTCCAATACAAAACATATTAATCCAAAACATTTCTTTCATAATCTATCATCTAACATCACAAAGCTCATAAATTCATCAATGGATTAACTCAAAATATCCATCACAATCAAAAATTAAAGCATGGGTTTTGTAAATTTCATAGCAACGATTTCAAAAACGTAAAAATTATCAAAAATCGAGCTAGTTACATACCTTAATCAAGCTTAGCTATGGCGAATGTGGCTTTCTTTTTCTTTTTTTCTTTTCCTTAGCTAGTTTCGGCTATTCCAAAGATGGACATGCATGGACATGCATGGTTTATGTTTATGTTTATTATATTAACTTAATTAATATATTTACTAAATTAACCTTATTAGTTTAATATAAACATATTATATATTATGCACATAACCATCCATCATATTAATTCATGGTATAATTGCAACATAAACACCTCCCACTAAAAGAACAAATCAATTTAGCACTTTAACAAATAGTTAGCCACTTTTATAATTTACGCTATTAAGTCCTTTTATTTAATCGGACACTCAAACAATAAAATTAAATCACGAAAATTTCACAGATATAAATTCACACAGTAAAAACACAGATAAAAATATTTAATAATTTTTCTAACTTAGATTTGTGGTCCCAAAACAAGCATTAGATTAGGATCGAAAGCAGGGTATTACAATTCTCCCCCTTAGGGATTTTCGTCACTGAAAATCTTACCGGTGAATAGGTTTGGGTAACGTTCTCTCATAGCATCTTCAGGCTCCTACGTAGCTTCTTCAACCCCGTGTCGATACCATAAGACTTTTACTAAAGAAATTTTCTTATTCCTAAATTCTTTCACCTCGTGATCTAAAATCCGGATCGGTTCTTCCTCGTAGGTCATATCAGATCGAATCTCCACCTCAGTTGGAGAAATCACATGTGATGGGTCGGATCGGTATTGTCGAAGCATTGAAACATGGAATACATTATGGATCTTTTCTAACTCAAATGGCAACAACAATCTGTAAGCAACCGGCCCGATACGCTCTATAATCTCATACGGCCCAATATATCTCGGACTCAACTTGCCTTTATGACCGAATCTGAGTATTTTCTTCCACGACGAGAATTTCAAAAACACTTTGTCCCCGATCTAAAACTCAATATCTTTACGTTTTAAATCTACGTACGACTTTTGACAATCTGACGCAGCTTTCAGACTATCGCGAATCACTTTCACTTTCTGTTCAGTCTCTTTGATCAAATCGACCCCGTGTATCTTATTTTCACTGAGCTCAGTCCAATACAAAGGTGTTCGACATTTACGACCATATAAAGCCTCGTAAGGTGCCATTTTTATACTCGATTGAAAGATATTACTATATGCAAATTCAATTAGTGGCAATTATCGTTCCCATGTACCTTCAAACTCGAGAATACAACATCTCAACATATCTTCGAGTATCTGAATAAATTCGTTTGGGTGACAATGCATGCGTGGATGGAAAGCAGTGCTAAAATGCAACTTCGTACCTAATGCATCTTGCAATTTCTTCCAAAATCACGATGTGAACCTCAGATCTCTATCCGAAATGATAGAAATAGGTACTCCGTGCAATCTCACAATCTGAGAAATATATAATTCAGCAAGTTTATCAAGCCAGTAATCTGTGCGAATCGGAAAAAAATGAGCCGATTTAGTCAATCTATACCCATATTGCATCTTTCTTACTCAGTGACAAAGGCAAACCCAATACAAAATCCATCGTAACTCTGTCCCATTTCCACTCGGGTATCATAATAGGTTGAAGTAACCCAGAAGGTACCTGATGCTTGGCTTTGACTAATTGACAGATCAAACATCTTGAAACAAAATCAGAGATGTCTCGTTTCATACCAGGCCACCAGTAAAGTTGTTTCAAATCATTATACATTTTCGTACAACCCGGATGAACAGATAACCGACTGCTATGAGCTTCATTCAAAATCATCTGAATCAACTCTGAATTTCTAGGAACACACATTCAGTCTTTGTTTAAACCTCAAACAACCTTCAGTATCAACTCGAAACTCTGAATTAGTATTCACATCACATTGAGCCTGTTTTGCTATCAATTCGTTATCAACTTTTTGAGCCTCACAAATCTGCTGAATAAATAACGATTTTGCTTTCAACTCAGCTACAAGCGAACCGTCATCAGATAGGGCCAATTGAGTATTCATTGCTCGTAGGGCAAACACTAATTTTTGACTCAAAGCATAAGCAACAACATTGGCTTTCCCCGGATGGTAGTCAATTACAGGCTCGTAATCTTTTAGCAACTCTAACCATCTTCGCTGTTGTAGATTTAGATCTTTCTGAGTCATCAAATATTTCAAGCTTTTGTGATCAGAATAAATGTGACATTTCTCACCGAACAGATAGTGGCACCATATCTTCAATGGAAACACAATAGCTGCCAATTCCAGATCGTGTGTCGGATAGTTCTTTTCGTGGGGCTTTAACTGTCTCGAGGCATATTCTATAACTTTGCCTTCCTGCATCAAAACACAGCCCAAACCATTTAAATTTGTAACAGCCCGGTTTAGACCCTAGTCGGAACAGTGGTTTTGGGACCACAAATCCAAGGTCAAAAAAATATCTTAATATTATTTTCTGTGTTTATGATATGTGATTGAGCATGTGTGAAAATTCTGTGTGAAAATTTTATCATTTGTGCGCTTAATTTGAGAAAAGGGATTAAATCGCATAAAATGTAAAAGTAGCCTTCTATTTGAATAATGGCCGAATTGATGTGTCTTTATAAGAGGAAGTCCTTATGATATAAATTGACCATTTAATTTTTGAGTCGACAAAGATGGACAACCATTAAGTATATTATAATGTTTTATTAAAGGACATTTTAGTAAATTATGCATTATTATGAATTATAATAAAACAAAAGTGTAACAGCCCAATTTAGGGCCTAGTCGGGATAGTGGTGTGAGACCACAGGCCGAGTTAGTAAAATTAAGTTATTAAGGTTTATGACATGTTTGCATCATAGTATTAAAGTTCCATGTGGAAATTTTGTGAAATTGACATGGAATGATAAAAAAGGACTAAATTGCAAAAGTTGCAAAATATGAGTTTCTAGAAGCTTTTTGTATGAAATAGCTTTAGAATATTAACTATGAGTCCTTAAATAGCAATTTTCCCAAATTATAAATTTTGGACAAAAATGGACATGAGTTAGTAAAATAGAAATTTTTAAAGAAAAGGGCATTTTGGTCATTTGTCTAATAAGTGATTAAAATAGGAAAAGATGATAAAATTTCATTCATCTTCTTCCTTCCATTCTTAGAAAATTTGAAGACTCCATAGCTAGGGTTCTTCATTTTTTTCAAGCTTGCTAATCAAGAAAAATGAAGCCCGGATCGAAACTGAGGCAAGAACAAGGTCGAGGACTAAATTTCATACCTAGCTACATTTTGTATATTGAGGTAAGTTTGTATGATTTCTAAGCTTTATGATTTATATCATTGAATTGCTTAGTATAATATATAATGTTATTATGAAAATGTTTAATGTTATGTTAAACAAAGAAATTAATGAGATCAAGCATGAGAAAGCCCCGATTGAAGTTGAACAACTTAGGATACTCGATCTACCACATGAAACAAGAAAGTCAAAGTATAAGACCAAGCCGAGGCATGGCATCGGCAAGCAAGCAAGTTATCATCTAAGTCAAGGCAAGCTTGGCATTGATCAAGTTATCATGTAAGTCCAAGGCAAGCTTGGCATTGATCAAGTTATCATGTAAGTCAAGGCAAGCTGGCATTGAGCAAGTTATCTTGTAAGTCCAAGGCAAGCTTGGCATTGATCAAGTTATCATGTAAGTCCAAGGCAAGCTTGGCATTGAACAAGTTATCATGTAAGTCAAGGCAAGCTTAGCATTGAGCAAGTTATCATGTAAGTCAAGGCAAGCATGGCATTGAGCAAGTTATCATGTAAGTCAAGGCAAGCTTGGCATTGAACAAGTTATCATGGAAGTCCAAGGCAAGCTTGGCATTAAACAAGTTATGAAGAGAAAGACTTCATATAAGTCCATGTCAAGACATGGCCTTGAAACCAAGATGAGATATTCCATGTAAGACCATATCTAGGATATGGCTTTTGTATCATGTTACGTGGGAAGAGATTTAGTATCCTCAGTATTCATATAAATTCATCGGGCAAATGAGTTAAGCTCCAAAGAGATAACAAGAAAGATAAGTAAGTAAAGTTATTATCAAGTGAAAGCGGGTATTATTCATGTTATGAATGATAAATTAGAGATTATGATTTTTATGTAAATGTATCTTTGATCAATGTGATCAAGTGATCACAGTACCTTGTTTACCTCACAAGTATGAGACTAGTAAGTATCATGAGATATGTAAGAATCAAGTATGAGCAAGTAAGCTTTATAAATTTGAAATTATGATACCATTGTTTATGTCAAATGGGTTAATTTAAGCAAGTATGTTGTTATGTGCATTATATGCAAAACTTACTAAGCTAAATGCTTACGTCTTTTATTCTTTCTTTCCATGTAGTTCCACCAAGCTAATCTAGTGGATCATTGTCATCAGACTCGGAGCACACTATCAATCGCTATTTTGGTATAGCCAAGTTGTTTACATTAAGTATGGCATGTATAGGAAACATTTCATTTTGAGTATATGTCTTAGAAAGGGGCAAAAGTATGAAACATCAAGTTTATTATTCTTTTGTAAATGGCTAAGTGATTGGCCAAGTTTGACTAAGTATGTATGTTATTAATATCAATGAAGCATGTTATATTGTTCATGAAAGATGTAATAATTGAGTTGCTGAATTGAGCTTGAGTTTGGTCTTAATTTCGGGATGGCAATTGGCTTGGTAAATAGCCTCTAAGTGCCTACGATTAGACACTGCAGGCGTGTGTCTGGGCGATCATAAAGCGCACCTTAGTCTTATAAGTAAGAATAGGCCACGGACTAATCCCACGGCCGTGTGTTAAAGGCCGTGCATGACACACGGTTAGAACATGGGCGTGTGCACAGTGGGTGTGTAATAAGTCGGTATATCAAGATGTAGTACAGTGCGAGTCACGGGCGTGCCATGGCGTGTGTTATAAGTCGAGAATGCTAAGGTTTTCACGGGCTAGGGGCCGCGGGTGTGCCATGGCCATGTGAAATTTGGCGATGGCTCGAGTTTTAAGCACGGTTGGGAGACATGGGTGTGTCTCGGGGTTACTGGCGTGTCCCAACTCACATGGGCGTGTGACCCTGTTTCAATGAAAAGTTTTTGATTGAGTTTGAAAGTTTGAGACATAAGTTTAAGGCCTCATAGGCCCATGAAAAGTACAAGTTGATTAAGGAAGAAGTTCTTAATTGAGCGAAATTTTATAGCCCGTAAGTACATGATTAAGCAAGTTCAAGCATAGTAATGTCTCGTATCCAGTCTAAGCCTCGGACTCGGGTATGGGGTGTTACATTTAGTGGTATCAGAGCTACAGTTTAGTCGGTTCTAGGACTAACGTAGCATGAGCACGAGTCTAGCTATACATGCCATACGTAAGAATGTTTTTATAATGATAGTGTGGCGACTCACAGCGACTTAAATTATGTTTATATATATAGTAAATGGATCTGAAAGAGATATGGTGGATGGCGTAGAAAGTAACTGGCTCGGCCATTGAAGGGGCGGTGCTTAGAATGAGAGCGAGAATAGACCCACTACGGTGAGTCAAAGAGGAAGAGAAGAGGCTAGAAGCCTTCCTCCATATGATGAACATATGGTACACGGAGTTCGTTTCGTACGAACCCAAATGCACAACCCCCTCCACCCCTGCCTATTCCTCAACCTATCCCAATAGCCCCTCAAGTAGTAGAGGTGGTAGGCGGAGAAACCTTCGGTTGATAAAATTAGGAAACATGGAAGCGGAAGAATTGCAGGCTAGAAAAGATGATGATCAGGAAAAGGGTGAGTTACGGTTAGAAAATACCATCGGGGTATTTAATGAGCTTTCATGTACACCTGAAGAGTGCATGAAATCGTAGTTTCTCTTTTAATAGATTACGCACCAATGGTAGAACACCCTTGTGTCGGTGGTGCAGGAAAGGATCACATGGGAATTTTTCAAGAAGAATTCAAGAAAAAGTATATCGATCAAAGGTTTATGGACCGAGAAAGGGAAGGAATTCCTAGAGAGCTGAAGCAAGGCAAGATGTCGGTGACTAACTATGAGCGTGAGTTTATGCGACTCGATGAAATGCGCTCGCGAATGCGTATCTAGAGGCTATCATGAGTAAGAGATTTGAAGATGGCGAAATGAGGACATTAAAGCTGTTTGTTCTTGTCCTAGAATGAAGGAATTTGTTGTGCTAGTAGAGAGGGCTTGTAAAGCCAGGAATTAGTAAAAGAGAAAGAAAGTCTGAAATGGTGTCTCGTGACTCTAGGAAGAGACGATTGGAATAAGTCATTCAATCTTCATCTAAGAAGTTAAGAGATTTCCCTACGATGCTACTTCCACTTTGGGTTTTCAAGGAAAGACAAGAGTAAGCGATGATTCGGAAATAAAGCATAGACTACTTGATCGCTAGTGTGGGAATGTTCCATCGATAGACACAGAATGCCCACATTGTGGCGGGCGTCATTTAGGAGAATACAGAGAGCACAAGAAAATGCATTTTGGATGTGGTTCCCGGGACCACTACATAAAAGATTGTCGAGAGATGATGAAAGAGGGCGCAGAACTTCGGAGCCCAATATCAGGGGTATGGTCGGGAGGAAGGTCGCGAGAGAAACCAGAAGTGGGGCAAGTGGAAGAGGTAACCCTAGAGAAGCGGGCCGCGAGACTCGAGGTAGAGGCGCGCTGCGGACTTATGCCATTCGCGCTCGTGAAGAGGCATCTTCCCATGATGTTATCACGGGTACCTTTTCTCTTTATGATGTTAAAGTTATTACTTTAATAGATCCCAGATCCACACACTCTTACATTTGCATGAAATTGGTATGCGATATGAGTATGCCTATAGAGTTTCTGAAATTGTGATTAAAGTGTCTAATCCTTTAGGCAAGAGTGTGTTAGTTGATGAAGTATGTAAAGATTGCCCATTAATGATTAGATGTCATTGTTTTAAAGCAAACCTAATGTTGCTACCATTTACTTGAGTTTGACCTCATTCTCGGTATGGGTAGTTGTTGCCCATAATGTAATAGTTAATTGTAGGAAGAAATACATTGAAATGAGATGTGAGGATGAGGACACCCTTCACATAGAATCGGATGAAAGAGTAGATTGTCGAATTGATTTCTCACGTGGCACGAGAGATACATGAGAAAGGGTATGAAGCATATTTGGCTTTTGTGATGAATGAAAAAAAGCGAGTTAAGGATTGAGTCGGTGCCAATAGTATGTGAGTATGTGGATGTGTTTCTGAGGAATTACCGGGACTACCACGATTAGAGAGGTTGAGTTGAGCATTGAGCTAGCTCTGATGCTGTGCCAATATCTATTACTCCTTACGAGAATGGCTCCAGCGGAGTTGAAGGAGGCTGAAGTCACGATTGCAAGAGTTGTGAGACAAAGGCTTTGCAAGATCAAGTTGTTCACCATAGGGGTGCTCCGATTTTATTTGTGAAAAGAAAGATGGCACTATGAGATTGTGCATAGATTACCGTCGGTTTAATAAGGTAAAAGTAAAGAACAAGTGCCCATTGCCTAGGATCGATGATTTGTTTGATCAATTGAAAGGAGCCACGGTGTTCTCCAAAATAGACTTGAGATCGAAGTACTACTAGTTTGAGAGTAAAAGAATCGGATGTGTCTAAAATAGCCTTTCGAACAAGGTATGGGCATTATGAATTTTTAGTCATGCCCTTTGGTTTGACTAATGTTAAGGCGGTATTCATGGACTTAATGAACGCATTTTTAGACCGTACCTTGACGGGTTTGTAGTTGTTTTCATTGACGACATACTAATTTATTCTGAGATGAGAATGAGCATCTTTGAGCACCTACGGATAGTTTCTGATTCTCTGAGAAAATTAATTATATACCAAGTTCGGTAAAAGTGAATTTTGGCTCACGGAGTAGGTTTTAGGACATATTATGCGGGAGAAGGAGTTGAGTAGACCCGATAAGATTTCGGCTATTGTGGACTAGAAGCCACCAAAGAATATCTCACGAGATTAGAAGTTTTCTAGGCCTAGCCGGCTATTACGAACGATTCGTCAAGGGTTATCCATGATTCCAACCCGATGACTAAATTATTCTGAAAAAGCGTGAAGTTTGAGTGAATGAGCGATGCCAACAAAGTTTTGAAAAGTTGAAGGCAATGTTGTGAAGCCCGATTTAGTACAACTGAGATAGGGAAAGAATTTGTGATTTCTGATGCATCCTTAAATGGGTTAAGTTTGTGTACTTATGCAAGAAGGCAAAGTTATTGCTTATGCCTCCAGACAGTTGAAGCCTCATGAGAAGATTTATCGGCCTTACGATTTAGAATTGGTTGCCATAGTCTTCACATTGAAGATATGGAGACATCACCTATATGGTGAGAAATGTCGATTTTCGCGATCACAAAAGTTTGAAATACTTGATGAAGCGAGAAGAGTTGAACTTAAGACAAAGGAGATGGTTGAGTTGATAAAAGAATATGAGATGGTCATTGACTACCATCCCAAGAAGGCGAATGTGAGTCGTCGATCCTTTGAGTAGAAAATCCTTATTTGCGTTAAGGGCAATGAATTCACGGATGAATTTATCAAGCGATGGTTCTATTCTAGGTGAGTTGAGAGCTAGACCAATTTTCCTCCAAGAGATCATTGAAGCCCAAAAGAGGATAGTGAATTGCAAGTTAATAGAGCTCGGTCTGAGACAAATGTTAGTCGACTTAGGATTAGTCCCAATGGAAGTCGATGTTCAAAAACGAGTTTGTGTGCAGAGAAAGAAGAACTTATTGAGAGAATTTTGTGAGGCCCATAATGGATGTTTATCTGTACATCAAAGTAGTACCAAGATGTATTATGACTTGAAACACTTGATATTGGTGGCGAGAATGAAGAAAGATATTTGAGAATTTGTTTCCAAATGCTTGATTTGTCGACAAGTAAAGGCTAAACACCGGTACCTTCGGGTTTGCTTCAACCCATTTTAGTTAGGAGTGGAAATGAGACCGTATTACTATGGATTTTGTATGCGGGTTTACCACTATCTCAGAGCAAGAAAGATGCGTATGGGTTGTAGTTGATAGACTCACGAAATCAACCCATTTTATACTGTTGAGTGGATTACTCCTCGACAAGTTGGCAAACTTGTATGTTTGAAATAGTAAGACTTCATGGAGTTCCTTTGTCAATCATATCGGATAGAGACCGAGATTCACATCAAGGTTTTGCAAGAAGTTATAAGAGGCCTTGGGTACAAAGGTGAACTTTAGTACCAGCTTTTCATCCTTAAAGCGACGGTCAATCGGAGAGGTTAATTCAAGTGCTCGAGGATATGCTCGAAGTTGTATTCTTGAATTCGAGGCGGTTGGAAAAGTTTCTCCCATTAGTAGAGTTTGCCTACAATAATAGTTTTCAGTGAGAGCTTAAAGATGGTGCCTTTTGAGGCTTTATATGGCGCAAGTTCGAGCGCCTCTTTATTGGGTGAACTTAAAAAAACCAAATTCACAGGGTTGATTTGGTTAGAAATTTGAAGAAAGCGAAAGTGATACGAGAAAGTTTAAAAAGCTGCATCGGGCACACAAAAGTCCTATTCGGACTTAAAGAGAAAGAGATCGAGTATCAAGTCGGAATAAGGTTTTCTTGAAAGTGTCACCTTGGAGAAAAGTTCTCGGATTTGGCGAAAAGGCAAGTTGAGTCCACGTTTTATTGGGTAGTATGAGATTATCGAGAAAGTTGGGCTGTAGCTTCTGATTGGCTTTGCCATCGAGTTAGAAAATATACATGATATGTTTCACGTGTCAATGTTAAGGCGCTACCGTCGGATCCTTCGCATGTAATTCCCGATCAGGTAGAGATTCATCCCAAAATTACTTATGGTGAAGAACCAGTTAAGATTTTAACTCGGGAAGTCAAACGACTAAGGAATAAAAGTATTGCCACAGTAAAAGTATTGTGGCAAAGACATGGAATAGAAGAAGCTATGTGGGAACTAGAGAGAGCATGAGAAACCAATACCCAAATCTATTTCTTTGGTAAGATTTTAGAGGCGAAAATTCCTAAGAGGGAGAATTATGTGACCAGATTTAGGGCCTAGTCGGGATAGTGGTGTGAGACCACAAACCGAAAGTCGATAAAATTGAGTTATTAAGGTTTATGACATGTTTGCATCATAGTATTAAAGTTCCATGTAGAAATTTTGTGAAATTGACATGGAATGATCAAAATGGACTAAATTGCAAAAGTTGTAAAATATGAGTTTCTAGAAGCTTTTTGTATGAAATAGCTTTAGAATATTAATTATGAGTTCTTAAATAGCAATTTTCCCAAATTATAAATTTTGGACAAAAATGGACATGAGTTAGTAAAATAGAAATTTTTAAAGAGAAGGGCATTTTGGTCATTTGTCTAATAAGTGATTAAAATAGGAAAAGATGATAAAATTTCATTCATCTTCTTCCTTCCATTGCCGAAAATTTGAAGACTCCATAGCTAGGGTTCTTCACTTTTTTCAAGCTTGCTAATCAAAAAAAGCAAGCCGGATCGAAGCAAGAGAGGCAAGAACAAGGTCGAGACTAAATTGCATACCTAGCTACATTTTGTATATTGAGGTGAGTTTGTATGATTTCTAAGCTTTATGATTTATATCATTGAATTGCTTAGTATAATATATAATGTTATTATGAAAATGTTTAATGTTATGTTAAACAAAGAAATTAATAAGATCAAGCATGAAAGCCCCAGATTGAAGTTGAATAACTTAGGATACTCGATCTACCACATGAAACAAGAAAGTGAAGTATAAGACCAAGCCGAGGCATGGCATCGACAAGCAAGCAAGTTATCATGTAAGTCAAGGCAAGCTTGGCATTGATCAAGTTATCATGTAAGTCCAAGGCAAGCTTGGCATTGATCAAGTTATCATGTAAGTCAAGGCAAGCTTGGCATTGAGCAAGATTATCATGTAAGTCTAAGGCAAGCTTGGCATTGACCAAGTCATCATGAAAGTCAAGGCAAGCTTGGCATTGAACAAGTTATCATGTAAGTCCAAGGCAAGCTTGGCATTGAGCAAGTTATCATGTAAGTCAAGGCAAGCTTGGCATTGAGCAAGTTATCATGTAAGTCAAGGCAAGCTTGGCAATGAACAAGTTATCAAGAAAGACTTCATATAAGTCCATGTCAAGACATGGCCTTGAAACCAAGATGAGATATTCCATGTAAGACCATATCTAGGATATGGCTTTGGTATCATGTTACGTGGGAAGAGATTTAGTATCCTCGGTTATTCATATAAATTCATCAGACAAGCGAGTTAAGCTCTAAAGAGATAACAAGAAAGCTAAGTAAGTAAAGTTATTATCAAGTGTGGCGAGTATTATTCATGTTATGAATGATAAATTAGAGATTATGATTATTATGTAAATGTATCTTTGATCAATGTGATCTAGTGATCACAGTACCTTGTTTACCTCACAAGTATGAGACTAGTAAGTATCATGAGATATGTAAGAATCAAGTATGAGCAAGTAAGCTTTATATTTGAAATTATGATACCATTGTTTATGTCAAATGGGTTAATTTAAGCAAGTATGTTGTTATGTGCATTATATGCAAACTTACTAAGCTAAATGCTTACGTCTTTTATTCTTTCTTTCCATGTAGTTCCATAAGCTAATCTAAGTGGATCATTGTCATCGGACTCGGAGCACACTATCAATCGCTATTTTGGTATAGCCAAGTTGTTTACATTAAGTATGGCATGTATAGGAAACATTTCATTTTGAGTATATGTCTTAGAAAGGGAAAAAAAGTATGAAATTTGTCAAGTTTATTATTCTTTTGTAAATGGCTATGTGATTGGCCAAGTTTGACTAAGTATGTATGTTATTAATATCAATGAAGCATGTTATATTGTTCATGAAAGATGTAATAATTGAGTTCTTGAATTGAGCTTGAGTTTAGTCTTAATTTCGGGATGGCAATTGGCTTGGTAAATAGCCTCTAAGTGCCTGCGGTTGACACTGCAGGCGTGTGTCTGGTAGTCATAAGCTACACCTTAGTCTTATAAGTAAGAATAGGCCACGGACTAATCCCACGAGTCGTGTGTTAAGGTAGTGCATGACCTACTGGTTAGAACATGGGCGTGTGCACAGTGTAGTGTGTAATAAGTTAGTATATCAAGATGTATTACTGCAGTGCGAGTCCACGGGCGTGCCATGGCGTGTGTTATAGAAGTCGAGAATGCTAAGGTTTTCACGGGATAGGACCACTGAGGCGTGCCATGGCCGTGTGAAATTTGGCAATAAGCTCGAGTTTTAAGCACGGTTGGGAGACATGGGCGTGTCTCGGGAGTTACGCGGCGTGTCCCAACTCACATGGGCATGTGACCCCTGTTTCAATGAAAAGTTTTTGATTGAGTTTCGAAAGTTTACGGACATGAGTTAAAGGCCTCGTAGGCCCATGAAAAGTACAAGTTGATTAAGAAAGATAAGTTCTTAATTTAGAACAAAATTTTATAGCCTGTAAGTACATGATTAAGCAAGTTCAAGCATAGTAATGTCTCGTATCCAGTCTAAGCCTCGGACTCGAGTATGGGGTGTTACAAAAAGCTTAAAAATAAGCCATTATATTATGTTCATCCATCAAAATTACAAAGGAAAGAAAAAGAAAAAGAGTTGTTAAGTTTTGGCAAGGGTTTAGCTTGATTCAAGGTATGTTTTGTTTTGGTTTTGGATAATTTCTATGTTTTTGTGATCGTTGCTTCGGGTTCTTCAACACCCATGCTTTAATTTTAGAATTTGATGGTGATTTTGAGATATGCCATTGATGAATGTTTGAGCTTTGTGAGAGTTGATGATTAAATATGAAAGATATGTGAGAGATTAACATGTTTTATCTTTGAATTTTTGGTGAAATTGAGTAATTTAGGCTAAATTGTGAAAATGAGAACTTGGGAGACTAAAATGTGAAATAAATGAAATATGTGGGCTTGTATAAGCACGAGGAAAATTCGGCTAAGCATAAGTGAAGAGAAATTTTGTGTATTTTGTGATTTTGTGAAATAGGGACTAAAGTGTCGAAATGTGAAAATGTGAGGCTATTTTATAAAATGCCTAAATATGTGTGTTTGGACTAAATTGAATTAATTGGTGATTGAATGATCTAAATTTGAATATGTATAGACCAAGAAAGGAGAGATTGGATCGAGATCGAGGCAAACATAAAGTGCTCGATTGATCGACTAGTTTAGAGTATTTCTAAATCAGAGGTAAGTTAGAATATAATCGTGTTCTTAAATTATGTTTTAGATGCTATGAAATGAATAGTTATGTGATTATTAAATTAGAAATGCTAAATGCGGAATTAAGTTATGTGGCACTAAGTGTGCGTAATTAGAAAGGAGAGCAGAGATGATTAGCACTATGTGTGCAAAATAATAGAAGCCGACTTTTGATTGTACTTTGTGTGTGCGATCACAGGATTAATTTCTATTTTATCTCTTGAGGCACTAAATTGTGCGATGTTGTTCAAGCTTGGCTATGAATTGGGCACTAAGTGTGCGATTGAGTTAAAGAGATAGTGAATAGTGAGTAAATTTTGGTATCGAGCATTGAATAGCAAGAGCGTTAGTCAACTAAGTGTTGGCGAAGGTATGTTCGAACCTCGTGGTTGATGATATTGTTTAAGGTTGAATAGATGGATGTATGAGTATACGGTAGAGGATGATATTGTGTTTAGTTGTGAATCTATCTAAGTGATGGTTTATTTATGTATTGATATTGCATTATTGAGTAATATGTATTATATTCACGAACTTACTAAACTCTTAAACTTCTTTGTGTGAAGTTTTCTCTGTTTCTGGTGTCTTTAAAGCTAGCTCGGATCGAGGGGATGCGTCGGTGACTCAATCAAACTATCTACTATCTATTTTGGTACTTTTGAAAGATGTATATATTTGGTATATGGCATGTATAGGCTAGTTGATATGTTATATTTTGATATGTTTGAGCCTTGCCATATGATATGGCTTGAAAGTTGTATGATATTGATTATTATATATATGGGCTATGAAAATGGAAATGGTATGTTTCATCCTTAAAAAGGTTGATGAGTATTGTGGTTTAAATGTAACCTTGTAGTATGGATTATATGATGCTTGACTTATATGCTTTGGAATGTGAAATTTGGTATTTTGGAAGAACTTATTTGAGTTGAAATTGAGTATGGATATAGATGGAATAGTTGATGGTTAATTGGGGCATATATTGGGATGTTTTGGTTGCTATTTGAGTTATAAATGCTAATGGTTAGATGCTTGTTAGTGATCCTAAGTGTGTATGGCATGTTTGGCCTTGTAAATGGCCTAGAAATGCCCACACGGTTGAGCACACGAACGTGTGGCTCGACCATGTCATTCAGGTTGGTAAATTGTTTCAAGTCAGACTCGACCACCGGCAAGACACACGGGCGTGTGACTGGCCGTGTGGTGCGTCGATGTCGACCCGCAGGTGAGACACGGGCGTGTCTCGGGCCGTGTGGACAAGTCGATATGTATGCCTTGTTTTGCCACGGCTTGGGCGCTGCGGGCGTGTTGGCCGTGCTGCGGCCTACCCACATGGGCGTGTGACCTGCTGTAACTTAGAAAATGTTTGATTTTCAGAATAATTTTGTATGATTTCAGTTTAGTCCGACCCTTTCCTAGTGCTTGTTTAAGGTCTCGTAGACCTCGTAAAGGGACTATATGTATATATTTCTATATGATTGAATGATGAAATACTTTGTGTTGTAAAATGATTGTAAAATGTTAGATACATTCGGTAATGCCTCTTAACCCTAGGCCAGGTGATGGTTATGGGTTAGGGTGTTATATTTTATTGGTATCGAGCTACGGTTTAGTCGATTCTAGGACTAACGTGGCGTGTGTGAATCTAACTATACATGCCATATATATAATTGCGATAGTGTGATGAATCTTGTGATTTAAAATGTGTTTCGTATAGTAAATGGATCCCAATCGGCGATTCTTGATGATGTAGAAACAATGCGCTGCTCGCTCAAGGAACCAGTGCCGGCCACATCTAGGCGAATGTTAGTAGCCACGATGGAGAGGCTAAGCAAGCCTTCTTCCAAATGAAGAGTGAGTGGTTTCTGATTCGTTCGAATGAATTAGTGCTCAACAACCTCCACCCCCACAAATACTGTTGTGCCACAAGTTGCGGTCGATCCGATTTAATAAACCTCCAGGTAGATAAAATCACGAAAGTATGGGCGAAGAGTTTAGGGCCACGATTGATGATCTTTGAAAGCTGGTGAGTTACGGCTTGAGAATCTGATTCAGTGTTTGATGAGATATCATTAACTCTGAAGAATGCATAAAATGTGATGTTTCCTTATTGAGAATCGACATATAATTGGTGGAAAATGTTGATATTAAGTGGTTCAGAGAGAATCACAGGATTTTCAAGTTAAATTTTGAAAGAAGTATATCAGTCAATGATTCATAGATCAAAAGCGTAAAAGAATTCCTTGGTGAAAGCAGTCGTATGTCGATTCTTAGTATGAGCGGGAGTTTGTGAGATTAAGTCGGTATGCGAGAATGTGTTTCAAGCGAAGCTACTATGTTTAAATGTTTTATTGAAGAAATTTGAATGAAGACATTAAATTCTTTGGTTCGAATACTACGACTTGAATGAATTTGTTGTGTTAGTTGAAAAAGCTTGCAAAGCGAGAAGCTTAACAAAGAAAAGAAAGCGGATTAGGAGGCTAAAGATGAAGAAAAGATGGATGAGTAAGTTGTCTCAACCTTACGATGAAGAGATTTAGAGATGCAAATGTCGTTCAAATGCTTCATTTGGACATTGAAGTAGAGATAAATGCGAGACAAAGTGTTGGTCCAGAACTCAAACTCAGATTGAATAAAGTGTTGGTAGTGTTAAAAGCAACAAGCTTTGAGTGTAAGCGAGTGTGGGAAGGCGACATGTCGGAGAATGTTGGGGCAAGTACAAAAATAGAACTTGTTATAAATGTGGATCACGAGATCATTTTATTGAGATTGCCCGAGAGTTAAGCTGAGAAAGACAATGTTGAGTCACGAGGTAGAGTATCTGACGGCTAGGGGTAGACACACCAGAAACCAGGCTGGAAATGTAGTGGAAGTCAAGAGGACCAATCTGAGCTTGGACGATCGAGGCGAGAGCACCTGCAGGAGCCTATGCTATTAGCGCTCGTGAAGAAGTGTCATCTCCAGGCGTCATTCTTTGGTACTTTTACTCTATTTGATCGTTGATGTGATTGCATATATAGATCCGAGGTCTACTCATTACGGTAATATGCGCCAGACTTGGCATCGATGGACTCTACGGCAGTGGAGTCTCTGGGTTAAATAATTAGAGTATCAAACCCCTTGAGGAAGTGTGTTCTAGTTGATAAAGTGTGCAGAAGCTATACATTGATGTTTCGAGATATTTGTTTTAAGCTAATTTGATGTTTCTACCATTCAATGCATTTGATATAATTACGGTATGGATTGGCTTACTTTGCATAATGCTATTGTGAATTATGGCGGAAGAGTATTGATTTGAGAAGTCGAATGGTGAGATAGTTAATTGAATCAATGATTTGAATGGGTTATCGGCGGTGATGAAAGTTCAAAGTTATGTGAAAAAAGGGATGCAAAGCCTATCTTGCGTATGTGATAGATACAAAAGTATTTGAAAAGAAAGTTGAATCTGTACTTTTTGTAGTTTCTGAGTTTTTTTGAGGATGTGTTTCTGAAGAATTCTGAGATTACCTCCGTCCCGAGAAGTTGAGTTTGGTATTAATTTAGTCTTGAGGCGACTCCTATCTCAATATTTGCGTATAGAATGGCACCAACATGAATTGAAAGAATTAAAGTCACGTTGCAGAGTTGTGAGATAGAAGATTTGCTGGCCAAGGTTTCTCATGCTGAGGGTGCTCTGTGTTGTTTACGAAAAAGAAAGATGGCACTATGAGGATGTGTGTGATTGGAAGATAGTTCAAAAAGGTGACTATAAAGAATAAATATCCTTTGCCTCATATTGATGATTTGTTTGATCGGTGAGAAAGAACTCTGGTGTTTTCTAAGATAGATTTGAGATCGGGCTATTATCAGCTCTGAGTTGGTTAAAAGAATCAGATGATGTAAAGCTACTTACTTTGAGAACAAAGTACGGACACTATGAATTTTAGTAATGCCTTTCGGACTAACGAATGCTCTGCGGTATTTATGGATTTAATGAACCAAATATTGATTAATAGTATTTGGATCGATTCGTTGTTGTGTTTATTAATGACATTTTGATTTATTCTTGTGATTAGCCAGCGCAACATGTCGAGCATTTGAGAATTGTATTCTGATTTCTGCGTGAGAAGCATTTGTATGCAAGTTTAGCAAATGTGAGTTCTAGTTACATGAGAGTTGGTTTTACAGGACATATTGTATGGACCTATCACGGTATCTGAGTTGATCAGAGCAAAATTTAGCTATTTTGGGTGAAGCCTCAGAAATGTGTTTGAAGTTACCGTGAGTTTTAGGGCTAGCGGGATATTATAGGCGGTTTGTGAAAGAGCTTCTCGATGATTGTGACTCAGTTGACAAAATCTCTGAGAAAGATGTTAAATTTGAGTTGTGAAAGATGTCAGTGAGTTTTGAGCAGTTGAAAACATTTGTTGTGAAGCACGATGTGTTGATTCGGCCCGAATCGAGTAAAGAATTCATAGTCTCACGATGATGCATCGTTGAATGGTTTGAAGGCGTGTGTATGCGATGTAAGAGGCAAAGTTATAGATTATGCTTGAGGCAGTTAAAGCCTCATGAAAAGAACTACCCGATGCACGATCTTGAATTAGCTGCAATTGTATTTGCATTGAAGATTTAGCGTCATTACCTATATGGATGAAATGTCACATTTATCTATGATCACAATAGTTTTGAAATATCGATGACTAAAAAGAATTGAATTTGAGAGCAATGAAGATGATTAAATTACTAAAAGATTATGAATTAGTAAGTGATTATCATCAGAGGAAAAGCTAATGTTATTCTTGTGGCGCTTTGGCGAAAGTCTTTATTTGCTTTGCATGCAATGAGTACTCAAATAGATTTACATGATGATGGATTGATTTTGCTTGAGTTGAAAGTGAGGCCAATGTTTTATATTGTCAGTTGTGATGCCTGCAGAAAAGTGATAATGAGATGATGACAAATGAGCTCAATGTGATTTGAATTACGATTTAAATTTCGAGTTGATAAAGATGATTGTTTGAGATTCGAGAAGTCGGATTTTTGTTCCCAAAATTGAGTTGATTCAGATGATTTTAGATAGAAGCTCTATGATCGTTTAATTGTTCACCACAGAGTACAAAAATGTATATATAATGACTTAAACGATTATTATTGGTGGCATGGTATGAAAGCTTGAGATATCTCGAGAATTTGTTTGAGATGTTTTGTATGTCAACAAGTTAAAAAGTGAACATGAGTTCCATCACGGTTTATTACAACCAATTATGATTTTTAGTGGAAATAGGAGAGAGTCACGATGGACTTTGGTTTGGGATTACCTTTATCTCGAAAGTAAGATGCAATTTGGGTGATAGTTAGCAGTTAACGAAATCGGCTCATTTTGTTAGGTGAGCAGTTATTTATTGATAAATTAATTTGAATTGTATATTTACGAGATTGTGAGATTGCTTGCGGGTGCCACTCTCTATTGTATCGATAGAGATCCAAGATTTACCTCAGCGGTTTTGGAAGAAATTGCAAGAGGCTTTACGGCAAATGTTGCATTTGATTACACATTTCATCATAGCAAGCGGATATAGTCAATCAATTAGCGGATCATTAATATTCTTGAGGATATGTTGAGATGTTGTATTCTTTAATTTGAAAGTACATGGGAAAAGCATTTTATCGTTGATTGAATTCGCATACAATAATAGTTTTCAATCTAGCATCAAAAATGGCACCATATGAGGCTCTTTACGATTGAAAATGGTGAGAACTCCATTTATCTTTGGTGAGCTTAGCGAGAATAAGATTCAGGAGGTTGATTTAATCAAAAGGCCGAGCAAAAAGTGAAAGTGATTAGTGACAGGTTTGAAATCGGTTTCAAATTGAGAAGTCTTATCACGAACTTGAAAGCGAAAAGATATCGAATTTGAGGTTGGTGACAAAGTGTTTTTGAAAGATGTCTTTGTGGAAGAAAATACTTGATTTGGCCAAAAGGCAAGTGATGCGAGGTTCATCGGGCGTATAAGATTATTGAAAAAGAATTGGGCGGTTGCTTATAGATTGTTTGTTGCCACAAGAATTAGAAAAGATTCATAATGTGTTTCACGTACTGCTCGATCACTTGACCAATCTGAGATCGATCCACTGGCATATAGTGCTCCTCTTGGGGTTGAGATTGATCAGTTGTCCTTATAGTGAAAGAAGAGGTTGAATACTATAGCGTGAGAACAAGTTCAGAAACATAAAATTTCTTTAGTAAGTGTTGTGGCGTAAACCCGAGGGGTTGAAGAGGTTACGTAGGAACTTTGAAGATGTTATGAGAGAACAATATCAGGAACCTATTCAATGGAAAGATTTTTTTGGGAACGAAAATCCTAAGGAGGAAGTTGCTATGGCCCGTTTTAGACCCTAGTGACGATGGTTTTGGGACCACAAGTCAAAGGTGGAAAAATATCTTAATATTATTTTTACATGTTTTATGATATGTGATTGAGCATATGTGAAAAGTGCGTGTGAAAATTTTTATCATTTGTGTGCTTAATTTGAAGAAAAGATTCGTCGCATAAAATGTTAAAAGTAGCCTTCCCTATTTGAATAATGGCATTGAATTGATGTGCCTTTATAGAGGAAGTCCTTATGATATAAATTGACCATTGAATTTTTGAGTGGACAAAAGATGGACAGACCATTAAGTATATATATAATGTTTTATTAAAGACATTTTAGTAAATTATGCATTATTATGAATTATAATAAAACAAAAGCTTAAAATAAGCCATTATATTATGTTCATCCTGTAGAAATTACAAAGGAAAGAAAAAGAAAAGAGTTATTAAGTTTGGCAAAGGTTTAGCTTGATTCAAGGTATGTTTTGTTTTGCTTTGTGATAATTTCTCGTTTTGTGATCGTTGTACGATTGTTCTTTAAAACCCATGCTTTAATTTTAGAATTTGATGGTGATTTTAGAGATATGCCATTGATGAATGTTTGAGCTTTGTGAGGAGTTGATGATGAAATATGAAGATATGTGAGAGATTAACATGTTTTATCTTTGAATTTTTGGTGAAATTGAGTAATTTGGGCTAAATTGTAGAAAATGAAAATTGGAAGACTAAAATGTGAAATAAATAAAATATATGGGCTTGTATAAGCGCTGATGCTTGTGACCGATTTGGGGCCTAGTCGAGAATAGTGGTCTGAGACCACAAATCCGAGAAATATAAATATGTATTTAAATGATTTCATAAGGCTTATAAGAGTATTTGCATGATTGTGTGAAAATTTCTTGAAGGAATTTTATTAATTAGTGAATAAATTGTCCATTAGGACTAAATTACAGGAATGGAAAATATGAGATTCTAGAAGATTTATGTATGAAATAGAATTATAAAGATTACTAAGAGGTCCTTATTTAGCAATTAGACCATTATATGTTAAGATGGACAAAAATGGACATGGGAAGGAAAAATCTCAAGAAAGGGGCATTAAGGGCATTTTTGTCATTTGGTAAATAAAAGATTAAAAAGGGAAAAAGAAGTCAAAAATGGTGTCCATCTTCTTCTCCACTTAGCAGAAATTGGAAGAGCCATGTATTCTGAGTTTCTTCAACTTTCAAGCTTTATAGTAAGTGCATCTAGCCGTTTTAATATTTTTGAATTTTGAGACCTCGTGGCTTTCGGTTCCATTTATTTTCTAGCTATGCTTTTGAACAGGGTTATGTTCAAATTTACCATATATAATATACATCTTTTGATGTTTTATTGAAGAATATGAGTTTGATGTATAGTGACATATTTTCTAAGTGATTTTCATGAAAAATGCATAAAAGGACCAAATTAGCAAGTTGTAGAGCTAATAGTCATACATGGGTAAGAGATAATTGGAAATTGAAGGTGCTATAGTTGAGGAATATGGTTAGGCTAAACCCAAAATACAAGAAAGTTGAATGAAATCATTTCTGAGCCTAGGGGCAAAAATGTAATTATGTAAAAGTTTAGAGGCAAAATTATGTAATATTTCCAATATGAATTATATGATGATTTAGTCAATGTGTGTATTTAACAAATAGAATTTTCATTATAGATCAAAGCAAGCCCAAATTAGGCAGACAAAGAACTAAAATCGAAGACTAAATCGAACATCTATGCATTTGAGAATCGAGAGTAGTTTGTATGAAGTTAAAAGTTTCATAATGTTAGATATTTGAAATTATTTAATATTATGACAATGTATGTTATTGCTATGAAAATCGAGTGATGAAGCCTCGATGAGAAAATAGTGAAAATAAATTTATGTAAATTCGGATAAAACTTCGGATTAATGTAGTTACCGCCCATATTGCATTGAATAAAGAAAGGTCCGTGAAGACCATGTATGGGATATATTTCGGCACCAAAGAAAATTTAAGTATAAGACCATATGCGGGACATGGCATCGATATTCATGTAGGATCTCGTATAAGACATACGGGACATGGCATCGACATCGAGTTATAAGATCAATATAAGACCATATCAGGGATATGGCGCCGGCATCAAGGGTGATCCATAGCAAGACCATATCTTGAATTATGGCGTTGGCACCAAATTTTATGAGCGATGAGTTAGGTATCCTCGATAATTTGATGGTCATTGAGCAAGAGAGCTAAGTATAAAATGGTATAGGAAGTCAAGTGCGTTTATTGTGATGACGCCCAGGTTTCACATATGATAAGAATAACTACAAATTCTGAAATCATAATGTGACATGAGATGGTAATAATAAGTGTGAGTAAATCACGAATAAAGATGCTAAGTTTGAGACTTATGTTGCTATTGTTTCATAGATGGATGAATTGGATTTGAGCAATTATATTGGCACAGAATTTCATGCAAACTTATTAAGTTATATACTTACCTACTCTTTTCCCTTTTCACTTGTAGTTTGCTAATTTAGCTCGGGGATCACGAGCGTCCGAGCTCGGATCACTACTATCAAGCCCATTTCTTTTGAGTATATTAAAGGGTTAGCTCATTTTGAGTATGGCATGTATAGGAACTTGATCGTTTTGTGTCATGTATCATGTATGAAGACCAAAGGTTGGTATTAATGTTTCAAACTCATTGTTTTAAAAGGGCCATGGTAGATTGGCCAATATTGTTAAGTTATGTTATAAAGTGATAAGTTAAATGAAATGAATGTTCATACAACTAATTGAGTAAAATCTGGTGGAATGAATGATAATTTAAAGTTCTTAAGGTTGATATTGCTTATGTTATATGCTTCATGTGATGAAATGAATGAGTTTATGTTTAGGGAGTGTGAAGGCTTGGAGAAATAGCGCAAAGCATCCTGCAGGTGACCTGCAGTATGTCTGGGTAAAAGTGTGTGACACTGCAACCGGCCATGGGTATGTTAATGGGACAGATGTCCCTGCATTTTAATCAGTGGAATTAATCCTTGGAGGCGGCCTGCGGGGCGTGTGCGGGCGTGTGCTCGCTTTAGGGGTTGCTGGCACGCCGCCGTGAATGCCTGGATTTTCACTGCCGGTGAACGGGCGTGTGGCGTGTATGAAGAACCTGAGCCATTGACCGCGGTAATGGCGTGTGAAAACCCACCGTGATTCGAAATAAAAATAAATCTTACGCAGGCTAGAGACATTTCGTGTGTGACCACCTGGCGGCTTGCCCTGCGAAATGCATCCCAAATCCTGAGCGTGTGACCTCTATAAATCGAGAATAGTGGTGCAAATTCAATGAAGTGGGAAAAGTTAGAAAGAGAAAAAGGGCAGAGGACCTGAGAAATTTAGTGGATAGTGGTTCTTTGCGGGCTGAGTTGGCGCAAAGTTTC